>JAQOOD010000007.1:22861348-23485183 GCA_029633175.1 Citrus glauca
GTGTTTAATTTTTAATTGTCTTTAATTGTAATTTTATTTAAAGTGGAGTTTTGTAAGAATAATGTAGGGGTGTCAATAACTCCACTCTTTGATTAAAGTTATCAAACTATTATTTAATTAAAATTATTAATTAATCAAACATTAATTTAACGAAATTCTATTGTAACTTTATCTTTTAGTTGGTGTATCATGGTCTACAAATTACTCTACACTAGTGATGTGTGAAGTTCTATGCTATTATATATTAAACCGAAATAATGTGTGCAGAATCTAAATTGGATTAGGCTATTGGGGAGTAGGGGATCGAAATCAACAGGAGGCTGGCGGCTGCATAGAGATGACGATAATGGAAGCAAAGTCCCTATGATCTTTGCTATTCGCATGCGCGCATAATGATGAATCAAATTTTGGCCTCTAAAATTAAAGTTTGAAGTACCTGTGAACAGTCAATGAGAGCGTGGCTGACTGCAAAGCTTCTAGAAAGATATGGAAGTTAGCTCCTCCAGCTATCCAACTTCCAAAGGATCACAGCCAAGAGTTGTTTAGTTCGATCCAAGCAATGTGCTCCCGAATTTCCAACGACGAAGCTGAACTGATGTTCGTGTACTGCTGGAGTATTTGGTCTGTAAGGAATCAGTTCATCTTCGAAGGCAAGCTTACTGACTCGCAAATTGCAGCAGCTAGAGCTGAATCAGCTCTAAAAGCCTTCCAACGAGTGAGCACGTCAGGGGCAGGTATGGTGGCTAAAGGTGGCAGAGCATTTCAGCAGCATTGGCAGCCTCCTCCACCAAATGTATTGAAGCTAAATGCAGATGCGGCAGTAAACAACTTAAGTCAGCGGGCAGGGTTGGGAGTAGTTATCCGCGATGCGGAGGGCCAGGTTCTAGCAGCAGGAATCCAGCAAGTCCAGTTGCGAGAAAGAGTTAGCTCAGCTGAGGCCGAAGCAATCCTGTGGGGGCTGCAGGTGGCAAGCCAAATCGGTTCATCTAGCTTGCTTGTCGAATCGGACTGTCAAGAAGTGATCGAGCTCCTCAACAACATTAAGGGCAGTAGGACAGAAATTCACTGGGTTTTAGCTGATATCCATAGACTTAGCACGAATTTCCAGCATATTCAATTTTCTTTTATCCCTAGAATCTGTAATGCTCATGCCCATGCCTTAGCAAAACTTGCTCTAAGGCGAGGTTCCACTGATGTTTGGGTTGATACAATTCCAACCGAAGTGCAAAATGTATTAAACCATTCTGTTGTTTAAGTTATGAAAGGTTTACTTTCTATTCAAAAAAAAAAGTACCTGTGAACAGTGAACCGGCGGCTGCCAAAAAGCGGAACGATGAAAAGTCAAAGAGAATTGAGGGATTTAGTGGATCCCATGGTTGGTAACCAAACAAATACGACTACGATGATTTGCCATGTTCCACGACCGGCCTACAAACGACACCCGCCCTCCACTATCACCATTTTCTTTCTTAATTCTTATGAATAAGTATTTTAAACTTACTTTACTAAAATTTTTTAAAGAAAATGATATTGAGCCATTAAGAAAATTTAATCAACGTAGAAATAATAATATTGCAGCATAAATAGAAACAATAGTATTATAGCAGGGGCTCAATCATATTTAAAGCCTTAGGTAAATTCTTTTAATTATACCTTTTAAATAATTTGAGGTAAAATATATGTATTAATTTTATTTATTTAAAATCAATTTCTCTAGCTTCTAAGATGTAAAATTATTAATCAAATTTTTATATTCTAATTTTCTTAATATATATTTCTCAATAAACAATATAGTTAACCTATTTAATATTTTATATGACATAGTTGATTTTAAATAAGTTTTATTAATGGCTAATTTTTGAGATTAAACTAACTTTTCTATTCTTCTCTTGTTTTTGAAGTTTTTTGTATCCACGTGCATTTTTTTTAGTAGACATTTTTTTTCCTAGTGAAACAAGAGTAATTAAGCAAACAATTATGCTAGATAATTACAAGAAAACAACCTATGAACACAATAGTATTTTAAAAAAGAAACAAAAACAACTGAATAACATAATTAATTAATAAGAGAATGAAAAGATATAACCTGGAAATTTGAGAAATTTAACTTTAATGGATTAAGGCTCTAAGTGGCTGATCAATGGAAATTAAAACAATTGATTTTTTTTCTTAAGTGAAAAGTAGGGTAGAGAAAATAGTTTTTTTCACTAAAGCAATGAAGGTTTCATGTGTTTTTTTTTAATTGGAAAAAGATATTAATGGATAATAATTTTAAAAAATATGTGGCCTTTCTAGAGTTTTAGATGAAATATATGGAGGAAATAGATGGGATTAAAATTGTTAATTATAATGTTAAAAGGAGACTTTGTAAGAATTTAGTAGTTTGCTTATGGAAACTATAAGTATAAAATAATAATAAATTAAATCAACAATTAATAACTATAATTTAGGAATAAAATTAGGGACTTTCATCTATAGTGAAGCTCTAGACCACTGCCTAAATTGCTTAGGGGAAGAGCCGCCAATGATTATAGCATAAATAATATTGTCATTGTGTGCTACAATAATATTGTAGTATGAACGATAATTTCATTTTGTCTTTATGTACCTTCTTGCTATTTAACTATTAATGCTCAAATTTAAATTTGTAAGAGTTTAAAAACTATTTATAAGTTTGACATTAATTGAATAAGTATCAAGCAAGATGTAAGCGCAGGATGAGAACCAGATTATTTTAAAATTTGGATACTATTATTTGTTAGTCTATATGGCTATAAATATTGATTTTGATGATAACAAACCACACGTGTTGATTGAACAAAGATTTATCAGTTGTGCTTTTACAATAAGAAAATAATGTTACGGAATTAAAGTATTTGGACTAAAATGAAAGTATTTTAAAACCTTTGATATTATTTTAAAATTTCAGATTTGGATCTATTTGAAACTATTTAAATCTTTTAGGTCATTCTATAATTTCATATAGTTTTGGGTGAAATCATAATATCAAAAACTTTTGGGATTGACAGAGCATTATTTAAAAATTCTGAAATTGTATCTATTTGAAAGTTTTCATATTATTTTGGGCCATAATATAGTTTTATAAAATTTTGAGATCAAACTATTAATTTAGAAAATATTTCACTATAGCAGTTACTGTAGCAAGCGGCTGATCGGATCCTGACAAACGATAGACTAGATTCGGGGCAGAATGTACTGGATTTCACAAGTGGCATACCGGATGTTAAAAAATTCAAAATTGTGGCTGTAATGGTAACATTAAGCGGCTAACCGGATGTCCATAAACGGCAAGCCGGTTATGACCAAAATGCACAACCGCTAGTTTTTGAGCTCAAACTATATAATTTCAAATCCAACTCATTTTTAATCTCTCTAACAAGCATAAATAAAAAGTATATGAGATATCTTGAGCCTTCAACTTGCAAAACACAAAATATTGAATCATTTCTTGTTCTTTATTTTTTGAATATCTACTTATTGAGTGAATTTTATTGTAACTTTCATTTCTTTATCTCAATTGTAAGAGTTTGAGTGTGTGAGACACTTGAGTGAAGAGATTGAGAGATAATCTCTTTATTGTAAAGATTCATTGACACCTTGAAGTCACTTGTAAACGGTTGAGGCCTTGGAAAGGCTTGAATAGTGAAATCATCAAGCTTGAATCGCTTGGAGGCGTCGACGTAGGTGGAGTTTGCCAAACCACGTAAAAATTCATGTGTTTGTTTCTCTTTTTCCTTACTCATTAGTTATTGTGCTTTTATTGAACTTATTGCTTTTAATTTTGATTAAGATATTAGATTGCTTGTTGTGTGGATTTGCTAGGATAATTTTTAAAATTCCAATTCACGCCTCTCTTGGGTTGCACACTTATATTTCATTTGGTATCAGAGCGAGGTGCTCTTATTTAGACCTAATCGTCTAGAGAGAATAATGAATGTTATGTTTGTTATTATATGGATCTATGCTTCATGAATTAGATAGTTTGACATGCTTGTAATTTTATGATTTTATATTTCATGCATTAAATGGCTTATTGAAAGGTTTTAAATCACAAAATAATTTAAAATTAATCAATTTTAGAAGGCCAAAAATAAAATGGATTAATACAAGTATAAGAGCTTCCCAAAATTCAATTAGAGACAAAAAAATTCCCAAGTCTAAACCGGTATACAACTTCCTTTCATCCGAAAAACTGTTTTTCTTATTTGATTTCTCTCGGGACAAATTCTGGATAGCCAGATTTTCCAAACCGGTGAGGCGCATTATCTTTGGTTGCTCTCGGGTCAATATTTGGATAACCGGATTCGCATATGGCCTTCACTGGATTTAACTGGATAACCGGTTCTGTAAATCTGGAAATCCATATTCGAGCTGGTTACCAGAGCCGATTTTAACTTGCTATCTTCTGGATCCAACTGGCAAGCCGGTTCGTGATATCCGGAAAATCGGATTTGAGTACTTAACGAGCTGGAACATAACCGGATTTCCGGTTACCACATCCGACAAGCTGCTTTCGGCTTTCTAGCTTCTGGACACCAACCGGTTAGCTGGTTAGTGACATCCGACAAGCTGGATGAGAAGGCATTTTTCAACTATTCATCTTCTCCCTCTCATTTGGCCAACCATATCTTTCTCTCTCTAAAAATTATTTGCTCCTCTTTCTTTCTCACTCTAAAATCCATCATCCTCTTCATTTTTCGCATCAAATTGTGTCATGAAAATCATTCCCCATCTCATTAAGTACTCAAAATCATCCTTAAACTCCTTTTTCCACATCTAAATACCTAGATCCTAACTTTAACCTAGGTTTTTGGCCATTTTCCCTTTCTCTAGATTTCTCCCTCCTTTGCCCTTTTTTTATCCAATTTGTTTCTCAAACTATCTTTCAATCTTCATCATCTACATTTCTCTCTTTAACTTCAAATCAATCCAAATCAAATGTCTAGCTCTCGGCCAGTTCGAAGAAAAGGCAAAGAACCGGTTCAACCAACCAACCGGTCACGACAAGTAGGGGGCACTTCCGATCAATCCAATTTCGAGTCCATACACTTTCAGAGCAAGAAACATCTAGCCAAATATTTTCACCAACAGTTCATGACTCGTGAGGTACTCTAAACCTTTTAGTTTTACCGGATTGGTTAAATCATCTTAGTATTAGCAATAGAACTTTATTGCAATTGTTGGAAGATGTTGGTTGGCTTAATGCACTTGTTGTTGAGGAAAATGTATATCCTGACTTGGTGAAAGTGTTTTACTCAAATATGAATTGTTCCGCGGAGAAAAAGAATCGAGTAATCACCATAGTTGGAGAAGTTTTGATTGAGTTTGATGATTCGGAGTTGAACTCCATCCTAGGATCTTCTGATGATGGCCTAGAAATTTTTTCACTTAGGAAACCTCCTGACATTGATGACTATGTTTATATTGATACTGTTAAGAATATATGTCGTCGTGTCGACCTTTTCGATGAAGATTGTACTATCTATTTTCGCACCCAATGTCTTTGTCTTCAAACTCAGATATTACTTCGTTTTATTCAGAGTATTGTCCTTCCTAAATCAGGCCATTTGGATGAGGTCTCTCATATAGATGTCGCCTTGATTGATTGTATTCTTAGACATCGTCCAATCGACTTAGGATATACCATTGTCCAAAACATGCTCAGTATACCTAAGTTTATTACCTGCTCTCTTCCATATGGTCATTTCATTACCCGAATCTTGAAATTTTTTGATGTATCGATTAAAGAACCGTCGTGTAGACCGTCTAAGAGTATCGGGGATGATGCTATTTTCGACTTAGGCTTTGAGTGGAAAAATGGCACTTGGGTCAAATACACTGAGAACAAGTTTATCTTTCTTGCTCCAACTGATGATCGACCACTTAATGTTGTGGTTCCTGCCGATCAGCTATCCATTTTCTCACTCTCATTTCAGGGGCAGCGTAGACGCCGAGATCCTCCTATGATTGCTTCAGCTCCTAATGTCTCTGCATCCATTTCATCACCTCCACAACCTCCTAACTCTGAAGATATTACTCTTCAGCAGCTTATGGATGAGATGCGGACACTCTCAATGCGGCAAACTGAGTTTCAGCAACAGCAGCAGCAGCTCATTCATGGACAATGCCTTCTTTTTTTGCACTTCGGCATTCCATATCTGTATCCACCTCCATCATTACCATCGTCACCACCTCCATAGTCTCTTATGCTTGTATTTGGACAAACCTACATTTCATTTACTGCATTATATTCTTTTATTTTCGACTATATGGATGGTTATTATACTTTTGGATTAGGTATTTGTTTTGGATGATATGGATGTTTTGATTGTTTGTTATGGATTATGGATATTTTTGAACTAATGTGCTTATATTGCGATTTTGATGATTGATAGGGAGAGCTCTTATTCTCTTATTCTTTTATTCTTTTTGATGATGAAGAGAGAGAATAATTTAATATGTGTTATAAAAAATGTTATCAAAATAAGCATTTATCTAGGGGGAGTATGCATGTATGCAGGGGGAATCTTTTTAAATAATTTTTAAATAATTTTTTTTACCTTGCATTGATTAACGGAGAGCTTTTTATAACTAGATTAAATTCTTATAATGTGTTTTGTCATCATCAAAAAGGGAGAGATTTTTAGCCTATATGGCTATAGATATTGATTTTGATGATAACAAACCACATGTGTTGATTAAACAAAGATTTATGAATTATGCTTTTATAATAATAAAATAATGTTACGGAATTAAAGTATTTGGACTAAAATGAAAGTATTTTAAAACCTTTGATATTGTTTTAAAATTTCAGATTTGGACCTATTTGAAACTATTTAAATATTTTAAGTCATTCCATAATTTCACATAGTTTTGGGTAAAATCATAATTTTAGAAAGTTTTGGGATTGATAAAATATTATTTAAAAATTCTAAAATTGGACATATTTGAAAGTTTTCATAACGTTTTGGACCATAATATAGTTTTATAAAATTTTGAGATTAAACTGTAAATTTAAAAAAATTTCACTGTAGCAGTTACTGTAGCAAACAGCTAACCGGATCCTGACAAATGGTAGATCAAATCCGGGTAGAATGTCTCTGGCACTTAAACGGCCAACCGGATTTCACAAGTGGCATACCGGATGTTAAAAAATTCAAAATTGTAGCTGTAATGGTAACATTAAGCGGCTAACCGGATATCCATAAACGGCAAGCCGGTTATGACCAAAATGCACAACCGCTAGTTTTTGAGCTCAAACTATATAAACTCAAATCCAACTCATTTTTAATCTCTCCAACAAGCATAAACAAAAAGTATACGAGATATCTTGAGCCTTCAACTTACAAAACACAAAATATTGAATTATTTCTTGTTCTTCATTTTTTGAATATCTACTCATTGAGTGAGTTTCATTGTAACTTTCATTTTTTAATTTCAATTGTAAGAGTTTGAGTGTTTGAGACACATGAGTGAAGAGATTGAGAGATAATCTTTTTGTCGTAAAAGTTCATTGACACCTTGAAGTCAATTGTAAAGGTTGAAGCTTTGGAAAGATTTGGATAGTGAAATCCTCAAGCTTGGATCGCTTAGAGGCGTGGACGTAGGCGAAGTTTGCCGAACCACACAAATTCGTGCGTTTGTTTCTCTTCTCCCTTACTCATTAGTTATTGTGCTTTTATTGAACTTATTGTTTTCAATTTTGATTAAGATATTAGATTGCTTATTGTGTGGATTTGCTAGGATAATTTTTAAAATTCCAATTCACCCTCCTCTTGGGTTGCACACTTATATTTCATTATTACTTTAATTGGTAAAATTTTTTTGATATTGTGATGCTGTAACTTTTAGGACATATATATGTTGTAAAATAAAAGCTTTGGTTATGAAATAATCAAAATATATTGTTTGATAAATTTGACTTTAGACAATTTTAATAAAAATAATAAATTATTACAAATTTTCTCCTCAAGCAATTGTGAAATAAAATTATTTTACCTTCCAAACAACTACAAACATTTAATTACTTGCTGTTGGGTGTTGCAGAGACTTGTAATGCAAGGAATCAAGGGGTAATGTCTATATATTTCCTGAAAATTTTAAAATACAGTAAAAATTCTATAAAATAATATTGTTGGGACTAAGAAATTTTTTTTATCTTAGTGATGTTATTCATTTAACAATAAATAAATAATTTATTAATTTATTGGTAAATAAATATTTAGGTTTGAGAATAACTTTATATTTTAATTACTTATAGCATCTTAGTTTGTGTACTATTCTTTTTACTAAGATTCATGTATGAAACTAGTAAATTTCTCATATATGTACTAAACAAAACTAGTAAATATTATGAACATATACAGAGAAGCCAGAAACTAATTCAAGTATGCTGTACGTATTCATAAAATTGGTGTACATACTTTTCAATTTTAATACTCTAATAATACTCAGAAGATAAAGAGTTTCAAATGCTTAAACTACATAGAACATAAACTTCATAAATATATCAATTATTAGCTTTATTTTTAGTCTCAAATAATTAAAGGTATTTTATAATAGAACTGAGAAAATGGAAGTTGTCAAGAAAAAAAAATTCTTAATTTCATGAATTTTATATATTAGTTATCATTAGTATTTTTATTATTTAACTAATTATAAATTTGTATTTTCATTTGACCTTAAAAAATTCAAAAAACTTATTATCTTATTTATTTAGCAAGATTATTAATTTATTACATTGTCCCAAATTGGGACAAAATAATTCTATTATTTAGTATGATTATTAAATAATCGAAAATTTATTTATCAAAGTTTTGCTGTATTGTGTTCAGAGGACTATTAATTGGGTTCTTTTGATATTAAGGTCTTGTAATTTTTATATTCTTAAAAAAATTTCTCTTTATTTCTTTATCCCTCAAGATTCTCACCTAGCTTTAAGGGGGATGAGATGAGAGACAGACATAGAACGATGAATATGATGAAGAGAATGTTAAGCCAGTGACGAAGCCACTTGATGGCTAAGATGGGCAATAGCTAGCCAATCCAAAATTTGAGAAATTTTTTAAATAAATCATTCTAAATATATATTTTTATAATGTTATTATTAATATTTTCAATATTATTAATAATATTTATATTTTTCTTTATACTATTTAATTTATTCATCTCAACTTCAACTTATTTCTCTCTATCTAAGCTTCTCTCACTCTTTACCCTCTAACCTTGATGACAAAAAAAAAAAATACATTATTAAACGTTTGAATTTTATTTTTCTTCCAACAATTAAAGATTTTGATTTACAGTATAATCATCTTAAGTTGAATTTTAATTTAATATTACGAATTTATTCAATATACCTTGATTTAGAAGAATATTATATGATTTTTTTTCGTTCATGAGTCTCTCAATAGAGTGTTAAGAAAATTATAAGCCAACTCAGTTTTTTATTTTTAAATTTTTAAAATTTAATTAAAAAAATTATAAACCTTTCAATAAAATACGTGCATATTAGATTTTTAAAAAAAGTAATTTCTATATAACCCACCATAAAAAAATCTCTTAATTAATACGTTAACAAAAAATCAGTTTAGCCCACGGCCCACCCCTAAAAAAAACTTGGCTTCGCTCCTATGCCAAGTAACTAAAGGTTAATTTGATTAATTTATGTTTCCACTAGCTGTAAGTCTGTAAAATAACATAAAAATTGATTGTTAGGTAAATATATTTTACTAATAATATTTTGACTGTTTGAATCAAAGTATTATCAATTTTTAATTTATCAAAAATAAATTAATATTTTATCTTCAAGTAGAATCAATATTTGATTGATTGAACTATAAATTTACACTAATTTTTCAAAAATAGTGGACACCGAACCACAACTATTATTAGAACAGTGGCAATGTTTATGACCGTTAGAAAAAAAAGGAGTAAATAAATTAAAAAAACAAAAATACAAATGGCACAAGGTGATTATATGGAAGTACAGGGCACACACATGAAGATATATATATATATATTTTGGTGGTTCCTGAAATTTAATCGAACAGGAGTTAAGTTCAAACTGTAATATCTTTTTATCAGAAGAGTATTTAGACTTCAATCGATTTAGGGCACATTTAAAACCTAATATAATTTTAAAAATTTAGTTATTGCATTACTTTGAAAGTAATGATATTTACCCATGCAGGGCCAAGAATGGCACTAGAAATACACTGTATAATGTCTTTTTTGCTAACGAAACAATCAAATAACGTGAACACAACTTAGCATTAAATAATCAAATAAAATATATTAATAAGCAATAAATTCTATCAAATTCCTTCAGATTAACATTATTTGGCAAATATTCATACCAAAAAAAAAAAATCTCAAATTTTGATTGAAATGACAAATTGACTAAACAATAAAGAGAGTAAAAATTTACGTATTTGTGTGAAAGCTTAAAGAAATGGAAAAAGAGGACTGGATGGGAGGTAGGAATGATTCGGATTAATTACAAATTTGAAAATTTTTTATTATTTGAACGTGAAAAAGCCAAAACACATAAAATCATAGAACATTAATATGTGATATTTTTAAAATTCAGAAGAGGCATTTTCAGTGTTTCAAATCAATAATAGGCTAAATTTAAAAATGTGTTTAAAAATTTTCGAAAGTCCAGCAGGAGGTGAACGCCGAAGCTAGTATTAACAATTAGAGACCACATGAATGCTAAAAAATTTCTGTCATTGATACGACATAAAAAAAATTGAAATGTTTTAATTGTTCGAATATTTTTTTAAAGAAGGTGAAGTCCAGCTTTAACCGAGAGATTAATGCTCCTTAACTGAATTGCTCAGTCGTCTCCTCACCTCTTCTTTGAGGCTGAGGGTTCGAGAATTAACCATGCGAGTTGTATATTTATTTACTCATTTTAAATTCTAAGCTAAATTTTAGTATGTTGAGACAGGTCTCAATATGTATAGGTCCGAATTTTCGACCTCGAATTATTTGCGTCGTACATTCTTATGTAATATCATTTTTGGTAAAAATAACTAGAGGAGTTAAAATACTCAAATTACCCAGCATCGATCGATTGTATAATGATTACATCGCATTAGGCATAGTAAAATATATTATGGAACAAAAGAAATTAAAACAAGACCGGAAAATTGAAAGAAGGTTCGTGGAAATGGAAGGCCTAGTGCTATTGGATTTGAAAATGACTTTTCTTTGACGACAAACAATCAAGTTCAATTTCTGTTTACTGCAGATGGAATGATTGTGAGGGAAATCTCAAAAAATGCCCAATAAGGGGTGGGGTTTTGGTTTGGGTGGACCTGAACTGAATTCAACCTAGATTTTTATTTATTTTCAGTTTAATTTGAACTAAAGTAATACTATAAATTTTAAATTTTTTATTTTAAAAAATTATTTTAAATGATGTGTTATTTATTAATTAATTATTAAAATAATATAATTTATTTATTTAAATTTTATAAAAAATTACCAATCACTCAATTAATAATATATCATTTAAAATAAAAAATTTAAGATCTATAGCACTATTGATTGAATTAAGAATCTTATAATCCCACGAATTATATCTTCCAATTCAAAATTCAATTAGGGATTAGGAAACCGATCCGGTTAAAAGCTTAAACAAAAAAAGGAAAAAAATTCACAAAACAAAGCTCCAAACCCGATCAGCCGATCCGTAACCCCAAATTCAAACTCTAACAGCCATATCCTCTCTCATCCGGTCATCCCTCTTGCCGGCAATTCCTCCAAAATTGAAAGTAAATGAACTAAATTGAACCGAAAAAATTTTCAATCCATTTAGATTGATTATTAAACCCAATTGGTTTGTAAACCCAACAGAAAACCGAAAAACCTGAAATGGCCACCCCTATGTTTTAAGGGTTATTCAACGCTTGCACCTAAATGTTTCAAGAAATGGCACCGCACACTCACTTCTTTCGAAGCCTTTTACCGCGCACCCAAATCGTTTGTTCTGCTGTTAATTTTGACAATCGAAGGGCGAAAATTGGTAATTGTCGAGACAAATTAAAAAATACATATATACTAAATAAAGTGTCATCATTCAATTTTTTTTTTCCACATTTCCTTTTTTCTTTTTCTTCATCTTTTTCTTCTTACAGTTCTTGAATGTGGTAGCGGTAGTTCCATTCACGCTCAAGAGCGACGATATTCATAGAAGGTGTTGGTAAATGAAAATAAATTTTATATTTACTAAAATTAGCGGAAGCTAGTCTTTTATTTTTATTATTATTATATGCATAGAGTTAAAATAATACTTTGATTTCTTATAGAATATTGCACGCACGTGTGCGCGTGCGTGCGTACGTGTGTGCGTGTGTGTGTGTGTGCGTGTGCATGTGTGTGTTAATTTATTTTGTTGAACAAGGTATGTTCTAAGTTTGGGGGGTGTGTGTGTTGAACAAGGAATGTTCTAAGTTTGGTGTGTGTATGTAGAATAAGGAATGTTCTAAGTTTGGTGTGTGTGTTAATTTATTTTGTTGAACAAGGTATATTCTAAGTTTAGTGTGTGTCGGTGTGTTAATTTATTTTGTTGAACAAGATATGTTCTAAGTTTGGTGTGTGTATTCTTCTCACTTTAGTATTTACTTAAGGCAATAAAAGAATTATCGCAAGAGAATTTCAAGGCAAAATAAATCAAATGGGCTTGATGCTTGGAGTTGCGCGGATTGATTAAATCTATTGTAAGGATCGCACGTGAAAGAAGCGTAATTGTAAACCATGCACCTTCACATGATTTGACTTGAAGATTGGTGGCCAAACAACCTAATTCTACAAGTATTTGACGTTAACTTGAAGTCGGCCAAAGTATTATAAAAACAAAGCCATTGGGTTTTGAAAATAAGTCCAGAGACGGACACAAGATTTATAGATGCCGCCGAGAGCAATTCAAGAGCAACAGTCAGGGTTTTGAGAGGAGAGATTTTTAGCCCTTTGGATTTATTGAGTATGATTGGTTTTATCTATTTTTTTATTCTAAAATTTAATTATGTGTAACAAAATTTTTTTATTAGGGTTAAGGATGAAGTCTTATTCAATGAAAAACATTGATGAAGTCTTATTCAATGAAAAGTATTATCTTTCATTCAATTAATTTCTTAATTGTGTGCTTTAATGTTTATAACTCTTGTTTCACATGATTAGTTCGATGCTGTTTAATCTTTTCACTAACATTATCATGCATTATTGATTATTAAGATTAACATTTGACAAAATCTATGCTTGGGTCTATAAAGTTGATATGTGATTAAATTTAATTCCGCGTCTTTCATGAAATTATTTTCATTGAATGCTAATGAAAATTTTGGCTATTTATTATTAAATGTGTTTATACTTGATGCTTAGATACCATAATTTTAAGCAAAACAAATATATAAGAATAATTTTAATTGGGCTTAATTGTTATATCTATGGATCGATATAGATTGATTTTGCGTTGTCACTTTAAAATTGAGAATTGATTAGTAATTAGATAATTGCTAAGTTGAATTCTTGTGTTATTTTACTATTTTAATTTTAACTGCATCTTTAGTGTAAATCTTTTCAAACAAAATATTTTCTTTTCTAACTAGGATACAACTTTAATTAGTTTAAATTAGATTTAGCTTTCTTAAAAATTGAAAGTCCCTCTTGGTTCAACCTTGTGATTCCTAGTCTTTGCTCCAATCCAACAGACTTGTGTGCTTGTGAATACATTAAAACTATCTTTAGACAATTTATTCCTAGTCTATCGAGGATGTTATGATAGAATTGAAAAACGGGGTCAAGGCCACTCAGAATTCTCAAGCACAACAAGCATAGTGATGCGAATCCCACAATGAAACTTTGAAACCCACACTTAATTTAAAGTTCCAACTTCCCAAGAACGTTTTAAATAGATTTAAGACAAACAAAATCTTGACTCAATGCTTAAGAAAACATGAACTAGAGGTATAGAGAATGATATTGACGCCACACTCAAAATGTAGATGAGAAGGTGAGTGATAAGTCTAGGTTTGGAATGCCCCAAGAATCCAAATTCTTGATAAGTTCATTAGTTCTTAAAAGAACCAAAGAAAGAATAATTCTTTCAAATTCAAATACCATTAATCTCTAAATTGTCTTGCAAGGCAAGGTTGTTGAGTTTAAATAGGCTAAAAGAAACCGAAGATCTTAAAAATACAAATGGAAACATTGGAACAACCCTCCAAACATAGATTTGTCAAAGGGTGCTTCGAAAGTCTTCATCAACCCACCATTATTAATGCTAGTAATTGACAAACTTAACGCTAGTCTACCATAATGAATGCTATCATTGACAAACTTAATACTAGCTCACCATCATCAATGGTAGACTTAACTATCACATTGACAAATTTGAAACAAAATAAATAAAGGGTTATTTTTCCTCACCCCCAATATGTTTTGACAATTATTACTGTGAACCCATTCTATTAAATTCTGCTGTTTAATTTAACGATTGTGACAATTGTTTTGGTGAAAGATGATTTTGTCCACAATTTGAATTTTAAATTATTAAATTACAAAAATGGCATCAATCACTGACAGTGAGCTCATTGAATTGGCAAACATCCTCGAAAAACTGGGGTTGCAGGCAAAGGACAATAGCCAAAGATTCAATTATAATATACAGATGGAGTACAAAACAAAAAAAAAGAAAAAAAAGTAATTTATAAGCCTAATGTGTCATCCCCATTCACATAAGAAAAGTTTGATTTGCGAGTGAGACCAATAGAAAGGCACAAAACTTGGCAAGGGATGGGCACAACAAAAAGCTCTAATCTTGTGCCACAAACAGCACTACCAATTAGGTTTACAGCAGTGGGCATCACACATGCATCACAATAATCTCAATGTCCCTAGAATTCCACAACATAATCGATAGCATATGAGCAAGTCCAGCTCATATAGAGTGATATGGATCTAGAGCGCATTATCTAATAAGTACAGTTTGGATCAACTGGAGTCTGCATGTAGAACCATGGCTTCTATGTCTACAATAGTAAAAAGGCAGATCCAGAACAAGTATATGCTCATGTTAAGTAATCAATAATACTTGGGCATTTAAAAAATTAAATATTCATCACTAAGCGAAGATGATGAATCAATTATTGAGACATAAGATGGAAGCAATCAGTTTCTGTACATTATTGACATTAATTACCAAATAGAGCATGGCTGAACAATTTCAACACAGGAAACACATAAAACTGGGAAAACCCATGACCAACCTCATCAAATCCTACATAAATATAACTTGCATGCATGTAATCTAATGTGTATAGAGTAATTCTTCAACAAAAATATCCATATGAACAACATAAAAAACTCACCCAAGTGCATGCAGACTGAAGCTACAAAACCCACTCCCACAAATTTCACAACACAATTAGCTGTGCAATCCTCAAGCTTCTTGAAAAAGGAGCATGTGGTAGGCAAAGGATCAAGAAATGGGAGCGAAATTGTCTCCAACACGCAACCTCGATTTTGCTTCAATTTTTGCTTTTAGAGAGTACATTTTGCAAAGATAAAGCTATTTTTTTTAAATGACAAGGTTGTTCTTCCTTCTCAGTTCTCACCGTTCTCTTTTTTCTATGCAATATCTTTGACTTAATTTTTTATTTGATTATTACTCAGTGTCTATTTTATCCTTGTCTAGTTAAATTAAACGGTCGAATTTAACGGAATGGGTGCGAGGTGATAATTGTTGAAACAAGTGGGTGCACGATAATATTTGTCAAAACATATAGGGGGTGGCCAAAAATAACCCATAAATAAATGAAGTCGATCAAACAAAGGAGTCAATGGAATTCTCAAGCCTGAATAAGTTGTAATACATTGGTCATAACTCCTTCTAGAGAACTCGAAATCCAGCTTTGTAAATTGCATTGGAAAGTTAACTTAATTATTTTTCAAACAATATATAGCTTGCACATTAGTTCTGGCTCAACCAATATTAGTTTTAATCTGAATAGTTCCTTTCTACATTGGATCCAAATTGTGTATTTGGCTGCCCAATAGCTTGAATAATGCCAACAATGTCTTGTCTTCTCTCCAAGCCCAATTCATGATGTCTTACATTTTAAATTGCATTTTCAATCCATATTTTCTCAATTAATCCATTTAAAGCAGCTTACATATATTTGACTTTACCCCTTGTAATTGGCCCCAATGAATGTGCAAAATACCACTTGAAACTTTAATAGTACTTCCTTGATGGTTCTCATCACATAGTCCATATTCAATTTTTAAAGGATGATAGGACAATTAGCTTTATCAATTTAGAATATGGCAGTGATCCTATAAAAAGGAAAATATTCATGTCAGCCAGTTCCTAATTCTAAAGGAGCACATGAAACTGGAGCTAGTTTAAGCCACCAACATGAGGAAGCATAATCCATCATGACCTTGAGAGGAGGAAAATTATTTCACAACAAGGTAGAAGTTCCAACAAGGAAGACGTAGAAAATGCTTTTTGATATTTTGTTTCATTAAAAAAACTCATCACCAAATGATCTAGAAGAAAACAGCAGATCAACCCACATTTCTAAAGCATATTTTCCTCAAAAGTTAGCAAAAGTAAAGAAAGAGACATAAACATGTGAGATTATAGAAATCTTCAGGCAGGCAAGTATAAAGATCCCCTTACTTAATGCTATTAAGAAATCATTCCTATCATATTTTTAGAGGATTTATTCACTAAAAGGAAAAATTTGCATGTTACCAAGAAAGCATTTTTTACTCAACAAACTAGTGATTTATTTCAATGTAAAACGCTACTAAAATTCAAAGATTTAGGTTCCTTACTATCTGATGTGCCATTAGGGAATCAATTGTTTGATAAAGTTTTGTTGGATTTAGGAGTAGTGTTAAATCTCTTACCATATTCCGTTTATAAGCAACTTGGGCTCAACCAATTACATTTAATTTTTGTTGTCTTATAACTTGTTGAAAGAGCTATGAAAATACCTTATGGTATTATGAGGATATGTTAATATGGATTAAGTTGTGTGACAGTCTAGTTGTTTTGTTCATCCCATTACATAGTATGAACTATTTATATTTGAGTTATACTAGGGATGCTGACATTTAATTTCCAGTTAATTTATTCAAAGTCAGTTATCTCCTTTTTATAGTTTAATTTATTTAATTTTATAGCAATAAATCAATTTAATTCTTAATATTTAACGAACAGTTACTATCACTTGTCAGTAATGTCATTGGAAGAATCAAAAGTTACTGATGAAACACATTTGACGCCATTTGACTTTATTTATTTATTTATTTGTTTTTGATCTATCTGATGCTGCCATCATCAATGTCAAAGGAGTAGTGGGAACACCATAATTACTGAAGTAATGGATACTAAATATAACTCGAAAATATGTGATCAACATATGTGAAATATACCCGACACTTATAAATAACTAGAAAATAGAACCGCGCTTTACTCGGTTTTGAAAAAAGAATTTAGTATTGTCCTTTTTTCTTACTTTACACTTGATGAAACTGATAAAAAATATGAACTGATTTTTTTTAAGATGAGGCAGTCTTATAAAAAAAATATATTAGCCAATAATACAAATAAAGAAGCAACGCAAGATAAAGAATAAAATAAGAAAATATATTATAGAGTGGTTTGATTCATTCTAACTGTGTGTGTACAAAACAAAAAGATGAGCTCTACTTTTATAGTTACATAATCACTCTATGAAATTAATAAAAAATTATGGATCATAATTCCTTGTGAGATAGTGGGAGTTATAGGGAAGCTAAAGGTTGCTAATGGAAGGTAGTGGGGAGACTAAGAGATATATGTTATAAACATCTACATTTATTTTAATAAATTCATAACACTCCCCCTTGGATGTTCATTACAAAGAATATGCCTCATTAAAATCTTTACATAATTATTATGGTGTAATAAAAATTAAATTAATTATGAGAAGATGAAAAGCAAAATTTAAAAGAAAATTTCTCTATTTATTAGATAATAGAGAATATACAAAAATGAGAAATGGTGATGCCGCATCACCCTCTCAAGTCCCAACTTTATATGTCCCTTATAGTGAAACTCTAATTTCCCTATGATAAGGAAGAGTCTTTTTATCACCTAGCTAATGTTGTGGGATGTGGCTTGGACTTATAACTTGAAATGTTTTAATTGTTTGGATATTTCTTACAGAAGGTGAAGCCCAAATTTAAAAAAGGGATTAATAACCCTTTAATTGAATTGGTCATTCATCTCCTCACTTTTTTCTTGTGGTCAAGGGTTTGAAATATATCCGCGTGAGTTGTGTGTTGAGTGTTAGAAAATATATATTTATTAAGGAGAAAATCATCATTTTACACTTTAAGTTTTATTAACACCTGTACTTTTATGTATTTAAATTTGTCATTTAATTATTTATGTTGTATTATAATTAAGTATTTTAGGGGTATCATAGTCATTTTACAATGAACGAGAGATCAGACAGTAAAATAGACATCACTTTTGAACTCAGGACGATTGAAAACCTTAGGAGGAGCATAAAAGAAAAAATGACATTGTTCACATAGATGGTACTATTCACATGAACGGTACTGTCTACGTTACTGTTCATGACACTGTTCACATAGACGGATTGATGACGTGGCATTGACTGATGATGTGGCATTGACTGATGAGGTATCATGATCCTGTTGGAGTAAAATTTTTATGCACAGTTGATCGATAACGTGGCAGCATATCAGTGGACAAAAAATCTCGTGTACGGTACATGCATTACATAGAATTATTTTCAACCAAACCGCGTCACTATTCAAGCCGAGTCAAACTTTGTTACTGTTCACCCGCGTGGTCAAATCACGTACTCTTGATTGATGGCGTGGCACAATCCTTAGCGTCCGAAATGTTTTCGATCCAATGGCTATGATTTACTCAATGTATCTATAAAAAAGGGGTTCGCCCCCCCTAATTGGATATCTCTGAATCCATTTTTGAACTCCATTTTCTGTAGTTTCTTCTCCATCTTGTATTTTCTACATATTTTAATAAATTTTCTTTTTGCCCCTAGTTCAATTATGAGTAGCTAATTTTCTTTCAAGCTTGGGTTGAAGGTGAAGTCTAAACATGTGTCATGAGCTTTATTTGGTAAATTTATTTTCTCTTTCCCTCTAGTCTTTGTGGATGTTTTGACTTCTCGTCGATAAATAATAATAATCTTATTTAGATACTGCCTTGGTTTCACCGACTTTCTAGTACAAGGTTATTATTATTTGGCATGATAAGCCCTTAGCACTATATTGATTAGAGTGTGGTTAATGAGGTATGGATTCCCCCCTCATGATTTAATTGGAATTAATAAGGAATATTTAGCCTATGGTGCATGTTGATACAAATCCAGATACCCAAGTACGTCATTTCAATAGATTTCTCTTCAATTTATTCTCTCTATTTCAATTTCAATTTCAATTTTAGGATAATCTAAGTCACTTTTACCATAAATCCAACCACCCTCATACAAAATTAATTCTACATATAATTAAAATCCACCTCCTCGTGGGATCGACACTCTTCACCATTAATCTATTCTACAATAGATTCGTGCACTTGCGAGTTCGATAAAATTTGCACAACAAATTTTTAGCGCCGTTGCCGGGGAGGTAAGTTATTTTAATCGTAGAATTAATTTTTGTGAATAATTTCTTTTAATTGTTTTCTTGTAATTTTTTTATTAAAAAAAGAATCTACATTTAGAGGTAATAAATTTTTTCTTTTCTTTAAAATTCTATAATTTAATTTTCAATTTAATTTTTTTGTAATTTTTTTTATCTTATTAATTTATTTTTAGTTAATTTATTTCATGTATTTATTTTTAAGTGTGTTTTTTTATAGAAGGTTGTACAGTGTGATAAGGTTGGTACAATAATTTCTCATTCTTCTTTATTTTTAGTTGTTTTGTTCCCATTTATCATTTGCTTTTTGCATGCATGGTCGTAGATCATTATTACCTAATCTTGAACCTATAGACCTTGAGCTTAAGAAAATACTTCGCACACACAAACAAGTTAAAAATAAAATGGATTTGCAACCACAAGAGAGGTCATTTAAGGACTACTTCAGTCCTTTAGCTAATTTGAGCACATCATGCATAAGATACCCAAATGTAGCTGTTAGGAATTTTGAACTTAAACCTAGTGTGATAAATTGTCTCCTAACATTCTATGGCTTAGAAAATGAAGACCCATATAATCATCTGAATGATTTTCATGCTATTTATCAAACTTTCAAATATGAGAATTTCTTAAACGATGATGTTAAACTCAATTATTACCATTTTCTTTAAAGGATAGTGCTCGTTCATAGTTTAATACATTGCCTGCCAATAACATTACATCATGGGAACAAATGGTAACTAAATTTTTGAATAAATACTTCTCAGTGCATAAAAACAATGTTATTTGCAGGGAAAATTTCAGAGTTTGCCTAAAAAGAAGACGAGTAGTTTTTCGAAATATGGCAGCGATTTTCAATGGGCTACTCTTGAAGTGTCCACATCATGGGTATGAGAAATTGCACCAATGCCAATACGTTTTGGAGGGATTATTACCGAATGTGCAAGAATGGCTAATGGCAACAAGTGGAGGAGAGCTAATGTCAAAAAGTGCATCAGAAATTTAAGAATTCTTCCAACGACAAGCGGATAATTCCCAACAACGGAGTCGATCACTCAGAAATACTAGAAGAATTAAGGGAGTAAATGAGGTTCATATTGACAAGTCATGTTCAGAAATTAAAGAAGTCAAAAAGATAATTGAAGGTCTCTCTCGACAAATAACATCGTTATCGACTTCTAAATCAACAGAGCCACATGACCATGAACCATACTTAGATCAAGCCAATGTCATAGATGTAATGAGAAAACTGTCTAATTACAACCTATACTGCAACACATATAAACCTGGATGGAGAGATCACCTCAATTTTTCATGGTCTCAAAGATTCCAATAGAATGGACCAGCAGCTCTAGCTCCACCAATGCAACAAATTCCTCAAATTTCTCAAGCCTCTCAGCCACCATTTAGACCATATAATCAGAACCAAAACTACTCTCAACCCATACCATGGGAGGATGCTTTCCAGAATTTCAAGAATGTTACTCACTCCACGATTGAGCGACAAAACCGCACCATTAATGGACTACGAAATGAGTTGAGAGCAAGTTTCAACTCACAAGCCCAATCAGTTTCAAGCCTTGAGAAGATGTTGGGACAATTTGCTTTTTCAGTCCAGACCTTGACAATGATTGTTGAGAAAGGTAAATTTCTAAGTCAACTAGTGTCTAATCCTAAAGGAGTACATAAAGCAAGTACTAATTCACCACAACAGCATGGAGAGGTCAAAGTAGTTATGACCTTGCGAAAAAGAAAAGAAGCCGACAGCAAAGTGGAGATGCCGGTCACAAAAGAAAATCAAATTGTACATGTGAATGTTGAGGACTTACCATCCGAAGAGAAAGAAGAAACCAACCCACGAGAATATGTTCCCAAAGCTCAATTTCCTTAGAGGTTAGCTAAAGGAAAGAAGGGAAAATCCACAAGTGAGATTCTTGAAATCTTCAAACATGTAATTGTTAACATCCCTTTACTTGATGTTATAAAATAAGTTCCATCTTATGCTAAGTTTCTTAAAGACATTTATACTAAAAAGAGAAACATTCACGTTCAAAAGAAGGCATTTTTAACGGAAAACGTTAGTTCCATACTCCAACACAAAATTTCTCCAAAATGCAAAGACCCAGGCTCCCCCGCTATCTCATGTAGTATAGGGAACCACACAATTGAGAATGCTCTGTTGGATTTAGGAGCTAATGTAAATCTGTTACCCTACTTAGTATTTGTGAAACTTGGACTGGGAGAATTACATCTAACTCCAGTGGTGTTACAGTTTGTAGATTGGTCCATGAAAATACCTCGTGGTATTGTGGAAGACGTGCTTATCCAGGTAGATCATTGTAATTGACACTCAACCAATATAGGATTCAAGGAAGCACATCCCCATTATTTTAGGGCAACCTTTCTTGGCAACTGCGGATGCTCACATTCAATGTAGAACTGGAAATATGTAGTTATCCTTCGGCAACATGACTATGGAAGCATTAGTTGATAATATAAGCATTAGTTGATATACTTTTGTTTCAAACCTTAGTGATAATCCTTTACAAACATGCTTAACTCACTTTGGTTTGGATTTTGATATTGACAGATCGGTCGATGAGGTCAACGCCCTAATTGACTCAGCACCATCCATGGACACTAATAAATAGAAGTCAAGAGTTGAACAACTAGCACCGTCACAGAAGAAACTCATCGCATCATCAGAATCACCACCGAAACTCGAGCTCAAACCATTACCCAACACTCTGGAATATGCATTTTTAGGAGAAGAAAACACTCTACCGGTAATCATCTCATCATCCCTAAATGACGAACAAAAAGGTAAGTTATTGGATGTTTTAAAAGAGTACAAAGGAGCAATATGATAGACCATAACGGACATAAAATGTATAAACCCAGTAGACTGCATGCATTATATTCACCTTGATGAAAATACTAAATCCACTAGAGAAATACAACGTCGGTTAAATCATAATATGAAAGAAGTTGTTAGAACTGAAGTTCTTAAGCTATTAGATGTATGTATTTTTTACCCCATTTCTGATAGTTTATGGGTCAGTTCTGTACAAGTTGTCCCAAAAAAGTCAGGAGTCACAGTAGTTACGAATGCTGATAATGAATTAATACCATCTAGAGTAACTACAGGATGGCGTGTATGCATTGATTATACAAAGTTGAATTCTGTCACACGTAAAGACCATTTTTCTTTACCATTTATTGATTAAATACTTAATAGATTAGCAGGCCATGAATTTTATTGCTTTTTAGATGGCTACTCAGGATATAACCAAATTCCCACAGCACTAAAAGATTAAGAGAAAACTACTTTCACTTGCCCTTTTGACACTTTTGCATATAGGAGAATGCCATTTGGATTATGTAATACACCTGTTACATTTCAACGATGCATGTTAAGTATTTTTTCTGATATGGTTGAACGATTCCTTGAAGTTTTTATGGATGACTTTTCTGTCTTTGGTGATTTATTTGATCAGTGTTTACATCATCTAATATTAGTTCTGCAGAGATGTATCGAGAAGAACTTAGTCTTAAATTTAGAAAAGTGTCATTTTATGGTAAAACAAGGTATTGTTCTCAGTCACATCATTTCGAGCAAAGGTATTGAGGTTGACAAAGCCAATGTGGATCTCATTTCTAATCTTCATCCACCCAAAACAATTAGAAAAGGAAGATCTTTCCTTGGGCATGCTGGTTTCTATAGATGTTTTATTAAAAATTTTAGCATAGTTTCTAGACCCTTATGCAATCTACTTGCTAAGGATGTACCTTTTATCTTTAATAATTCAAGTTTTGTGGCATTTGAAAAATTAAAGCAATTGTTGACATCATCACCCATCATTCAGCCTCCAAATTGGAGCTTACCATTTGAGCTCGTGTGTGATGCATCTGATTATGCAGTAGGAACAGTTTTGGGACAAAGAGTTGATTGAAGTCTCTATGTTATTTACTATGCTAAATTTTAGCATAGTTTCTAGACCCTTATGCAATCTACTTGCTAAGGATGTACCTTTTATCTTTAATAATTCAAGTTTTGTGGCATTTGAAAAATTAAAGCAATTGTTGACATCATCACCCATCATTCAGCCTCCAAATTGGAGCTTACCATTTGAGCTCGTGTGTGATGCATCTGATTATGCAGTAGGAACAGTTTTGGGACAAAGAGTTGATTGAAGTCTCTATGTTATTTACTATGCTAAATTTTAGCATAGTTTCTAGACCCTTATGCAATCTACTTGCTAAGGATGTACCTTTTATCTTTAATAATTCAAGTTTTGTGGCATTTGAAAAATTAAAGCAATTGTTGACATCATCACCCATCATTCAGCCTCCAAATTGGAGCTTACCATTTGAGCTCGTGTGTGATGCATCTGATTATGCAGTAGGAACAGTTTTGGGACAAAGAGTTGATTGAAGTCTCTATGTTATTTACTATGCTAGTATGACATTGAATGATGCACAGTTGAACTATTCAGCTATTGAAAAAGAAATGTTAACAGTAGTGTTTGCATTGAAAAAATTTCGATCTTATCTCATTGGTTGTAAAATAATTGTATTTATAGATCATGCTACTCTTAAATATCTTCTCACAAAGAAAAATGCAAAAGCTAGACAAATTACTCGGCACTTCATTCACTCTATTTTCTTTTTGTTTGTTTTCCCTTTCTTTTTTCTTCTTTTTCATCTTTTCTTCTTACAAGTTCTTGAATTTGAGGGCAATAGTTCGTTTCACACACTCAGGAATGACGATATTCATCAAAGGTGTTGGTAAATCAGGCTTGGAGAAATTATTTTTCAATTTAATGAAATTAGCAGATTTTCTAAGGAAAATAATTGTAATATATTTTACCACTATTACTAGGATCTACAATATGATTATAGTCTTCTCTGTTATCCTCAATCATCTTCCTTACGCTGTTGCTCTCAATTAGGGGTGGCAAAACGAATAAAGGAATTGAATCGTAAATGAATTGGGTTAAAATTCTCTAATTCGAATTTGATTCGTTTATTAAACGAATTAAAATTTCAGGATTCGGATTCGATTTATTTATTAAACGAATATTCGATTCGATTCGTTTAATTCGTTTATTATTTGTTTATCCTTTACGAATCCATAACGAATTGAATCGAATTAGGATTTGTTTACAATTCGTTTAGAAAAATATAATTAATAAACAAAATTAAGTAAAAAAACACAAATTTAATATCCTACAACAAAATACAAATAATTCAAATCATATTATACAGTCATTCAAATATCAAATACCAAATCCTTAATATTACAAATAATAATAATTCAAATTCAAATTCAAATGATAAAGAAATGAAATTTCTTTAATTATCTTCATTTGTCTTTGTCACCTTGAAAACAAAAATCCTACAACAAAAATTAAATAAAATGTTATTAGCATGCTGCAATATTGATAATAGTCCTTGTAAAATTTCAAAAATCAAATATATAACAAATTTGTAGCATTTTCAAGAAAATAATAATTAAACAAGATAAAAACTTTACCTACCACACTCACACACTGTCATTTGGATCATTGGCACTCTCTGCAGATGGAGCACAATTAGTGCTCATGTTCATAGTGTTTTGAGTAAGTTGGTCCACAGTGACATCCAAATTTTCTACAATAATTTTGTAAAAATAAATCTTAATTAGAAACAATTACACATAATGTTATAAGAGAAAAGTAAATAAATTCTATGAGCAAGTTTTACCAATCTCTCTAAACTTCCAATCTCTAGTAGTAATAATTGCTTGGACTGTCTTTGGCTTTAATACACTTCGAAATTGATCAAGAACTCGACCGCCAACACTGAAAGCTAATTTAGATGCAACAGTGGATATAGGAATGCTCAAGATATCACGAGCCATAGAAGAAAGGTTAGGATAACGAAATCCATTTCCTTTCCAAAAACTTAGAATGTCTAAATCAATCTTTCTATCAATTCTTTACTCATCTAAATAAAGCTCCAATTCAGATTTGCTAACATAAGCAGTACAATCCATGTTATCAAAATCATCAAACTCCTAGAAAATAATTAAGAAATAAGAATAGTCAAAATTCAAAACAAGCTTGGAAATAATAACTCTTACAATGAACAAATAAGAAAATTGTAAATATACCTTGAACATATCCATGGTCCTTTGGTTAAGTGTACTTTGACTATTGTCAGTACGTCCCACACTTGAACCAACATCACTCATTTGAGTGAGTACGGATATAGTGGAGGAAGATGGTGGGATCAAGTTATACTCACCAAAAATTGAAAACAACTTATCTCAAACATGTTTCAACTCCTCCGAATTTTGACCATAAGCCTTGCTATAAGCAAACTCAATAAATGCCATTTTGTACCTAGGAAGATGACTACTATGGCCAAAATGATACAAAAATCATACCAATATTTCTCAAATTTCTCGATCATTTTTTGTGCCATAGTTTTCATGTGCACATCCTCACTACACAATAATTGATCCAAAGCAACCTTAGCTGCAAACACCTTCGGAAAATACAAATTTGAAATGGGGTATTTTGAACCAGAAAAAATGCATGTGATCTCATAAAACATAGACAAGAATTTGCCAATCTTTTCTATTTTCCCCCATTCTTCTTCAGAAGGACAATTCTTGTAATTAGAATCACTCAATTGTAGATGACGGAAAGCATTTTTTTAATACAAAACACTATCAACCATGAGAAAAGTTGAATTCCATCTTCTAGGAACATCTTGTCTTAATCCTTTCTTGTCATTTAGAGATACTTGCTTAAAACACTCTAAAAATTTTCTTTTTTTCACTTGGGACCCTTTGACATATTTCACACTCTCATGGACTTTCTCTATTTCTTTCTCAATTTCTTTCAATTCTTGTTGAACAATTAAATTAATAATACGAGCACAACATCGAATATGAAAGAAAATCCCCATCACACACCAAAGCATTCCTTAATCTCAATTGACTTTTTAACATTAAAACACAAACATCATTACTTGAAGCATTGTCTACAGTCAATGAAAAAAATCCTTTTCTCAATACCCCATTCACACAACAATGACAATATTTTTTCAACCAAAGCAACCCCAGTGTGTGGAGTTGGTATTTCACAAAAATTCGGCACTTTTTTCTGTAAATTCCATCCCTTATCAATGAAATGTGCAGTGAGACATAAATAACCATCTGGAGTTATAGAAGTCCATAAATCAATAATAAGGCATATTCTACTAAGAGCTTCTTCTAACATGCTTCTAATTTTTGTCTTTTCCCTATTATGCATTTTTAACACATCGACTTTCGCAGTGTTCCTACAGATGTTGAGTACTTCATCACACAAATAATTTCAAATTCTTCTAGTTCCCTCATATTTAAGAAATTGAAATGGCAAATCATGCATAATAATGGCACAAGACAATAATTGACGAAACACATGAACTTCAAACTTGGGAACACGAGCCGATAGTCCATCACTACGATCTAACATCATTTGTACAGGATCACGCTTTTTAAATTTTGCACAAGTTTCATAATGTCTTTTTAGATTACCTGTACCAGAATTGCGCATAACCATGTACTCAATGCTGCATTTTTTACACACCGCTTTCGGCTTGTTGTCCGGATACTTATCCCCCAGAACCTTACGGAACAACGACCAAACTTGTGAAGTTAGTTTCCTTTGCCGTAGTGCCTTTTCTTCTACTGGCCTTAAACCTTTTTCAATATCTTCTTCCAGTTCGATAATGTCATTTACATCATCATCTCCAAAACTAGAACCATTAATTGTGTAGGCTGAATTACTTTGGCTTGTGTCTATTCTCCTAAAAATAAAATAATTGAAAATTATTTAAGGGCCCTGATTAATAAAAAACAGCACCAAAACAACAATTAAACAACATCAAACACAACAACAATGCCAGCAAAAGAACAGCGGCAGCGAAATAACAACCAAACAATAACAAAATAGTAGTAAAACAATAATAAAACAGCAGTAAAATAGTAGTAAAACAACAACAAAATAGTAGTAAAATAGCTGCCAAACAACAACAGTAAAATAATAGTGAAACAACAGTAAAACAGTAATAAAATATCAGTAAAATAGTAACAAAACAACAATAAAATAGTAGTAAAACAACAACAAAACAACAATAAAACAACAATAAAATAGTGGAAGAATAGCAAAAAAATGGCAGTAAAACAATAGCCAAACAAGAGTAGTAAAAGAACAGCAAAACAATAGTAAAATGACAGCAAAACAGTAGCGAAACAACAATAAAATAACAATAAAACAACAGTAAAATAGTGAAAAATAGCAAAAAAATGATAGCAAAACAGTAGCCAAACAACAGCAGTAAAACAGCAGCCAAACAACAGTAAAATGACAACAAAACAACAAAAAAATTATAGTAAAATAGCAGAAAACATCAATAAAATAGTGGAAAAATAGAAAAAAATGGCAGTGAAACAGTAGCCAAACAGCAGCAGCGAAATAATAGTAAAATAACAGCAAAATAACAGCAAAATAGCAGCAAAATAACAGTAAAACAGCAGTAAAACAACAGAAAACAACAATAAAAGGTGAAATTTCATTGGTGTACCGTGATGGTGGGTAGTTAGCGCGACTATCGTGGTGGTGGTGCGGCTGTCGTGGCGTGAGTTCGTGCCACCAATGGTTGCGTCAGTGAGGGTTGAGGTGTGTCGTGTTGCCGGATTGGCGGTGGCGGCTAGGAGTTGCAGTAATGGCCAACGGCTTTGATGGTTGTAGTGACGACTTCTCTTTCCCTACGCGTTAGGGTTTTTGTGTTTGTGGCTTGGTGCAATCTGTGTGAGTGCGAAATGTTCAAATGTGAATGTGTGAGTGTGTAATGTGTTTGTTATTTTTTTTTATTGTCATATAGTAAATTACAATATTAACCTTCAAATTTTAAAAACTTTTAAATAAATTTAAGGATAAAAAAGTAATTTAATTAAAAGAATCGAGTCATATTCGATTCGTTTATGACCCATTTATTAAACGAATTCTAAATGAATAAACGAATCAAAATTTTCAAACTCGCATTCGATTCGTTTAATTAACGAATCAAATCGAATTTACCCATTTATTAAACGAATCAATTTTTTCAAACTCAAACCCATTTAATTTGCGTCGAATCGAATCGAATAAATGAATCCTGACCTATATTGCCACCCCTACTCTCAATTATCTTCCTTACTGGTATATGCATATAGTAAACCCTAATAAAAACTCAAGAACATTATTATTAATTTTTTTACAGAGAAAAATCTCTACATATTATGTATGTTCTAATTTCTTATTGTTTATAAAGGTATTTATTAGAGAAAAAAATTGACTAGAAATTGAGCTACGACATGTAGACCATGAGTTCCCTTACTCCAACTTAACAATTAAGGTCCAATCATCTTATTACACACTAAAACTACTAAATTAATTTTAGATTATTTTACTAAAAATCAAAACCTATGTCACAGGCATAATATATTGATATATTTTTTAGGACGGCTGGGCATTATAAAAACGAAACCTCTGGCTTTTGGAAATACATACAGAGACGAAAATATAGTTTAGGGAAGCAGCTGGGAGCAATTGAAGAGCAGCAATCACGAGTTTGAGGGGAGAGATTCCCAGCCGTTTGGATTTATTTGTCATGGCTCGTTTTATCTACTCTTTGATTTTCAATTAATTATGTATAACTAAAGTTCTTTATTAGGATTAAGGATGAACCCTTGTTCAATTAAATAAATTATTTTTTATTCAATTAGTTCCCTACTTGTGTGTTTTAATATATGTGATTTTTGTTTCACATGATTAGTTGGATATTGTTTAATCTTTTCACCAATATTGTCATACATTATTGATTGTTAAGATTAATATTTTACCGAATCTATGCATGAGTCCATAAGATTTCTATGTGATTATTTTTTATTTTGTGTCTTTAATGAAATTGTTTACACTGAGTGCTTATAAAATTTTGACTCTGTGTTAATCAATATGTTTATATTAAATGCTTAGATGTCATAATATTAAGTAGAAAAAGAATATATACAAGATTTATTTTAATTGGGATTACTTGTTATATCTATGGGTAGACATTAATTGATTTCGAATTGTTACTCTAAAATTGAGAATTGGTTGGTAATTAGATTATTGTTGAGTTGAACTGGGTGAATTCTAAAACATTAGTAACTTCAATTTCTTGGGTTCTTATGTTATTTTGCTCATTTAATTTTAATTGCATCTTTAATTTAAATATTTTCAAACGAAATTTTTTCGTTTTGAACAAGGGTACAATTTTAATTAGCTAAATTAAATTTAACTTTTTCTAAACATTGACGGTCCTTGCGAGTTCGACCTCGTTATTCCTAATTTATACCCCAATAGACTTGTACACTTACGAGTACATTAAAATTTGCATAATAGTACACTTTAGTAATCCATGTCATTAAATAAAAATTAATTAGAAATCCTTTTCATTAATCTTAGGCTTTCTCTTAGACCAATAATAACCATTTGACTAACCCTGATCATTACTTGCGAAGAAAGAGCTGAAATAGAGGCCTTGAAGAAACTTCTTAATACTGCCTTCGACATGAAGGATCTAAGGAAAGCAAAGAATATATTGGCAATTGAAATTATCTGAATAGAAGCAGAGGTTTGGTGTTCTTATCATAGAAGAAATATCTTGAAAGGGTTTTTGAAACTTTCGACATGTTGGACTGTAAACATGTAAAAGTACCTTTAGCTGTATATTTTAAGCTTTGTGAGCTTTGTTGTCCAAAGACAGAGGAAGAAAAGCTAGAAATGAGTTAGGTTCTATATCCAAATGTAGTAGGCTCCTTATGTACACTATGATTCTCACTAGACCTGACATCTCACATTCTGTGTGTGTTGTCAGCAGATACATGGCATCACCAGACAAAGAGCATCGGAAAGGTGTAAAGTGGATTATGAGATATCATAAGGGCACTCTTAGTCTTGATCTATTATATGAAAGGAATTGAATACAATATTAATTTGAAGGGGTTTGTTGACTTAGGTTATGTAGGGGACATATATAGGAAGAGATCACTCATAGGTTACATGCTTTTGCTGAATAGATGCCTAATTAATTGGAAAGTAAATTTGCAGTAATTGTTGCACTCTTAACAACAGAAGTTGAGTATACAACAACTATTGAATCAATAAAGAGGCATTATGCTTAAAGGATTGTTAGCTGAACTTGCTTTTAAACAATAGTGTATTCCAATCTCTTGTAACAGTTGCAGTGCTTTACACCTTTGTAAAAATCTAGTATATCATGAGAAGACCAAGTATATCGATATTAAGCTCCATTTCATAAGGAATGAAATCTCAAGGGATGTCATTAAGATGATGAAAATTCAAACTAATAATAATCGTTCTAATGTGCTTACTAAGGTAGTTTCAACTGCTAAGTTCGAGAAATGCTTGGACTTAGCTAGCATTTGCAATCTTTGATTTGTTATAAGTGGTGAAGGGGTTAGATGCTAGGTGTTTGATTCAAGTTAGAAAAGCTTGTGTATGTTAAATTAAGATAGTGGAGTAAAACCAAAACCAAGATTGATTAGTTCAATTCAATTACCATTATTAATTCACTTAATCACAATCAAAGAAACATAAAATAGAATCAAGAATTGAAAATGAAGAAGGGGACAAAGAAAACAACGTAGAAAGATAACGTGGTTCAGTACTAAAGTACTTACATCCATGGCCAAAAATTCCCAATTGCGCTTAAAGCTTTTATTGCTTAAATGATTACAATGGTTTTCTCTAGATTACAAAGAATAGATCTCTTTTACAAAGAAAAATGTAATTCATTCTCTAAACCACTTGAAATTACACACATAGATGCTTGACCAACTAGCATGCTTTGCTATTTTATATGCTTCATGTTTCTATCTATGATGTGTAACTAATTCAACAACCATTTAGTCCCATGCATTAACAGAATATAATTAACCTTTACAAATCTTCACCCTATTTCTATTCTATTTAAACTTCCCTATATAGTTCCAGCATTCCACTTTTGCTTGACTTATAAGCTAACAACTCCAGTCAAGTTCAGTGAGCTTCTAAACATGGTTGGAGGTAAATAATTTTTTAAAATGTTAGTATGATTAATTTCATATGGGACTTTAATCACATTTATAACCCCATTGTTGATCTCATCTCTTATATAGTGCATCCTTATGTCAATGTGCTTGGTCCTCTCATAATACTTAGGATTTTTGCTTAACTGTATTGTACTGGAACTATCACAGCTGATAGGAATTGATTCTTGTGTAAATCCTAGCTTAAAAACTAACCCTTTCAACTAAATTGCTTATTTGACAACCTCATCAAGAGCAATGTACTCTGATTTTGTAGTTGACCTGGCCACAACTGACCGTAATGAAGCTTTTTAGCTCACTGCACCTCTATATAAGCTAAACACATAACCTGTAACAAACCTTCTTTTGTCTAAATTAGCTGTAAAATTTGAGTCCATAAAGCCAGACACCTCTGCTGTAGCTATTCACTTTGCTATACAATATTCCATACTCTCCAGTCCCTTAGAGACACCTTAGAACCCACTTTACTACATTCTAGTGCTCTTTGCCTGGATTTCCCATGAATCTACTTACAACTTAAATACAGTATGGTAAATCAGGTCTTGATCAAACCATTGCATGCATAATATAGCCTACTGCACTAGAATAGGGAATTTTCTTCATATGCTCAATATCAGAGTTAGACATAGGCTCTTGTATCTTTGGAAGCCTGAAGTGAGTTGCCAATGGAGTTGACACAAGTTTTAAATCACTCATAGTAAACTTGCTCAGAACCTTTTTATTATATTCAGCTTGAGTGAGGAACAAGGTCTTAGTGTGTCTATCTCTCATAATCTGCATTCCCAGAATTCTTATTGCTGCCCCTATATCGTTCATCTCAAATACAACCTTTTTGAGTTTTTCTATTTCTCTTTTATATTTACATGCTATAAAAATGTCATCAACATAGAGAACTATATAGATTCTATCACTACTAGGAAAGATTCTGAAATACACAGAGTTATTATAATGGCTCTTGTAATATCCATGTTTAAGCATGAACTCATCAAACCTAATATACTATTGCATGGGTGATTGTTTTAGCCCACACAAGCTCCTCTTAAGTTAACAGACCATGTTCTTAGTTCTCTCTTCAATGAAGTCTTTCAGTTGAGTCATCAAAATTTCTTCATCAACGTTTCCATGCAAAAAGATTGTCTTCACATCTTTTTGATCTAATTCAAGGTCTAAAATGTTGAAATAGCCAACAAAACCCTTATTGAACTATGTTTAACCATAGGTAAGAAGACTTCATTAAAATCTATTTCTTCCTTTTGTGTAAACCCCTTAGCAACAAGTCTAGCCTTGTATTTTGGAGTTTTAACTCCAGGGATACCTTCCTTAAGCTTATAGATCTATTCGCAGCCAGTACATTTTTTATTTAAGGGCATTTTAACTAGGATCCAAACACTTTTTTTTTCTCTAGGGAAGTTATTTTTTCTTCCATTACTTCAAGCCACTGTTACCTCTCTTTATTGTTTATGGCCTTCTTACGGCTAACTGGTTGTTCTGCATTTACTTCATCTACTGCAGCAAGTGCATAAGAGATAAGGTTTGCTGATAACTTTATGAAATGAGAGTTATTATGACACTTTTAGGCTTAAATTAGCAATACTTAGAGAGTAAATGATGTGCTTTTATTGTATTTTAGTTATATTTTGCATGAACATCCATTTTAGTTTATTGTTGATAAATTGAGTTGTTTTAGAATAATTTTTGCTTAGATTATATGTATAATTATAGGTGACTTTAAGGAAGGAATGCTGTAGCAATAGACTTGCAAAGATAATGAAAAAACTTGGCTTCAGAAGGATTAAAACAAGTCTGAAACAGTGAAAACAACTATAGCAACCATGGAGCAACCATGGAGTAATAATAGACTGGATTTCGCGTGTAACAACTAAAAGATTGTGATCTAAACTTTTGAAAATGGAGGATATGTGCCACACACTCTCGGTTGCCCTAATTTTGAGTTATAAAAAAGCACGCTTGAAAAGAAAAATGAGGAGTCGTCACTCAAGTTAAAATCACAGAGAAAAATAAAATAAAAATAGAAAATAAGAGAGATTTGAGGGTTGTGTAACAGATCTTAGTGACCAAGACGGAGAGATCACAAGATTAAGTAGACTTTAACTCTTTATCTTGTTTTCTACTTATTCATGGGAATGTATTTGATGGCTATGACAATTTTATTTAATGTTCTATCGCAAATCATGAACTAAATTTGATTTTAGTTGAGTGATAAAATGATCTTAATCGATGATTGATTTACATATATGCATTGCTTTCTATTTGCTATAGCATTTTGTGTTAATTGTATTTATTTCAATTTTCTATTTCGACTGACTACCCATTTAGTAGATACTAACTAGAAAAGAGCCTAGAAAAGGTCTCACTTAGTAGATCAAATTAAGACAATACTTGATTTTAGATTGAGATTCCCAAGTTGAGTAAATCTCAATTTGTATATGGTCATCCTTGATCTAAAATTAGCAAAGAACTAGACATAGAGATTCGCCTTGTAAGGTAAATGAAACCTAGAACGTTTAACACTAAATTTAATGTTGGCATAACAATTGACCATTGTTAAGTTGTATTAGATATAAGATATCTAATATGCGACAATTGAGGATGCATGAGGGATTCTGCCCAGTGCTGTAGTAGACGTTGTCGCAACAGTACTGTAATTGAAAAATAGTCAATGCCATATAGTGAGTTTGTTTACTCAACCACTCCATTCCCTTTCATTACATCTTTGTGTTTGACATGAGAATTTTCTTTATTGCATTTTATTAGTTTATTAATTTCATAAATTTTTTTATTTTAATTTAAAAAACAATTGCACTTTAAGGTTGCTATAGCAAATCAGATAACATCAATCCCTGTGAAGATGATTCGAATAGTCATCAATAAATTATTTGTTGTGTACACTTGTACATTGACATCCATAGCAATAAAAATAACCCAACATCTGCAATGCTATATCTCTTGGGCACCCTTTTGACCCTTCTCTTTCTGTCCTTTGCAAGCTGATAATTCTCTAGTTTTGATGACTTAGATACAACCTAAGGTGACTTACATGCAGTTTCTTCTTTCTTTACTTTTAGTGGGTTCCACTTTCAACTCAGTATCATTTTTCTAAAAAATACCTAGGTGTTGTGATAACTGTCTCAACTATATTTTGTAGCATTGGTTCTTCATAGAAAACTACGTTCTTAATAATCAAAGTTCTTAAAGGTTTTCTATCAATGCACCATATCTTGTACCCTTTGGATATCCAATAAAATGCCCCTTAATTACTCTTGGATCTAATTTGCCCTAATTTTTGTGTGCATAGGCTAGGCAATAAAAAATTGTGTGCATAGGCCAGGCAATAAAAAATTCGAAGGTTGCTTAAATCAAGTGGCTTATCAGACTAGACCTCATATGGGCTCTTGAAATTTAAAGCTAAGTAGGGGCTTCTATTAATCAAATAAGTTGCTGTTGTTACGGCTTCTGCCAGGTGAATTGTGGTTCTACCTCAGTAAAGTGCGACTAGCCATAAAGTCAGCAGTTTAGATGTTAAGATTATAGTAATTTAGGTGACATGGTTTATGATGCTTTCAGGCATTATGATAAAGATCTTGTTATTTTAAATATATGCTTGAAGATACTAAAAAGCCCTTATATTTAGGTTCAAAACATTCAAAACTCTTTAGTTTAATGAAACTATACAATGTGAAAGGATGTTATAGGTGGGTTGACATTGGTTTTTCGGCTTTGTTAGAAGTTCTTAATGAGATATTGCCAAATGATAATAGTTTGCATAAGTCAATATATGAGGCTAAAAAAACAATAAAAATATTGGGCTTAGATTATGAGAGAATACTGAAATATAAGTGTGCAACCCAAGAGGGGGGGTGAATTGGATTTTTAAAAACTATCCTAGCAAATCCACACAACAAGCAATCTAATGCCTTAATCAAATGAAAACAATAAATTCAACAAAGCACAATATTAAAAGAGTAAAGGAAGAGAAAAACGAACTCAAGGATTTTTACGTGGTTCGGCTATCCCCGCCTACGTCCACGCCTCCAAGCTCACCCGCTTGAGGATTTCACTATCCAAGCCTCTCAAGGCTTCAAATGTTTACAATTGACTTCCAAGGTGTCAATGAACCTTTACAATAAGAGATTATATCCCCAATCTCTTCACCCCAAGTGTTTCCCACACTTGTACACTCACAATTTGATGAGAAATAAAATTCACAACAATAAAACTCTCTTGAAGAGTGAATAACAAATTATAGCTCAATGATGATTCAACAAATAATGATTTACGAAATGGAAGCTCAATAGATGTTATATGATCTTATTTTTCCTTGTATTCAATGTTAGAAAGAAGTTTGAGTTGAGTTTTTATAGTAAAAGCCTAAAAACTAGCCGTTATAGGCAAAATCCCGTGCTCAAGCGGTTAGCCGCTTGATTTATCCGGCTAGTTGAATTACTGTTATTTTTGAATTTGCTACAGTAACACTGTTTTGTAAAATTACACTCTAGCCCAAAACTTTTTATAATTATACTATGACCCAAAACGTCAGAAAACTTTTCAATTAGGTCCAATTTCAAAACCACTTAAAAATAGTTGTCTTTCCAAACTTTCTGAAATTATGATATGGCCCCAAAAATTTTACTGTTTCGCACAAAGGTCCTTATCAACATAATACTCACATTTTTCAAAGTTTTCAAAATCTTTCACTTCAGTCCAAAATATTTATAAATTATAGTATGACTCAAAACATTTCAAATGTTTATAAAAATGTCCAACTCCGAAATTTAATACTTATTAAAATCAAAGATTTCAAATCTTACCATTTAAGTCCAAATTACTTAAATCCACAAAAATATTTTTCTTTATAAAAATAAAACTTTTTAGTTTATGAAAAATATTTAATTGAATTAATCTCTTGAGCTTCTCAAATACTAAATCATGCATCAATTAAATCATACCGGCTTTACAAGAATTTATCGTAATAATTTTTCCGTTGAGCTCCAAACTTTATTCTTGATTTCGCCGTTGTCCGTTGAGTGCCTTCAATCTTGATTTCACTTGATTCACTTGTATAAATATTATCCTTCAAAAACTAGTGAAAATGTGAAATACAATATTTATTATTTTTACTCAAGACACATGTTTGTTATCATCAAAATTACATTAATGTAGCCTTTTAGGCTAACAAATACATGCATGTCCAAATGATTGTATTTCTTATAAGAATGAGTATGAGTTCATAGATCTTAGCGAATGCCCAAGCTGTAGAGCATTTAAGCGGCAAATAAGAAAAGATGGGTGAACGAAATTTAAAATGGGGTCCCTAAAATAGTGTTATGGTATTTTCATTTAATTCCTAGGTTAAAAAGATCACCAGAAACTTCTAAAAACTTAACATGGCATGAAAATAAGAGAATTAAGGATGGAAAGCTTTGCCACCCTACAGATTCAGTAGCTTGGCACCAAATTGACAATAAATGGCCTGAATTTACCCAAGAGCCAATAAATTGTTATTTGGCTTTATCAGCTAATGGAATTAACCCACATAGCATACTTAGCACTATTTATAGTTATTGGCCTATTACATTAACAACATATAATCTTACTCCATGGTTGTTCATGAAAACAAAGTTTATGATTTTGTTTCTATTAATCTTTAGCCTTAAACAACTTGGAAATGATATAGATGTATATTTAACACATTTAATTGAGGACTTAAAAACCTTATGGGTGGTAGGTGTTGATGTGTTTGATGCACACAGGAAATAAACATTTAATTTGCAGGTTGTGTTGATGTGGACAATTATTGACTTCCCAGTATATAAGAATCTGCTTGGGTGTACTATCAAATGATATTATGAAATACTAGTTATGCAACCCAAGAGGGGGGTGAATTGAGATTTTAAAACTTAAGCTAAATGAACAACAAAACAATTCAATCTATTGCCATAATGAAATTAAAAATAATAAATTTAATAAAGCACAATAAGAAAAGAGTAAGCGAAGAGAGAGCAAACGTAATAAGTTTTACGTGGTTCGGCAATCCATGCCTACGTTCATGCCTCCAAGCAAAACCAAGTTTGAGAATTTCACTATCCAAACCTCCCTAGGCTTTAAATGCTTACAATTGACTTCCAAGGCGTCAATAGATCTTTACAACAAGAGATTATCCGCAATCTCTTAACCCAAGTGTATCCCAACACTTAAAATTACTAAAAAACTAAGATTACAAATGAATTTTTCTCTCACACAATGTAAATGATTACAAATGAATGCTAAAAGTGTGAATAAATGAAACAAGAATAAGTTAAGACTTAATGAAGATTGTATTCTCAATAGTAAGCTCAATAATCACTCGTGGATCACCTTATATTTGAATTTGATTGATTCATTTTATAGTTGGAGCTGAAAACTAGTCGCTGTTGAATTTTTGAGAGAAATTGAATCTCTACTAATGTTATCGGTTAATCGTATTGACTAGTGTAAATGATCGTTGGGTTGGATTTAAAATAATCGGTTAACCATTTGGAATTATTGGTTCACTATTAATTTTCAGAATCCTACAAAATTAATTTAGCTTAACCGTTCTTGCTAAATAGTTCAAGGTTAGCATGTAATTCTATTATTGACATTATCAGTTAATCATTTGTCATTAACAGTTCGCCGTTTATTTCCAGAAACCTGCAAAATAAGTTATGTTTATCTGTTCTTGCTAAACGATTCGAGATTAAAAGTTAATACGTCTCTGAAAGTTATCGGTTAACCATTTATAGTAAACGGTTCATTGTTATTTTTCAGAATCAACATTTTTACAGATTTTCTCAGAGAATGATTTTTTTATTAAAGTTAATGATTTTCTAAATTTCATGAGCATATCTAGAAATATTATATGGCTTTTAAGAATTTATCTATTGATGAAAGCTGCAACATTTTTAATAAAAAAGATGTAAAGTTTGTTATCATCAAAGTCAATTTTATAGACATATTCATGTTAACATTCTCCTCCCTTTTGATGATGACAAACCTTACAAGATGAATGGAAAACAAAATGTCAGTTTACTTCCCTTAAATATATGCTCCCCCTAAGTATATGACTAATCAATTTTTTTAAACCAAATTATGTTTAACCAGTAAAAGCATATATCTCCCTCTTCATCATCAAAAAGAAGAAAAAAATAGATAGGTTCAGATATTACCCATTTCATGTCAGCAAAAATTTCGGCAGAATCTCTTCTTAAAAATGAGCATATCCTCAAATACAAAAATAGTTAAAAAAGGCATTCCATATCAAACAAACTCTACTCCAACAACTAAATCAAAGTACTCAACTTCATTAATCCAACAACTCAAAGACAATATCCAAAGCAACAATCAACACGCATATAACCATCAATCATCAAAATCATCAAGTTAAAATCATCCATGCAATCCAAATACCATAATAAAAACTAGACTAGTACATATGTCATAATAATAAAAAATATGAAATGAGAGGAAAATGTATGTGCAAAAAACATATGCAAAAACTAAGATAGGGCCTACAAGGAGAAACCACTAGGATGGGGAACCAAGAATAGTAAGAATACAACACTGTCCGTCAAGAATTTCTTGTTGCTGATCAAGAAGCTTCTGTTGCTACTCAGAAAGATTTTGAACATCACTAACCAATTTCTGCATGAGGTCATTTGAAGTTGGTGGATGCTCTGGAGCTGGAGGCTGATCAGTATCTATCTCATGCTCCTCAGAGTTAGAACCTGTTGGAGGCTGTGATATAGAGCCACAGCGAGGGGGTAGAGACCTAGCTCTTATCCTAAAATCAGGTAGCTGATCAGGAGGGTAGACATGATTAAGCATGAGATTATCTTTCAGAGAAACAAAGGTGTCTAGGTTCTTGGAAGTAGATGTCTTAACCTACTTTTCGTTCTTCAAAGAAAATTTGATACTCGTCATAACTTCCTTACCAATCCTCTTAGTCTCTTGATTGACTGATTCTCGAATAGGTACTTGAAAATGTCTCAGTATCTTAGAAATAATACTACTATATGGGAGCAATCGATGATTAACCCCAAGAGTACTCAGCATGTGTCTCAAAATAACATAACCAAGGTTAATAAGTTACCTCTTAAAAAGACTATCTAATAACCCGACATCCATCCTTGTTACCTCTTCTGAATGCTTCTTCTTAGAAGTAATAATATACTGTAATATGGTGTGGAGCATCTTAACTTGTAGAGGTAATAATTGCAACCGGAAATGAAGAGCACAAACATCACTTGTAATATCCCTACGCCGACAAATGTTTCTAACACCACTATTATGAACAAAATCGGTAAACGAGAGGGCTTTCTAAGAGTTATAAATCTCATGTCTGACATTCAGAATTCCTAGGGTGTTGTTAAAATCCTCAAACATTGAATTCTCTAGAGACATCCCTGACATGAGTAATTATCCTATCTAATCTATTTGCAGAAATTTTCATATTCGAGTAAAGACATGGACTAGTTTAGGATAAACTCATTGATCAAGATCTAAAGCCAACTTTTAAGGTAATAACATGCGTGTAACACAACCACCACATATAATCAACTTAGTAAACTCCTCCAAATCCACATAATAAAAATCAATTACCTTTCATCTCATAAAAAAAAATTCGAAGTGTTTAGCCATCGGACGTGTGGGAAAGTGGATCCTTTCGAATTCGGAAGTTTCCCGTGGTGACATTGGATTCCTACTGGCGACATTGTTTTCTCTTGCGAGCAGCTCTTATGGATTCGGCCATGGATACACTAAGGAAATTTGAGATTTTTGAAAAAAAGATAAAAATGAAAGAAATAGAACTAATTAAAAAGATAATGGAGGATAGAGGAAGTGATTATAATGCTCAATTTGGCCAAAAAATGACAAAAAGTGGCCAAAATTGAAGAAAACCACTCAGATGCCCTTAGGGTTTTGATTTGGGAATTTTTTATTTAAGGCTTGATTTGGTGTTTTAAGTTGATAAAAAAAGTATAAAGATGTTTAGAAAGGTTCCTATCGGATTAATTTTGCAAGAAATTACAGTAAAAATAAAAGATTTTAGAGAGAGAGAGAGAAAGAGCTTAGGGAACACAGGTATGGAGAAAACAGTGAAGGTTTAAGTGAAAGTGAATAAGAAAACCTGTGAATAATTTATATTGCAAGAAAACGGTGAGCCATTTTCTATAATCAGTGATCCGATAATTTCCAAAGAGCTCCAAATGAAAGACGGTTGATCCGGTTGCCAATAACACTGAAGGGTTAATAAAGGTTAACTCTTGTTTTTTAATTGGTTTACTGTTTGTGACAAATGGTTTGCCGATAATTTGCAAATATCATTTTCTTGTTTATGTATTTAAACAATTAGCCGTTTATTTTAACTATGATTTCACATATTTGTTTTAATTTTTGGCCAACAATTAATCCATTCCAAGATCATTTCATTGATCCAAAATGTTTTAAGGACTAGTTTAATGCATGATTCATGAATGCACAAAACTTAAACCACCAATAAGCAATCATATAATAAGATAGACTTGATATCATATAAAGCTATACTATTGTGCAATATTAATCTTTCTAAGCTCATGTCTAATTTTAGTAAACCGTTCTTAATTAAAGGGTTTTGTCAAAATATCAGTAAGTTATTTTTTGGTTGAAATAAAATTTAATGAAATATCCTCTTTTTGAACATGATCTCTCAAAAAATGATGTCTAATCTTTATATGCTTGGTTCTTGAGTATTAGATAGGATTCCTTGAAAAGTTCCTAACACTAATATTATCACACATGATAGGAATTTTATCAAGGTAAATGACACGGTCCTTAAGAGTTTGTTTCATCCAGCAAGCTTGAGCACAACAACTTCCGGCTAATAGTGCAACCAAATTTTGTTTCTTGCTAAACGAAGAGACTAGAGAATGACCTAAAAAGTGGCATGTTCCACTAGTGCTTTTTCGATCAACCTTATATTCAGCAGAATGAGCATCCGAATAACATGTTAAGTTTATGTGCATTCCCCTAGGATACCAAACGACCAAAACTCCTTTTTACTGCAAGCAAATGAGATTCTTTAGGACCTAACTGAAATCTTACACACAAGTATACACTAAATATAATATCAGGCCTATTAGCAGTTAATTAAAGCAAAGATCCGATCACACGTCGATAAGTTTTGATATCAACTTCTTTGCCTTTTTCTTCTTTGTCAAGCTTGATTGTTGAGCTCATTGGAGTACTTTTAATCTTTCATTCTTCAAGTCCAAATCTCTTGAGTAAGTCCTTTAAATAATTAGCTTGATTGATGAAATTCCTTCTACAGTTTGTTGTTTTTGAAGCCCATGAAAGTACTTCAATTCTCCCATCATGCTCATGTCAAATTCTTTGCTCATAAAAGATGAAAATTCCTTACACAAAAACTCAATAGTAGAACCGAAAATAATATCATCAACATAAATTTGGACAATGAGAATATCTTGATTTTTATGCTCAATGAAAAGAGTTATATCAGCCTTGCCCATTGAAAAACCATTACTCGGCAATAAATTTTTAAGCCTGTAATACTAAGCTCTAGGTGCTTATTTTAAACGATACAATATTTTTGTTAACTTATAATCATGATCTGGAAATTTCTTATTTTTAAAACTAGAGGGTTGTTTCATATAAACTTCCTCTATAATATAACTATTTAAGAAAGCACTCTTGACATCCATTTAAAATAAAATGAAATATTTGTGACATGCGAATGCTAAGCGCATCCTAATGGATTCTAATCTAGCTACAGGTGTACATGTTTCATCAAAATCAATTCATTCTTCTTGATTGTAACTTTGAGCCAATAATCTAGTTTTATTCTTTACAACCACACCGAATTCATCTATTTTATTCCTAAATACCCATTTAGTACCTATAATGAATTGATGTTTCAGTTTAAGAACTAATTCCCATATATTGTCTCTGTCAAATTGATTCAACTGATGTTTTCTGCATCCGTAAAGGATTTTGGTTTAATTTGAGATATGAATGCTACATGCTCACAAGTATTTCTAAATGATCATCTTGAAGGATCGCCTAAAATTAAATTTTTAGGATGAAAGGAAACATAACTCCACTCCTTGGGGAGTGTTTGATAAGTACTTTCTTTTGGCTCCACATTTATTTCTTCATGTTGCTCATCTTGATTTTCAGATGGTATATTCTTTTTGATATCTTTTGATGAATCTTCTTGTAGTTCTTCATCTACATTATCATCATCAAGAACTTTCTCCATAGAGGAGGAGTTAGATTCATTAAACGTAACATACATAGATTCTTCAACATTTAAAGTTCTTTTATTATAAACTCTATTAGCTTTCCTTAAGTTTGAATATCTAAGGAAGATGCCAATATCAGATTTTAGATCAAATTTACCAGGATAATATTTTGTGTTCAAAATAAAACATTTGCATCCAAAAACTTAATAATAACCAATATTGAGTTTTCTATATTTCCAAAGCTTATAGAAAGTTTTATTAAGATAAGATCTAATCAACACACGATTTAAAATATAACAAGTGGTGTTAAAAACTTCGGCCCAAAAATACTTGAGCAAAGTATTTTCATACAATATGGTTCTAGTCATTTCTTGAATAGACATATTATTTCTCTCAACAACTTGATTTTGTTGTGGAGTCCTAGGTGATGAAAATTAATACTCAATGCCATAATCATTAGAAAAATTCTCAAATGCATGATTTTCAAATTCTCCGCCATGATCACTTTTAATACGAGAACCAACATATCATTTTTCATTTTGAATCTTTTTACAAAAAATACTAAATGCATCAAATGCATCATCCTTATTAGCTAAGAACAATACCCATGGGTATTTAGAATAATCATCTATAGTCACAAATGCATAATATTTACCACTTAAACTAGTATATCTAGAAGGTCCAAATAAATCAATGTGAAGTAATTGAAGTGGTTTTGAAGTAGAGACATGGTTTTTTTTTTAAAGAAGTTTTGATTAGTTTTCCAAATTGGCAAGCTTCAAAACTTTTATCTTTTTGAAAATCGATTTTTTGAAGACTTTTAACCAAATCATTTTTTGAAAATTTTGAAATTAAATCCATACTTGCATGACCTAATCTTCTATGTCATAGGCAACCATCATCATGTAAAGCGGAGAAACATTTATCATTAGTAGTCGCATAATCTATATCAATAGTATAAAAATTAACACATCTATTTCCTATAAATAAAATCTTGTCATCACATGCATTCTTAATAATACATTTCGATTTATCAAAGATAACTCTATAGTCTTTATTATACAATTGACTAATGTTAAGAAAATTGTGTTTCAAGTTTTCAACCAAACACACATTTTCAATTAGAGTAGAGGATACATTACCGACATTACCAATACCAATGATCGTTCCCTTTGAATTATCTCCAAAGGAAACATTTCGACCATTCTCAATTTTGGTAAAACTTGAAAACCAGGAGTAATTCCCTAACATGGTCTTGAATATCCATTGTCCAAGTAGTACTTATTTTTTCTTTTTCTTTGATCCCTATAGAAAAAGTTTCTAAATTTTAGATACCTAAAACTACTTGGGTCCTTGAGTGTTATCAGTGGTTTTTTTTGGAACCCAGATACATTTGATTGCATAATATGCATTTCTTTTAACATGAAATCTATAACTCATATGACTATTTCCATTACAATAATAATGAACAATATTATAATCACTTATGGAGGTAACTTTAACAAAATAATTTTTATAATATTTTTGTTTTAAGTTAGGCTTATACCCAAGTCTTCTTTTATCAAACACACATTTTTAAGTGCTCAACAAATTTTTTAAGTTCTTTTGACCACTGGAGAATTTTAAACATAATTTCATTGAGCTCATTACTTTTTTCTTAAACACTTCATTTTCTTTCATCAATTTATCAACATGTGATTTTTCATGCACATATAAAGTACTTTATTTACCTTGAAATAATATCTAAGCAACGGTGAATTAGATTTCTAAAAATTTTGTAATTCTTAAACAAAATTTAATGCAAATTTGAAACGAATTTAAAGCAATAATAAATAAATAAATCAAAATATAAAAAGATAAAGGAAGAGATATTCAAATACAAAGATTTTTATGTGGTTCGGCCAACCTTGCCTACGTCTACGCCTCCAAGCACACCAAGCTTGAGGATTCCACTAGTCAAGCCTTCAAGACTACAAGAACACTTACAATTTGACTTCTTATGTGTCAATCAACCTTTACATCTAGAGATCCAATATTTAAATCCAGGTGTATCCCAATACTTACATTACTCAAAACAAAGATTATAAATTTGTTTTTCTCTTACACAATATATAAGATTACAAATCAATGCTTAATGTGTGAATATATGAACAATAATGAATTTAAAGTTCAATGAATTTTGTGTTCTCGATTATAAGCTCAATGATAACGTTGTGATCAACCTTTGTTTGAATTTGATTGAGCTTATTTATATTTGTAATTGAAAAATAGTCGTTGCTGACTTTTTATCCGAAATTGAATCGCTATTAACTGTTATCAATTAACTATTTTGACTAGTCGAAGTGACAGTTGAGCTGAATTTCAAATAAAGTATTGATCATTTGCCACTATTGGTTTGTCGTTAATTTCTAGAGACTTGCAAAATAGATTTCTGCTATCTATTCTTGCTAAATAGTTGAAGGTTAGCATGAAATGACATTATGGAAATTATTAGTTAGTTGTTTGAAGTTAATGGTTTGCCATTTGATTCTACTAACCTGCAAAATTCATTTGCCTTATCCGTTTTTGCTAACCAGTTCAAGCTTATAGATTTATTCTTCTTTAGAAATTATCAATTGACTATTTTAAAGTTAACGATTTACTGTTTACTTGTAGAATCACAATTTTAATCAAATTTCGCATGAACTGATTTTCCGATTAAAGTTAACGATTATTCATATTTCATGAATACATTTAGAAAGATTATACGACTTTTAAGAAATTGTTTATTAATGAGAACTGCAACATTTTAATAAAAAAATTTAAAGTTTGTTACCATTAAAATCAATATAATGAACATCTACATGCTAACATTCTCCCCCTTTTTGATGATGACAAACTCTTTATATATTTTACTCCCCCTAAATGTATGGCCAATTAAATTTTTAACCAAAAATAAAATTTTGGCTAATATAAAATTTGTCAAAAACATATCATTCAAAACATATTATTGAAAAATTTTCAAGATTCAAAATGCAAGACAAATTATATTTATCTCCCCCTTCATCATCAAAAGAAAAGATAGAAAAGGATAATTGGAACATGATTAGTAAAAAAAATAGTAAGACGAAGAAATTACCCATTTTATGTGCGAAAATTTTTCTACAGTCTCCCCTTAAAAAAGAATATATCCTCAAATACAAAATATGGTTAAAACACTTCCATGTAAGCTTAAACAATTTGATACACCAATTACTCCCACAAATCATCAATCCACACACATGTAACCATCCATCATTAAAATCATCAAGAAAGAGTTATGCAATCCAAATAAAAATATATATATCAAAACACACATATAAATATACCATGAAATGTATGTGAAAAAACAAAGTTAGAAACTAAGAAGGAGGTTGCGAAGATGAACTACTAGGGTCATATCCAGAATAGCAAAGGAGGTTGCGCTGTCTAGTAATGAGTTCGAGGTGCTAGTCTGTACATTTGCTGCTGCTGGTTGGAAAGTCTACAAACATCATCAACAAACTACTACAGAGTATCCGAAGCAAGTGGCTGCACATGAGTTGGAGGCTGCTCGAGAGCTAAAGGATGATCAGTATCCATCTCACACTTCTCAGTGTCAAAATCAACTACAAGCTGGGGTACAGATCGACGAGGAGGAAGTGGAGCGTGAGTTCCTCGCCTAAAGAAGCTGATCGGGGTAATAAACATAATTAAGCATCTGATCATCTTTTAGAGCAACCAAAGTATCTCATTTTTTAGAGTTGGAGGTCTTGAGGCATTCGCCGTTCTTCCGAGAAAAGCCAATGCTAATCATAGCATTTGGACCAATCTATTTAGTTTCCTTATACGAGGCATCGTAAAGCGGTACTTCCAATGTCTTAAAGATGATACTGCCATAAGGGAGCAAGCGGTGGCTAATTGCATGGGTACTCAACATGTGTCTCAAAATGACATATCCAAGGTTAATAAATGGCCTTGTAATAAGACTGTCTAATAACGATACATCCAACCTTGTTATCTCATCCGAACGGCCCTTCCTAGGAGTAATTATATGTTGTAAAATAATGTGAAGGATTTGAACTTGTAGAGGCAAGAATTGTGGCAAAAAAAGAAGAACACAAACATCACTAGTAAGATCGTGACGCCGACAAATGTTTCGAACACCAACATAATGAGCAAAATTGGCAAACGAAAGAATGTATAAATCTTATGACCAACATTTGCAATTCCAGGATGTTGTTTAAGTCCTCAACATCAAATTCAATGGGAACACCCCCAACATGAGTAACTATCCTATCTAATTCAGTTGCAGAAATTTCTGTGTTCAAATAGAAAACACGGACTAGATTAGGATAAACTCTATCATCAAAATCTGTGGCAGACTCCCAAGGTAGTAGTATATTCCTAACACTTCTACCACAAACAGTCAACTCTTTAAAGTCTTCTATATCCACAATATACAAGTCAAGCACCTTCTGTCCCATGAAATTGTTCTCAAAGCGCTTGGCCAACGATGTTGTGGGGAAAATGAATCCTTTCAAATTTAAAGGTTTCTCGTGGAGATATAAGAGTCCTACTGGGGCTATTCTCTTCCTAGTTCGACAAGATGAGTCAGCCATGGATACACTGAAGGAAGTGGGGAAATTTTGAAAAAGTTAAAAATGGAGGAAATAAAACTGATTTAAGGGGTAAAAGGGAGTAGAGGAAGTGATTATGAGGTTCAATTTAGCCAAAAGAGGACAAAAATTCGGCCAAAATGGAAGAAACTCGTTCGGGTGCCCTTAAAGTTTTGATTGAAAAATTTGAATTTAAGTTGATTTGATGTTTTAAATAATCAAAAGTGGTTTAATGATGATTAGAAAGGATTTTTAGCTCTAGTGGCAAAAGTGGAGTGATTTGGCAAGAAAATGCAAGAAAAATGATGGATTATTGTTGTATATTTTTAACTCTAGTGCTATTGGTGTCAATGTGCAAGTGTACACAATAAGTAATAAAGTGATGAGTAATCAAGATAGTCTCTATAGGGATTTATGCTACTAGAGCTGTTACAATAATCTCAATAGTGTAATCTCTTTTCTAACTAAAAAAAATTGACTAGAAATAGTAATATTACAGCAACACAAAATGTAGAGATACTAAAACTAAAGTTCACATTAAACACACGGTTGAATCAATAAACACGTGGTAGTTGAGTGAGCAATTTCTCTTTATGAGATTGACTGTTTAGTGCCTGTTACGTTCAGTTGCTACAATATATTCTACAGCACTTGGCAGAATTCTCATGCATCCTCAGCCATCGTATGTTGGATATCCCATACCTTTATGCAACTTAACAGTGACTAGTTGTTATATCAACAAAAATATGGCATTACAAACTTAGATTTTCTTTACCCTACAAGGTGAATCCCAATATCTAGTTCATTACAAATCCTAAATCAAGCACAACCCTTTTAGGAATCAAGTTAAGACTCGATTTAAGAAACTCAATTTAAGACCAAATATTACTCTAATATGATCTATTAAGACAGGCTATGTTGTGGCTCTCTTTTAACTTGTGTCATTAAATAGGAGGTCAACTGAAATAATGAGTGTAATACAATTTATTAGAGTAAAGTGCTACAACAAATGTGCAGCAACTCATATGAACAATAAAAAACCTATCTAGATAATTTATCACTCAACTATGGTTAAATTAACTTCATAATTTGTAAAAGAAAAACCAATGACAATGTTCCAGCCATCAAGTAGTTCCAGCCATCAAGTACACATTTTCAACAAAAGAATAAAGAAGAAGAACAAGAATCGAATGAGAAAAGTTGAATCCAAAATATTATGCAAATTTTGTTATTGGTGCAAACTTGTATCATTCTCTTTCATCTTCTTCTTTGCCTCTTTTTTGTTTTTCTTTCAATTGTGATTGACAATTCTTTTTTCTTATGTTGTGTGCTCCTTTTTCTTATTGAGAATTAGGGTGAATGAAAGCCTAGGTCTCTTATCTTCCAGATTAGAAAACTGCAGATCACAATATTCTACAAAATTTTCTCTGCTGATGTTCCGGGATTGCTATAGCAATGCAATGGCTGATGCAGCAATGGCTACAAAAACTACATTGTTCTAGATTTATTTCAATTCTTCTATAGCCAAGTTCTTTTCTATCTTTTGCCTACCTATTTAGCAGAATTCCTGCCTTGAAATTTAAGCTTTCAATTACTTACAATTATGCACACAATCTAAGCATACAAAATTATTCTAAAATAATGCAATTTATTAAACATAAACTAAAATAGTTATCCATGCAAAATAAAACCAAAATGCAATAAAAACATGTCATTTACTCTCTAATTAATAATGATTTAAGTCTAAAATTACCATGATAACTCTAATTTTATAGAGTTATCAATTTAGGAGAGAAAAAGATTCGGTTTTGTGTCAATTGAGAAAATGGTGAGAGGGTAATAAAGATGAAGAAGAAAACTTAGGAACAATTTATATCACACGAAAATGGCAAGCCGCTTTCTGTAATTGGCAAGCCGATAAATTCTAGAGAGTACTTAATTGAAAACAGTTAACGGGTAATCATTAATGGTGAAGGAGTAAATTCCAGTGAGCTCTGTATTTTTAATCGATTTACCGTTTTCAACAAACGGTTTGCTGATAATTTGCAAATATCATATCCTAGTTTCTGGATTTAAACGATACATCGTTTATGGAGAAACGATTATCCGTTTATTTAATCTATGTTTTATCACATTTGTTTTAATTTTTGGCCAATAAATAATACATTCCAAGATCATTTCATTGTTTTAAAAAATGTTTTAAGTGCCAGTTTGATGCATGATTCATGAACTTACAAGTATTTAAACAACAATTCATATAAGCATTCAAAAATTAATAATTCAAATACATCACTTATATATCATGGTCAAACACTTCATAGACATAAAAAATGATCAATCAATCAATTTTAATAGATTCAATAACATAAGTAGAGACGTTAATACAAAAATTTCATCACCCTAAGTTCATGCCGAATTTTTGACAATTGATTTTCGCAAAGAGGTTTTGTAAAATATCAACAAGTTACTTTTTTCATAGAAATAAAACTCTAATATAATATATCCCTTTTGAACATGATCTCTCAAGAAATGATGACTAATTTCTATATGCTTGGTTTTAGAGTGCTGAATGAGATTTTTTGAAAAGTTTATAGCACTAGTGTTATCACACTTAATAGAGATTTGTTCAAGATTAATGACATGATCTCTGGGTATTTGTTTCATCCAAAGAGCTTGTGCACAAAAACTCCCTGCGGTAATATATTTTGCCTTGGTGGTTTAGAGTGAAACCGAATTTTATTTCTTACTAAACCATGAAACAAGTGAACGATCTAGTAAATGACAAGTTCCACTAGTACTTTTCCTATCGACTTTGTAACCAGTAAAATCCGCATCTGAATAACAAGTTAAATCTAAATGAGTTCTTCTTGGATAACAAAGGCCAAGATCTATGGTTTTACTCAAATAACAAAAAATTCCTTTTACCGCAAGCAAATGAGATTCCTTGGGATATGATTGAAATCTTACACACAAACATACATTAAACACGATGTCGGGTCTACTTGCGGTTAAGTAATGTAAAGAGTCGATCATACCTCGATGCATTTTGATATAAACTTCTTTGCATTTTTCATCTTTGTCAAGGTTGGGTGTTGTGTTCATTAGAGTATTCTTAGTCTTTGAGTCACCAATGCCAAATCTCTTGAGTAAATCTTTGACATAGTTGGGTTGATTTATGAATATTCCTTCCTCATTTTATTTTATTTGTAGTCCAAGAAAATACTTCAACTCTTCCAACATACTCATTTCAAATTCTTTATTCATATAAAATGAAAAACGTTTACACAACAATTCATTAGTAGAACCAAAGATAATATCATCAACATAAATTTTAATGAGTACATCTTGTTTCTTATGCTTAACAAAAAGGGTAGTATTTGCTTTAACCATAAAAAAATTGTTATTGAACAAGAAATTCTTAAGCTTATCATACAATGCTCTAGGTGTTTGCTTTAATCTATACAATGCTTTTGACAAGTTATAAACATTATTTAGAAACTTTTCATTTTCAAAATCAGGGGTTTGTTTCATATAAACTTCTTCCATAAGATAACCATTCAAGAAAGCACTCTTGACATCCATTTGAAATAAAATAAAATCTTTATGACATGCAAATGCTAAGAGCATCCTAATGGATTCTATTCTAGCTACATGTGCAAATGTTTCATCAAAATTAATTCCTTCTTGTTGAGTTGTAACCTTGAGCCACCAGTCTGGCTTTATTCCTTACAACTACATCGGATTCATCCATTTAATTTCTAAATACCAATTTGGTACCTATAATGGATTGATATTCCGATTTAGGAACTAATTCTCACACATTATTTCTTTCAAATTAATTTAACTCCTATTGAATTGTCATAATCCAAGATTCATCATTTTCTACATCCGCAAAAGATTTTGATTTAATTTGAGATATGAATGAAATATGCTCACAAGTATTTCTAAATGAATATCTAATTGTTATGCCACGTGAGGGATCTCCTACAATTAAGTCTTTAGGATGAAAAGAAACATAGCTCCCCTCTTGGGAAGTGATTGAAAAGTACCTTTATCTTACTCTGCATTTGTTTTTTCATATTGCTCCTCTTGATTTCCATGTGTTGCATCCTTTAAGTTACCCTTTGATAACTCTTCTTGTAGTTCTTCATCTGCATCATTATTGTTGTGCAAATTTTATTGAACTCGCAAGCGCACGAATCTATTGTAGTATAGATCAATAGTGACGAGTGTCGATCCCACGAGGAGGTAGATTTTAACTATATATAGAATTAATTTTGTAAATGGGTGATTGGATTTGTGGTGGAAATGATCTGGAATATGCTAAAACTTAAATTAAAATAGCGAGAATAAATTCTGAAATTGGAATTGAAATGGCAAGAATAAATTGAAGAAAATTCTATTGAAATGACATACTTGAGTATCTGGATCCGTATCAACATGCATCATGGGCTAAATATTCCTTATTAATACCAATTAAATCATGAGGGGAAAATCCACACCTCATGAACCACACTACTAATAAATATGGTGCTAAAGGCTTACCGTGCCAAATAATAATAATCTTATATTAGGGAGCCGGTGAAACCAGGGCGGTACTAGACAAGATTAGTATTATTTGTCGACGGGAAGTCAAAACATCTACAAAAACTAGAGGGGAAAAGAAAATAAATTTACCAAATAGAGCCCATGACACATGTTGAGACTTCACCTTCAACCCAAGCTTGAAAGAAAATTAGCCACTCATAATTGAACTAGGGGCAAAATGAGAATTTATTAAAATACGTAGAAAATACAAGATGGAGAAGGAATTATAGAAAATGGAGTCCAAAACTAGATTTAGAGGTGCCAAATTAGGGGGGGAGGCCCCCTTTTATAGATACATCAGGTAAATTATGGCCATCGGATTAAAAACAGTTTGGACGTTCATGATTGCGCCACGTCATCAGTCAACAGTACGCGTGAACAGTAACATAGTTTGAACAGTAACACGGTTTACACAGTAAATAATCCCATGTATTGCATGTACTGTACGCACGTTTATTGATCCACTTAAATGCTGCCACGTCACCATCAACAGTAAATAAAAATTTTAGTCCAACAGAATCTTGACACGTTATCAGTCAATGTCACGTCATCGGTCAATGCCACATCATCGATCCCTCAATGTGAACAGTGTCGTGAACAGTAATGTAGACAATATCCATACATGTGAATAATACCGTATATGTGAACAATACCATTTTTCATTTGATACTCCTCTTAAGGTTTTCGACCGTTCTGAGTTCAAAAATGATGTCCGTTTTGCCATTTGATCTCTTGTTTATTGTAAAATAACTAAGATGCCCCTAAAATACATAAAATATTATATTAAAATAAAACACACATAATTAAATTACAAAAAGGTAAAACACATAAAAGTAAGGATTGTTAGTAAGACTTGAAATGTAAAATGATGGTTTCTCCTTTATAAATATGCATTTTCTAACACTCAACAATTATCAACAAAAACTTTCTCTACAGAGGAGCAGTTAGACATCAAACGTAACATGTATAGATTCTTCCACCACTAGAGTTCTTTTGTTATAAACTGTGTAAGTTTTACTAGAGTTTCAATACCTAAGAAAGATGCCAGCATTGATTTTGGATCAAATTTACCAATATTATCTTTTGTGTTCAAAATAAAATATTTGCATCTAAAAACTTCGAAAAAACTAATGTTGGATTGTCTATCTTTCCAAAGCTCATTTGGGGTTTTTAGGGTTTAGGGTCTAATCAACACATGATTTGGAACATATCAAGCGGTGTTGACCTAAAGATTTTCTTTACTTTCTCCTTATTCGAAAAAGTCTTTTCTCGAGCTCCTAGGGTGTTCATTATGTCTGTAAATCTTGTATATATAGAATACACACTTTTATTTACTTTTTTCATTTGGAACAATTCATATTGACGAGCGTACCTATTGGTTTTTGACTCTTTAACTTGATTAGTCCCTTCATAAACAACCTCAAGTTTATTCTATATTTCTTGAGCACTCTTACAACTAGATACTTTATGAAATTCTTTCTTATCAAGAGCACAAAACATAGCATTCATTACCATGGAGTTTAAAGACATCTTTTTCTTTTCTAACTTAGTCCATTGACTTGAAGGTTTTAGAATATCATCTGCTACTTCATTTTTAGTCATAGGCATGAATGGACCATCATAAACAACTTTCCAAATTTTATAATCTAAGCCTTACAAAGAAATTCTCATCCTAGTTGTCCAATATAGGTAGTCATTACTATAAAAAATAGTGCTCTAGTTGTGGACTGTCCTTCTCTAAGGTTGAGTTATCTTGGATTGCCATGAATCTTTTACTCTAGGTGGTTAAGTTTGATTGAGAGAACCTTGCTTTGATACAAAATGAAATAATACTTAAGCAAACCCAAAAGGAGTTTGAATTGGGTTTCTAAAAATTATGCAATTCTTAAACCAAATTTAATATGAATCTTAAACGAATTTAAAGTAATAATAAATAAATCAACCAAAATATAGAAAGATAAGGGAATAGAGATTTAAACACAGAGATTTTTATATGGTTCTGCAAACCTTGCCTACATCCACGCCTCCAAGCACACCGAGCTTGAGGAGTCCACTAGTCAAGCCTTCAAGGCTTGAAGAACATTTACAATTGACTTCTTTAGTGTTAATAAGCCTTTATATCCAGAGATTATCCCTAATCTCTTAACCTAAGTGTATCCCAACACTTGCAATAACTCAAAACAAAGATTAGAAATTTATTTTTCTCTCACACAATATACAAGATAACAAATTAATGCTTAATGTGTGAATAAGTGAACGAGAATGAATTTAAAGCTCAATGAATGTTGTATTCTTGATTATAAACTCAATGATAATGTTGTGATTAACCTTTGTTTGAATTTGATTGAGCTTATTTATTGTTGGAGCTGAAAAATAGCCGTTGTTGACTTTCTACCCGAAATTGAATCGCCGCTAGTTGACTTTCTACTCGAAATCGGATCGCCGCTAACTGTTATTAATTAACCGTTTTGACTGGTCCAAGTGACCGTTAAGCTGAATTTCAAATAAACGATTGACCATTTTCCATTATCGTTTTGTCGTTAATTTTTAGAGACCTACAAAATAAATTTCTGCTATCTGTTCATGCTAAATAGTTGAAGGTTAATGTGAAATGACATTCTAGAAATAATTGGTTAGCTGTTTAAAGTTAACGGTTCGCCGTTTAATTTTAGTAACCTGTAAAACTCATTTGCCTTATCCGTTTTTACTAAACGGTTCAAGCTTAAGGGTTTATTCCTCTTGGAAATTATTGGTTAACCGTTTCAAAGTTAATAGTTCACCATTTACTTGCAAAATCACAGTTTTAACAAACATTCGCAGGGAACGATTTTTCGATTAAAGTTAATGATTATTCATATTTCATAAACACATTTAGAAAGATTTAGAAATGATGCAATCTTATCATGCAACACTTTATTATCTAAGTCTAGTCTTTTAATCTTTTTATTTAATAAATTATTGTATTTTTGTAAAGCATCTTTTCTATTTTAAATTTCTAGCATTTTCTTTTTAAGGGATGCATTCTTTTTACTTATTCTTATCCAATCATTAAAAAATTCTTTAAAGACGTTATGTAACTTATCATATGTTGGAAGATTACTTACCTCATCAGGTTCATCAAATAATTCTTCCTTGACTGCCATGAGAGCTAGATTTGTCATATCTTATAACTCTTTATCACCACTTGTTCCCTCATCGTTATAATCTTATGTGGCTACCATTGCCTTCTTCTTGAGTTGGTTGAGAAGAGGACACTCCGATCGTATGTGTCCAGGCTTCTTACATTCATAACAAGTAATTACCTTCTTTTTCTTCTTTTGATTCTTGTAGTTTCAGAACTTTCTTCGCCTACTAGTTTTCTTATAATATTTTCTAAATCTCCTAGCCAATATAACCATCTCCTCATCATCTAGATGGCCTTTCTCATCACTCTCATATTTTGAGGCTTTGAGAGTAATGCTTTTCTTCTTCTCCACATTGCCTTTTTTGTTGCCAAGTCTTCCTCATATATAATAAGAGAACCAGTCAAATCATCAATAACTAAGGTATTTAAATCTTTGGCTTTCTCAATGGCATTCCTTTTAGGTCTCCATTGCTTTGGTAATGACCTAATAATTTTCTTAACTTTCTCGCTCTTTTAAAGGCTCTTTCATAGGGCTCTTAGAGTGTTCACTATGTCCATAAATCTAGTATATATAGAATGCATACTCTTATTTTGTTCCATTTGAAACAATTCATTTTATTGAGTGTATCTACTAATTTTAGACTCTGTCACTTGATCTGTGTGTTCATAAATAACTTCAAGTTTGTTCTAAATTTCATGAGCACTTTCACAACTAGAAATTCTATGAAACTCTTTCTCACAAAATAAGGCATTCATGGCTTTACAATTTAGAGAAGCTTTTCTCTTTTCCAATTCATTTCATTCTCATGAAGGTTTTGTAATATCTTCTCTGACTTTATTTTTAGTCATAGGCATGAATGGACAACTATTTACAACTTCCCAAATTTCATAATCTAGTGCTTCTAAATAAATTCTAATCCTAGTTTTCCAATAAGGTTAGTGATTACCATCAAAGAATGGTGGCTTAGTTGTGAATTATCCTTTCCTAAAGTTTGAATTATTTTGGGTTGCCATGGATCTTTTACTCTAGATGATTGAGTCCTAATAAAAGAACCACACTCTGATACCAAATAAAATACTAGTTATGCAACCTAAGGGGGAAATTGAGATTTTAAAACTTAAGCTAAATAAACCACATAACAATTCAATCTATTGCCTTAATGAAATAAAAAATAATCAATTTAATAAAGCACAATAATAAATAGTAAGGGAAGAGAGAGCAAACATAATGATTTTTACGTGGTTTGGTAGTCTCTGCTTACGTCCACGTCTTTCAGCAAACTAAGATGTGGATTTCACTATCCAAGCCTCTCAATACTTCAAATACTTTTAATTGACTTCCAAGGTGCCAATAGACTTTTACAATAAGAGATTATCCCCAACCTCTTAACCCAAGTGTATCCTAACACTTACAATCACTCAAAAACTAAGATTACATATGAATTTTTTCTCACACAATATAAATGATTACAAATGAATACTCAAAATGTGAATAACTAAAACAAGAAGGCTCAATGAAGGTTGTATTTTCAATAGCAAGCTCAATAATCACTCTTAGATCATCTTATATTTGAATTTGATTGAGCTATTTTATAGTTTGAGCTGAAAACTACCCGTTGTTGACTTTCTAACAGAAATCGGATCACCGTTAACAACTATCGGTTAACTATTTTGACTAGTCCAAATGACCCTTGGGCTGAATTTCAAATAATCAGTGAGCCATTTGGAATTATTGATTCGCCGTTAATTTTCAGTATCCTGTAAAATAAATTTGGCTTTACCATTCTTGGTAAATGGTTCAAGGTTAGCATGCAATTCTATTTTGAAAATTATTGGTTAATCATTTTTCATTAACGGTTTGTTGTTTATTTCTAGAAACCTACAAAATAAGTTATGCTTATCCGTTCTTGCTAAACAGTTCAACATTAAAAGTTAATACCACTCTGGAAGTTATCGATTAATGTAGTAAATAGTTCACCATTGTTTTTCAAAATCAGCATTTTTAAAGATATTTGTAGAGAATGATTTTCCAATTAAAGTTTACGATTATCTATATTTCATGGGCATATCTAGAAATATTATATAGCTTTTAAGAATTTGTTTATTAATGAAAGCTCCAACATTTTTAATAAAAAATATATAAAGTTTGCTATCATCAAAATCAATATTATAGACATATTCATGTTAACATATTATGCTTGTTGTTGTGCAAATTTTATTGAACTCACAAGCACACGAATCTGTTGCAGTATAGATCAATGGTGACGAGTGTCGATCCCACGAGGAGGTGGATTTTAATTATATATAGAATTAATTTTGTAAATGGGTGGTTGGATTTGTGGTGGAAATGATTTGAAATATGCTAAAACTTAAATCAAAATGGCGAGAATAAATTCTGAAATTAAAATTGAAATGGCAAGAATAAATTGAACAGAGTTCTATTGAAATGATGTATTTGGGTATCTGGATCCGTATCAACATGCATCATGGGCTAAATAATTCTTATTAATTCCAACTAAATCATGAAGGGGGAATCCACACCTCATGAACCACTCTTTAATACATATGGTGCTAAGGGCTTATCGTGCCAAATAATAATAAGCTTATACTAGGGAGCCGGTGAAACCAAGGCGGTACTAGACAAGATTATTATTATCTGTCAACGAGAAGTCAAAACATCCACAAAAACTACAGGGAAAGAGAAAATAAATTTACCAAATCAAGCGCATGACACATGTTGAGACTTCACCTTCAACCCAAGCTTGAAAGAAAATTAGCCACTCATAGTTGAACTAGGGGCAAAATAGGAATTTATTAAAATACGGAGAAAATACAAGATAGAGAGAGAATTACAGAAAATGGATCCAAAAAATGGACGCTCAGGATTACGCCACGTCATCAATCAATAGTACAGTCAACACATGCGTGAACAGTAACATGGTTTGAACAGTGACACGGTTTGCACAGTAATAATCCCATGTGTTGCATGTACTGTACGTACAGTTTTTGATCCACTAATATGCTGCCACGTCACCATTAACAGTACATAAGAATTTTAGTCCAATAGGATCATGACACCTCATCAGTCAATGCTACATCATCGGTCAATGCCACATCATCGATCTGTCTATGTGAATAGTGCCGTGAACAGTAACGTAGACAGTACCCATACATGTGAATATTACCGTACATGTGAACAGTGCCATTTTTCCTTTTATGTTCCTCTTAAGGTTTTCGGCCATCCTGAGTTCAATAACGAAGTCCGTTTTGCCATTTGATCTCTCGTTTATTGTGAAATAACTATGATGCTCCTAAAATACATAAAATACTTAATTAAAATAAAACACACATAATTAAATTACAAGAAACTTAAACACATAAAAGTAAGGGCTGTTAATAAGACTTGATATATAAAATGACGATTTTCTCATTTATAAATATGCATTTTCTAACACTCAACACTTGTCCAATGTGTGGGATAAACACATGCGCATCTTGGCTGACACGTAGTAAAAAAAATCTTATATGGGCCACCACCGGTTTCTTAAAAACCCTTCTAAACCTTTATCTAGTGAGGAAGTCTTGAACTTGGTGATTGAAATTGACAACAAATTTGGGAAAAAAATGCCAAAACAAAATTTGTGAGGGTGTGGATGAGGATTAGGAAAATGGAGGTAGGGCTCGATTACTCCTTGCCCAATACACTTTGAGTAAGAATGGAAAAAAAATTATGTGAAACCATGAAAGGTGCAAAGTTCCTGATGGTTATTGTTCTAACTTCAGAAATCATGTTTCAATGGATGATTACAATCTTTTAGGGCTTAAGTCTTATGACTGTTATACTTGGATGCAGCAATTATTACTGTTAGAAATTAGAAATTGTTTGCTAGAAAATGTTAGATTTTTCATAATTAGATTGTGCTTCTTTTTTTAATTCATTGTGTTATAAGGCAAAACTTGATTCTCTTAGCAAATTGCAAAAAGAAATTGATACCGCCCTATGCAACTTCGAATAATGTTTCCTACTTGCCTTTTTCGATGTAATGCTCCATTTAACAGTCCATCTAATTGAAATTTTGAGTTATGTGGCCCGGTTTACCTTCGATGGATGTATCCATTTAAAAGAGAAATGAAATCGATTAAAAGTTATGTTTGCAACTGAAACCATCCCAAAGGTTGCCTTGCAGAATAATATATTGCTAGAAAGCTCTTGAATTTTGTGTTGAACACCTTTCAAATTGTAAGTCAATTGGATTGCCTCCTGGTTGTCTAATTGATTTTATAATCGAAAAGCCACTAGGAGGTGAAAATATTAAGGTGGTTGATAAGCCTATTTTGGCATAAGCGCAACATTGTGTTTTGATGAATAAACTTGAAATTCAACCATATATACAGTTGGTGACCTCAAACTTCTCTTAATTTCTATTGAATACATTTTGAAAGGTGTTATTAAATAAACTGAAATGCTTTTAGGGACTATTTGGCCTATTTGTAGAGAAAACACCCCTCATGAGTTAAGAAAGCCTTTGTGGTTAACAACTTAACGCTCCCATACATTTGCTGATTGGCTAAAACAAAAGGTTGGAATAGTTTCACTAATGTAATAAAGTACCTAACAAAATGTGAACAAGCTTTTTTTCTATATAAATAATTGTGATCTTTTATAATTTTAAAAAATTGGTAAAAATCGATCAGGCAAACAAGGCTATTTTATTAATGGTTTTAATTTGCCACAAGAGACTATGACAACAACATGTAACATAAAATATTGGCGTTCGTGTTGTTGCACAAACTTTATAGATTTCAAGCTCAAAAGACAAAAATCCCCATTCTCGTGACATGCTTTTTGATGGAGTTGTTGATGAAATATGGTAGCCTGATTATCTAAAAGAAAAGAAAATCATTGTAAAGTGTGATTGGGTGGATGATAAGGGGTCAATATTGATGACTTAGGATTCACTGTAGTTGATTTACATAGGAAAGGCTACAAGTCTAATTGCTTTACTCTAGCTGGTCATGAAAAGTAGGTATTTGATATAAACGGCCAGCTAGATAATAGTAAATCAATTGTTTGTGTAGTGAATTAAAAGGGGAATTATTTAATGGGGTTGGGTGTGATGACGTAGATGTGTATGCATCACAATCTAATAATTTTCTTGAATATAAGTTGAATGAGAATGGAGTATATGTACGATCAGAAGGGGAAGTTATTTTTGCAGATATTGAGCCAGAAAATAACTAACTAAATTATTGTAAGTTGTAGCTAATGTACTATTTCACATTATTTAGAAATATGTTGTTTTATATTTTATTTCTTTTATCTCATTGGTTATTTTTTAGCTTGTTTCATATTTAATTTTTTTTACTAAGATAGTAAAACATTTTGAAAGCTGATGCATTTATTTGTTTACAAATTTGTAAATTTTTTGGAGATCTAGCAAAAAATGAGGAGTTCGCATTTTCAGATCTTGAGCTTGAAGGAAGATCAAGATGTAACATTACAAAGAAGAAAGAATTGCAAAAAGAAAGAGTTCGTAATCAGAATGAGGTTATATACAATGCTTATGGAGTTCCAATGGGAAAGAAAAGAAATTATCTAAGGAGTTACGTCAGTATGATTGTATAAGAAATGATCATATATGATGATTGGAGGAAAGTGCCCTTGGATCTCAACGACACGTTGTAGACTTACTTTTAGGAAATGTTCAAGTTGAGTCCTAAGTTTAAAACCCAAGTGTTCAGATGGATGGGAAGTTCATTGAGGAACTTCAGAAGTAAGTTGGCAAATGAGTACATTCTAACTAATTCGTTGAAGTTGCCTCCGATTGAGTTTGAGGGCATTAAAAAAGAATACTAGATTGTCTTTGGTAAACAAAATTTGTCTAATGGTTTATATTGTAACCATTTTAATCTATGTTCATTTTGTGTAGGATATTTACAATCATCATTTAGGCAGCGCAAGAAATGCTAGATTATTGCATAAAAGAATAAGTAGAATAGAAACTTGGTATAGTGTTAATACAAATAGTAATAATGTAGTTGTACACAAATAAAGTTCTCATTTTCTTTTATTGTGAAACTGCTACAGAAGATAGAGCAAGGGGTTTATGAGTGAGAACTTGACCATAATAAAGCTTGGTTACTAGCTCTCAGAAAAAGGGTAGTTATGCCCCTAAAGTGTAGGTCGTGGCTAAGAAACTAATGAGTGTTTGAGTGAATCTTGGTTACTTATATTTAATTGATGCTTTTTAAGTCAACTTTTAATTTTAATTTTGTTTATAGAGTGAGCTAAAAAGTCAGGTTAAACGAAGGACATTCCAACCCTAAGGACCAAATGTCATTCTTGGAGTAGCCTTTCAAAGAAAGCCAAATGGAAATAGAGTGTAAGGATTAGGTCAATTCATCACCACCTTAATGTACTTCAATGTTCCTGATCCTACTGAGTTGGCATGAGAAAGAAGAATGTATTGGGAGAGTTCCCAGATGATGCAAGCTTAATTAAATCAAATGAATGCAAGGCTAAATAATTGTAGCAACACTGAAGTTTGCAGTTCCAACTTTCTTAATTCTAAAGCTCCCTTTAATGTTCAGATGGGGAGGGATTGTAAATCCCTCACAATTAAGGGGAAAGCAAATGTTATTTCTTGCCTTTGTTTGTTTTACTTGTTTTTCATACCTGCCTTTATTTGTATCATCGATATATATGCATTATTTTTGTCAGGTTGAAGGCACAATAGAAAAACTTACACCGAATTTAGTGACCAATTGGCCTAAAGTTACTTTACATTCAGAGAACAAAAAAAAGAAACTTGGCCTCCCATATTTCGAACAGAATATAGCCTAAGTAGCTTGTGAAGTTACTTTAAAGCTAACTCTAAGAAGATCTTCCAGATTGACTTATGCAAAATTGAACAACAAAGCAGTTCAACAAACATCAAAGAAGAAAAAAGTTGCTGCCTCAAAGTCTTCTGATGTGATATATCTCCATCAAGATAAAGCACCAAGTGAAGAAACTATTGTTGTAAAACCAGGAACAATAAGAACTTGTTTTGAAGAAGAACATAGGGCAGTTGTAAAGGCAAGAAAAGAAAATAATAGTGTGCAGATGACCATTTTATCTTCATTGGTTCAAACCTCCATGCATGAGTCAATTAGGATTTCACATCATTTAAAAACTTTTGGTGTCAATTGGGTGTGTATATTGAACAAAGAAATTTACAATGAAGTCATCGAGTATCAGAAGGTTTCAAACACTGTCATTGAGATATGGATCAAGTAAGAAAAATGCACTTCTTATTTTATTATATTTTTTGTTCTTAGACTTATTATAATTTTTCTGTTATCTAAATATACTTAGCACATATTTCTTTTTTCTATAGACACCTCTGTGAGGAGATGGATGACGGTATGGATGCTATACCAATTCAATTTGGGCTTATAGCCAAGCTAGATCCAACATTCTATACTTTCCCAAAGAGATGTTCCTACATTTCAGAACTTTTGGACATCACAAATTTAGCACAGATTATTGTATTCCCATATAACCAACCTTGGGTGCAACATTTATTTACTTTTTTTCCATATTATTTTTTAATGCGAATGATTTAAGTTTTAATCCCTTTTTTAATTTTGTCATTTAGAGACCACTGGATGCTTGTGGCAATTGATATAGTGAGACGTAAAGTCTACTATTTTGATTCACTAGATGACGAACCTGATGCTCAGCTGAAGCAGATGGTGAATGAGTAAATTTGAACTATTTACTTATATTTTTATGCCACAAAATAATTTGCTTTCAAAAATTTGAGTGGTATGCTTATTTACTGATGTTGTGTAAAATTTTACTATATTTGCAAGCGTATGAATTTAGAAATAAAATAGTGATAACGAGGTCGAATCCACAAAGATTGCTATAAATTGAAAAGTCTAATTTAAAACTAAAACTAATATTAATCCTAATCTAGATGAGCAAATTGAGTTTTAAGAGAAATTAAACTAATTAAATAAAGAAAACAATTCAAGCAAAGGATAATTTAATAAGACAAAAATTATCAAAGTTTCAGAATCCACCACTATTTAACTAGTAATTATCTAATTATTAGTTAATCCCTAATTTTAGAGTGACAACTCAAAATCAATCTATGTCTTCTCATGAATATAAAAATTAAGTCCAAGTAAATAAATCTACTGTAGCTTCATTTTCTGCTGAATATTCTGACACCTAAGCATCCTATGTACACTTATTGAATAACGAAGAGTCAAAATTTTCCTAAGCACTTTATGCAAATAATTTAATTAAAGATACAGAATCAAAGATAATAATAATATATAGGCTTTATAGATCCAAACATAGATTTAGCTAGATATTATACCTATCAATCAATAATGCATGTCAGAATTGGTGGAAATATATAATAACATCCAACTATTCATGTGAAACAAGAACTATAAACATTAAAACACATACATAGGGAATTAATTAAATGAAAAGATAATTACTTCATTGAATAGTATTTTATCCTTAACCTCAGTATAAGAAAATTAGTTAGACATACTTGTATTGAGAGCAACAAAATAAACAATTACTTATCAAATCCACCATTACTAATCAAAACCATAATCCATTGATTACTTTCCACTTTTGAAAGCCAAGTCACGGGTCCTTTTAAATTGCTTTCCATAATATATAATTCCATGCACATGCAATTGCCATCACAAAATCTTTGTTTTCTAAAGGCATGCCCACGGTTCATTATTTGAAGAGATTGACTTCTCATTTTGGTTTGCTTGACTTCCATTAATTATTGGTTGCATTTTTGTCTTCCAATTTAATCTTTATTGCTTCTCAAATTGAACGTCTTCATGCCCTTTTTTTCCATAATCTCTAATTAATTTCTTATTCAATAAAATAAAATAATTAATTAAAAATAGCTAGCAATGATAAAATTTATATATATTATATGCTAATCAACTAACATTTGTTATATATTCCATGTAGTGGGATAACAATGCTTCAGTTAAAGACTCAAAGAAAGACTTTGTAATGGGTCTCTATCACGATATAAATGTGACAAAACTTATGACATTCCTAGTTAATTTTATTAATTTACTTCAGCTTTCTTCATTCATCCGAATTAAAATCAATCTTTAGGGATTTAGACTATGTTTTATTCTTTTTTGTATAAGATTAAGTAAGATCTTTTTTATTGAATCACTTTTTTGAGGATTGATACTATTCTACATACCTTTGATTGATTTTGGTGGATACTTTGTCCTTTACTTATTACATTGTCCATTATTTATTGAAAAAATATTTTTTTTTCTTATGAAAATAGATGAATTCATTAATTTACTTAAGGTTATTTTTTATTTTTGTAGTGGCCGAAGCAATCTAGCTCTTTTGAATGTGGCTACTTTGTCATGAAGTACATTCAAGACATTGTTAGAGATTTGAACATTTTTTAAAGCAATATAAGTTCCTCTAGTATTTGGTTGAATGCATTGTGGGATGATATATCTTTAAAGTAGGACTGTTGTACAATTTGTTGATGTTAATATGCTAATATGATCTCTAGCTTTTTCTCTTCTAAAGTAGTGATTGACCCTTTATAAATAGTTTAGTCACATCAAAATGAGCAATTAGATTTCTTTATAATTTCAGTAGTTAAAACTATCTAAAGCTCGTGTTTACATGAAGCAGTTATACAGAGGCTTGTTGCACACTATGGCGAGACTCTGGGAATTTTAATGGCATGCATGTTTAGTTGATTATTTGCTTGTGAGTTGGTCATTGTCAGTTTGGTAGACTTGGCTTTTTTGTGTGTGTTCAGTTATGCTTTTACGGTAATATTTACCCTGCTCTTGTGTTTTGTAATTTATAGGAAATTTATTGATTGGGTCAAATTGTTGTTTTAGTTCTAAGTTTGCAATTTATACTGAATAGTTAGTATTTGGATGCACATCATGGCAAGCCCCCGAGAATTTTAGTGGCATGCATGTTTAGCTAGTTATTTTCTTGTATGCAGGTCATTTGTGTTGGAGAATCAACAAATTAAGCACTAAAAAAACACACTATTTTATTTCTTCAACAATACTTCTCAACTACAACTTTTATTTTTTCACTCTCGACTGTTGAGTGTTAGAAAATATATATTTATAAAGAAGAAAATCATAATGTTACACATCAAGTTTCACTAATATTCATACTTTTATGTATTTAAGTATCTTATAATTTAATTATATATATTTTATTTTAATTAAGTATGTTATGTATTTTAGGGGCATCATAGTCATTACACAATGAACAAGAGATCAGATAGCATAACAGACATCACTTTTGAACTTAGGACAATCGAAAACCTTAGGAGGAGTATCAAAGGAAAAATGACACTACTCACATATACGATACTATCCATATTACTGTTACTGACACTATTCACATATACGGAATGATGATGTGGCATTGATCGATGATGTGGCATTGACCGATGAAGTGTCACAATCTTATTGGACTAAAATTCGTATGTACTGTTGATCGGTGACGTGGCCGCATGTTAATGGACAAAAAATTGTGCGTACGGTATGTCCGTTTTGCCATTTGATCTCTCGATTATTGTGAAATGACTATGATGCCCCTAAAATTCATCAAATACTTAATTAAAATAAAACACTCATAAGTAAATTACAAGAAACTTAAACATATAAAAGTAAGAGTTGTTAGTAAGACTTGATATGTAAAATAACGATTTTCTCCTTTATAAATATGCATTTTCTAACACTCAACACATGCCCCAACTAGCTTATTGCTAGTCCCTAGCAAATAAAGCGAAAAAAAATTCAAAAATGATTTTTTTTAAACAAATGATAAAAATCAGACTAATGATAACAATAAAATAAAAGTATAAGCATTATCTCAAGTCTAAAAAAACATCACACCCACATCAACCATCCACATGAATCAGCCCAATAGAATTTGTCGTAGCTACCTTCAAGAATGACATGTCAAACCCCAAAATCTCACTGGAAGTAGTGACACTCTTACAAAGAAATTAAACCCAATAAAAATAGTCACTCCAATGAATGGTAATTGAGAAAAAATAATAAAGAAGTGATCTCACATGCCCTCTATAGGTCGAGGATAGGCTTCCCATCCAGCTTTCTTATAAACTGGCAAACAGGGTCGTTTATAGTCAGATTCCCGAGAGTATATCGTGCATGCTCTTTCTGGAATAATGGCCATAACTGGAGAATTGCTCCTTGCACATATCCACTGGGATGCGTTTCAAGAGACAGAAAGATATCATCCAATGACTCCTTATTTAAGCCATCCCTAATGAATTGAATCTTATCTTCTCTGTTATCAGACAACATTCCTAAAGAATATGGGTTTTTATTGCAATTCATTCTGGCACACTTATGACAAGCAACAGAAATTCTTCGAGCTCGTCGTTTTCTTGCATAATTTCCTTTACCACAACTAGGCATGTAGGTAATAAATTTTGGAGGCAACTCACCCGCCAATCGTACTTTTGCCTTGGTTAACCAACGGATGTCAGCAGGTATGTTATTTCTCATGAGCAATCGCATGCGTTCGGACCGAGCTTTATAGATCGTAAGGAGGGTATTCTGAGGAAGTGAAGGGAATCGCTTGTGAAGCTTAGCTAGAATCTTGTTTTTGTCCATACCTTCGCCTCAAAATATCAGTTATTATGGGAAACTGAAGTAACCAACTTGATTGTCACGGAGTACCGTTATCCGCCACTTCACCGGGGTAACAAACTAAAGCACACAAACAGAAAAACAAATTAAAACACACAAAGAAAATTAAAATCGTCCTCTTATTGAATTTACCTCAAGTTCCAACTAGATGTCGTAAACACCTCTCAATATTTTTGAGTTGGCTTTCTAAATCCTCAACGTAGGCTACTAACTCTAGCGGTTGTAGAGCCCAAATGCGATGTGTTTTACAAGATTGAATTTGCCTTTTGAGATGAGTTTTGATACGTTGAAGTTGTTTAAGAATGTTCAGGAGGAACGATCTTCGTATAGCACTCATGATTAACAATGATAAGAGAAAACTTAATGGTAAAACAAACACACTTATGCAAAAATAAATTCAATTAGCAAAAGAATAAAAAGAAAAAAAGAAAGAAAAATCAAACCACCGAAAAGAAAAAAAAATCAATTCAAATCTGGTGGGTTACTCAAAATTATTTTTGTGTCTTCTCCATGTGGTTGGTATTCTAGATATGGCTTTAATCTTTGACCATTAACTTTAAATGTGACACCGTTCTTTGGATCCTTAATTTCAATTGCCCCATATGGAAAAATAGTATGAACAATAAATAGACCAGACTATCAAGAGCGTAACTTACCTGGAAATAGGTGCAAGCGAGAGTTGAATAAAAATACTTTCTGACCTGGAGTGAAAGATTTTCTCATAATATGCTTGTCATGGAAGACTTTCATTCGTTGCTTGTAAATCTTGGCATTTTCATATGCATCATTGCGAATTTCTTCAAGTTCTGCCAGTTGTAATCTTTTTTCTGAGCTGGCTTGCTGCATGTCAAAGTTGAATTTCTTGATGGCCCAATATGAACGATGCTCGAGTTCCACAGGTAGGTGGCAAGCTTTTCCATACACTAGCCTATAGGGTGACATCCCAATTGGCGTCTTGAAAGCCGTTCGATATGCTCATAATGCATCATCAAGTCTTAATGACCAATCTTTTCTGTCCGGCCTCACTGTCTTTTCTAATATGTGATTTATTTCTCGATTGGAGATCTCAACTTGGCCACTGGTTTGCGGATGATATGGGGTCGCCACTTTGTGAGTGATTGAATACTTTGTCAAAAGAGTTTTGAATGCTTTGTTACAAAAGTGGGCACCACCATCACTAATTATTGCTCGAGGGAATCCAAAGCGCGAAACAATATTGCTTTTTAAAAACCCTATCACCACCTTGTGATTATTGGTTCTGCATGGAGTTGCTTCTACCCATTTCGATACATAGTCAACAACAACCAATATGTATTGATGGCCAAAAAAAGGGGGAAATGGTCCCATGAAGTCGATACCCCATACGTCAAAAATCTCAACTACTAAAATTGAATTTAGTGGCATCATGTTCTTTCGTGTAATGCTCCCCATTCGTTGACACCTATCATATGAAGAACAGAAAGTGTAAGCATCTCGAAATATAGTGAGCTAATAGAAACCACATTGTAAAACTTTTGTAGCTGTTAAACATCCAACAACTTACCTTTTTGTTCGTCATTGAGGGATGCTGAGATGATTACTGGTAGAGCACTCTTTTCCCCAAAAATGCATATTCCAGAGTGTTGGGCAATGGTTTGAGCTCGAGTTTCGGTGGTGATTCTGATGATGGGATGAGTTTCTTTTCTGATGGTGCTAGTTGTTCAACTCTTGGCTTCTATTTATTAGTGTCCATGGATGGTGCTGAGTCAAGTAGGGTGTTGACCTCATCGACCGATCTATCAATATCAAAATCCAAACAAAAATGAGTTAAACATGTTTGCAAAGGATCATCACTAAGGTTTGAAACAAAAGTGTCATCAACTAATACTTCAATTAAATCCACATCAACAATTCCATCATCTGTATTGTGAGGTTGTTTGGCAATGTTGAAGATATTCAACTCCATAGTCATGTTGCCAAAGGACAATTACATATTTCCAGTCCTGCATTGAATATGAGCATCCGCAGTTGTCAAGAAAGGTCGGCCTAGAATTACAGGGATGTGCTTGCTTGAATTATGTATTGGTTGAGTGTCAATTACAATGAAGTTAACAGGAAAATAAAACTTGTCTACCTGGATAAGCACGTCCTCCACAATACCACGAGGTATTTTCGTGGACCGATCTGCAAGTTGTAACACCATTGGAGTTGGGTGTAATTCTCCAAGTCCAAGTTTCACGAAAACAGAGTAAAGGGATGTTGACATTTACCTGTTTGAAGATTTCCAGAATCTCACCTGTGGATTTTCCCTTCTTTCCTTTTCGCTAACCTCTGAGGAAATGGAGCTTTCGGAACATATTCTCGTGGGTTGGTGTCTACTTTCTCCTCCGGTGATGTTCCCTCAACATTCACAGGTACAATTTGATTTTCTTTTGTCACCGGCATCTCTACTTTGTTGTCGACTTCTTTTCCTTTCCACAAGGTCATGACAACTTTAACCTCTCCATGCTGCTGTGGTGAAATGGTACTTGCTTCATGTACTCCTTTAGGGTTAGGCATTGGTTGACTTGGAAATTTACCTTCTTCAACGGTCATTGCCAAGGTCTGAACTGAAGTAGCAAGTTGTCCCACCATCTTCTCCAAGCTTGAAACTGATTAGGCTTGTGAGTTAAAGCCTGCTCTTAACTCGTTTCGTAGTCTATCAATGGTGCGGTTTTGTTGCTCAATCATGGAGTGAGTAACATTCTTGAAATTCTGGAATACATCCTCCCATGGTCTGGGTTGAGAGTAGTTCTGGTTTTGATTGAATGGTCTAAATGGGGGCTGAGAGGCTTGAGGATTTTGAGGAATTGGTTGCATTGGTGGAGCTGGAGCTGCTGGTCTATTCTGTTGGAATCCTTGAGACCATGAAAAATTGGGGTGGTCTCTCCATCCAGGGTTACATATATTAGAGTATGGGTTGTAATTCAATGGTTTTCTCATTACACCTATGGCATTGGCTTGAACTGGATATGAGTCAAGGTCATGTGGCTCTGTTGATTTAGCAATCGATAACGATGCTATTTGTCGAGCGAGACCTTCAACCATATCCTTGACTTCTTTAATTTCTGAAGTTGATTCACCAATTTGAACCTCATTTACTCCCGAAGTGTATGTTTGAGAAAAATGCAAAAGAATTTTTTTTTTGGAAGTTACAAGGTGGATTTCACCTATCATTATTTTTTTTAAGCAATAATTTTTTTCTTTTCTTTTAATAAATAACAAATTTTTTTTTGAACTAGGCATAACTTCATTATACAAAATGTTTATTTACATTTTTCTCAAACATAAATAGGTGATGGATCTTGTAAAATATTGGGTAATACTTCAAATCAGGATAGGTCAAGATGATAAGTTGACAAAGAAATTTTTTTTTAAAGGCTCAAAAAGGGCTAACTATGGATATTTGATAAAAGGGATAGCTAGAAAGGCTCAAACGGATCAAAGATGGCCTTTCCATCATCTTTTAGAGCTCTAAATAATCTTCCATATCTACTAATTAAATGGGTCTCCAAATGTAGCAACACACAATTTTTTTTTTAATTTTCATTTCATTTTTTTTAGGGTTAACTTAAAAGAAATCTAGAGATCGTATGTACAATAATAATCTGCTAAGCTGTATAAAGAATGGGCAAAATGGTTACTCTCCAAGAAAAATGATAGGCTCAAAAACTCACTTGGTATTTATTATGACATGTTTATTCCTTCAAGCAACTCATATTTGTCTCCGACATCAACATGTAGAGTAGCAAACATAGTGTAACATTACTTAAGACCAAAGATATTACAAATACTAAAATTTGAAATTAATCATGTCATCCAATGTGTCCACTAATATGCTGCCACGTCACCATAAATAGTACATGAAAATTTTAGTCCAACAGGATCTTGACACGTCATCAGTCAGTACCACGTCATCGGTCAATGTCACGTTATCAATCCGTACATGTGAACAGTATCGTAAACAATAACATAGACAGTACTCGTACATGTGAATAGTACTGTACATATGAACAGTGCCATTTTTCCTTTTATGCTTCTCTTAAGGTTTTCGACGGTCTTGAGTTCAAAAATTATGTCCGTTTTGCCATTTGATCTCTCGTTTATTGTGAAATAACTATGATGCCCCTAAAATTCATCAAATACTTAATTAAAAAAACACACATAATTAAATTACAAGAAACTTAAACATATAAAAGTAAGAGTTGTTAGTAAGACTTGATATGGAAAATAACGATTTTCTCCTTTATAAATATGCATTTTCTAACACTCAACACGGTACATGCATATACACAAAATTATTTACAACCAAACCGTGTCACTATTCAAACCGCGTGGTCAAACCGCATATTGTTGACCATTGAAGTGGCGCTATCCTAAGCTTTCAAAATATTTTTAATCCGATGGCCATAATTTACTCAGTGTATTTATAAAAAATGGAGCTTTACCCTTAATTTGACATCCGTGAATTCATTTTTGAGTTCCATTTTCTATAATTCTTTCTCCATCTTATATTTACTACGTATTTTAATAAATTTATATTTTACCCCTAGTTCAATTATGAGTAGCTAATTTTCTTTCAAGCTTGGGTTAAAAGTGAAGTCTCAACATGTGCCCTGGGCATTATTTGGTAAATTTACTTTCTCTTCCCCTCTTATTATTGTTGATGTTGTGACTTTTTGTCGACAAATAGTAATAATCTTGTTTAGATACCTATTGGTTTAACCGGCTCTCTCGTACAAGGTTATTATTATTTGGCACGATAAGCCTTTAGCACCATATTGATTACAGTGTGGTTCATAAGGAGTGGAAAACCTCTCATGATTTAATTGATATTAATAAGGAATATTTAGTTCACAGTGCATGTTGATGTAAATCCAGATACCCAAGCGCTTTTTTTTAATAAATTTCGCTTTAATTTATTTTCGCCATTCTAATTTAAATTTTGGGATATGTCAACTCATTTTCACCACAAATCCAATCACCCACTTAGAAAATTAATTTTACATATAATTAAATCCACCTTCTCGTGGGATCGACACTCGTCACCATTAATCTGTTTCACAATAGATTCCCGCACTTGCGAGTTCAATAAAATTTGCACAATAAGTTTTTGGCGTCATTGCCGAGGAGGTAAGTTATTTTAATTCATAGAATTAATTTTTGTAAATAATTTTTTCATTTTTTTGTAATTGTTTTCTTATTTTTTAAAAAAAAGAAAAAAAGTGAATCTATATTTTGAGGTAAGAATTTCTTTTCTTTTTCTCTTCTTCAAAGTTCTATAATTTAATTGCCAAGTTATTTTTTTATAATTTTTTTGTTATCTTATTTATTTATTTTAATTTTAGATAATTTATTTCACATTTGTTTGGGTATTTTCATAATAAGGTTGTAACAACGTGATAAGCTTAATATCGTAATTTCTCATTCTTCTTTATTTTTATTTGTTTTGTTCCCATTTATTTTTACATTCTTTGCACGTATGGTCGAAGGTCATTATTACTTAATCTTGAGCCTATAAACGTTGAACTCGAAAAAAAATACTTTGAACACACAAAAACATTGCAGTTAAAAATAAAATTGAAATGGATTTACAACAACAAGCACCACCACAAGAGAAGCCATTTAAAGACTACTTTAGTCCCTTAGCTAATTTGAGTACATCATCCATACGATACCCAAATGTAGCTGCTATGAGTTTTGAACTAAAATCTAGTGTGCTAAATTATCTCCCAACATTCTATGGCCTTGAAAATGGGACCCATATAATCATTTGAATGATTTTCATGCTATTTGTCAAACTTTTAAATATGAGAATTTTTCAAATAGTGATGTTAAACTTAGATTATTCCTATTTTTTTAAAGGATAGAACTCGTTCATAGCCTAATACATTGCCTGTTAATAACATTACATCAGGGGAACAAATGGTAATAAAATTTTTGAATAAATACTTCCCACTGCATAAAACCAATGCTATTCGTAGGAAAATCTTAGAGTTTACCTAGAGAGAAGATGAGCAGTTTTTCGAAACATGGGAGCGATTCAATGGGCTACTCTTGAAGTATCCACATTATGGGTACAAGAAATGACACCAATGCCAATACTTTTTGGAAGGATTATTGCCACATGTGCAAGAATGACTAATGACAATAAGTGGAGGAGAGCTAATGTCAAAAAGTGCATAAGAGATTTGGGATTTCTTCCAGTGACAAGCGGATAATTCCCAACAACAGAGTTGATTGCTCATGAATACTAAAAAAATTAAAGGAGTGAATGAGGTCCACATTGACGAGTCAAGTTTGGGAATTAAAGAAGTGAAAGAGATAATTGAAGGTCTTTCTTGACAAATAGTATCGTTAATGACTGTTGTTGAGTGTTAGAAAATGCATATTTATAAAGGAGAAAATCATCATTTTATATTTCAACTCTTACTAACAACCCTTAGTTTTATGTGTTTAAGTTTCTTGTACTTTAATTATGTGTATTTTATTTTAATTAAGTATTTTATGTATCTTAGGAGTATCATAGTTATTTCACAATAAACGAGAGATCAAATGGCAAAACGGAAATCATTTTTGAACTTAAGACGGTCGAAAACCTTAAGAGAAGTATAAAAGGAAAAATGACATTGTTCACATGTACGGTACTATTCATATGTACGGGTACTGTTGGCGTTACTGTACAAATAGTGGTTGTTGACTGTACTGTGCAAATAGTGGCTGTTGACGTTACTGTGCAAATAGTGGCTGATGACGTGGCGAAATCCTGAGCGTCCAAACTGTTTTTAATCCAATGGCCATGATTTACTCGATGTAACTATAAAAAGGGGGTCTCCCCCCCCTAATTTGGCACCTCTGAATCCATTTTTGGGGTTCATTTTCTGTAATTCTCTCTCTATCTTGTAGTTTCTACGTATTTTAATAAATTCCCATTTTGCTCCTAGTTCAACTATGAGTGGCTAATTTTCTTTCAAGCTTGGGTTGAAGGTGAAGTCTCAACATGTGTCATGGGCTTGATTTGGTAAATTTATTTTCTCTTCCCCTCTAGTTTTTGTGGATGTTTTGACTTCTCGTCGATAAATAATACTAATCTTGTCTAATACTGCCCTGGTTTCACCGGTACCCTAGTATAAGATTATTATTTGGCACGATAAGCCCTTAACACCATATTTATTAGAGTGTGGTTCATGAGGTGTGGATTTCCCCCTCATGATTTAATTGGTATTAATAAGGAATATTTAGCCCATGATGCATGTTGATACGGATCCAGATATCCAGGTACGTCATCTCAATAGATTTATCTTCAATTTGTTCTTGCTATTTAAATTCCAATTTTAGAATTTATTCTCGCTATTTTAATTTAAGTTTTAGCATAATTTAAATCATTTCCACCATAAATCCAACCACCAATTTACAGAATTAATTCTATATATAATTAAAATCCACCTCCTTGTGGGATCGACACTCGTCACCATAGATCTACACTACAATAGATTCGCGCGCTTGCGAGTTCAATAAAATTTGCACAACAAGTTTTTGGCGCCGTTGCCGGGGAGGTAAGTAATTTTAATTCTTAGAATTAATTTTTGTGAATATTTCGATTTAATTTCTTTTTCTTGTATTTAAAAAAAAGAAAAAAAAAGTGAATATACATTTAAAGGTTAGTCTTTTCTTTTTCTCTTCTTTAATTCTGTAATTTAATTTCAAGTTATTTTTTTGTAATTTTTATTTATCTTATTAATTTATTTTTAGTTAATTTATTTCACGTATTTTTGTGTATTTTTGTAGTAAGGTTGTAATAGAGCCATAAGGTTAGTATTGTAATTTCTCCATCTTCTTTATTTTTATTTTTTTTGTTCCTATCTTTATTTTTATTTTATTTTATTTGTTTTGTTCCCATTTATTTTTGTGTTTATTGCATGCATGGTCGTAGGTCATTATTACCCAATCTTGAACCTATAGACCTTGAATTAGAGAAAACACTTCGCATACACAAGCACATTAAAAATAACATGGATTTACAAGCACCACAGGAGAGACCATTTAAGGATTACTTTAGTTCTTTAGCTAATTTGAGCACATCATGCATAAGGTATCCAAATGTAGCTGCTAGGAGTTTTGAATTAAAACCTAATGTGCTAAATTGTCTCCCCACGTTCTATGGCTTAGAAAATGAGGACCCATACAATCATTTGAATGATTTTCACGCAATTTTTCAAACATTTAAATATGAGAATTTTTCAGATAATGATGTAAAACTTAGATTATTCCCATTTTCTTTAAAGGATAGAGCTCGTTCATGGCTTAATACATTACCTGCTAATAGTATTGCATCATGGGAACAAATGGTTACGAAATTTTTAAATAAATATTTCCCAGTGCATAAAACCAATGCTATTCGCAGGGAAATCTCGGAGTTTACTCAGAGAGATGTCGAGCAGTTTTTCGAAACATGGGAGCGATTCAATGGGCTACTCTTGAAATGTCCACATCATGGGTACGAGAAATGGCACCAATGCCAATATTTTTTAGAAGGCTTATTACCGAATGTGCAAGAATGGCTAATGGCAACAAGTGGAGGAGAGCTAATGTCCAAAAGTGCATCAGAGATTTGGGAATTCTTTCAGCGACAAGCAGATAATTCCCAACAATGGAGTCGATCACTCAGGAATACTCGAAGGGTTAAAAGAGTAAATGAGGTTCAAATTGGCGAGTCAACTTCAGGAATCAAAGAAGTCAAGGAGATGGTTGAAAGTCTCTCTCGACAAATAGCGTCGTTATCAACTGCTAAATCAACAGAGCTACATGACCTTGACTCATATCCAGATCAAGCCAATGCCATAAGAGTAATGAGAAAACCATCAAATTACAACCCATACTCCAACACATATAATCCTAGATGGAGAGACCACCCCAATTTTTCATGGTCTTAAGGATTCCAACAGAATGGACCAGCAACTTCAGCTCCACTAATGTAACCAATTCAAAATCCTCAAGCCTCTCAGCCACCATTCAGACCATTCAATCAGAACCAGAACTATTCTCAACCCAGACCGTGGGAGGATTCATTCCAGAAACTCAGGAATGTTACTCACTCCACAATTGAGCAACAGAACCGCACTATTGATGGACTACGAAACGAGTTGAGAGCAGGCTTCAACTCGCAAGCCCAATCAGTTTCAAGCCTTGAGAAGATGGTGGGACAACTTGCTTCCTCAGTTCAGACCTTGGCAATGACCGTTGAGAAAGGTAAATTTCCAAGTCAACCGGTGCCTAACCCTAAAGGAGTGCATGAAGCAAGTACCAGTTCACCACAGTAGCATGGAGAGGTCAAAGCCGTCATGACCTTGCGAAAAGGAAAAGAAGTCGACAATAAAGTGGAGATGCCGGTGATGAAAGAAAACTAAATTGTACCTGTGAATGTTGAGGACTCATCACCGGAGGAGAAAGAAGAAACTAACCCACGAGAATATGTTCCAAAAGTTCCATTTCCGCAGAGGTTAGCTAAAGGGAAAAAGGGAAAATCCACAGGTGAGATTCTCGAAATCTTTAAACAAGTAAATGTTAACATCCCTTTACTTGATGCTATAAAACAAGTTCCATCTTATGCCAAGTTTCTTAAAGATCTGTGTACTAAAAAGAGAAATATGCATGTTCAAAAGAAGGCATTTTTAACAGAAAACATTAGTTCTATACTCCAACATAAAATTCCTCTAAAATGCAAAGACCCAGGCTCCCCCACTATCTCATATAGCATAGGGAACCACACAATTGAGAATGCTTTATTGGATTTAGGAGCTAGTGTAAATCTGTTAACTTATTCAGTTTTCGTGAAACTTGGACTGGGAGAATTACACCCAACTCCAGTGGTGTTATAGCTTGCAGATCGATCCATAAAAATACCTCATGGTATTGTGGAGGACGTGCTTATCCAGGTAGACAAGTTTTATTTTTCTATTGATTTCATTATAATTAACACTCAACCAATACAGGATTCAAGGAAGCGCATCCCCATTATTCTAGGTCGACCTTTCTTGGCAACTGCGGATGCTCATATTCAATGCAGAACTGGAAATATGCAGTTGTCTTTTGGCAACATGACTATGGAGTTGAACATCTTCAACATTGCCAAACAACCTCACAACACAGATGATGGAATTGTTGATGTGGATTTAATTGAAGCACTAGTTGATGATACTTTTGTTTCAAACCTTAGTGATGATCCTTTACAAACATGTTTAACTCATTTTGGTTTGAATTTTGATATTGACAGATCGGTCGATGAGGTCAACGCCCTACTTGACTCAGCACCATCTATGGACACTAATAAATGGAAGCCAAAAGTTGAACAACTAGCGCCATCAGAGAAGAAACTCATTCCATCATCAGAATCACCACCGAAACTTGAGCTCAAACCATTGCCCAACACTTTGGAATATGCATTTTTGGGGGAAGAAAGTACGCTACCGGTAATCATCTCAGCATCCCTCAATGACGAACAAAAAGGTAAGTTGTTGGATGTTTTAAAAGAGCACAAAGGAGTATTAGGATGGACCATAGCAGACATAAAAGGTATAAATCCAGTAGACTGCATGCATTACATTCACCTTAATGAAAATGCTAAATCTACTAGGGAAATGTAACGTCGGTTAAATCCTAATATGAAAGAAGTGGTTAGAATAGAAGTCCTTAAGCTATTAGATGCAGGTATCATTTACCCTATTTCTGATAGTTCATGGGTCAATCATGTACAAGTTGTCCCCAAAAAGTCAGAAGTTACTGTAGTTATCAATGCCGATAATGAATTGATACCAACTAGAGTAACTACAGGATGGTGTGTATGCATTGATTATAGGAAGTTGAATTCTGTCACACGTAAAGACCATTTTCCTTTACCATTCATCGATCAAATGCTTGATAGATTAGCAGGCCATGAATTTTATTGCTTTCTAGATGGTTACTCAGGATATAATCAGATTCCTATAGCACCAAAAGATCAAGAGCAAACCACTTTCACTTGCCCTTTTGGCACTTTTGCATATAGGAGAATGCCATTTGGATTATGTAATGCACCTGCTACATTTCAACGATGCATGTTAAGCATTTTTTCTGATATGGTTGAACGATTCCTTGAGGTCTTTATGGATGATTTTTCTGTCTTTGGAGATTCATTTGATCAATGTTTACGTCATCTAACACTAGTTCTGCAGAGATGTATCGAAAAGAACTTGGTCTTAAATTGGGAGAAGTGCCATTTTATGGTAACACAAGGTATTGTTCTCGGTCACATCATTTCAAGCAAAGGTATTGAGGTTGACAAAGCCAAGGTGGATCTCATTTCTAATCTTCCTCCACCCAAAACAGTCAGAGAAGTAAGATCTTTCCTTGGGCATGCTGGTTTCTAAGGATGCACCTTTTATCTTTAATGATTCATGTCTTGTGGCTTTTGAAAAATTAAAGCAATTGTTGACATCATCGCCCATCATTCAGCCCTCAAATTGGAGCTTAACATTTAAACTCATGTGTGATGCATCTGATTATGCAGTAGGAGCAGTATTAGAACAAAGAGTTGATCGAATTCCCCATGTTATTTACTATGCTAGTATGACATTGAATGATGCACAATTAAACTATTCAACTACTGAAAAAGAAATGCTAGCAGTAGTGTTTGCGTTGGAAAAGTTTCGATCCTATCTCATTGGTTGTAAAATCATTGTGTTCACAGATCATGCTGCTCTTAAGTATCTTCTCACGAAGAAAGATGCAAAAGCTAGACTAATTCGTTGGGTGTTACTTTTGCACGAATTTGACTTGGAATTTAAAGATAAGAAAGGCACAGAAAATGTTGTGGCAGACCATGTCTCTCGTCTTCATTTTAACACAATTATAGAGCCATTAATATTGAATGAGTCCTTTCCAGATGAACAATTAATGAGTGTAGAAATTTTACCTTGGTATGCTGATATTGTTAATTATCTTGTTACAGGTAAACTTCCAGAGCATTGGACCAAGCAAGACAAGGCTAAATTCTTTGCAGAAATAAAGAATTTCTTTTGGGATGACCCATATTTGTTCAAGTATTGTGCAGATCAAATTATCAGACGATGTGTCCCAGAAAGTGAAATTCACAATATCATTTCATTCTGCCATAAACAAGCTTGTGGAGGCCATTTCAGTGCTAAGAAAACAGTGACTAAAGTTCTACAATGTGGTTTCTATTGGCCTATTATATTTCGAGATGCTTACATGTTCTGTTCTTCATGTGATAGGTGTCAACGAATGGGGAGCATTACGCGAAGGAACATGATGCCACTAAATCCAATTTTAGTGGTTGAGATTTTTGACGTATGGGGTATCGACTTCATGGGACCCTTTCCCCCTTCTTTTGATCATCAATTCATACTGGTTGCTGTTGACTATGTATCAAAATGGGTAGAAGCGATTCCATGCAGAACTAATGATCACAAAGTGGTGATAGGGTTTTTAAAAGGCAATATTGTTTCGCGCTTTGGATTCCCTCGAGCGATAATCAGTGATGGTGGTGCCCACTTTTGTAATAAAGCATTCAAAGCTCTTTTGACAAAGTATTCAATCACTCATAAAGTGGCAACCCCATATCATCCGCAAACCAGTGGCCAAGTGGAGATCTCCAATCGAGAAATAAAGCACATATTAGAAAAGACGGTGAGGCCGGACAGAAAAGATTGGTCATTAAGACTTGATGATGCATCATGGGCATATCGAACGGCTTTCAAGACTCCGATTGGGATGTCACCCTACAAGCTAGTGTTTGGAAAAGCTTGCCACCTACCTGTGGAACTCGAGCATCGTGCATATTGGGCCATCAAGAAATTCAACTTTGACATGCAGTAAGCTAGTTCAGAAAGAAGATTACAACTGGCAGAACTTGAAGAAATTCGCAATGAATGAAAGTCTTCCATGACAAGCATATTATGAGAAAATCTTTCACTCCAGGTCAGAAAGTGCTTTTATTCAACTCTCGCTTGCACCTATTCCCAGGTAAGTTACGCTCTCGATGGTCTGGTCCATTTATTGTTCATACTGTTTTTCCACATAGGGCAATTGAAATTAAAAACCCAAAGAACGGTGTCATGTTTAAAGTTAATGGTCAAAGATTAAAGCCATATCTAGAATACCAACCACATGGAGAAGACACCGAAATAAATTTGAGTGACCCACCAGATTTGAATTGATTTCTTCTTTTCGGTGGTTTGATTTTTCTTTCTTTCTTTCTTTCTTTTTATTCTTTTGCTACTTGAATTTATTTTTACATAAGCGTGTTTGTTTTATCATTAAGTTTTCTCTTATCATTGTTAATCATGAGTCTTTTACTTAGACCGTTCCTCCTGAATATTCTTAAACCACTCCAACGTGTCAAAACTCATCTCAAAAGACAAATTCAATCTTGTAAAACACAACGCATTTGGGCACTACAACCACCAGAGTTAGTAGCCTATGTTGAGGGTTTAGAACGTCAACTCAGAGACATTGAAAAAAGTGTTTACGAAATCCAGTTGGAGCTTGAAGTAAATTCAATAAGAGGACGATTTTGATTTTCTTTGTGTGTTTTAATTTGTTTTTCTGCTTGTGTGCTTTAGTTTGTTACCCCGGTGAAATGGCGGATAACGGTACTCCGTGACAATCAAGTCGGTTACTTCAGTTTCCCATAATAACTGATATTCTGAGGCGAAGGTATGGACAGATCCGAGATTCTAGCGAAGCTTCACAAGCGATTCCCTTCACTTCCTCAGAATGCCCTTCTTACGATCTACAAAGCTCGGTCCGAACGTATACGATTGCTCATGAGGAATAACATACCTGCTGACATCCGTTGGTTAATTGAGGCAAAAGTACGATTGGCAGGTGAGTTACCTCCAAAATTTATTGCATACATGCCTGGTTGTGGTAAAGGAAATTATGCAAGAAAACGACGAGCTCGAAGAATTTCTGTTGCTTGTCATAAGTGTGCCAGAATGAATTGCAATAAAAACCCATGTTCTTTAGGAATGGTGTCTGATAACAGAGAAGATAAAATTCAATTCATTAGGGATGGCTTGAATAAGGAGTCATTGGATGATATCCTTCTGTCTCTTGAAACGCATCCCAGTGGATATGTGCAAACAGCGATTCTCCAGTTATGGCCATTATTCCAGAAAGAGCATGCACGATATAGTCTTGGGAATCTGACTATAAACGACCCTGTTTGCCAGTTTATAAGAAAACTGAATGGGAAGTCTATCCTCGACCCATAGAGGGCGTTCAAGCCGTTTTTAGACGTAAAACCAGAGGAAGATGTGAGCCACAGTCGCAACTACCTGTAAATATCCTTTTACTATACTGTTATTTTATTTCATTTAACTGTTATTTTATCATTTGCATTATTGTCTTTAATAATTTTATTACTGTTTGTTTTTACTGTTTGCTTTTTTACTATCGAGCCATGTGCTTTACGCGTTTTTGACATTGACACGCCACCTCATACACAGTTGTGATCCACTGTCACCAAGGTTCTTAAATATGACTTTTTGTTAAGCACTCACAAATTGTTTTTGAGAAATATCCCAATGGCAGCTACTCCCAATAGACAATTCAAGAACATTTGTGTGCTTTCTGGATTTACTTATGGCAAACATAAAGAGTTCGTTGATGCAGCCATAGATCTTGGTCGAAGCATAGCAGAGAGAAAATTACACTTAGTGTATGGAGGAGGTAACCGAGGGTTATCAAAATTAGTCTCAGAAGCTGCTTTTGTCAGAGGAAGCCAAGTGTTAGGCATCATCCCAAGAGTCCTAAAACCTTTAGGCAGTGTGTCTGACTCATTGACCGAAGAAGAGTTAGTCGTCTCAGGTATGCAAGAACGAATAACTGAAATGCTTAATCACGCTGATGCTTTTATTTTCCTTCCAGGAGATCTTGCAACACTAGAGGCACTTATCACACTAGCATCTTGGGGCCATCTGCACATTCACCAGAAACCCATCGGTTTGTTAAATGTCAATAATTTTTGTGATGGCTTTATCGCATTTCTTAACCATGCAATAAAAAACTACTTTATTCCTTCTAGTGCGAAAAAGTTTTTTATTTGTGCTCACACTGCTAATGAGCTACTTGATATGTTACAAGCTTATAAACCAGAGCCAGACCCCTGGAGCTTTGTGTTGGAGCGTTCAAATGATGACGGTAACAGTAGCCCCAGTAAGAAGTACAAATTAGATTTAACTCTCCGCCTGTAAATATTTTCTTCTGTGTTGCACCACCCAGGTGATGTCTTATAAACTCTACTTCTTTCCTTTAAAACATTGAGGACAATGTTTCGTTCTGGTTGGGGGGAGGGAATAGTCGATAATTGTGGAATCTTGGTTAAGTTTTTACTAATTTTTTGTTGTAGAAACTAACTGTTGCTAACTTTTTGTGTTGAAGATGGCTGAATATGGAGTGTAGTGACTCTAGAAAAGCATCTTCATTGTTAAAAAAACAAAAAAAAATCAGATATTTTCTTTTTCTTTATTATGTTTTGATGTTCATTTTTCTTTTTCTTTTAATTTCTCCTTTATAAATATACATTTTCTAAAAACATTTTCAGTCAAAGATGGCTGAATATAGAGTGTAGTGCCTCTAGAAACGCATCTTTTTAAATTAAAAAAAATAATTTTCATTTTCTATCATTTTCTAATTAGTTTTTCTACATCATTTTTCTACATGCATATTTTCTTTTCAAGTTTAAAATAGGTTGGGGGGTAGGGTGTTGTTAAAAAAAATTGTGATTTGTTTTAACATTGGGTGACATGATAATTTCAAATTTTAGTATTTGTATTATCTTTAGTCTGAAGTGATGTTACACTATGTTTTCTACTCTACATGTTGATGTTGGAGACAAAAATGAGTTGCTTGAAGGAATGAACATGTCATAATAAATACCAAGTGAGTTTTTGAGCTTATTATTTTTCTTGGAGAGTAACATTTTTGCCCATTCTTTATACAGCTTAGTAGTTTATTATTGTATATACGATCTCTAGATTTCTTTTGAGTTAACCCTAAAAAAATGAAAAAAAAAAGAAAAAAATGTGTGTTGCTACATTTGGAGACCCATTTAATTAGTAGATATGGAAGATTATTTAGAGCACTAAAAGATGAAAGAAAGGCCATCTTTGACCCGTTTGAGCCTTTCTAGTCATCCCTTTTATCATATATCCATAGTTAACCCTTTTGAGCCTTTAAAAAAAAAAACTTTTTTTTGTCAACTTATCATCTTGACCCACTCCGATTTGGAGTATTACCCAATATCTTACAAAATCCATCACCTATTTATGTTTGAGAAAAATGTAAATAAACATTTTATAGTGAAGTTATGCCTAGTTCGAAAAAAAAACATAAAAAAAATTGTTGCTTCAAAAAAAATTGTTGTTTCAAAAGAAAAAAACAATAATAGGTGAAATCCACCTTGCAACTTTAAAAAAAAAATCCTCTTCATTTTTCTCAAACATATACTTTGTTTTTCCTATTTCCCTTTTTTGTTAACCATGTCCTTAGCCTATGTTACGTCCTAATAAAAGTCCTTCTTGATTTTAGGGAACTATAGTCTGAAGTAGAAGCTAGTTATATGGGCTAAAAAGATGTAGTGATGCATAAAAAAATAAAAATAAATAAATTGGGTTGACTAACATTTTTATTTGACTTGAGATTGTATTATTTCTAAGCTGAGGGCATATTTATTTTATCCTGGTGAGAGCGTGTGATATCATTTCTTGATTATTTTCTCTCAATTACCATTCATTGAAGTAACTATTTTTTTTGGGTTTAATTTCTTTGTGAGAGTGTCACTACCTCCAGTGAGATTTTGGGGTTTGACATGTCATTCTTGAAGGTAGCTACGACAAAGTCTACTGGGCTAATTTATGTGGATGGTTGATGTGGGTGTGATGTTTCTTTAGACTTGAGATAATGCTTATACTTTCATTTCATTGTTATCATTAATCTGATTGAATAAACAAGAGTGTTAAAAAAAAATCATTTTTTAATTTTGTTTTCGCTTTATTTGCTAGGGACTAGCAATTAACTAGTTGGGGGGTGTGTTGAGTGTTAGAAAATGCATATTTATAAAGGAGAAAATCATCATTTTATATTTCAACTCTTACTAACAACCCTTAATTTTATGTGTTTAAGTTTCTTGTACTTTAATTATGTGTATTTTATTTTAATTAAGTATTTTATGTATTTTAGGGGTATCATAGTTATTTCACAATAAACAAGAGATCAAATGGCAAAACGGACATCATTTTTGAACTCAGAACAGTTGAAAACCTTAAGAGGAGTATAAAAGGAAAAATGACATTGTTCACATGTACGGTACTATTTATATGTACGGGTACTGTTGGCATTACTGTATAAATAGTGGTTGTTGACTGTACTGTGCAAATAGTGGCTGTTGACTGAACTGTGCAAATAGTGGCTGTTGATTGAACTGTGCAAATAGTGGCTGATGACTTGGCAAAATCCTGAGTGTCCAAACTGTTTTTAATTCGATGACCATAATTTACTCGATGTAACTATAAAAAGGGGGTCTCCCCCCTCTAATTTGACACCTCTGAATTCATTTTTGGGGTTCATTTTCTGTAATTCTCTCTCTATCTTGTAGTTTCTATGTATTTTAATAAATTCCCATTTTACCCCTAGTTCAACTATGTGTCATGGGCTTGATTTGGTAAATTTATTTTCTCTTCCCCTCTAGTTTTTGTGGATGTTTTGACTTCTCGTCGATAAATAATACTAATCTTGTCTAGTACTGCCCTGGTTTCACCGGCACCCTAGTATAAGATTATTATTATTTGGCACGATAAGCCCTTAGCACCATATTTATTAGAGTGTGGTTCATGAGGTGTGGATTTCCCCTCATGATTTAATTGGTATTAATAAGGAATATTTAGCCCATGATGCATGTTGATACGGATCCAGATACCCAGGTACGTCATCTCAATAAATTTATCTTCAATTTGTTCTTGCTATTTAAATTCCAATTTTAGAATTTATTCTCGCTATTTTAATTTAAGTTTTAGCATAATTTAAATCATTTCCACCACAAATCTAACCACCAATTTACAGAATTAATTCTATATATAATTAAAATCCACCTCCTCGTGGGATCGACACTCGTCACCATAGATCTACACTACAATAGATTCGTGCGCTTGCGAGTTCAATAAAATTTGCACAACAACTGTTAAATCAATAAAACCACATGACCATGACTCATATCGAGATCAAGCCAATGCCATATGTGTAACGAGAAAACTATCAAATTACAATCCATACTCCAACACATATAACCCTAGATGGAAAGACCACCTCAATTTTTAATGGTCTCAAGGATTCCAACAGAATAGACCAACAGCTCCAGTTCCACCAATGCAACAAATTCCCCAAGTTCCTCAAGCCCCTCAGCCACCATTTAGACCACAAAATCAAAACTAGAATTACTCTCAACACATACCATGGGAGGATGCATTCCAGAATTTCAAGAATGTTACTCACTCCACGATTGAGCAATAGAACCACACCATTGATGAACTATGAAATGAGATGAGAGCGGGCTTCAACTCACAAGCCTGATAAGTTTCAAACCTCGAGAAAATGGTGGGATAACTTGTTTCTTCAGTGCAAACCTTGGCAATGACTGTTGAGAAAGGAAAGTTTTCAAGTCAACCAGTCTCTAATCTTAAAGGAGTGCATAAAGGAAGTACCAGTTCACATCAGCAGCATGGAGAAGTCAAAGCCATCATGACCTTGCGAAAAAGGAAAAGAAGTCGACAACAAAGTGGAGATGCCGATGACAAAAGCAAATCAAATTATACCTATAAATATTGAGGACTCACCATTGGAGGAGAAAAAAGAAATCAACCCACGAGAATACGTTCTTAAAACTCCATTTTCTCAGAGGTTAACTAAAGAAAAGAAGGAAAACTCCACAAGTGAGATTTTTGAAATCTTCAAACATGTAAGTGTTAATATCCTTTTGCTTGATGCTATAAAATACATGTCATCGTATGCCAAGTTCTTAGAGACCTTTGTACTAAAAAGAAAAATATTTAGGTCCAAAAGAAGGTATTTTTAACTGAAAACATTAGTTCTATACTCCAACACAAAATTCCTCTAAAATACAAAGACCCAGATTCCCCCACTATCTCATGTAGCATAGTGAACCACATAATTGTGAATGCTTTGTTGGATTTGGGAGCTAGTGTAAATCTGTTGCCTTATTTAGTATTTGTGAAACTTGGACTGAGAGAATTACACCTAACTCCAGTGGTGTTGTAACTTACAGATCGGTGCACAAAAATATCTCGTGGTATTGTAGAGGATGTGCTTATCCCTGTAGATAAATTTTATTTTCCCGTTGATTTTATAGTAATTAACATTCAACCAATACATGACTTAAGGAAGCACATCCCCATTATCCTAGGCCGATCTTTTTTGGTAATTGTCGATGCTCACATTCAATGTAGGATTGGAAATATGCAGTTGTCCTTTGACAATATGACTATGGAGCTAAACATCTTCAACATTGTCAAACAACCTCACAATGCAAATGATGAAATTGTTGATGCGGATTTAATAGAAGCATTAGTTGATGATACTTTCCTTTCAAACCTTAGTGATGACCCTTTACAAACATATTTAACTCACTTTTGTTTGGATTTTGATATTGATAGATTAGTTGATAAAGTCAACACTCTACTTAATTCAGCACCATCAGTGGACACTAATAAATAGAAGTCAAGAGTTGAACAACTAGTACCATCAGAGAAGAAACTCAACCCATCATCAAAATCACCACCGAAACTCGAGCTCAAACCATTACCCAACATTTTAGAATATACGTTTTTGGGAGAACAAAGTACTATACCAGTAATCATCTTATCATCCTTAAATGACGAACAAAAAGGTAAGTTGTTAGAAGTTTTAAAAGAGCACAACGGAGCAGTAGGGCAGACCATAACCGATATAAAAGGTATAAACTCAGTAGACTGCATGCATTACATTCACCTTGATGAAATGTTAAACCTACTAGGAAAATGCAACGTCGGTTGAACTCTAACATAAAAGAAGTTGTTAGAATTGAAGTCCTTAAACTATTAGACGCATGTAGCATTTACCCCATTTTTTACAGTTCATAGGTCAGCTTTGTGCAAGTTGTCCCCAAAAAGTCAGGAGTCATAGTAGTTACCAATGCTAATAATGAATTGATACCCACTAGAGTGACTATAAGATGGTGTGTATGCATTGCATATAGAAAGTTGAATTTTGTCACATGTAAAGACCATTTTCCTTTACCATTTATCAATAAAATGATTGATAGATTAACAACTATGAATTTTATTGCTTTTTAAATTGCTACTCAAGATAAAATTAGATTCCTATAGCACCAAGAGATCAAGAAAAAACCACTTTCACTTGTCCTTTTGGCAGTTTTGCATATAGGAAGATGTCATTTGGATTATCTAATGCACCTGCTACATTTCAACAATGCATGTTAAGTATTTTTTCTGATATGGTTGAACGATTCCTTAAAGTCTTTATGGACGACTTTTCTATTTTTGGTGACTCATTTGATCAATGTTTATGTTATCTAACACTAGTTTCACAGAGATGTATTGAGAAGAACTTAGTCTTAAATTGGGAGAAATGCCATTTTATGATAAAAAAAGGTATTATTCTCGGTCATATTATTTCAAGTAAAGGTATTGAGGTTGATAAAGTCAAGGTAGATCTCATTTCCAATCTTCCTCCACTAAAACGGTTAGAGAAATAAGATATTTCCTTAGGCATGCTGGTTTTTATAGACGTTTCATTAAAAATTTTAGTAAAGTTTCTAAACACTGATACAATCTACTTGTTATGGATGTACTTTTTGTCTTCGATGATTCATGTATTGTGGCATTTGAAAAAATAAAAAAATTATTGACATTATTATCCATCATTCAGTCCCCAAACTGAAACTTACCATTTGAGCTTGTGTGTGATGCATCTAATTATGCAGTATGAGCAGTATTAGGACAAGAGAGTTAATTGAATTCTCCATGTTATTTACTATCCTAGTATGATATTGAATGATGTACAGTTGAACTATTCAACTACTGAAAAAGAAATGCTAGCAGTAGTGTTTGCATTAAAGAAATTTCGATATTTTCTTATTGGTTGTAAAATAATTGTATTCACAGATCATGTTGCACTTAAATATTTTCTCATAAAGAAAGATGCAAAAACTAGACTAATTCATTGGGCCTTACTTTTATGGGAATTTGACTTGAAATTTAAAGATAAGAAAGGCACCGAAAATGTTATGACTGACAATCTCTCTCGTTTCAATTTTGACACAATTACAGAACCGTTAACATTAAATGAGTCATTTCCAAATGAACAATAGTGTTGAAGTATTACCATGGTATACTGATATAGTTAATTACCTTATTACAGGTCAACTTCCAGAGCATTAAACCAAGCAAGACAAGGCCAATTTTTTTTGACAAAAATAAAGAATTTATTTTGGGATGACCCTTATTTGTTCAAATATTGTGCAGATCAAATTGTTAGACGATGTGTCACAGAAAGTTAATTTCAAAATCCTTTTATTCTGCCATGAACAAGCTTGTGGAGGTCATTTCAGTGCTAAGAAAACAGCTACTAAAGTTTTACAATGTGGTTTCTATTGGCCGACTATATTTCGAGATGCTTACACTTTTTACTCTTCATGCGATATGTGTCGACGAATGGGGAGCATTACCATGAAGGAATATGATGTCACTAAATTCAATTTTAGTGGTTGAAATTTTTTATATATGGGGTATCGACTTCATGAGACCATTTCTTCATTCTTTTGGCCATTAACACATATTGGTTGTTGTTGACTATGTATCGAAATGGGTAGAAGTCATTCTGTGTAGAACCAATAATCACAAGGTAATGATAGGATTTTTAAAAATCAACATTGTTTTATGCTTCAGATTCCCTAGAGCAATAAAACATTTTAATACTCTAGATGTCGAACTTACTCCCTTTAATTGTGGAACTTGAAATGACATCATACCACCATTTGTCATAATTTATAAAATGATTAAGAATATAGAGATTTTGAATGCACTGATGAATTCAAAACTTCGAAAAACCTTGGGAGGGACTTGAGTTAACTTTCGGTCAATATTCAATATTGGTCAACGATCAACGGTTCAGCTTAATTGATTTGGCTCGATCCAGCTCGGGCAGCTTGGTTTGGTACAATCAGCTCGGTTGGGTTCCATTTAGTGTGGGTTCAACTTGGTGAGTCGACTCAGGTTCAGGACATAAAACTTTCGGCGGTGAGTGTGGGCACATTCGATCTCTGATCGGGCTAATTCTTGCGGAGCCGCGTTCCTCTCGTCGAGATCTTTGATTTGATATGCTAAGCGACTATATATATAGCATCAATCACTAGCTCTAATACTACTTTGTTAGAGAATCAACAAATTAAATACTAAAAAAACACACTATTTTATTTCTTCAATAACACTTCTCAACTACAATTCATATTTTTTCACTCTCTATAACTTAGAGATTTTTGTTACTTCACTTGATGCATAACTAAATGACACAAGGGGGCATTTTTAGTACATGAGAAGAAATCTAAACCATTCAATTAAGAAATTACAAAAAAATTAATACCCATTCATCTTCACCTACCAAACCTACCACACATAACACAAATAATTCAAACCTCACAACCATACTTACTCATGGAATCTTTCATGGGATGAGCTTATTAATTTGGATTTGAATTTTTTTTTATCTTGGATCAAGTTTATGATCCAACAATTTGGTTATTATTAATTTGTTGGAGTTGACTTTTTATTTTTATTTTTATTATATTCTACTATGATTTTACTGGAGAATGTTTGAGCAATTGAGTGAAATTTTGTTCTGCTTCAAAGTTTGTAATATAACCTGATATTTTAGTATTTGGATTTAAAGTTTAAGGGCTTTGATGAATATAGTATGGATGAGATTTTGCAACTTTGCAATGAGTGGGCCACATATGTTGTTGAGTTACTTGTGGCCTATAATAATCAGGTAATCTGCTATGTGAGCATGTTTGGTTCTAAATGCTGAAGACTTATCATATGTGTACCATGCTAATTGATTTTATATGCTACACTTGTAGGTGGGAAAAAATAAAGGTTAAGGTGGGTACTGAAGAGTGAATATAATCTAATTTGTTACAGATAGATTAATTGGTGACTATTTGGAAGTAAATTACTTGTGTTTGAGATACTTGTTTAATTATATTATGTATTTCAAGATGAGCGTTTTTGGATATGTTAGATTTGTAATATAAAATGAATGTAAAAACTAAAATAGCAGTTGGTTGTAGTTTTATACTACTTTGAATAACATTATCTATTGGTAAAAATATAAGAGAATAAATTTAATCAAATCTTATCAACTAATGGTCGTTGGCACAAAGAATGTGAAACTAATTACTAATACTATGATGTTATAATATTTGTAATACTATAGTAAAAGAAACTATCGACATCGAACATATTTTAGAAATTACTAACACTATAGTATCATTCTTTTAATGATACTATAGTAAAAGAAATTAAAAAATTGATAGTGGGATTAGTGTGGACCCTTAAATAGAAAGGTTTTAATCTGAATCGTTCATTTAATATAATGTATAATTATATAATTAATTAAAATATAGTAAGTAATTTCCCGGTTGCAAGTAAATATTATTTTTTAATTTTGAATTAATATTAATTTAGGAAAAAGCTACCAACACCCCTATGGTTTCCTTAAATAATCATATAGATCCCTTTAGTTTCAAAAATGGTCATATAGACTCTCTTAATTTCATAAATGACTATTATACCTTTTGACTAAAAAATCTTAATAAATATAAATATAGTAATAGGATAAAAATAATAAATAAATATCATATAATACAAATAAAATGTTACAATAAGTATGATTGATAAAATAACGTGTACAATAAATTTTTGTTAATATTAAGTTATTATTAGTCTATCCTAACATATTAACTAAAATCTATTAATCCAAAAATTGATTTTAAGATTGATATTAATATAGACATAATTAAATAAGATATTGTAAAAAATAATATAAATTATTGTGAATGTTAGGTATTTATTTAATGTTGTTAGTATGTCAAATATCTTTTAATATTAGTAAAAAGAATATGACAAACTAATAATAAAAGAATATGAAAAATAAAAATGTTAAAAATAAAATTTTTAATATTGATAAATTTTTATAAAATTTTTTCTTTGTATTATTTTTTTAATTTAAGGAGTTTTGTATGACCATTTAAATAAAATTTAGAGGCGTGGATGGTCTTTTCCCTAATAATTTTGTTGCCTATTTAAAGTGCTATATCATTTTATATCATACATCGCACTTAAGATGTTGATTTTATTTAGGTGTTATGTTATTGAAAATTAAACTTAGCATTTATGATGTACTACAACTTTAATGTAAAATGTAATAAAAAATATAAATATATTTTCGATAGTCAAATTTAGATTTCTTTTACAAAATAGTATTATAAAAGACAATTGGTAAAATATAATAAAAAATGGAATGGAAAAAAGTTAGTAGAGGTGATTTTCCTTACAGTAATTAAAACATATAAAGTAATACACATACAAACACATATTCAGTACTTCTATTTATCCATATTTATTGATAAGTGAGAAATTAAAATTGTATTTACCCTAATGTATTATGAATTGATATGTGAACTATAAATATTAATAAAAGTATTTGTAGACTGATGATGTAAACCATCCTTTATGGGCATTTGATACATTAATCTAAGGTCAAATGAGATATATCACATGATATTTCATATAATAGTCCAATTTTCAACATTTGCATATGGTTTTATAAGCTAGTAAACTAGTAAAATATACCATGAGAAATTGAAGGTTATTCCCCAGCCATGCATTAGAATAAAATAATCTAACAGTACAGACTATATCCGATCGATAGATTTTGAAATTAGTTTGATTACATGATAATCGAATTATCTTATAACATTAAGGATATGATTTAAGTAATATTTTAGCAATTTTGAGTTTCACGTTGATTTTTCAAATTAATTAAATGTTGAAACCCTTTCATGTTTGGCCTAAAATTACAACTTAATAAAATAACGAAAAGCCAATAATAAATGGCGTAAGTTACATAGTAAAATAAACTTTAAAATGTATTTAAACATTCCTATAAATTTTTTGGAATTAGAAAAATATGTTATTCAAGTGAAATTGTGTGAGTATTTGAAATTATACGGGTAGTCACTGAAATTTCTCGAAATTGAGCCAACCACATGATGGTGATGGTTTTGTTTTGACAAATACAACTTGTTAACCACTTTGACTGTTGGTAGAATAAATTTCTATCAACAAATACAATTCAAACTCATATTTCCAAACAACAAGCAATATCTCATCAAGGATCAAATTTGAGTGGAGTTTTTGGTCAATCAATCTTACTAAATTTGAGTAGAGTTTTTTTGTCAATTAATCAAGTTTTTCGATTTTGAAAAAAATTATGTTCAAGGTAAATATGGGAGCTATCACTACAAGCAAGCAATGGATATTGATGGACAAGGTTTGTACTGGATATGTTCTTTCTATGATCAAGTGCCGAAAACCTATCAAGAGATGTGTTGTGTAAATTTTATATTGTTAATCTATAACTCCAATACCTAAATGCTCTTATCAAAATACTGGGTAATCTTGGCCACAATTGTGTGTCGTACCCATTGGTAACTCAAATGGAATAACAATTACAATCATAAAATCATAACTAACTCAAGATTAAGATTACATTAAAATCAATGCATATGAGATTTAATAAGTCTAACAGTCATTTCAAGGTTAATTAAATCTCATATGTGATCTGTTCAATGTAGTCGTACTACATCAATAAATTCATACGTGATTAAGACAAATCATTTAATAAATTTATTATAATCTATACCTAAATAAAGTGTACAACTTTATTTATCAACTGCGAACTAAATTTATTTAATCATAAGATAACTTGTATTTATGTTTTTTGTGAATCCGCATATTGATCACATAAATATCTATAATATGATTAAATGGATTTTAATTAAAATATGAATACAATTAAGATATTTGAATAAAATTATTTTTTTTTATTAATCAGAAAAATTATTTTTACAATTAAATAAACACATATGCTTTTAAAAAACATATTTTCCCAACACTAACTTTACTAGTTGCAATAACATTTGTCCTAGGACCACGGAATGATAGTTCTTTTTGTATAACACTATCTCTTACTTCATTTGCATCACCATTTACAAGGAGTGTTGCAAAACAAATATTTCTTCATCTAATTCATTCTACGTATAATAGAATTAATAATACAATTTAATATTGATTAAAGTAACGTGCAAACTAAGAAATATACATTGTTCAATTAATTTACCTTATAAGTTGGGAATAACATGTCACATGAAGTCTCCATGAACTTCATCACATACAAGCCACAATCATTTCCATTTGGTAGAATTGGTACATTATTTGGATACAAAATGTCAAAGTCAGCAAAATACTAGTCAGAAGGAAAGTTAAAAGCTATATCACGAAACAACACCAGGTCCAATGCATGTAACTGTAATAGTAATAATGATAGTTAGTATATACTGCACTTAGTAATTTCATAAACAAATCACAAATTTGAACTTACATTTTGGTTAACCATTTCCTACTAATGATTTGGTTCTATTTCAGAAGTAGGCAAAGAATCTCAAGTCTCAACAGTCTTATCTTTTATATTAATTATTGCAAGATACCAACGATTTGCAAGCCCATCATACAAACGAACATAAACCTATGGAACAATACACAAATTTTATACTAATCATTACGCACCTCAAATGATAATAATAAAACATAGGATATTTGAATAAATAACTTTTTTCTTTTTGAACATATAACAAAATTTTAGACCTTTTCACATCTTTTGAGTGCACCCATGTAAAATTCACAAATTTTATGTTTACGAACTGAAATTTCCATCTCTGATCTATTGATGGTCGAGACACCTAACACATTCGCTACTATTTGCTGCAAAATTCATAAATTAATAATTATATGAAGATGGTGAGATATAATTTTTTTTAAAAAAAATCTAAATTTTTGATAAAAACCTATTATACATTGGCAACAACAAAAATATATAACATACCCCAGAAAGAGTTGGTAAAAACCAATTTTGAGTCTCGTGATCTTGTTTCAAACTCTCCTTTCTAGTTAAGTACTTAGCGTAGCAACTTATGATTTATGAATAAAATCATCACAATATCATTATTGAAACATGCACTACCAAATGAAAAATAAATTATAAATTAAATACATATAATCTTACTGCGCTGTGAATATTATACACACACACACACACACACAGAGTGTATACCTCATCAAATATCGAAGCATTAAGAGCTGAAAAAGACATTAAGAAGCGAGTAACAATATGTTGCTTTATCATTACAATTTTCTTTCTGTATAAATTATACACTCAAATTATTAGTAAATTAAAACAAATAAGAACGTCAAAATACAAAGACATAAAATATGATTATATTTAAATATTTCCATACCTTTTAATTAGTTGTTCATGAAAAATATATTGTAAAGTATACCATTCTTTCTCCGAAAAAGAAGTTCCATGCTTGGATAAACCAAACTCCTTGTTGCGGCAGCTTCTTTTTTTGGTGAAATTTTTCATAAGGAGATTTTTTGTAACAACTGGGCTTTCGAGGACACACCTTTTTACCCTCAAATGTATCTGCTTCGACCAATAATACCAAATCCACAAAATCAACCCCATTCATGGCTTTATCCTACATACATAAGAACATGAATTTTAGTAATTTTTTTTGTTTAATGAATGTGCTACTACAAATAACTTTTAAAAAATGTAGAATAATATTTGATTATCATACCTTTATAACAACATTGTGGGAGATTTGGTTTTCAGTTAGTTTCCTAAATGCAAATAAGTTTTTTCAATGAAAAATTCTCATCACATGCATCTTCAATCGTCTCCTTAGTCTCTGTGATCTTCACCCAAACGCATCTCCCTTTCCCATGAAATTTTGACCACTTGATTCATTTTTTCTATTTTGAACATCTTTACCAAAAGAGTTCATCTTTTCCTTCCATGGGCGTGATTGCATATGAGTTATATACTGTGTTCAAGTGCTTCAACTACACTTTACATTTTTTGTACCAATGCATGAGTATCTAAATTGTTCCTTTTCAGTTCACCAAGTTCATACCTGAAGGCAGCAAGATTGAATATCATCCCATTAATTTTTTTTATTAAGCTTTGTCAATTCCTTCTCATGGTTGCAATTTTGAAAGTTTGCTTTACCCTCCCCATTTGTTTTCATCCTTTTTATGGAACTCTGCATAATCTTTTCTTTCCATCTGCATTTTTATGTCAATATTTAGTCAATCATATAACATCAAGTGTATCCATAAAATTATGATACTAACAAATAAAATATCAATAAACAAAGCTGAAGATTTTAACTTCTATATTTTCACATTGGGCTTGTGTTTAATTTTTAGAATTTACATACCAACATTTAAAATTCAATTGCTAGATATTAATAGTCAGCTCAATTCCCTCCTGAAAATAATATAAATTTGTAAAGTGTAAGGGGAAAATTCGAAATGTTGAGACTTTGAAAGACTGAATTTTCTCCCATTGCTGTCATTGAGAAAATGATAGAGAATTAAAAGAGAAAAAGCTCATTCCCACTACATAAATCCTAAGAGAGACAAAATTATTAGTCTGACTATGGAATCTTCAAGTCTTCACAAAAGAACAGATAACAAACTTGAAAAAAAAAATTGCCCCTTCAAATCTAAAAAGTAATGTGCTTATAATCTTGTTTTTAGTTCCTTTTTATATCATCAATAGAACCTAAAACAAATGACACTAGAAACTATGGTTTTGATCATATGTGATTAAGTGAATTGAACTTTCCTACAAGGGCTTCAATCTAAAAAGTATAACCATTGTTTGTGATTAATTAATTACAAATTAATTACTTAATTATTTCTCTCGCATATGTAATTAGTTGACTTTATTCTCGCTGCAATGAATACCATGAGTTGTAAGAATCATTAACTTTATTATAAGCCCAATAGATGATCGTATAGATGAAGCTAATAAACTTTCTTCTTCAAATTAAGTTCATTAATTTAATATTTATGCTTCCAAATGGATAATTTTCTTGAGAATTTTCAATTTCTCAATTATTTCTTTTCCATTATTGTTCTAACAACTAAGAAGAATAAGAAAATCTTTTAAATAAGACAAATGAATTTGTCAAAACCAATCTATCATCAAACAAATACACATACAATTGCCTAGTTGCCTTGCAGATTAATTAATCCCGCATGCTTTTTGACACTGTACTAGCGTGATCACATAATCTACCACCATATATAATATTTATGCTTAAAATTAATGTCTATTATCAACAAGATTATTATGATCTCTCTTTGGTGGCAATAAAATAACAAAATGTAGGTGTCATTATATATCTAAATGCAGACTCTATATATATATATAACAATAAGCCAACAGTTAAATAATTAAAGGGATTTGCAGCTGGCATAAAAATGGACTCTAAATATTTTATTTATCTATACATCATGAAACTTGAAAAAAAATCCAAACTAAAGAAAAATTTCAACATGGCCGACCAACTAATTTTTCATTGCCTAAAGATATAAAAAAGAAAACATCATGAAAGAATTGCAAAGCCTCATACCTCAGTAAGATTCGGTACCTTACCTTAAGTGCATCGTGCCTCATGGTTGCTCCCCCCTTTGACTTTCTTTCGTATGGTTGGCAATCTCTATGAACCACAAGAGCCTCTAAGCCGCCTTGTGCCTTAAGGCATATTAAAGAATGATTTTAGGTAGCATAGGATAGACCTTAGACCATGGCTGCAAATACTCAAGGCAATAAATTTACAAGGCAATAAAAATACGACTGTTACATTATTAAAAAAAGAACCAGTTTGAAAATACGACCAAAATGATAAAATCAATCCAAGTACAACTTATCAAATCTCTTTCATCTAATTATTAGGAAACAGAGACAGTCTTAGAGAATCCAATTATAAATACATGAGAGATGAAGAAATAGATTTTATTTGACTATATCTCTATTTATTTTTAATTTAAAATTTAAAATGACCTATTTAACAGGTTTGTTAGCCAGTTAACATAATTTTAAAATAATTAAAATATTTCATTAATAAAAATAACATGTACCATTGATTAGATCTAATGGTATATATTTCTCACACTGTTGATGCTGTAAAATAATTACGGCATCATAAAGGGACCCTAAATTTCAAAAATTACTAAAAGTGTGGTATCATGCTTTTGTTGATACCATAGTAAAAGAAATTAATGACAATTAATATGTTTCAAAAATTACTAACACTATAATATCATAAATTTTGTGATATTATAGTCATAATACATTATAATATCATGAATTTGGTGATACTATAGTCATAATAATTGCTGACACTTAATTTGTGTCACTACAAACTATACTACAGTCATAATACACGATAATATCATAAAGTTTGTGATACTATAATCATAATAATTACTGACACCTAATTTGTGACACTACAAACTAGTGTCGATGGGTTCTAATTGACAAATCAGTGACATAATTAACAAGTGTCACTAAAAGTACTTAATGAAACGATTTCTATGTCACTAAAGACTATTTTGTTTGTGGTGTTGATGACAACCTGACATCAAGAAAGTCTGGAGTTGACACAATGTTTGATAAAACTCTTCACCTATAGTGAAACTTCTAGATGAGCCTCAACACTACAAGAAATTTGTTAATAGATGACAGACAACTTATGACATAATTTTCAATCTATCATGAATTAATGATGCCTTTGTGATAGATTACTTTCTATCAAGAATAAATAATTGTTTTATGATAAAAATATTTTTTTATCATAGATTAATGATGGGTTTGTGATAGAATTATTTTTTTATCTTGAATTAATTATGGTTTTATGATAGAGTTATTTTTTATCACAAATTATTTTTTATTTAGCCACGTGTCGGCTTATAATTTGTTACTTAACATGTGAACAATTACACTATATAATTTCTAAAATATAAAATGAAAAAGTGAAACCTAAATCTGACCTAATTAAACACACAACTTGTTAAGTTGTTGTCGCAGCTCCCTTGCTGCTCTTCAATTTCACTACCGCTTTGGGAAAGAACAAGAGGAGTACCTATACGGTTTTAGTGGAGATGTCAGTGACGGCGCCTGAGGCGAGAGGGAGCCTATACGAGGTTCGGAGGGTGGAGACAACGGTGACGATTTCAGAGATTAAGACGGCGTATCAGAGTTTGGCGAAGGTTTATCATCCTGATTTATCGAGTAATGATCAAGATTTCATCAAGATCCGCAACGCTTATGAGACGCTGTCGGATCCAATGGCTAGGGCTATTTATGACATGTCTTTGGTGAGTAGGAGGAGGACGAGAACTGCGTCGTTTGGGTGTTCAGGTCAGTTCGGATTTCACCCAACCCATAGATGGGAAACTCACCAGTGTTGGTAGGAATTTTCAATTTAGGGTCCAACATTCTTGTTTAGGATCAATATCATTCCTCAATGGGCTTCCAGACATTTCCTCTCACACTTTCCACGCTCGCTATTCTCCATCTTCACTAACATCACTTGTGAGAACGAGATACCGAAGGAGTTACTTCAATAAAACTGAAGCAGTGAAAGTTTTATCGATGGCTAAGAGTAATGTTCTTGTCACCAGCACTAGTGGTCGAACCGGTAATTTTTTACCTTTTTTTTCTTAATTATGTGATTATCCAAATTATTTATCATTTGTTAAGCTTGCTATAAATCCTATATCCCGTGATCATTTTTGCTGGTGTCAGAGTGCGTAAGCTTTTCTTAATTCTAAATTTTCAAATCTGATGAATATAATTGAGTTGATGAATTAGGAGCCTAATTGTTATGTTTAATAATATTTTTAGTACATGACTGCAAAACAGTGACTAAGCAAAACTACTTCCATCAATTGAAACTTGGCCAACATGAGCTCATTAGTTACCTACTCAACAATATGAGATTTTTTGTTTTTTTCCTTTTTCTTGATTCTATGCTGAATTTTTAATGAGGTAAAATTAAAATTATGCTCTAAATATGTAGGCTGGTTACAAGCCTAGGATTGGTGCTGTTGGTTGAGATAAGCTTGTCAAAGTTGGTTGTTTGGTTTCCGTTTCATTGCTTTCTATTACTTTATGATCTATTTTTGTCTCCTCACACTAGTCTATTGTTGTGGCTTCCTTTGCTTTTTTAGCTAGCTTGCTGATTTTGATGAATTCCCATTCACCAAAAGTAATTTTAACCCATTGAGTATGTACATGGTAAATTTTAAGGGATTGAAAAAAAATACATATTCTTGCAATTTTACTTCTTTTTTATATTCTTCTTTCTTGAAAATATTGGTTATCTCTTCTCTCTTTCAGCACAAGTATGAAAATATTGGTCTTATTGGTTATTGATTATATTCTTCTTTGTTTTTTTAATGTTATCTTTTTTTTTCCTTTTTTTCTCCTATCTCTGTGTGATGAAACTATGGCTACTACACATACAATTGGAAGTACATTGGCTAGCTTAAATTAGCTGAAGAATTCTTTAAGTTTTAGATATAAAATAGTAGCTTAATGTTATTAATATATATTTTCTTTTTGATGTAATGCATTTGTTTTCTAACCCCCCCACCCCCCAACCCCCAAATGAGATTTTATTTGAGTTTAGAGGTTAACCTACTTGATTGAGTAATAATATGATGGAAAATTTGTGGCTTTAACCTTTTCATAATTGGAGAGCTATACATACACACTGACACAATTTTATGTAGTGGAATTTATCTGTTAATACTTCCATGAAATATTTAATGTTAATAGAAGCTTAGATTACTATATTTGATGCCCACATGTATTGCCGCCTCTTAATTTTCCTTATTCTGCTTGGTATTTGAATCAATTTTGTTCACAAGAAGCTTGCAGGTCGCTTTGTAGGTTTCAATTTCCTTTTAGAGTGCTATCGGAAGATGGTATTGTTGCTGAAATTTTTACAGGAAGTCTTGCTAGAAATCTTATTGTTGGAGTACTGAATATCTTTGAAAGTTTTGTCGGGTAACTTGGCTTGGTGGCCGGAATTCTTATTGCTTTTCTCAGAGTTTGATTGGAGTTCGGTACCAATTTTAAACTTTGGGATGGCTTGTTCAATTTGGGATGTTTTATTATGTATTGGTGGAGATCAAATTGGATATTAGATGTATTTCTTTTGAAATTAATTTTTGAATTGAATAAATGTTATTTGATATTAATTTTTTTATGATATTTGTTTTATTAATTAATTAGATTTGTAAACACGAATTCATCAATAAATATAATTATAATATAATTTTAAAAAATATCAAAACTTTATTATGGAAAACGCCATCATATATTCTATCATAAATAATTTCCCACCAAAGTTGAATAATAAATTTTCAAATAATAATTGAATTTCTCACCAAAAATTAAAAAAAAAGGCGTGAAAATTTAAATAAATTTATTTTTTAATTTAATTATTTTTTACAATAAAATATTGTGTGATGGATATATGACTATGATATACTATCATGAATTCATGACAGAAAATATTCTGTTATAAATTAATGACAGTGACATAGATGACGGATTAATTATCTGTCATACGCTTCCTTTTATGACAGTTATTTCCCGTCATCTATTGCATGTTTTCTGGTAGTGTAAGGTCACGCTTCGACACATTCTCCTCTAGTCCCACTCAAGGTAAGTATAAAAGGTTTGTTCCTATTTGTCATTTTTGTAATGCTAGAGGACATATTAAACCCAATTGCTTTAAATTTATGAATTATATGAAGAAAGTCATATTTTATAATTTTTCTGCATACGGGAAATCAAGAAAGACCACTGGACCTAGAGTTTATTTGAATAATAACAAACCCAGACAAGCTTGGGTTAGGAAGTCAAACTTGAAAGCCTTTGGTGCTAATACTTGTTGAATGGTCGTTCTACTAAAATTCTGGATATTTGTTAATGGTAATTATGGTGAAGTCATTAGAAAAAGAGTCTCAAATGTTAATGGACCTTATCATGTTGCAACTAATGCTGCATGTATTGCAACAAATGATTAAGAATAAACTAGGTTTGTTATCTTCACCTAAGCTCTGGATCTTATTCTTATTGATTTTGGTGTATCATTCATGTGTTTGTTATTGAGTTTTGCATTATGCTTTCATTAGATTTTTGTTATTTGCGTTTGTATGTTTGTTTTTCGTATCTTTTGCATGCTATGGTTCTTTATGGTCGTGTTACATCATGTGTTTGTTATTTTTCTTTTCAATTGGCAATTTTTTATTTAATGACCTACAAGTCAGAAAAGCTTAGATTCATATCTACATTTGTTGATTTAAGAAAGGCCTTAGTTAACTATTTGCTTCCTGTTGTTGTGTCTTCGCACAACATTTTGCATATTTCATGTTAGATTGCATCTTAGGACATATTTATTGAATCATTTGCATGTGTTTGCATGATGTGTTCATAGTTCAAGTTACAATGTGCAAAAATCTTGATTTAAGGATTTGAAAGCTTGAAACAATTCTTAGTTTAATTTAAACTAATTTTTTGCACACACGTCTTTGAGTTCTTGAATCTATGTTGATTTTTGATATTGATACTTCTAAATTTGAAATTAATGGATTGGATATTTACTGTTTACCTTTAATTTTTATTAAGATTTATAGGCACCATTACCATATAGAGCTAGCTAGAATTCTTAGTAGTGAAATTATCTTTGAATAATTTGAGTCTGGGTATGACAATGTACAGAGGACAATCCATGAGTAGAAGACTACCTTAAGAGATAAAGTAAAAGTACTAACTATGGGCTTAAGAATTGAAAAAAAAAGTGTTTCAAGAATTGAAAAAGAAAAAAAAGAAATCATAAAAAAGTACATATTTACTTTAAAAAAATTGCAATGCGTTGACCTTTTAAAAAATATTTCAATTGGAGATCAATATGACAAGGTTAGTTTGATTTCTTTTCATTCTATTTTTGATATAAAAGTTATTGGCATTTAGAAAATGGCAAAGAATGTTGAATGCTTTACTTTTTGCATATGCACAAACATTTAAATTTCTTTAATCTGTTATTGATTTGAGTGATTCAAGTTCAATTGTCTTGATTTTATGTGCGTTGTATTGGGAATATGTTAACGAAAATTGTCATTAATGTTTATCATTATTTGCATGCAAATTTCAATTTTCATTTATAAAAAAGTAATTATTATAACAACAATAATAATAATGGGTTATTACTATTTTAAAATTATTTTTATAATATTATAACGTTATATTTTTATATAATGATAATGACAACATCGACAACGAGTAAATAAAAAAATCATAGCATTACACTTGATGTTATAATAAACATGCACATATTTCCTTAAAAATGTTTGTTTATTTATTTTATTAGTGAAAAATACATAAGTTTAAACCTATGGTATTTTTATAACTTGTAAGAATTCATTCCAACTGTAAGATAAAATAGGTACATCAATGAGATTCCAATTCTGATTTTGGCAACTTATATAAACAACTTACACCAATTTCTAATTCTTATTTCAATTCCAGCTCATACAATTTTAAAATTCCATGTTATTAAATGCAGCATTATGGTCCATGATATGGAGAGATAGTGTTGGGAGAAAAGAATAATAGTAATGATGAATATGTATTTAGATTGTTTTCTTCATTAGTAAAAAATAATATGCAAATAATGGGCTCTTTGTAATTCCATTTGCAGGTAATGTTAACAACGGCATTTTAACAACGGTATTTATCTTTCTCTATATATCTTTATGTATGGGGATAGAGGTCTCATCTCTAATTGGTTTTAGCCGATCTCAAAGCTGAATAATAAAGGCATTTAGATTAATTCGTTGTATGGTAATAAATCTGTCGATAGTAACAATTGAAAAACTTATATTATTCAAAACTAAACTAGAAAGTATTTTAATCTTTAATACTTATTTAAAAGTCCTTTCTAGAAAGTACATCATATATTATAACCATTTTTCTTGTATATTTTTTCCACAGCTGGTGGCGTCCAACTGTCTGTAACTCAGATACTGAAGACCACCATGAATAAAACTGTTGATAAAGCCAACATTAATGACTTTGAAAAGCTCTGGTACATCTTTATTGCATTACTGCTCGGGTAATCAGTAGTATTGATTTCTGCAATTGCACCAAGCACATGTAAAATCTTAGACAAAGGAATATTGTTATATGTTTATAAGGTGAAAAGTTGAAATTAATCAATTACCGGTAGAAGTGTTGCATCCAGTAGAAATGGCATCCTGAAGGAATTTAACAGGGGCCTTATTAGCAAACCAAAAGTCTCTTTTAACCAGATGAATACATTTAAGAACATTTTGGATGTGTTTTCCACACCCTCCTTCCCTACAATAATCTTGCGTTTCTTCGACAGGCACATTGATTGCACCGTCCATTGTTAGCTTGTCCTTTGCTGAGCAGGGATTTGCCCCATAGAACAAGCACTCATAGGCACTTCTCCATGCTCGGAATGGAGACAAATTTACATTTCCTGTGGGGTATTTTTCTGAAAGGAATATAAACATTTGACTTTTGAGTGTGTATAGTTAGTGTTGCCTTTTAATATACTAAGGACATACACATACATATAAACTAACAAAAAAACTACTATCCTGTTGGTTTTAGAAATGGTCACATTGACCTTTTTTTATTTACACAAACAGTAGCATATCTAAAAAGATAATTTAGCGAGGGCTGAATTATATAATAGTAAAATTTTAAATTAAAATTTTGAATGTATAAAATATTTGTGAATACATTTGTAATTATTTTCGATGTATTTTTAAGAATAGAAAAATATTTATGGTGATGACCTATCATTATATTTAATTATAGTGCAGGCTTTTATAATTCTAAAACAAAGTTTAAATTTTGTGATTTTATAAATTTATAAGGTCAATTTTAATAGATTTGATGAGAGCTATTTGCAAATCTTGAATATTTTTTCTTTTATTCTTAGAATTTTTATTAGCTAGTGGGGGCTATAACCCTCACTAATCACATACTGCATCCACCGCTGTACACAGATTTTGAATAAACCCCGATTCCCCGACCATTGCCCATTTATGTGAAAAATTCTAAACTAAAAAAGAGGTTAGTACAACTATTTCTAAAATTAAAAGAGTTTATATGTACACTTTAGCAAACCTCGAGAGTCTTGATGAATGTTTCTAATAAACTAGCTTCACTTGATTATCATTTGTTTGCTTTTTATTACTTGAAGGGAAAAGGGAAGTGTCATTACCTTCACTTTTGGCAAAGGCAGAGGTAAGTAGAAGAAAAATCCCCATCGACAGACAAAGAATACGACCCAAAAGGCTGTAGGTCTCCATTTTCGCTGCTGTTCAAAACTTTGGTTTAGAGGATATATTTGCGTTTGATGAATTTAAATAACAGAAGATTACAGTAATAATTTATTTAGAAACCATATAAGAACGTCAACTTAGTTGGTTTAAGTATATGCGGGGAATATATGAAGCATTTGTTGGAAACACCAAGAAATTTTTAATATAAATTGAAGAGTTATTAGACAAAGTAAACATTATTTTTTTTTTTTTGAGAATGACAAAGTAAACATTATTAGTTTTGGACTAATGTGGTGAAAATTAAGAGGTGGAATAGCATCACCACTTGAATTATGATTTGGGTACATTAATAATTTTAAATTAATTTATCTTTAACTAATTTGATTATCGTATTGTAAGAATCGTTAACTTTAAATGTCTACAAAGAATGCTAATCCCTTGCAGCAGTAACATATACTTGCATCTTACGGAACGGCAGCTGGATATGAGCAACTTTTTATTTTTTGGTGTAAGTGTTAATATTCAGTTAAACTAATTGACACTCATATTCTAATAGTTAACTAAGCATGCATTTAGTATTTCAAATAATATTAGACTAGATGGAATATGATATGATTGGATTAGATTGGATGAAAAAAAATAGATAGAATTGCATCGCATTGGACTAAATATCTCGTATTGTCCTGTGTTTGATGTAATGATTGATTGGATTGGATGGTATATAATTTAAATATTATATTAATATAAAAATAAAATTAACTAAATGTTTAGATGTTAATTTGAATTGAACTTGTAAACTTTATTAATATTGTTTTCATATATTAAATGTATAAATTTATTTTAAAATTATGTTATTATTTAATAAAATTAGAGCCTCAAGCACTTATACAAAATCTTATACAAATTTATGTAAGATACCATTTGGGATGACAGAAATCTTTATAGGGATAGGGTTCTTTCGAGATTCTCCCACTCAAGAACGGGTTAGGGACAATTTAATATCTATTTTCTTATTAAGAGAAAGCATAAAAATAATTTAATACTATTTTTTTATTTGGAGAATAGACTAGAATCGTATCTCTCTCTCAGCATCCCCCCTCCATTTCTCCTGTTTTTAATTGTTATCATATATTTTCTGAAATCTCTAGGAAAGTATTTAAATTGAATTTGCTATGGATAAAAATAAAAAAATCCTAATATTTACAAAATAAGATAAATAAGAATAATATAAAAACTTAATGAAATTTGTCGTTGCCTCAATTAAACGGACAAATAACACTTTCGTTTTTGGATCCGAGGTGAAGCAATTATGATGCACCTTCCAATCAAATACAAATTAAATCATAAATTCAATCAAAATCCAATACAATCTTCCACAAAGCATGATATCAACGTGGCATGAAGATCAACTGATTGAAGCAGCTGGTTGAACTAGAAAACCAGACTGCCAGGGAGAATAAGCGGGTTCGAGCAAAAAAGGCAAATGGCCACTGTTTATATCAAAGACTTGCGATGGGGACCACTTTGTAATCATAGAATGTTGCTCCTGTAGCTGTAATAATTGATCATTCAAGGTCCTCATATAGACATGGGTTACCTTGTCAGCATCCGACGGTCCACCTACGAACGGAGCACATGCCAACGCCGTTGGCAGGTACAGATCGTAAAAGCATCAAGGCCAAAGTCGATTCTTGAACTTGATAATGTAATTTTTTGACATTAATTACTAATTAGAACATTATTATTATATTAGCAAAAGATTATTTATAATAATACAGAAAGAACATTATTGTTAGGAGTTAGTGATTTCCAAATTATTATTTTTAAAAAAAATTATATTTACCACCTGATTTTGAATCGTTTTAATTATAGAAGATTAAAAATCGATTTGATTTACCTTTTAATCACCTCCACGGAGCTCATTTGATAGTAAAGTTTTCTTTGAAATTCCTTTTTGACCATGACGCGCGCTTGGTAGAGGTTTATCAGGACCCAACATAAACTCTAGTTCGAGCATATATTCATTTATCTTGTTTCTTGCCGTACTCTGGTTGATGATTGCAGGGAAAACAAAAAGTGTTACGACAAAAGAATCAAAAATTTGATTGGAGTTATTTAGAGCATAAAAATAGTTACTGGAGCAGATATTAATGATAATCCAAAATGGCCTAAAAACCTATAGTAAAATATCACATCCCACTAAAAGATTAGTTGGTAAGAAAAATTACAAAAAGGAAAAAAGGAAAAAAAAAAAGAAAAAAAAGAACCTTTACATCTTCAAAATATTCATCTGAAATGTCAGGCGCAATGTAAACAGCCATATGAATTTTGTCATAACTAAATAAATCTATGAATGGCGTCCGTCAAGTTCAGACCTCCGGCACCATGTCCCGCCAAAATCACCCGAAAATTCAAACAACCGATAAACTAAAAATAAAAAATTAGCCCCGTTTTGATTACAAAAATCAATCAATCAAAATATTAACTCAGCTTTTTATTATCTGGCAAGTTAAGCAAGATGTTGATGAGGGCCTTATTCTAATCCTCGAAAGTGAAGACAGTGTTGGGATCAGTTGGATCAATGTCGACACTAGGAAGACCAAGGGTTGCGACTTTGTAGCCAGCTGAACCAGCACCAAGCTCCACGACTTGCTCTGTGAAAATGTGACATGCTATAGAGATTTTGTTTTCCTTAATTTCTAATCTTCTGGATGGTCAACTTTAGAACTCCTGTCCACTATCTGATTTTGTGGAGGAGCTGCTTCGGATAATATCAAATCGATCACACAATTGGTTGCAAGTAATAAATTTAGCAATTTGCTGCGGTAGGGCTAGGTAAAGTTATCCGTAACTTGCAATTGAGGATATGACGAGTTAATTTAATGTCAGAAATCCAACGTATGACAAAACCGGATTTAGTTACTCTATCCAAGGGAAGATAAATACGTCGGTTAAAAATTAATTTAATGTCAAAAATGCAATGTATGACAAAAACAGGATTTAGTTACTCTATCCAAGGGATGATAAATACATCAGTTAAAAATTATTTTGCAGGTGAAATGCATCGCAAATCTCATACAATATATAGAATTATCATATTTAAAAATTATAATTTTACTTTTCGTAGTTGTAATTTAAGTCCTTTAATCACGAACTAGTCAACAACAATTATCTTAGTTACAATTCGTCACTACCAATTTTATTAGGTCATAGTCTATCACCAATGATCATTTAAGATATTCCTCAAGCTTAGTCTGCGCTTGACATATGAGCGTTTTTATCACTATTAAAAGTTAGAGAGAAAAATTGTATTTTTCTCTGCTCTGCTTATTGTGGCTACTTTGTTCTTTCATGAAAAAGCAAGTTTTTTTATATCTTTTTGGTGGAAACCGTAGCCTATTTATTTCATCTTTTTTTTCTTAATTCTATTAAATATTTTTTACTTAAATTAAAAGATAAAAACAACACCAAAATTGGTGCATAACTTGTGTTTGTTATAGGGTGCCCCATTGTAAAATAACACAAGGTCCCTAATACATCCTAATACAAAAGCATATTAAATGCTACCACCAAATAACTAGTTATCTTATTTATCAGTCCAATAATCATGTAGTCAATTATGTAAGTTGACCCAAGGATCATTTGGTTACATACAATAGTGACTATAATAATTAGGTCTATAATTAAACTAGTCCGATTATTTAATTTTATTGAAGAATCATTTGTACTACCTCTTTAATTAAATTGATATCTCAATTGTCTAATTTATATCTTATTTATTGATACTTACTGATATTTTATTGATCATTTTCAACATACATTCTTCTATATGCAAAGTGTCAAAAGGATAGGTGAAAGTAGTTTTCTCTTGATCCTTTTGTACTATAGGGATCTGACTATATCCTAAGTAGTCATCTATAAAGTAATAAAATTCATGACCTATTAATCTATTAAGTATGTGACCAATAAATGGTATACGAAAATAGTTTTTACATTTGATAGAATGCAATTTCTTATAACCAGTGCATATCTGATGTAGTTACTCTAGTGGATATTAATTTATTATAGGCATTGATGACTACTGTGCCTCTAATTTTTTAAGACAACTTGCGAAAGATTGACCCATGAACTATTAAAAATGGGATAAATGATACCTGCATATAGTAGTTTAAGGACTTCAGCTCAAACAACTTCTTTCATATTAGGATTTAGCCGTTATTGCATTTCCCTAGTAGATTTAATATTTTCATCAAGGTGAATCTAATACATACAATCTACTGAATTTATACATTTTATGTTGGCTATGGTCCATTCTAATGCCTCTTTGTGCTCTTTTAAAATACACAACAACTTACTCTTTTCTTATCATCAACTTGCTTTGAAGTGTCGAATAATGGTGTGAGCTCGAGCTTTGGTGGTGATGGGTTGAGTTTCTTCCTTGATGGTGCTAGTTGCTCTATTTGTGCCTTTCATTAATTGGTATCCATGGATGTGATGAATCAAGTAGGGCATTGACTTCATCAATTGATATGTCAATATCATAATCCAAATCAGAGCATAATCAACTAATTCTTTAATTAAATCCACATTAACAATTCCTTCATCTACATTGTGACAATTGCATATTTCTAGTCCTGCATTGAATGTGTACATTAGCAGTTGTCAAGAAAGATTGACCTAGAATAATGGCAATGTGCTTCTTCGAATCCTATATTGGTTGAGTGTTAATCACGATAAATTTTACAGAAAAATAAAATTTTGTCTACTTGGATAGGCACGTCGTTTGTTATACTACGAGGTATTTTAATGGATCAATTTGCAAGCTGTTATACAACTAGAGTTGGGTGTTATTCTCGTAATCCAAGTTTTATAAATACTGAGTAAAGCAAAAGATTTATACTAACTCTTAAGTCCAACAAAGCATTCTTAAATATGTGGTTCCCAATACTACATAAGATAAGAGGGAAGCTTAGGTCTTTGAATTTTGGAGAAGTTTTACGTTGGTGTATGGATCTCTGTTAAAGAGGTCTTCTTTTAAACACAAATACTTCTCTTTTTAGTGCAATTGCCTTTAAGAAACTTGTCACAAGAGGACACTTGTTTTATAGGGTCAAGGAAAGAGTTTTAACACATATCTGTTTAAAGATTTCTATAATCTCACCTATGGAATTTCCCTTCTTTCCATTAACTAACTTCTAAGGGAAAAGAACTTTGATGACATATTCTCGTAGACTATTTTCTTTTTCATCCTTTGGTGATGGGTCCACAAAGTCTAAAGCTTCAACTTAAATTGTCTTTTTCACTGGCATCTCCACTTTGTTGTCCACTTCTTTGTCTTTTCGCAAGGTTCATGCTATTAGGGTGAACTAATACTCACTTCATGTACTCTTTGAGGATTAGGACTAGCTGGCTTGGAAATTTGTCTTTTTCAACAGTCATCGCCAAGGTCTAAACTAAAAAAAAAAACAAGTTGACCTACTATTTTTCCGAGGTTTGAGATTGATTGAGCTTGTAAATTTATGCCAACCCTTGTCTCATTCAGCAGCTTATCAATGGTGTGATTTTGTTGTTCTATTATAGAATTGATCAAATTTTTAAAATTCTAAGGTGTCTTGCCATGGTTTAGTTTGTGTTTAGTTCTGGTTTTGATTGTACAACTTGAATAGTGGCTTAGAAGAGTAAAGGGCTTGATAAACTTGTTGTACTAGTACTAGTGGAGCTTGAGTTGTTGTTTCAGTTAGTTGGAATTGTGAGACCATGAAAAGTTGGGATAATCTCTCCATCTAGGGTTGTAAATATTGGAGTAAGGTTTGTAGTTCGACTGCTTCCTCATGTGAAGTGATCACAAAGTGTAATAATATGAAACGAAGCTCCCAAATCAATCACCTAATCATTAGTATGACAAGTGAGATTTATAGAGCTCTCATCATAAACAATACTCATATCACCATCAATTATAGCTACAATGTTCTCTTTGTCATTTTTCTAAGCAACACTCTTTTCTTTGACCTATCATTTTTTTCATAATCTAGACTCCCTTTTAATATGTTGGTAATGAAAGTACTTTATGTTTCTTCTCTAGGACTTAGATTTTCCTATAGGGTTATCATAGTTTTGCTGGCAAGAATTTCTACTTTGACTTTTCTATCGCCTTTCTTACTTTTCCAAAACAAGTGCATCTAACTCAAAGGGACTTGTTTTAATACTTTTTCTTCTAGATTCTTTTTTCACAGCTTATCTGTAACTATATCCAAGGTTAATTTCCCGTTCAGCGCTGAATTATTCACTGACACCACAAATATCTATCAACTGTCAAACAAAGAACTAAACAACAATAATGATTGTAACTCATCATTTAAAATAATTTTCATAGTAGTCAACTGATCAACTAAGCCTTGAAACTCACTAGTGTGTTCAGTTATATTGTGCCCCTCATTGTATTTCAAGTTAACAAGTCTTTTCATCAAATTGGCTTTATTCTGTGTAGTTGGTTGCTCATAAATTGTTTCTTATTTGCTCCAAAGAGCATCAGCCTTGGATTCCTTTGCGACATAGTAGTGAACACTTTCATCAATCCATGACCTAATATTACCTACGACCTTTTGGTTTAATTGAGCCCATCAAAGGGTCAAGCTTTTTTGCTTTTAATGGGTCCATATAAGTCTTTAGCAAATCTTCCATCTTAGACTTCCAAATACCATAATTCCATGACTATAATTTAATCATGCATGTCAAGTACTCCTCCATCTCAAGCACACAAGTAATAAAAAAACACAAAACCTGAATCTTGGATGCCACTCTATTGAGAAAGAGACTCACACAAGCAGTTGCAAACTAAGTGGAAACAAACTTCTTTCCTTCTTTATGTGATTAAAGTAGGATGCGTACCACAAATAAATAGATAGAAAATAATGTAACACAATCCAAAGCAATAAACCAACCACAAAAGATATAGATTTTTACATAGAAAATCCAAAACGAGAAAAACCACGGGACTACAATTTGATATAATCTTTTACTATATTAATGAGATTACAATGTAAATTCTTCTTCAGATAACATTATAGGCTAACAATATAAAAAATCTCAATAATCTTGGATTACATTAACATGCAAATAACTATCTCTTTAATAGGTGGATATCTCAAATAATAGCCAATAAGAGGATAAAATAAAAATCAGGACTAGTAGAATTGTACAGGGTGATACCAAGAACTTACCTTGAAAATTTAGGAGAAAATGGAGGTAATTTCACCTTCTGATCATCTAACCAAATATTGAAATCACTATTCCCAAAAACCCAAAACAACGTCTCAGTCTTTCTCTCTCGCCTCTTATTCACTTTGTTAAATATTAGTCACTTGCTTTATGCTGTTTATTTAGCCACATGATTCCAAAGCTAAATTTCACAGTAAATTTCAACCAAGTCCAAAGCTTAGCAATAGTTGTGATCAAAGCAACCTATTTGGACTTTGGGCATTTAAGTCCACAAAAATGAGATGGATCCTATAAATCTCCCTCCCAGGTCATTTGAGGGGCACCACCAAGCCCGCTCTCTATATACAACTTTTCAGCTTCTCCTTAAGTAATGATTTTGTCATCATATCTGACCCATTTTTCGTTGTGTGAATCTTCTCAAACTGTAACTGTTTCTTCTCTAATACATCTCATATCTAATAATACCTCACATTAATATGCGTGGATTTTGAATGGTATATCAAATTCTTTACCAAGTGAATGGCACTCTGACTACGCGATACACAATATAGCTATCTTACTTCATACCCAACTCTTGCAGAAATTTCTTCAATTGACAAGGTTTCTTTGTAACCTTAAGTAATTGTAATATGCTTTGTTTCTGTGATAAACAAGGCAACATACTACTAAAAGCCTAGACTGCCATGGGACCACTCCCCTACAAAGGTGAGCAAATTTCCTAATATAGATTTTCTGAAATCAACATCTCCCGCCGTATTTGCATATGTGTACACTTGTAACACAGGTTTGCCACCACTAAAATATAACATGCCTTGAAAGTGCCTTTCAGATATTTGAGAATTCATTTTACCATTGTCTATGCTCTTTGCCCGGATTAGAGAGAAATCAATTGACTATTGTTGTGTAAATTTTATTGAGCTCGCAAGCGCACGATTTTATTGTAGAATAGACTAATGATAATGAGTGTCGATCCCACTAAGAGATAGATTTTAATTGTGTGTAGAATTAATTTTGTAAATAGGTGGTTGGATTTGTGGTGAAAATAATTTGGATTATCCTAAAATTGGAATTGAAATGGCAAGAATAAATTCTAAAATCAGAATTGAAATGGCCAGAATAAATTGAAGAGAAATCTATTGAGATAATGTACTTGAGTATTTGGATCCGTATCAACATGCATCATAGGCTAAATAATCCTTATTAATGCCAATTAAATCAAGAGGGGAGAATCCACACCTCCTGAACCACGCTCTAATCAATATAGTGATAAGGGCTTATCGTGCCAAATAATAATAACCTTGTACTAGAGGGCTAGTGAAACCAAGGCAGTACTAGACAAGATTAGTATATTTATCGACGAGAAGTCAAAACATCCACAAAAATTAAAGGGGAAGAGAAATTAAATTTACCAAATAAAGCCCATGATACATGTTGAGACTTCACCTTCAACCCAAGCTTGAAAGAAAATTAGCCACTCATAATTGAACTAGGGGTAAAATGAGAATTTATTGAAATACATAGAAAATACAATATGGAAAAGGAATTACAGAAAATGAATCCCAAAAATAGACTCATAGATATCAAATTATGGGGAGGCCCCCTTTTTATAGATACATTGAGTAAATCGTGGCCATCGGATTAAAAACAGTTTTGTCGCTCAGGATTACGCCACGTCATCAGTCAACAGTATGCGGTTTGACCACGTGGGTGAACAGTAACATGATTTAACCTGGGTTGAACAGTGACGCGGTTTGGTTGAAAATAATCCTGTGTGATGCATGTACCGTATGCGAGATTTTTGATCCATTGATATGTTGCTACGTCACCATTAATAGTATATAAGAATTTTAGTCCAATAAGATTGTGACACCTCATCAATCAGTGCCACATCATTGGTCAATGCCACGTCATCGATCCGTCTATGTGAACAGTGTCGTGAACAGCAATGTAGACAGTACCGTACATGTGAACACTGCCATTTTTCCTTTTATGCTCCTCCTAAGGTTTTCGACCGTCCTGAGTTCAAAAGTGATATCCGTTTTGCCATATGATCTCTTGTTTATTATGAAATGACCATGATGCCCTTTAAATATATAAAATACTTAATTAAAATAAAACACACATAATTAAATTACAAGAAGCTAAATACATAAAAGTAAGGGTTGTTAGTAAGATGTGAAATGTAAAATGACGATTTTCTCCTTTATAAATATACATTTTCTAACACTCAACACACCCCCCAACCAGCTTATTGCTAGTCTCTAGTAAATAAAGCGAAAATAAAATTCACATCCAAAATGATTTTTTAAAAACACTCTTTTTTATTCAATAAGGCTAATGATAACAATCAAATAAAAATATAAGCATTATCTCAAGTCTAAAGAAACATCACACTCACATCAATCATCCACATGAATCAGTCTAGTAGACTTTATCATAGCTACCTTCACGAATGACATGTCAAACCCTAAAATCTCACTGAAAGTAGTGACACTTTCACAAAGAAAAGGAACCCAATAAAAATAGTTACTTCAATGAATGGTAATTGAGAGAAAATAATAAAGAAGTGATATCACATGCTCTCACCAAGATGAAAGAAATAAGCCCTCAGCTTAGAAATAATATGATCTCAAGTCAAATAAAAATGTTAGTCAACCCAATTTATTTATTTTATTATTATTATTTTTTATGCACCACTACATCTTTTTAGCCCATATAACTAGCCTCTATTTCAGACTATAGTTCCCTAAAATCAAGGACTTTTATTAGGACATAACATAGGTTAGGGACATGGCTAATAAAGAAGGAAAATAAGGAAAACAAAGTGTATATTTGAGAAAAATACAAAGGAAATTTTTATTTTTATTTGAAGTTGCAAGGTGGATTTCAGCTATTATTGTTTTTTTCTTATTTTTTTTGAAACATTTTTTTTGCTTTTGCTTGGCACAACGTCACTGAACAAAATAATTATATATATTTTTTCTCAAACATAAATAAGTGATGGAACTTATAAGACATCGAGTAACACTCCAAATCGGAGTGGGTGAAGATGATAAGTTTAACAAATAAAAGGGTTTTTTTCTTTTTTCTTTTTTCTTTTTTTAAAAGGCTCAAAATGGTTAACTATGGATATTTCACAAAAGGGATGGCTAGAAAGCTTAAACAGATCAAAAATGGCCTTTCTATTGTCTTTTAGGGCTCTAAATAACGTTTCATATCTACTAGTTAGATGGGCCTCCAAATGTAACAATACACATTTTTTTCTTTCTTTTTAATTTTACAATTTTTTTAAGGGTTAAATCTAAAGAAATCTAGAGATTGTGTATACAATAATACTGCTAAGCTGTATACAGAATGGGCAAAATGGTTACTCTCCAAGAAAAATGATAGGCTCAAAAACTCACTTGGCACTTATTTATGACATGCTCATTCTTTCAAGCAACTCATATTTGTCTCTGACATCAACATGTGAAGTAGCAAACACATCACTTAAGACAAAAAATAATAAAAATACTAAAATTTGAAATTAATCATGTCATCCAATGTTAAAACAAATCACACAATTTTTTTTCAAACAACATTCTACCCCCAACTTATTCTAAACGTGAAAGAAAAATATGCATGTAGAAATGTGAAAATGATGCAGAAAAAGAATTTTTTTTTAATTTTTAACTAAGAAGATGCGTTTCTAGAGGCACTACACACTATATTCAGCCATCTTCAACACAAAAGTTAGCAACAATTAGTTTCTACAATAAAAAATTAATAAAAACTTAACAAAGATTCTACAATTGTCGATTATTCCCTCCTTTCAACCAGAACGAAACATTGTCCTCAATGTTTGAAAGGAAAGAAGTAGAGTTTAGAAGACATAACCTGGGCGGTGGAACACAGAAGAAAATATTTACAGGCGGAGAGTTAAATCTAATTTGTACTTCTTACTGCGGCTACTGTTACCATCATTATTTGAACACTCCAACACAAAAGTCCAGGGGTTTGGCTCCAGTCGATAAACTTGTAATAGATCAAGTAGCTCATTAGTAGTGTGAGCACAAATAAAAAGCTTTTTGGCATTAGAAGGAACGAAATAGTTTTTTATTGCATGGTTAAGAAATGCAATAAAGCCATCATAAAAATTATTGACATTTAACAAACTGATAGGTTTATAGTGAATGTGCAAATGGGCCTAAGATGATAGTGCGATAAGTGCCTCTAGTGTTGCAAGATCTCTTGGAAGGAAAATAAAAGCATCAGCATGATTAAGCATTTTAGTTATTCTTTCTTGCATACCTGAGACGACTAACTCTTCTTCAGTCAAACAGTTAGAAAATTTGTCCAAAGGTTTTAGAGCTCTTGGGATAATGTCTAACACTTGGCTTCCTCTGACAAACGCAGCTTCTGAGATCAATGTTGATAACCCTCAGTTACCTCCTCTATATACCAAGTCTCTACTATGCTTCAACCAAGATCTATGGCTACATCAACGAACTCTTTATGTTTGCCGTAGGTAAATCCAGAAAGTACACAAATGTTCTTGAATTGTCTATTGAGAGTAGCTGCCATTGGAATATTTCTTAAAAATAATTTTTGAGTGCTTAACAAAAAGTCATATTTAAGAATCTTAGTGACAGTGGGCCACAACTGTGTATGAGGTAACACGTCAGTGTCAAATAACGTGTAAAGCACATGGTTCGCGAGTCAAAAAAGGAAACAGTAAAAAGGAAAAAGTAAACAGTAATAAAATAAAATTATTAAAGATAATAATACAAATGATAAAACAACAGTAAAATAAAATAACAGTGAAGTAAAAAGGATATGTACAAGTAGTTGTGACTGTGGCTCACATCTTCCTCTGGTTTTACGTCTAGAAACGACTTGAACACCCTCTATGGGTCGATGATAGGCTTTCCATCTAGTTTTCTTATAAACTGGCAAATAGGGTTGTTTGTAGTCAGATTCCCGAGACTATATCGTGCGTGTTCTTTCCGGAATAATGACCATAACTGGAGAATCGCTCCTTGCACATATCCACTTGGATGCGTTTCAAGAGACATAAGGATATCATCCAATGACTTCTTATTCAAGCCATCCCTAATGAATTGAATCTTGTCTTCCCTGTTATCATATACCATTCCTAAAGAACATGAGTTTTTATCGGAACTCATTTTGGCACACTTATGACAAGCAAGAGAAATTCTTTGAGCTCATCGTTTTCTTGCATAATTTCCTTTACCACAACCAGGCATGTATGGAATACCTTTTAGAGGTAACTCACCCGCCAATCGTACTTTAGCCTCGATTAACCAACAGATGTCAGCAGATATATTATTCCTCATGAGCAATCGCATGTATTCAGACCGGGCTTTATAGATTGTAAGGAGGGTATTCTGAGGAAATGAAGGGAATCGCTTGTGAAGCTTCGCTAGAATCTCATTTCTGTCCATACCTTCCCCTCAAAATATCAGTTATTATGGGAAACTGAAGTAACCAACTTGATTGTCACGGAGTACCGTTATCCGCCACTTCACCGGGGTTTCACCGGGGCAACAAACCAAAGCACACAAACAGAAAAACAAATTAAAACACACAAAGAAAATTAAAATCGTCCTCTTATTGAATTTACCTCAAGCTCCAACTGGATATCGTAAAAACTTCTCTCAATGTCTCTGAGTTGGCTTTCTAATTAACAAAAGAGTAATAAAAAAAAGAAAGAAAAATTAAACCACCGAAAAGAAAAAAGATCAATTCAAATCTAGTGGGTCACTCAAATTTATTTCGGTGTCTTCTCCATGTGGTTGGTACTCTAGATATGGCTTTAATCTTTGACTATTAACTTTAAATGTGACACTGTTCTTTGGGTCCTTAATTTCAATTGCCCCATGTGGAAAAACAGTATGAACAATACAGGGACCAGACCATCGAGAGCGTAACTTACCTGGGAATAGGTGCAAGCGAGAATTGAATAAAATCATTTTGTTGACCTGGAGTGAACGATTTTCTCATAATTTACTTGTCATGGAAGACTTTCTTTCGTTGCTTGTAAATCTTGGCATTTTCATATGGATCATTGTGAATTTCTTCAACTTCTGCCAGCTGTAATATTCTTTCTGAGCTAGCTTGTTCCATGTCAAAATTAAATTTCTTGATGGCCCAATATGGACGATGCTCGAGTTTCACAGGAAGGTGGCAAGCTTTTCTATACACTAGCCTATAGAGTGACATCTGAATCGGGGTCTTGAAAGCTGTTTTATATGCCCATAATGCATTATCAAGTCTTAATGATCAATCTTTTCTGTCCGGCTTCACCGTATTTTCTAATATGTGCTTTATTTCTCGATTGGAGATATCAACTTGGCCATTGGCTTGCGGATGATATGGGGTCGCCACTTTGTGAGTGATTGAATACTTTATCAAAAGAGCCTTGAATACTTTATTACAAAAATGAGCACCACCATCACTGATTATTGCTTGAGGGAATCTAAAGCGTAAAATAATGTTGCTTTTCAAAAATCCTATCATGACCTTGTGATCATTAGTTTTGCATGAAATTGCTTCCACCCATTTCGATACGTAGTCAACAGCAATCAATACGTATTGATGGCTAAAAGAAGGGGGAAATGGTCCCATGAAGTCGATACCCAACACGTCAAAAATCTCAACTACTAAAATTAGATTTAATGGCATCATATTCCTTCGTGTAATGCTCCTAATTCGTTGACACCTATCACATGAAGTACAGAAAGTGTAAGCGTCTCGAAATCTAGTTGGCCAATAAAAACCACATTATAAAACTTTAGTAGCTGTTATGGCCTCCACAAGCTTGTTCATGGCAGAATGAAAGGATATTCTGAATTTCATTTTCTAGGACACATCGTCTAACAATTTGATCTGCACAATACTTGAACAAATACGGGTCATCCCAAAAGAAATTCTTTATTTCTGCAAAGAATTTAGCCTTGTCTTGTTTGGTCCAATGCTCTGGAAGTTGACCTGTAACAAGAGAATTAACTATATCAGCATACCAAGGTAATACTTCCACACTCATTAATTGTTCATCTGGAAATGACTCATTTAATAGTAATTATTCTGTAATTGTGTCAAAATAGAGACGAAAGAGATAATCCGCCACAACATTTTCTGTGCCTTTCTTATATTTGAATTTCAAGTTAAATTCCTACAAAAGTAACACCCAACGAATTAGTCTGACTTTTGCATCTTTCTTTGTGAGAAGATATTTAAGTACAGCATGATCTGTGAACACAATTATTTTACAACCAATGAGATAAGATCGAAATTTTTCCATTGCAAACACTACTGCTAGCATTTCTTTTTCAGTAGTTGAATAGTTCAATTATGCATCATTCAATGTCATACTAGCATAATTAATAACATGGGGAATTCGATCAACTCTTTATCCTAATACTGCTCCTACTATATAATCAGATGCATCACACATGAATTCAAATGGTAAGCTCCAGTTTGGGGGCTGAATGATGGGTGATGATGTCAACAATTGCTTTAATTTTTCAAAAGGCACAAGACATAAATCAGTAAAGATAAAAGGTACATCCTTTTCAAGTAAATTGCATAAGGGTCTAAAAACTTTGCTAAGATCTTTAATGAAATGTCTATAGAAACCAGCATGCCCAAGGAAAAATCTTACTTCTGTAACTGTTTTGGGTGGAAGAAGATTAGAAATGTGATCCACCTTGGCTTTGTCAACCTCAATGCCTTTGCTCGAAATGATGTGACTGAGAACAATACCTTATTTTACCATAAAATGATACTTCTCTTAATTTAAGACCAAGTTCTTCTCGATACATCTCTGCAGAACTAGTGTTAGATGATGTAAACATTAATCGAACAAGTGATCAAAGATAAAAAAAATCATTCATAAAGACTTCAAAGAATCGTTCAACCATATTAGAACTTAACATGCATCGTTGAAATGTAGTAGGTGCATTACATAATCTAAATGGCATCCTCCTATATGCAAAAGTGCCAAAAGGGTAAGTGAAAATGGTATTCTCTTGATCTTTTGGTACTATGGGAATCTGATTATATCTTGAGTAGCCATCTAGAAATGAATAAAATTCATGGCCTGCTAATCTATCAAGCATTTGATCAATAAATGGTAAAGGAAAATGGTCTTTACGTGTGACAGAATTCAATTTTCTATAATTAATGCATACACACCATCTTGTAGTCACTCTAGTGGGTATCAATTCATTATCGGCATTTGTAACTACTGTGACTCCTGACTTTTTGGGGACAACTTGCACATGACTGACCCATGAACTATCAGAAATGGGGTAAATGTTACATGTATCTAATAGCTTAAGGATTTATGTTCTAACAAGTTCTTTCATATCAGGATTTAACCGACGTTGCATTTCCCTAGTAGATTTAGCATTTTCATCAATGTGAATGTAATGCATGCAGTCTACTGGATTTATACTTTTATGTCTTCTATGGTCTATCCTAATGCTCTTTTGTGCTCTTTTAAGACATATAACAACTTGCCTTTTTGTTCGTCATTTAAGGCTGATGAGATGATTACCAGTAGAGTACTTTCTTCTCCCAAAAATGCATATTTGAAAGTGTTGGGCAATGGTTTGAGCTCGAGTTTCAGTGGTGATTTTGATGACATGATGAGTTTATTCTCTGATAGTGCTAGTTGTTCAACTCTTGACTTTCATTTATTAGTGTCCATGGATGGTGCTGAGTCAAGTAGAGCGTTGACCTCACTGACCGATCTGTCAATATCAAAATCAAAACTAAAGTGAGTTAAACATGTTTATAAAGGATCATCACTAAGGTTTGAAAGAAAAGTGTCATCAACGGATGCTTCAATTAAATCCACATCAACAATTTCATCATCTGCATTGTGAGGTTGTTTGGCAATATTGAAGTTGTTCAACTCCATAGTCATGTTGCCAAAGGACAACTGCATATTTCCAGTTCTGCATTGAATGTGAGCATCAGCAGTTGCCAAGAAAGGTCGGCCTAGAATAATGGAGATGTGCTTCCTTAATTCCTGTATTGGTTGAGTGTCGATTACAATTAAATCAACAGAAAAATAAAACTTGTCTACCTGGATAAGCACGTCCTCCACAATACCATGAGTTATTTTCATGAACCGATCTGCAAGCTGGAACACCACTGGAGTTAGGTGTAATTCTCTAAGTCCAAGTTTCAAAAATATTGAGTAAAACAACAGATTTACACTAGCTCCTAAATCTAACAAAGCTTTCTCAATTGTGTGGTTCCCTATGCTACATGAGATAATAAGGGAGCCTGAGTCTTTGTATTTTAGAGAAATTTTATGTTGGAGTATAGAACTAATGTTTTCTGTCAAAACTGCCTTCTTTTGAACATGAATGTTTCTTTTTTTTTTTAGTACAAAGGTCTTTAAGAAACTTGGCATAAGATGGAACTTGCTTTATAGCATCAAGTAAAGGGATGTTAACACTTACTTGTTTGAAGATTTTGAAAATCTCACCTATGGATTTTCCCTTCTATCCTTTTGCTAACCTCTGAGGAAATGGAGCTTTCGGAACGTATTCTTGTGGTTTGGTTTCTTCTCTTTCCTCCGGTGATGTGTCCTCAACACTCACAGGTACAATTTGATTTTCTTTTGTCACCGGTATCTCCACTTTATTGTCGACTTCTTTTCCTTTCATAAGGTCTTGACTATTTTGACATCTCTATGCTACTGTGGTGAACTGGTACTTGCTTCATATACTCCTTCAAGATTAGGCACTAGTTGACTTGGAAACTTGCCTTTCTCAACTGTCATTGCCAAGGTCTGAACTAAAGAAGCAAGTTTTCCCACAATCTTCTCAAAGTTTAAAACTGATTGGGCTTGTGAATTGAAGCCTGCTCTGAAATCATTTCGCAGTCCATCAATGGTACGGTTATGTTGCTCAATTGTGGAATGAGTAACATTCTTGAAATTCTAGAATGAATCCTTCTATGGTCTGGGTTGAAAGTAGTTTTGGTTTTGATTGTATGGTCTGAATGGTAACTGAAAGGCTTGAGGATTTTGAGGAATTGGGTGCATTGGTAGAGCTGGAGCTACTGGTCCACTCTGTTAGAATCCTTGAGACTATGAAAAATTAGGATGTCTCTCCATCCAGGGTTATATGTGTTGGAGTATGGGATGTAATTTGATAGTTTTCTCATTACACCTATGACATTGGCTTGATCTGAGTATAAGTCATAGTCATGTGGTTCTGTTGATTTAGTAGTCAATAACGATGTTTTTTGTCGAGCGAGACCTTCAACCATCTCCTTGACTTCTTTGATTTTTGAATTTGACTCGCCAATGTGAGCCTCATTTACTCCCTTAATTCTTCTAGTACTCCTGAGTGATCGATTCCGTTGTTGGGAATTATCCCTTGTTGCTGGAAGAATCTCCTCCACTTGTTGCCATTAGTCATTCTTGCACATTCGGCAATAATCCCTCCAAAAAATATTGGCATTGGTGCCATTTCTCGTACCCATGATGTGGACACTTCAAGAGTAGCCCATTGAATTGCTCCCATATTTTAAAACATTGCTCCTCTTCTCTCTGCGTAAACTCTGAAATTTCCCTGCGAATAACATTGGTTTTATGCACTGGGAAATATTTATTCAAAAATTTTGTTACCATTTGTTCCCATAATGTAATGCTATTAGCAAGCAAAGTATTTAACCATGAACGGGCTCTATCCTCTAAAGAAAATAGGAATAATCTAAGTTTAACATCATCATCTAAAAAATTCTAATATTTAAATGTTTGAAAAAAAGCATGAAAATCATTTAGATGATTATATGGGTCCTCATTTTCTAAGCCATAGAATGTGGAGAGACAATTTAGCACACTAGGTTTTAGTTCAAAACTCCTAGCAGTTACATTTGGGTATCTTATGCATTATGTGCTCAAATTAGCTAAAAGACTGAAATAGTCCTTAAATGGCCTCTCCTGTGGTTGCAAATCCATTTTATTTTTAATTTGTTTGTGTATGCGAAGTGTTTTCTCAAGTTTAAGGTCTATAGGTTAAAGATTAGGTATTAATGACCTACGACTATGCATGCAATACAAATAAAATAAAAATAAAGATGGGAACAAAACAAATAAAAATAAAGAAGAGGGAGAAATTTCATTACTAACCTTATTGTGCTATTACAACCTTACTATAAAAACACATTAAAAAAAATATGTGAAATAAATTAACTAAAAATAAACTAATAAGATAAACAAAAAAAATTACAAAGAAAAATAAATTGAAAATTAAATTACAGAATTTTAAAGAAGAGAAAAAGAAAAGAAATTCTAACCTTTAAATGTATATTCGCCTTTTAAAAAAATACAATTAAATGAAAATATTCACAAAAAATAATTTTATGAATTAAAATTACTTATCTCCTCAGCAACGGTGCCAAAAACTTATTGTGCAAATTTTATTAAACTCGCAAGTGCACGAATCTATTGTAGAATAGACTAATGGTGATAAGTGTCGATCCCACGAACATGTGAATTTTAATTGTGTGTAGAATTAATTTTGTAAATGGGTGGTTGGATTTGTGTTGAAAATGATTTGGATTATCCTAAAATTGGAATTGAAATGGCGAGAATAAATTCTAAAATTGGAATTGAAATGACGAGAATAAATTGAAGAGAAATCTATTGAGATAACGTACTTGAGTATCTGGATCCGTATCTACATGCATCATGGGCTAAATAATCCTTATTAATGCCAATTAAATCATGAGGGGGGAATTCACACCTCATGAACCACACTCTAATCAATATGGTGCTAAGGGCTTATCGTGCCAAGTAATAATAACCTTATACTAGAGGACAAGTAAAACCAAGGCGGTATTAGACAAGATTAGTATTATTTGTTGACGAGAAGTCAAAACATCCACAAAAATTAGAGGGGAAGAGAAAGTAAATTTACCAAATAAAGCTCATGACACATGTTGAGACTTCACCTTCAACCCAAGCTTGAAAGAAAATTAGCCACTCATAATTGAACTAAGGGTAAAATGAAAATTTATTAAAATACATAAAAAATATAAGATGGAGAAGGAATTACAGAAAATGAATCCCAAAAATGGATTCAGAAATATCAAATTAGAGGGGGGAGGCCCCTTTTTTATAGATACATTGTGTAAATCATGGCCATCGGATTAAAAACAGTTTGGACGCTCAGGATTGCGCCACGTCATCAGTCAATAGTATGCGGTTTGACCACGCGGGTGAACAATAACACGGTTTGACCCGGGTTAAACAGTGACACGGTTTGGTTGAAAATAATCATGTGTGATGCATGTACCATACGCGAGATTTTTGGTCCACTGATATGCTGCCGCATCACCATCAACAGTACATAAGAATTTTAGTCCAACAGGATCGTAACACCTCATTAGTCAATGCCACATCATCGGTCAATGCCACGTCATCGATCCGTCTATGTGAACAATGTCGTGAATAGTAACATAGACAATACTGTACACGTGAACAATGCCATTTTTCCTTTTATGCTCCTCATAAGGTTTTCGACCGTCCTGAGTTCAAAAGTGATATCTGCTTTACCGTCTGATCTCAATGACCATAATGCCCCTAAAATACATAAAATACTTAATTAAAATAAGACACACATAATTAAACTATAAAAAGCTTAAATACATAAAAGTAAGGGTTGTTACTAAGATGTGAAATGTAAAATGACGATTTTCTCTTTTATAAATATACATTTTCTGACACTCAACCCACACCCCAACCAGCTTATTGCTAGTCCCTAGCAAATAAAGCGAAAACAAAATTCACATCCAAAATGATTTTTTTTAAACACTCTTTTTTATTCAATCAGACTAATGATAACAATCAGATAAAAGTATAAGCATTATCTCAATTTAAAGAAACATCACACCCACATCAACCATCCACATGAATCAAACTAGTAGACTTTATCATAGCTACCTTCATGAATAACATGTCAAGCCCCAAAATCTCAGTAAAAGTAGTGACACTCTCACAAAGAAATTAAACCAAATAAAAATAGTCACTCCAATGAATGGTAATTGAGAGAAAATAATAAAGAAGTGATATCACATGCTCTCACCAAGATGAAAGAAATATGCCTTCAACTTAGAAATAATATTATCTCAAGTTAAATAAAAATGCTAGTCAACCCAATTTATCTATTTTGTTACTATTATTATTATTGTTATTTATGCACTACTACATCTTTATAAATATACATTTTCTAACACTCAACAATTATCCAACTACATGAGCAATATCTAGCCTCATACATCAAACTACTAATTACTAAAGCATAAAGAACTTCTCTCATCTCGTACTTCTTTTTCTCACTTGTAGAACAATGCTTAGAACTAAGTTTAAAATGGTCTGCAAGTGGAGAACAAGAGATTTTTCCTTGCTCATGTTAAATCTTTAAAGAACCCTTTCAACATATACTTCTTGAGATAACCATTACTTCCTAAATTTTCTATCGCGGGACATCTTCATGCCAATAATCTTTTTTGCTACAAGGCAAGCCTTGCATTGTTCAACAAGCCCGTTTGATTGAAATTTAATTTTATACACCCATTTTCAGCTAATAGGCATCTTTATAGAAGGAAGATGCGTAAGGGTCCAAGTCTTGTTCTTAATTAGAGCTTAAATTTTAGCAACCATAATTTCTTGAAATTTTAGGTGCCTAATTGCTTGGGTATAAGATGTTGACTCAAATTTTTTAGGAATAACAATTGTAAATCAAAATGTTTAAAATATAATGTATTGTGAGAAATATAATTACGAAGAGGATAAGTTACAACTTTAGATTTAGAAATGGTTGGGAAAGGAAAATAAGGTAATAAGCTAGAGTGAGTGACTAGCAAACAATGATAATCTTGAAGATATGAAGGTGGTCGATGAGTCTAAGTGGAACGACAAAGTGTATTGATGTCCAAATCAAATGATGGTGACTAATTTTCTTGATCAATTGTAGTAGTTACAGATTATCTTGATCACTTGGTGGTGGCTGATTTTTATTATTTAATGGTGGTTGATTATTAACCTTATTTGATGTCTCATTGATAACTTGATTCATCGATATGGGCAAACACAATTGAGAGTTGATTCTATTGAAGTTATTTCTGCTAAAAAGGGAATTTCATCCCTTAAAAGGTGACATCACGAATAGTGAATATGGTATGGTTTTCAAGATAATGCATGTGAGAGCCTTATTGAGCAAAAGGGTACACAATATAGATACCTTTAATTGCTCGAGGAGCAGATTTAATGTTTCTTGGGGGATAAATTTTGAGCATAACATAAGCATACACAAATGGTCGTAAGATGCCTTAGATTTAAGAAGTTCATGAGGAGTCTTACCTGAAAGCAAGGATATAGGCAAATGATTGATAAGATTAGGTATTTAGTTTTGGGTGTCTATTTAACCTTTTTTTAAAATAGGTTTTATTATTATGTGTCATCTTATGGTGATGATTTACATGACAAAATTTAGCAAATTGGATTGAGACATATGGCTAAGTTGGCTAGAGTGAGAACATTGGGTCACACATTGTAATAATAAAGCATATGTGCAAAAGTCATATAGTATAAAAAACTAACTTGGAAACCATTTGGCAGATGAACTAAAGGAAAATGCTCATTGTGTTAGCCTATTTGATATTTGTGCTAAAATGAAAGCAAAAGACAAGAATGAAGCATATATTCATATATCTATCCATTTTAGTCCAATTACTTTGATCTCTTATAAATCAGAAGTACTTGGTTACTTAACACAACACGGTTCTACAAAAGAACGCTTTATAATAAGATTGAGATAGTGAAAGGATAATAGATGTAGGGTAATGGATAGATAAGGATATTTTCAATACCCCGTTAATTCTTGAGAATACTAAAATAAAGAAATAATGTAAATTCACGTTGATTATAAAGAATACTCATGAATCTACCTGTTAAAATTCGTTCATTCCATGGAACACCGAGAAATAACGTGAATAGAGCTCAAACCAATAGTTTATTCAAAGAAGTAATCAATAACAAATAATCAAGGCCTCTACTTCTAAAACTACAAAAGACACTTATTTATAATAACTATTATCTTATATCTAAATTAGGAATACAACTCAAATAAGCAATGCATAAACAATAGAACTCTAAATAGAAAACCGAATTAAACTAGAATATAAAGTATTTAAAATATTCCCAAATATTATAAACTTCAATCTAATCATGATTTCTACAACTTCTTCCTTTGCATCATTCCCACTAAAGTGGAGAAAATTCGTCCTCGAGTTTTACTATTTGTAACTATAAGATAATCGTCATTTTCCTTTCGATTAGTCTTTAAAATACAACTTTAGTGCTAATGAATAACCTTGAACTTTCCAACCTTGGTGACAACATCTATCCAATTTGTCCAACTACACAAGATAAAATCTTCAATCAATAATTTTTATAAGAATATCTTTCGGCAATCATGTGGAATTTCAATATAGCTGAGGAAAAATGATTTCTTCTTATAATCCACTTACCATTGAAAAATATCACAATCTTCTTCGTCTTTTTTTTTGGCAAATCAAGAGAATAATAAGAGATTATATCAATAATTGTCTCTTCTTTGCTCCATAAGATCACAAGATGCATGAACAATTGCCTTTTCTCGTTCCATAATATCAACCTATTCATTAAATTTCATAGGTTCATCCAAATCAATGTTAGTGTACGGAGAGTTTATTTTACACGTGAATGGCCAATTAATGTTCTTTTTATAAGGAATAATATTGTCAAGTGAAACAAAGTCACTATTTTCCTTATTATCCAAATAACATGCATCATCATCAACAATTTCGTCAAATCCAAATCTTTGCTTTATGTATAAAGATTTTATATTTCGAAGTTTCTCTAGATCTTGAGTAATTAAACACAAAGTTCTGAACATTCTAACCAAAACGTATTCGATGTTGACTAAATGTTTTAGTTTGTTTTCTTTCTCACTCTCTTTTTCTCCTTTTTTGGGTGTTTGTGAGGTTTTTCGATTAGAACAGAAAATTAAAGGGCAATATTGTTATTAAAAAATAGGCAAAACTATAAATAAGTAAAAGATATGTTACTGGCGACCATGATCAGAATATTGGACAACCATGGGTAGATCTGGAAGATTTGAGTGTGATGATGGCAATGGTTTGACACAAATTATTGTGTAAATTGGTCAAAAAAATTGAATTGAAGAGGTGATACAAGTCTCGATTTCAATTTTGAGTGATTGGCACATCGAATGGCGATGGGAAATGGTGAGAAAAGTTGTGGTAGTGGGGAGGATTTGATTGATGGTAGCGGTACTGGCCAACACGTGGTGGAATCCGATAAATAGACAACGATGGTGTCGCACCATTTTTGACTAATTTCGACAATTTCAGTAGCAGATTAGCAGTGGTCTTGGCTAGATTTTTTTAGCCAACTCCTTTTAAATGGAAGGAGGTTTGATTGATGGAGGAAGCCATGGCAAAGGTGGCGACGCCTCTACAATGGTAGATACAATGGTTTGGTTACTAGTTTGGTGTCTTCTGGTTTTCTTGGATATTTTTTTCCATCCAAAGTAAATCAAACACTATATGGAAAAGATAGATAGTGAATTCAGCAACTACAAACAATAAGATCCAAGCTTTTAGCTCTAGTACCAAACTGTTGCAGTGCGGTTCTATAGCAATAAAACTCATCCCGTGAAAGGATAAAATATGTAGATTAATGGATAGATAGGGATATTTTCAGTACTCCATTGATTCTTGAGAGTATCATAATAAATTCTAAGAATACCCACCAATCAAAATGTTAAAACTCGTTGATTCCTCATAATGCTGCTAAAAAAACATAAATAGAACTCAAACAAGAATTTTTTCCAAGAAATAATCAATAACAAATAATGGAGGCCTCTCCCTATAACACAACTTATCTTAATTTGACTAGAAAACATATTTTACCAAGACTTATAATTGAATCAAGAATACAACTCAAATAAGCAATGTCTGAACAAACTCTTAAAAGAAATCAAATTAAACTGGAAAATAAATTAATTAAAATATTCCAAAAATTATAAATTTCAATCTAATTAAGATTTACACAACTTCTTGCTCTGCATCATTACTTTAAATTACTCTTGGATATAGTAAAGATCAAATTAAGATGAAATTTAAAAGGATAAATGCTTGTTTAGTCCCTATATTTTTAGTTATGTGCCCAATTAATTCTTTATTTTAAAAAAACTCCAAACATCGTTAGTATTACATATGTTACACTCCTACTATTATTTTTTATTTCCTTTTATAATAATACGCTTGTAACAATATTCATGGGGATATTAATGAAAAGAAGAAAAATGATAATTTATCAAATTAACTTTAAAAGTAAAATAGAAATTTACATGAATATTTTATTATTATTATAATTTGAGGATTAATTTGGTAAATTAATTTTTTTGTAAAATAATTATTTGTAAGATTGTTGGTAAGATATTAGACATTAGTTTAAGCGGGCTAATATTAATTTTTTTATAAATAATTATTAACAAGATTGTTGCACAGTACAAAAAATGCTAGTTCTTTCACATAGTTTTTTATTAGTTAATATGCTAATTCACCTTTTTGTATATAGATTAATTAATATCAAGAATAGTGTTGTGTTGTGAGTTTGTTATTATAAAAGAAAAGAAAAGAAAAAGTAAGGATAATAATGTAATACATTTAACTATAAAGGTGTTTTGAGATATTTTCTAAATATAGGGACCAAATAGACACTTAAATCAAAATATATAGACTAAACGAGCATTTACTCTTCTTAAAATCATGATGATAGACCAAAATTTTTATATTTTTTGAGAAATTTTGGGAATTACATGCAAGAAAAATGTAGATAGATACTTGATTATTCCGAAGATTATGCAATACTTGGAGTAGTGGAAGTCAAGAAATAAGGCATTATAAGAATTGATAAAGTAATACTAGCATATGAACTTCTCCAATATGTTATTTAAAGATACTCTATTTGATTGCAGTTTTTATAGTTAATTAATTCTTACATAATGAGTCACTTATAAACCATTCCAACTATAGATAAAGTACCTAATATAAATTATATACCGCTGATGTGAGCAATAAGATACATTAAACAAGCAAATAAGGCATGTGTTCAGTGGTTAATGAATGGCTAAGGCAGTGACAAGATAAGAAATAACAAACATCAAAATTTTGAATTCCTAAGCATTATAGAATTTTTTAAGGATATATCCTAAATTATGAGTTAAATTGCTTTCTCTGATAGGGGCTCGCTTCTTCAAGCGGAGCCCAACCTATACAAGGTGCTGCTCAATTATCTACATGATGATACCAATTCTGAGTGGTGAATTTATCTACATGATGATACCACTTCTGAGTGCTGAATTGAGCAAATATCTTGATCCTAGTGGGAGCAAACACCTAATAAGGTGTTCTCCAACTAGATAAATCAATTAAATAGAATAATTGTAAAGGAATCACATGTCGTCTTTCAAAGGTTGAAAGAAATTTCTCATAATTTGTTTCTATTTCAGTGATGAGTTAGGATTATTTCCATTGAAAATAATTATTAATAGATAAAGTCAATGAAGGATAACTATGTACGGGATATAGTTGGTCAACTGCCTAAATTAATGAGGCATTATAAAAAATTAGCTTAAGCATGAATTATGAAAAAAAGCACAAGTAGAATCATAAGGATTGATTGATTGTTTAAAGTTATACCCAAGGGCTATAAACTAAATAGAAACTATTATTTTGACTGAGAGTTTCTCCAAGGCAATTATTTGTGGTCAACATTTCATGTACACTTTAAATTACTTCAAATGGTTGTAACAAGCACATCTCCATGGAGAATTACAGGAAGAAATATAAATATGGACCAACTATTATGTATGGTTGCCAAAGGTTTTTTTTTTTTTAATGCAAAGTTTGCATGTCTAAAAGAATTTTGCTAATATTTTTAGAACATAGTCGACATGCTCAAAATGCTTTTGTAAGGACCTTAAGTGCATAGTTTGCTTACTCTCTCTCTCTCTCTCTCTTTATATATTTGTGTGTGTGTGTGTGTCTTAAATTTGATAATCGTATTTCATATAAGTTCTTGATGAACGATAACCATTCCATTTATATGTCTGGACGATATTTTCAGACGACTAGAATAAAAACAATTTTGTCAAAACCATTAGTGTTAACCATCCAATGAAATCCGACAATATTGCCGTATATTTTAGGAGTTTGAATCAAAGTAGAATCCTTTTTGAAATTTTTAAATCCATCACAAAAGTTATATTTATATTAGAAATATTCGTAACAGATTTAAAATGGCAAATTGGAAGCCAAATGGATACTTTTATGGACAATGACAAATTCTTAGCCTTGACGTGCTTATCAACTCTAGAAAAGAAGAAGGAAAATGACTAGTACTCTTTATCTCAATGCTAAATCATAGTCTTATGTACACTTGGATCTACAGCACTTGATTTATGCCATGAGATTGAAAAGATGTCAACCAAATCTTGAATAAAGTACTGAGTTGCTTAAAGAGGATTTTAGCATATCTATAAGTCACTACAAACAACTTTTTATATTAATAGAAAATTTGTGTATGAGTGCCAATGGACAGGATAATCTAAATGAGTGAAAACTGACCTCAAATAATTATGCACAACCTTACATAACAGTAGAGCGATTACATGAGATAGTAAGATAACAAAAATGCATAACTTTATCCACGGTGGCAGCTATATTTGTATGCATGTTTTAATAGCTATGTTAGAGAATGTTTATTGGTAAAATTTTAAAATATCTCCATATTGTCACAAGTTCTTAGAGACTAGTGACAAAGAATGATAACAAAAAGAAAACTTCACATATAGAGGACATTGATGTACCACGACAAATCCAAAACACAAAGACAAAATGATACAACAAGATATTGCAGCTTACAATATGTATCAATACACAATATGGTATAGATCACTAGAAAGATGTGAATAAAGATGCTTGCTTAGTCATCATAAGCTTAATCTTTTAGGGATCTACAGGCTTCTTATGAAATACTAACGAGGCTACCCAAGAGGGGGGTTGAATTGGGTCTTTAAAATTATGCAAACAATTCGCACAACAATTTAATCTATTGTCTTAATCAAATAAAAAATAATAAATTCAATAAAGCACAATAATAAAAGAGTAAGAAAAGAGAGAACAAAACAAACACAACAATTTTTACGTGGTTCAACAATTTCCACCAAGGTCCATGCCTCCAAGCCAATTAAACTCAAGAATTTCCCTATCCAAGCCTCCCAAGACTTCAAGTTCTTTATAATTGACTTGCAAGGTGTCAATAAACCTTTATAACCAAGAGTTTATCTCTCAATCTCTTCACTCAAGTGTTTCTTACACTTATACACTCATAAATTTGATAAGAAAATAAAAATTACAACAAAAAACTCTCTTTTAGAATGGATGAACAAATGATAGCACAATAAAAGATTTATTCTATGATGATTTTCAAATTTGGAAGCTCAAATTATGTTGTTTGCACTTGTTTATACTTGCAAGAGTCTTAAAATTGAAGTTGGAGTTGAATTTTTATAGCTAAAATCTGAAAACTAGTTGTTATAGGCAAATTCCAGTAATGTTACTGTTAAATTTGAATTTTGCTACAGTAACACTGTTCATGAAATTACATTTGTGCCCAAAACTTTTCGTACTTTTACTATAGCCCAAAATGACATAGGATGTTATTAACATGTCCAATTTCAGAATTTCTAAATAATGCTTGTCGTTCCCAAATCTTTTTAAAATTATGATATGATCCAAAAAATATTTTTCAAAGAAGTCATTCTCAAAATTTAACATAATACTTATAAATTTCAAAGTTTTCAAAACCTTTTCAATTTAGTCCAAAATTTGAAAATATGAAGTTTACCTTAGGCGGCTAGCCACTAGCCCTTAGGCAGTTAGTCGCTCACTCTCTGTCCACCTAGGATATTTACACTCAGACCCTCAAACTTTCATAAATTATAGAATGGCCTAAAAGGTTTCAAATTTTTGGAAATAAGTCCAACTTCAAAATTCAAAACAATACTTGTTAAAATCAAATATTACAAAAAATTTTTATTTTAGTCCACATCTTGAAAAATAACTAACTTCATGAAATACTTAGCTAATACTTGTAAAACATTTGGTTTATGAAAAATGATGATTTATTAAATAAAATATTGAGCTTTTCATATACTAAATCATGAATATATTAAATCTTACCGAATTTACAAGAATTGTGGCAATAATGAGTTCGTTGAGTTTTAAACTTTAGTCTTGATCACGCCGTTGTCCGTTGAGTGTCTTGAGCTTGATTTCACGTGATCCACTTCCTCGTAAATAAAATCCTTTAAGAACTAGTGAAATATGAAATACAATATTTTTCAATTTACTTAATACACATGTTTGTTATCATTAAAATTACATTATGTGTAGCCCTTTAGGCTAACAATCTCCCTTTTTTTATGATGACAAACATCTCATGTATTTTGACATTTATACTCCCCCTTAATTCATAGCATACATGAGTCAACACAAATTTAAAACAAACTCCCCCTAAATATGTGGTCTATAACAATTTGTAAGCTCCCCTTTAATATTTCAAGACCATGTACAAATACTTCAAAATCAAAATACGTATTATATGTCTCTGTATTTAAAATACATGATCTCTCCTCCTTCATCATCAAAATAACTAGAAATTCATGCTACGGCCGATAATATGTCAATGGTTAATCAAGAAACATTTAATAACCAAACACCCAATTAACCATAAAATGAACATGAACCATTATTCCATCAATTACCAAATCAACAACTCATAACATAAAATCATTATATGAAAACCATGTAATCAAATCATCATCATATCTCAAAATCATCACCATAGTCACATATCAACCATTAAAAGAATGCTCAAAATGCATGTTACTTCCCCCAATTTACATCATCAAAATGGTATATTACTTTTGTCTCCCCCTTTGGACAAAAAAAATGTTTAAAATGAAAATTATCTAAAATAGAACAAGTAATAAGCTAAGGAAGGGAATGCAAGAGTCATAAAAGCATAATGTCAACAATTTAAGCTCCATAAATAATAATCACATTTAAAAAAAAGACAAAGTAAACTCATTAAGGATCTAATGTGACATTTCAATATAACTTACACTCTCATATGCACGAATATCTCAATGAGCATGTATTTCTCCCTCTTTTTCTATCAATTAAAGCAAGCAAGTAATGCACTTTCAATAATATGTCAATAAAGTCCAAAAGAAATTGTATTCATTCACTAATTATAGATCGTATAAGATCACACTCATCAAATGTAATGTAATCATCAAAACATATTCTTTATCTCAAATCTTAAGCAAATCATAAGTATATAATGGCAATATATAGATTATCAAAATCAACAACGTTATCAAGATAATCCATCATTATAAGTTAAAAGGATAAATGACAAAATTCATAAGTACAATAAGTCATATATGCCAATTTATAAATGAATAGTGATATAACACAATCAATGGCATAAGAATTCACACATACATAAATGATGAACAATTAATGTTAAGTGATGGATAATGATATAGAAATATCAAATGAGCAAGAAAAACATGAAGAAAATGGATTTTAGTGAGATAAATGTTTGTGTTTTGGCTTCTTGGAGAGAGTGTGATGAAAAAATAAGGAAGATGAATAAGTGGCATGAAACATGATGATAGACAATTAAAAGGATGAAATCAAAGATCATATAATCATCAAAATCAAACAAAGGCATCATGATAAGTTGACATGCTACCATCATATATATCTATCCATGCATCATGATTACACACAATAATAATATAATTATGTAAACGAATGAGCATGCTTTTGTAAATTCAAGCTATTATCCATCCATCGTGATTTATTCAACAAAATCAATATTGCAAGAATTGTTACCAAAACAATTAAACCATCTTGCCTCATCTTTTTCTCTGAGATCATGATCAAGTGATTATCCTCACAAGTTTTCATCAATGAACTCTCCATCATTTCTTGATTATGGTACCTACAAAAAAAAAGTTTAAGTTGTGCCTTTTGGTACCCAAATACCCTTAGGTCCTTGAGTATTAACAAAGATTCTTTTTGGAACCCAAATACATTTTGCTCCATAATATGCATTTTTTTTAACTGGACATCTATTGTTCATGTGACAATTTTGATTGCAATGGTGGCATACAACTTGGTTGTTAGTGGAGGTACTCTTCATAACGTAATTCTTATAATACTTTTGTTTCAAATTTGGCTTATAGCCAATACTTCCTTTGCCAAATACACATTTTTGTGAATTAAGCAAGTTATCCAACATCTTTTGCCCATTTGTAAATTTTAAGACAACATTACTAAGTTCACTATTTTTTTTCTTGAGCATCTCCTTTTCCTTTCTCAAATCATCCACACGTGATTCCATATGTTCATGTGAAGTGCTAAGTTTCTCATTTGATAATGCAACTCTATCATGCAATGTTTTATTTTTTAATTCTAGGCATGTAATCTTTGCACTTAGAGATTTATTTTCATTTGTGAGCTCTACCATTTTCTTTTTAAGACATGCATTCTTTTTACCAATTTTTATCCAATTATCATGAAATTCCTTAAAAGCATCATATAATTCATCATAGGTAGGATCACTTACCTCATCACGTTTGTCATCTCTTATTGCCATAAGTGTTAGGTTTGACACTTCTTACGAATCTTCTTCATCATTCGATTCTTCATCGCTATCATCCCAAGCAGCCACCATTGCCTTCTTCTTGAACTTGTTGAGAAGAGGACACTCCAATCGTATGTGGCCACGCTTTTTGCATTCAAAACAAGCAATTGCCTCATTCTTCCCATTCTCCATCTTAAGGTTTTCTCTCATGAGATCTTTAAAGTTTCTTCACTTGATTTGCTTCTTGAAGATTCTTCTAAACTCTCTAGCAATCATTTCAATGCCTTCATCTTCGAAGTCACTTCCATCATCATCACTTTCAACTATAGAATATTTAAAGGCAAAGCTTTTCTTCTTTTTTATCTTGATCAATTCTTTCATTAGCTATATCTTCTTCATATGAGATAAGTAAACCAATAAGATCATCAATAGATAATATATTAAGATTTTTTGCTTCTTCTATGGCTGTTCTCTTTGATCTCTACTCTTTTGGCAAAGATCTAATAATTTTCTTCATTTTTTCACAATTACTAAATGTCTTTCCAAGTGCTTCAAGAGAATTTACAATATCGATTAATCTAGTGTACATATCATGAACACTCTCATATGATCCCATTTGGAACATCTCATATTGCCTAGTGAATCTACTAATTTTACACTCCTTGACTGGATTTGTTTTGTCATATACAACTTCAAGTTTTTTCCAAATTTCATAAGCACTTTTACAATTAAAAACTCTAGGAAATTCTTTCTTATCCAAAGCACAAAATAAAGCATTCATTACTTTGGAGTTTAAAGAAATCTTTTTCTTTTCTAATACACTCTATTGACTGGAAGGTTTTGGAATTTCTTCTCTTTCTTCACTTTTAGTAGTCGACATAAAATGACCATCATTAACGATTTTCCAAATCTCATAATCTAGAGTTTGCAAGTAAATTCTCATCTTAGTTTTCCAATATGGGTAATTGTTTCCATCAAAATATAATGGTCTAGTTGTGGACTGTCTTTCCATAAATATAGAATCATTTTGAGTTCCCATTGATCTTTAGCTCTAAATGGTTAAGTCCAAACAAGAGCACAACGCTCTGATACCAAATGAAATACTAACTAGGCTACCCAAGAGGGGGTGAATTGGGTCTTTAAAAAAATGCTAAACAATTTGCACAACAAATTAATCTATTGCCTTAATCAAATAAAAAACAATAAATTTAATAAAGCACAATAATAAAATAGTAAGGGAAGAGAGATAAAACACAACAATATTTACGTGGTTTAACAATCCCTGCTTACGTCCACGCCTTTAAGCCAACCAAGCTCAAGGATTTCACTAGTCAAGCCTCTCAATGCTTCAAGTTTTTTACAATTGACTTCCAAGGTGTCAATAGACTTTTACAACCAAAAGTTTATCTCCCAATCTCTTCACTCAAGTGTTTCTCACACTTATACACTAACAAATTTGATAAGAAAAAAAATTACAATAAAGAACTCTCTTTTAGAGTGGATGAACAAATAATGACACAATAAAGATTTAATCTATTATGATTTTCAAATTTGGAAGCTCAAATTCTGTTGTTTGCACTTATTTATACTGGCAAGAGTTTTAAAATTGAACTTGGAGTTGAGTTTTTATAGTTAAAGTACAAAAACTATCTGTTATAAGTAAATTCCAATGACCAAGCAACTAGCCGCTTAATTTATCTGGCTCATTGCTTTAGAATAGTAATGTTACCGTTAAATTTGAATTTTGACTATAGTACCACTGGTCATGAAATTAAATTTGTGCCTAAAACTTTTTATAATTATGCTATGGCCCAAAATATCATAGGACTTTACAAACAGGTCCAATTTTAGAATTTCTAAATAATAATTGTCATTCCCAAACTTCTTGAAATTATGATATGACCGAAAACATAATAATATTTTTCAAAGAAGTCCTTTTCAAAATTTAACATAATACTTATAAATTTTAAAGTTTTCAAAACTTTTCAATTTAGTCCAAATTTTGAAAGTATGAAGTTTTCCTGAGGCAGTTAGCCACTAGCCCTCAGGTGGTAAGCCTCTAACTCTCTGTCCACTTAGGATATTTACACTCAGACCCTCAAACTTTCATAAATTATATTATGGCCTAAAATGTTTCAAAGTTTTGCAAATAAGTTCAACTTCAGAATTCAAAACAATACTTGTTAAAATCAAATATTACAATACTTTTTCATTTTAGTCCACATCTTGAAAAATAACTAACTTTAAGAAATACTTAGCTAGTACTTGTAAAAACTTTAGTTTATGAACAATGATGATTTATTAAATAAAATCTTGAGCTTCTCAAATACTAAACCATGAATATATTAATTCATACTGGCTTTACAAGAATTGTCACAATAATGAGTCTGTTGAGTTCTAAACTTTAATTTTGATCGCGCCATTGTCTGCTGATTGTCTTGAGCTTGATTTCATGTGATTTACTTCCTCGTAAATAATATCCTTTAAGAACTAGTGAAATATGGAATACAATATTTTTCAATTTATTTAAAACACATGTTTGTTATCATCAAAATTAAAATATGTGTAGCCTTTTAGACTAACATCTTATTTTAGATTAAGAATGTCATTTTTGGATATTCTTATAACGATATGTTGTTAACAATAAAGTACCTATTTACTACTTAAATATACAGGTAGCATGACCACACATACAGCATTGTAAAAAGATATGTCGCTAGGTTAAGACCAACTTTCATACAAGAGAGATTGCCTAAGTTACTACAGTAGCAAGCTAGGATTAGATATTTGAATTAAAAAGTGATAAGATATGTTTTCTATTATCGGGGAGCTCTGTAATTTTGTAAAGAATATGTCACCTTGACTACGTCAATATGAGGTCACATTAAGTGAGTTATTGGACCAACTTTGATATACTCTACTATCATGGAAAATTGATTTAAGCCAGGTATGGATTTAACACTCTGTGAAGGTGAGCTTATTAAAGCACAAGTTAGGCACTTTAATGGCGACTGAGCTACAATGTGTACAATGAATAATTAGACATATGCTATTTATTAAAAGAATTCAATTTTACATTTGATTCATACCGTGCTTGCTTCAAATGACAAACATGAAAAATGAGTGGAGAAAAGAATGAATGAATCCTTAATTTCTCATTATGTAAGTTCCTTTGAGTTATAATAATAAAAGTCGGTTGGTATCCTTAGTCACCATCAATTATGCTTTGAGGTGAAAGAAAAATATTCGCTATTTTAGCATGTTATTTATAGTTATGATGTTATGCAACATGTGGAACATGTCGAGGAAAACAATTAGTCTAGAATTTTCTAAATATGAGCAAGATGGGAAGATATGTACATCTGATTTGTGTATTTTCCAATTGACCAATTGTATAGTACAATTTGGGGATAGTTAGAATTGTGGATACATAGAGTTGATTAAGCCAAACATATCTTTTATTGAGGGATTAAGTAACCTTGGAAAAATGTGATAAAAACTAAAATATAGTATATATGATTAATGACATGACTCAAAATGGTTTATACTCTCAAGTATAAGAGTGTCTAATTATAATATAACTCGGTAAGCTCGGGTCAAATCACAAGGAAATTAAAAATCTAGTTATGAATTATGAAATAAAATAATTGCATAAAAAAAGTTAATAAGGAATGGTCTAAATTAAACAAATGCTAAGGTTAAGGGATCTACTCTTGGTTTCTAAATCATGGCCAGAATATACTCCTATATTTATGTTTTACATTTCGTTTACCTATTTAAATATTATATGACTTAGTCCTTAATTAACCACTTTATAAATGAAAATGAAGATTAAGGACATATTGTGTAATAGCCGTATTGATGTGTGCCTAAATACCCATATAGATCCCAGTAGATCTAGATCTACAAATTATTATGGAATGAAAATAAATAGTAAAGAAATAAAACTTATAAACATATAATTAAAAAAATAAAATAAAACTCACCTGAGAGAGTAATTAATTTCACAATTTAAATCCTTGAGCTTCACTCTTCATCTCAGTTAATAAAATTAATTACTCATATAGGAAAGTAAAACACTCATTTCATTTGATAAATTTATGAAAGTATAATACAAAAGAATTGAAAATAAAAGAGAAAGGAGGAAAAAAAAACTTTATTAGCTACACCTTTCCCCAAAATTCACTCTAGATTTACACAAATTTTCTCTACAAAACTCATTTCTCCAATTCCACTCCATATATGTGAGATCTCTTGCCTTTATATAGTCAAATTCTGAGTTGATCAAGTATGGGTATTTAAATGATATTTTTAGTGAGTTTACAGCCACAACCTTTAGATGAGCTTTATTAATACAATTCAAGGGTCTAAAATTGCAATCATTATGGAACATGGGATTCAACATAAACAGTGACTATAAATGAAGTCAAATAAAGACCCTCTTTTTCATACTTAAAAACACAAAAACCATGAATTTAGGTATTTACCTACAAAACACAAAATATCACACTTTAAAAAAAGTCAATTAATAAAATGGGTTCGGGATTTTGTAAATGTGATGAAATTGTTAGTACTATCAACACTGTAAGTAAAAAAAATGATAATTTTAACCTTTATTAAATATATACTTTTTAGTTATAGTCACGTCCTTCAACTAGTTTACTACTTGTCCTTAGAGATTAAAGCACAAACTATAATAAATAAAATTAGTATAGAAGTTGATAATTGTTCTTCTCCTCCTGAACAATCAAACAAGTTAAATCTCACTATTTCTTTTTTTTTTTTGGCAAGAAAGAAAAAAATAACTTATAGACTAGAAATCAATAAACATTCGTTTGTGTGTAATTATAAATAAATGTAAAACATATGGTGTTTCATTGAAAAAGAACAATATTTTCTTTGTGATGTTCATTAAGGTTTCTATCAATTTAGCAGTGGATTATATACACAGAATAAATAAACAATATATCTTTAGCCCATGTAGTGAGTTTTAGGCTAGTGACTCTCAGACCAGTTGACCTTATGACACTAGGTGTTTCAACACCCTTACGAGCTGAAGCTCCATTTGGAATTGATGTTGAAACTCAACAAGCTGTTTATTTTATAATTTTTGATAAAAATAGTGTTTGGTAAATTTTATTAAGACAGTTTAGTTCATAATTTTTTTCCATTTTGATAGCTTACAAAAGCAGGTGAGGGTTGTTTTTTATAAACAGTTTACAAAGCAAGTTCACCAGACCTCTTTAAAGTTCCTATTAAAACCTTACAAAAAAATAATTATATCTTACTTTTCCCTAAACTTTAATATACAAACCATCAAACATTATATTATTGCTACAATTAAATTACCACCATAGCTATTGTACGTTTTCTCCAGTATCAAAGTTTTGACCCATAAGTTCGTAGTTTTTTTGTATTTTACTTTCATATTTTATCTTTGTTTAAACTAAGAACAATTTCACATGAAACTTAACTTTAAAATTGTAAGTTTGTAACCATGGTTTTTAACGCTTAATCAATTAATTTTTTTCTAAATTCATGTCTATTTTAGTCATTACATAATAAAACGGTACTTTCATAATAAAATTTACAAATACATGTATTTTACAATTCAAACTCACAAAAACTGCAACCACACAATTTACCATACATCAAACTAATTTTGTAATCAACATCTTATTCAATCTTCATAGGAAAAGCAACTTATTTAATCAGCCACTGTAATCCCAAACTGGTTGTTGGTTCTCAGATTTCTAATATTACAAATTGAACACATTCGATTTTTTATTTTATTTTATAAAGTTTTATCATTTTACATGAGGGATCACCGATGGGTAGGCAAGATGCTCGGCTACTAGGCAAAAGTTGATTTTTTTTTAATAAACACATGTTTTAACTTTCTTAGATGTCATCTCTAGCAAACTCATAGAACAAAATATTACAGATTTCAACTTACAACCCACAAGTATGTGTCATGGTTTAGGTGTGTTGGAATGGTTAGTAACATCCATTAGATGATCAATTACTGAAGCTAATTGGATGAGTAAAGGTTATCAAAAAAAAGTAACCCACAAATATAATTAATTTGAAGAGAAAGAGACAAAAATAGTTTTTATTAAAACAAATAGTGACAATGATGCATCTTAGGAGTGAAAAAAAAAACTCCTTACTCTGTCATCTTCAAACGAAGATTGGTTAGTACTTTTTTTTCAAAGACAATTTTTTTTTTTGAAAAAATAATGGTTTCTTAAAAATAATTTCTTTTTTAAAGAAAAAGAAAAACATAGAAATATGCAATGCCAACTATCCCCTCCCTCCAATCGAATCAAGACATTGTCCCTAATGTCTAAAGAAAAATGAAGAAGAAAAGTGTAGAAGACCACAATTGATAAATGTGAAAGCAAAATAAATACTTGAAAACAAATATAACTATTATATAACAAAATAAAAAGTAGGGATTTTGGCATGGACAAGAATTCTTTCTGATGGAAGAAAATGTAACCCATACCTCACAATATTATTAAGAAACATCATTAAAAGGCCATAGTAATGATTTACATCTAACAACCCAATCGATTTTTTGTGGATGTTCAGCTATGCCCAAGATGCAATTGTGAAAATTTCTTCCAAAGTGCCAAGTCCAACTAGTAAAGCAATAAAAACATCAATATATTCAATCATTGCAATGAGTCATTTATGTGTACCTACGACAATGGCTTCTTGTCTTTTTCTTTTTCTAATGATGATTTCTCTAGTTAAAGCTTTCGAGATTAGACCCAAAATTTTGATATCGTCGAGTAAAACATGTCGTTGATATAATCTCTTATTGTTTTCTTAATTTGCTTATAGAAGACAAAAAAGTTTTTGAAAATTTTCAATGGTTAGTAGATTATGAGAAAATGTTATTTTATAGTAGTTATATTGAAATTCAACACGAACAACACAAGAAGGCAATGTTAGTAACTAGATGGACATCATTGCAAAAGTTGGAAAATTTAATGATCATTGTCTACTTCAAAGATTTGTTTTGAAAATTAATCCTTTACACATGAAGATATTTTTACAGATTACAACAAGTAAAATTCAAGGAGGAATTTTCTTTAACCTGGCAAGAATGATGTTGAGCAAGCAATTGAACAAATCCTAATTACATTGAAATTTATAACATTTCAGAATATTCCTAATTACATTAGTTGCATATTCAGTGTTTTATTGTTTAGGCAATGGTTATTTGACTTATATTCCAAATTTAGGTGTAAACCTTATTAAAATAGCTTTCTAGCCAAATTAGGATAAGTTTTAGTTGTATAAATATGCGTATTTTGTAGTTTTTAAAAGCATTCCTTGATTATTTTTCGGAATGAACTCAAGATTTGAATTCAATAATTTTTTTAGTTTTCAAAGATCTACATGAGTTTTTTAGTTTAGATAATTCTCAGCATTCTACAGAATCAACGAGTATTAACCTTCTAGGTTCATGGTATTCTTTTGAATCGATGCGAATTTAGATAATTCTTTATTTTGGTATTCTCAAGAATCAATGGAATATCTAAACGTTAAACTTCTGCTACATCAATTTAGTATCAGAGCCAAAATCCTGGTATTACAAATCTACCCCCATCTCTTTTTGATTTTTTCATTAAGTTTCATTTTAAAAAAAAAAAAGCCCAAAGGCCACCATTGTTGCAATCGTCTATAGCAATCGATGTACTTTTTCATCTCTTTTCTGTTGATCAACCACCACCATCATAGTCAAAAGAAACCTACCACCTAAACCCTGTCATGAACGTCGTCTTTTCTGCTTCTAAATCATCGAAAAAAAATTCTCAAATCGTACAATGTTGCCACCTTCATTCATTGCATTGCAATCCGCATTCATTTGGCCAACATCACTACCAAATCATTGTGGTTATCTCCAATTTCTAGCCAAAACATCACCTTTTTGGAAAAATCATCATAACATCACACTCACCGTCCTTGAGTCTTTTAGATCCACAATCCTAGTCCAATTTTCTAATCACCGTCGTCGGTTACTCTATCTTTTGCTTATTTATAATTTTGGCCTTATACTTTCTTTAATTTTTGTATTGCCCTCAAATTTTCCGATGTCATAAAACCCAAACAAGCACCAAAAGATGCAAAAAAATTAAGTAATGAAATCATAACATCATCGTGAAGATGTTCATGACGATATATGTTATGAGGATAATGAGAAAGACAGTTACTTTGCTTCACTTGGCAATAACATTCTTTCCAAAGAGAATATTAATTGGCCTCCACACACAAACATTGGTTTAGGAGAACCACCGAAATTTGATGACTATATTTTATTGCGTTATGAAGAACAGGCAGTTTTGCGTACATCTTTTGATGTTAAGGAGTAAAGACAGAAAGTTGTTGATAAAATCTCTTATTGTTCTCTTGATTTACCTAAAGAAGACAAAGAAATTTTTGATATTTTATCAATATTTTATCATATTTAAAGTTAATGGTCAAAGATTGAAACCATATCTGGAATACCAACCATGTGAAGCAGACACCGAAATCAATTTGTGTGACCCATCAAATCTTAATTAAGCCTTTTTGTTTTAACTTTTTGTGAACTTGTTTTACTGTTACTTCATCATTTGAATTGTTTGAATTTTTTTCTTTTCTTTTCCCTATGTTTGAATGGAGTGCTTTACATTGTTTCTAATTGTGTGTTGTTTGACAATTGTGTTTTAGCTCACCAAAATTTGTATACTTGTCATTAGTATCTCCATGAGAAGTATCATTTTCAAACATCTTGGAGAACTTTTACATGTAAAATTTCACCTGAGGAAATTGCTCTGATTTTGTAAATCACATCCTATTTGGGATTTACAACCACCAAAGTTAGTATCCCACATTAAAGATCTAGAAAGACAACTCAAATAAATAGAGAATGACATTTATGATTTGCAATTAGAACTAGAGGTAAATTCAATAAAAGGACGGAGGTGATTTATATTCCTTGTGTCTTTTATTTTGTTGTTCTTCTTCACTTTTGATTTGATTTTGCGATTTGATTTTGCAATTTTGATTCGTTCTGTTTTGATTCATTCTCCTGTCTAAATGGCGGATAATGGTACTCCATGACTTTTTAAGTTAGTATTCTCAGTTTCCTACAATAACTGAACCCTCAAAGTCAAGCTTGGAAGAAATACAACTTAAATTGCATCAATGTTTTCCTTTTTTTCCCTCAAAGTGCTCTTAAGAAGATTTACAAAGCTTATTGTGAATTACTGCATTTGTTAACGATCAATGAGATTCCTGCTGACATTCGCTGGTTAATTGAAGTAAAAGTCCGACTGGCAGGTGAGTTTTCTAATCTATTTGTTTCCTATATGCTTGGTTTTGGTAAAAGTACATTTGCTAAGAAAAGAAGAGCTAAGTGACGTGGCTCTAAATGTCCTCACTGTGTAAGACTTGCTTACAACAAATCACGTTGTAAAACTTTAGGAATGATTTCTGTAAAACGTGAAGATAAAATCAAATTCGTTAAGGATAGCATGAGTAAAGAATCATTGGATGGTATCTTACGATCTCTTGAGACGCATCCGAGCTGATATGTCCAATGTGAAATTCATAATTTATGGAAGTTGTTCCAAAAGGAAAGTGCATAGTTTAGTCTTGGGAACCTGACTCTAAAAAACTTTGTTTTCCAATTTATAAGAAAGCTGGATGGGAAGTCTATCCTCAACCTATAGAGGGCGTTCAAGCCGTTCCTAGACATAAAACCAAAGGAAGATTGAGTCATAATCACAACTACCAGTAAATATCCTTTTATTTTACTATTCTTTTATATTTTGCATTATTATTATTATTATTTTGTGTGATTTTATATCAACTAATTGTTTACTTTTTCTTTTAATTGTTTGCTTTTGAATTATTGAGCAAAAAACTTTACGCGTCATTTGACAAACACACCACCTCAGTTACAGATGTGTATCTATCCATTACCAAGATCCTTAAATAGGAGCTCATTTTCAAGCACTCACAAAATTGTTTCTTTTTAGAATTGTTCTAATGGCAGCAATTTCAAGCAGACAACTTAAGAAATTTATGTGCTTTTTTAGATTTCGCTATGGAAAGTATAAGGAGTTCGTTCAGGCAGCCATAGACCTTAGTCGTGCTATAGCAGAGAGAAAATTACATCCTGTATATGGAGAAGTTGACTGAGGGTTATCAAACTTGTCTCTGAAGCTGCTTTCGTCCGAGGGAGCCAAGTGCTAGGCATTATCCCAAAAGCCTTAAAACCTTAAAGATGTCTACCAGGCCCACCAACTGGAGAAGAGTTAGTTATCTTAGATATGTAAGAAAGAATATCTGAAATGTTAAATCGTGCTAACACTTTCATTTTCTTACCAAGAGATCTTGCAACTTTAGATGTGCTAATTACATTTGATTCTTGGGCCTATTTGAATATTCAGCAAAACTCATCGGTTGGTGATGAGTTTATTAATCATGTAGTTAAATATTATTTCATTCCACCATCAGCAAAAAAACTATTTATTTGTACTCCTGCTACTAACGAGTTACTTTATCTTTTCCAAACTTACAAACCACAGCCAGATCCCATCATGTTAGCGTTGGATTGGGCAACTGATGATGATGGTAGTAACCTCGTAAAAATTGTAAATTAGATTTAACTTTCTGTTCGTAAATATTTCCAATAGTGGCCAAGTAATGTCTTCTAAACTATACTCTTTTTTTAGATATTAAGGACAATGTTTCATTTAGGTTGGGGGGAGTGAATAGTTGACAATTGTAAAATGTTTTAGTCCTACTAATGTTTTTACGAATATTTATTGTAAAGACTAACTTTGAATAAAACTTTAAGTCGAAGATGGCAGAATATAGAATGTATTGTCTCTAGAAACGCATCTTCTTAACCTTAGCGATTCGTTTTCTCTCAAAAAGAGGTTTGTGCAGCCGCATCTAAACGTCTATTGAACTAATGGATATGAAAGACTATTTAGAGTCCTAAAAGATGACAGAAGGTCATATTTAATCCGTTTGAGTCTTTCTAGCTAAGCCTATTATAAAGTATCTATAGTTAATCCCCTTGAACCTTTAAAAAAAGAAAAAAAAACTTTTTCCTTGATAACCTGTCATCTTGCCCCACTCAATGTGAAAGATCACCTTATATTTTATGTTTCCCATCACACAATTATGTTTGAAAATAAGGATGATTATGTATTCCTGATAATTGTGATATTAAAAAAAAACAAAGATATGCATATATAAATAAATAAATAAAATTGAAAAAAACTAAAAAATTTCCAAGTGAAAAAAAATACCTTGTAATCTCCAAAAAGTCCTTTATTTTTTCAAACATATATTTTTTTTCCTATTACCCTTTTTTTGTTAGCTATAATCATGCCCTACGTTACGTCCTAATGAAAGTCCTTCTCAATTTTAGGGAACTATAGTCTAAAGTAAAAGTTGATGGTATGGACTAAAATATATGGTGATGCATAAAAATAAAAATTAGTTTGGCTAATAATTCCCCTAAATTGAGATAATTTTATTTCTAAGTTGTGGGTGTTATTCTTTCATCTCGCTGAGAGCTTGTGATATCGTTTTATTATCTCTCAAATCTACCATTTTTTTATAGTGACAATATAATTTGGGGTATATTGTTTTTGAGAGAGTCACTCTTAATCATGATTTTTTGGGGTTTGATGTATCATTCTTAAAATTTTTTTGATTAATGTAGCTCTAATAATTGATCATTTTACATGATTTTACTTAACTGTTTTGTGCGAGTGTGATTTTCTTTAGGCTGAAGATAATGCTTGTACTTTTATTTGATTGTTGTCATTAATCCGATAAAACAAGTAAACATAATTTTAAAAAAAACAAAATTCAATTTGGTTTTGAAATTTTGCTAACTTTTAATCGCTTAAATTGCTAGGGCCTACCAATAAACTAGTTGGAAGGTATGATTGACGCTAAAAAGTGTATATTTAATGAGGATAAAATTATTAGTTTTTCACTTATTGTGTCGATTAATACACTCACTATTTTTAAATTATTTTAATACTCCCTAAATATATTTTTATGTGAAAGTAATTCCCAATATGTTAATTTTCATATTATAAATATTTTTCAAGAATAAAGATGTAATTAGAATTGGAATTGAAAGTAAGAACAAAGAAGAATAGCTAGAGTAATTTAGGATTCATCAATCAAGGAGATGTTATAATATATATATATATATAAAGAAAAAAAAGTTTGACAATCATGTTGGTGGTGGTCAGGAGGCCATTACGCCTCCTCACCATCACACATTTCAATTGATAAATTTATAATATAAAATGAAATAATAAAAAAAATAAAAGAAAGGCACTCCTTGCCTATAAAAAGGCAAGGAGATGCAGGCATTCAAGGAAGCCAATAGAGTGAAGTACTAAAGCCGAAAAAGAGAGTTTAGTCAAGAGGGAACTGAATAATTTTTGTCTTTCTTTCTTTTCTTTTCTTGATTCCTTCTGTATCAATTTTTCTTATAATATATTTCAAAAGTTTGTTAAATAAAAAGATTATTTTTTCTTTCAATATGAGTAGCTAATTTTATTAAGCTGAGGTGAAGAATGAAGATCAAAGTTTCAAATCATAAAATTAATTATTTTCTCATGTAAGTTTTAAGTTTATTTTATTCTTTTCTGCTTATTCTTATGTCATGTTAATTGATAAATTTCTTTGAATCTGTACGGTATTTTGACATAATGTCGACATATTAATATAGTGTAGCACATTAGGTACTTGATTCCATGCTTATTCACACACATAGTTAGTTAAGAATTAAATAATATAATAATTAACTGATAAAAGTGAGACAAAATATTAAAAAAATAATAGAGTATTAACATTATAGTTTGAATACTTGAGAGTGGATCCCGTAATATTAGCATATTTTGAATTGATTTCTTTTTTCGCAATTAAATTTCTTTGTTCAATAAATTGACAACTAGATTTTAAATTCCCTGTGGTTCGAACCTGAACTCGCTGTGTTATATTATAACTAGACACTTTTATACTTGAGAGTAATATACTTTTGAGTTGTGTCACAGATTACACGTATCTTTTTATTCTTTTTTACATCTCATCATCAGAGAGAGAGTTGTGAAAAACTTAATGTAGCACTCCACTTAAATACTCATTTTAAAGATATTTAAAAACATTATACTTTTATAAATACAAATTAAAAAATTTCACTACAATAAACAAAACTTTCTTACAAAAGTAAGAGTCATTAGAAACTTATTAGTATAAAAACGTTATTATTACATAAAACTAATATGCTTATTATTTTTTATTACATAAAACTAAGATACTTAACTCATCATTACATGCAATGTAAGGACTTTATGAGCTAATGCCCAGTAAAATAACACTTTGATGCATGTATAAATAATGCTGCATATGGATGGCCATATTAAGCTTTTAAAAAAAACTTAGAAAAATACAAAACAACTTCATTAAGGCCCTACCTATGTTGCACTACAAGGCTGGCACTTTTACTCTTTAAACATTATGCCATTGGGCCTCATTAGTTGATCTTTTGGGCATTACGTATTGTATTCCCCAAAAAAGGAAATTAGGACCCTAGGTATGTTTCACTATAAGGTTGTCACTTTTACTCTTTAAACATTATGCTCTTGGGCCTCATTAATTGATCTTTTGGGCATTACGTATCGCCATCCCCAAAAGATTTCTTTTTACTTAGTTTGAGGGCTTGCCCTCCTTAGAAACTTTGCCACCTGGTAATACAACCACCTATTTTTCACAAATTCATTTTCTAAAACATCTTCTTCATAATGTAATCCATGATATGCATGTATTTAATACAACTTATTTTATAACATTTGAAGTTTTTAGATGTATAACAAAATTAACACACAATACTATTTAAGAACAAAATTCTTTAATACAGGCAGCATAGCCTACCATAGCATAATTAGGTATGAGTATCACATATTAGGTGGCAGAGCCAACCATAACATAATAAAGTATCATAGATTAGGCGGCAGAGCCGACCATAACATAATTAAGTATCATAACTTAGGCGGCAGAGCCAACTATAACGTAACTAAGTATCATAGATTAGGCAGCAGAGCTGACCATAATATAATTAAGTATCATAGATTATAACTAATCACATCATAATAGCCATCACAACATAAAGGAATGGTTAAAACTGAAGTTAAATATGAAAAAAAAATTGTCCTTACATTGTAGTTGAATGTTACTTACCTCCTGACCTTGACTTCTCTAAACCTTTCTAAATTAAGGATTTCTCTACTCTTGATATTATGACTTAAAAGAGAATGAAATTTATAGGTTGGATTGAAAATGAAAGGTGGTAGGGGTATTTATAGGATTTCTTAGGGCTAATGGATGGTTAGAATTTTTCCACCATAAATCTTGATCAATTGTTGGGATTAACCTTCATAAATAACTTACTAAATTCTAGAATTCTCAACTTTCTCTACATGCTTCTCTTACATCTTCACTTATGTCATTGCTTATATCATTATTATTTATGTCATTGCTTATGTCATTATTACTTAGAATTAATATTTTATATTATTACTATTTTAATACTTAAAGGAGCTTATTAACTTAAAATAAATTCTATTATATTTAAGTGTGAAAATTTTACCTCACACTTAAAGGATTCTCTAGGAAAATGTGTAGAACTAGAAGGTCAACCATACTACTCCAAAGAGGAATTAAACATTATGGATTCAGGTACGCTTCTGCATAACTTGTTAGTGATTCTTTGTGATACAACATGAATTTCCTGGTTTATAGGTGATGATTTTCACCAAAAGATTTCTTATTCTAATAAGTGGTAACAAAGCCTCTTGAAATATAAAAGTGCAACCCAAGAGGGGGGGTGAATTGGAATTTTAAAAACTATCCTAGCAAATCCACACAACAAGCAATTTAATACCTTAATAAAAATGAAAGCAATAAGTTCAATAAAAGCACAATAATTAAAGAGCAAGAGAGAAAAGAAACAAACACACGAATTTTACGTGGTTCGGTAATCCCCGCCTACGTCCACGCCTCCAAGCGATCCAAGCTTGAGGATTTCACTATCCAAGCCCTTCCAAGGTTTCAACCGATTACAATTGACTTCAAGGTGTCAATAAACCTTTACAATACAGAGATTATCTCCTAATCTCTTCACTCAAGTGTTTCAAACACTCAAAATCTCACAAATGAGATAAATAAATGAAGAGTACAATGAAACTCACTCAATGAGTAGATATTCAAAAATGAAGAACAAGAAGTGATTCAATGTTTATAGTTTTAAAGTCTTAAGGCTTAAGATATCACATGTGCTTTTTGTTTTTGCTTGTTGGAGAGCTTCAAAATGAGTTAGATTTGAGTTTTTATAGTTAGAACTCAAAACTAGCCGTTATGTTCATTTCTAGTCGGAACTGGATTGTCGGATATGGAATCCGGATAGTCGCTTGATGTTACCGTTACAAGCACAAATTTGAAATCTTGAACATCCGGATTACCGTTTGTCGAATTCGAATTGCCGGTTGCGTTTTAGTTACATTCTGACCAGAAATCGGATTGCCGTTTCTCGAATCCGAATTGCCGTTTGTGTTTGGATTACATTTTGCCCAGAAATCAGATTGCCGTTTGTGATAACCGGATTGCCGCTTGCATTTTGATTACATTCTGCCTGAAACCAAATTTCCGGATTTACACATCCGGATTGCCGGTTGCTACAATAACTGCTACAGTGAAATAGTTTCCAATTTTACAGTTTGACCCCAAAACTTTATGAAAAGTTTTAATTAGGTCCAATTTCAGAATTTATAAATATTACTTTGTTAATCTCAAAACTTTTTGAAATTATAAATTTTCCCAAACTTTGTAAAATTATACAATGACCCAAAATATTTAAAAAGTTTCAAATAGGTCCAAATCTGAAATTTAAAAACATGTTCATTTTAGTTCAAAACACTTTAATTTTATAGCCTCATTTTCTTATTTATAAAACACAATTCATAAACCTTTGTGTAATCAATACATGTGGTTTGTTATCATCAAAATCAATATGTATAGCTATATAAGCTAACACCTTTTCATGTTAGATAATTGAGAATCGAATTCATTTTTTGATTAATGAATAAGGCTTTGGTTTTCTCGAATCTGGTATTATTGAATTAGAGAAAACTTGTTGCTATTTTCTTTGGCTTTATTTTTTTAGAATTAATTAAAAAAAACCAATTTCAATTCAAGAATTCAAGTTGGCGGTAGCCCAGCCACATTAGACGTACTGGCAAGGCGTGGTTGTTGGTGGTCATGACTGATTGGATTAAAGGCCCCTGCATCAAGAAATATAAAAAAAGTAGTGTGGCCTTTCGTTTTAGCCAAGAAAGGCCATGGTAAAAAAACTAGAAGCAGCAACGAAATAAGAATAATAAAAAAAAGAATTGCCAATAGTTGATAGTTCACCGTTGACCGATCAAACCTTGACTTTGACGCAATTTTTTTTAATTTTTAGATAATGTTTGGTGAGTTTTTGTGTAATTTTAAATTCAAATATTGGGGGGGTGTGTGTGTGTAAAGAGAAGGAGAGAGGGAGATATATATATATATATTAATTGAAGCAACATGTCACCAAAGTAACATCTCTTATGAAAATTAATTTATTTTAGAATATAAACAGTTCTGTACATGTAATTTTTGTTAATATCGATCAGCCCAAAAGAAGGTCCATATTTTAATAGAACTGCATATGCACATATGGTAATAAACACATAATGATTAATCGGTTTTACATGTGAGCAATAAATTGGCCCAAAAGAAAATTTATTGTTTGACATGTTCTTAATATCAGTGCTAGATTACTACACTAAGATATCACTTATAAGTTAATATTTTATCCATAAATGAAATATTAATAGAGTCTCTGCTACCTTGTAGTGGGTTGTACCTTATTTGAATTTAATTTGTTTTAAACTAACATGAGCTTATTTTGTTTGTTTATTGTTCCCTATTCAATTATGTCTGCTACTAATTTTACTGCCAACATCAATTCTATTCATATGCTAAATGGCTCTAACTTCAAATCATGGCAAAATAATCTCTTAGTAGTTCTCACAGTCATATCTCTTGATCTTCTTTAAAAGTTGATTCTTCAACACCTCTTACAGATGAGAGTACACTTGATGATAAAAGGGATATAGAAAGGTAAGAAAGATCAAATCGCACGTGTGTTATGATCATAAAGAAAGCCATTCTGGAAGCATTCAAAGGCTCAATGATTGAAATAGCAACTAGGCTAATGAGTTCTTTGCATAGATTGAACAAAGATTTGTTAAGAACAAAAAGGCTAAAATTGTTATGCTACTGACAAGCCTAATTTCAATGAGGTATACAGGTAAAGGCAATATCAGTGAGTACATCATGGAGACAGGTATACGGGTAAAGGCAATATCAGGGAGTACATCATGGAGATAAGTATATGGGTAAAGGCAATATTAGGGAGTACATCATGGAGACGTCCCATCTTGTTTCTAAGTTAAGAGCACATAAGCTTGAACTCTCTAAGGACTTACTAGTGCATTTGGTTTTAATATCCTTACCAACACAGTTTAAATAGTTTAAGGTAAGATATAATTGTCAGAAAGAGACTTAGTCTCTGAATGAGCTCATATCACATTGTGTTCAAGGATAGGTTGAAGAATACCTTTAAGGGCAAAAAAAGGAAGAAGGATAAGGAACTGCAAAAACAACACCTCAAAAGAAACTAGGTGATCCAGAAAGTAATGGTTGTTTCTTTTGTAGGGCTGAAGGGTATAAGAAAAAGCATTGCACTAATTATCACGCATGGCATACTAAGTAAAATATGCTTCTTAGTTTTATTTATTCTGAGGTAAATTTAACTTCGGTGCCAATACACACATGGTGGATAGGTTTTGGAACAATCACTCACATCAATGTGTCTATGCAGGGTTGTCTAAGTTGCCGAAAACCCAATGATGGTAAAATATAGATTATTGTTAAAGACTGAATTTTATTTGGATCTTTATGAAAAATTTATTGTTTCATCCTTTTGATGGAATTTGATTTACATTTCTGCTTTGGAAAATTGGGTTTTTTTGTTCATTTGGGAACGAAAAATTTAGTTTGTTTAATAATTCAAAATTGGTTGGTTTCGATTCTTTGTCAGGGGATGATAATCTTTATATGCTTGATATGATTACTTCATTTAATGAATCCCTGCAATTAAGTACACGAGGTTTAAGGAGAAAATAAAACAATGAGAATTTGGATGTGTTATGCCGTACAAGATTGGGTCATATCTCCAAACGGAGAATAGAGAGACTTCTGTAAGATGAAATTCTTAACCCCTTAGATTTCATAGATTTCAATATCGGTGTTAAGCATCAAGGGGAAACAAATTAATAAAAAACGATTTGAAACTAATAGAACTTTGCATGTCTTGGAACTCATACGTGCAAACATCATTCCTTACGGCTACTTGGAAGAGTCAATAATATTTTATGATGTTTATTGACAATTTTTCCAGATATGGCTATATGTATCTCCTCTATGAAAAGTCACAATCCTTGGATATATTTAAAATTTTTAAGGTTAAAGTTGAGAATCAACTCTATGAAAGAATTAAAAGCGTTAGATCTGACCGTAGTGATGAATATTATGGCAGATATGATACTTTATGTGAACAGTATCGATAACTATTTACTAAATTCCTAAAGAAATATAGTATCATCCCATAGTACACTATGCTGGGTTTGCCCACTATGAATGGTGCTGCTGAAAGATGAAACATGATACTTAAAGACATGGTGAGGAGTATGATTTGTCATTTTACCTTACCATAATCACTTTGGGGAGAAGCACTTAAGACTGTAACATATATCCTTAATAGGGTTCCAAGTAAAACAACTGCCAAAATTCCTTACGGGCTTTGGATAGGCAAAATGTCTAGTCTGAAACACTTGCATGTTTAGGGATGTCCAATTGAGGTAAGGCCAAGGCCTAATGAAAATGAGTTAGACTTAAGAACAGTGAGTTATTATTTTATTAGATACTTTGAATGATCCGAGGGTACAAGTTTTATGATCTTATGACTAAGTTGATTTTCAAGGTGGGAAATGCACGATTCTTTGAGGATGTCAAGTTTTGGGGGGATATACAGTTAGGGACTTTGTCTTTGAATAGGAATATCTTGATATTCCCATATGTATTATTGGCATTGATTAGGATATCATTTTTTACTTTATTCAAGACACAACAAATTAAGACAATGTTAGATGAACAAACTCTACCACCTCAAGAACCTATACCATTAAAGAGATCCACTAAAGAAATGAGAAATGCAGTGCCAGATGATTACATTGTATTTGTATAATAACATAAGTTAGACATTGGTGTGATGGAAGATGATCCAATCAATTTCTGTCAAGTTATAGAAATTTCTAACTTTCAAAATTGGATTGATGCCATGAATGATGATAACTCTATGAAATGAGAGTTATCATGGAACTTTTAAACTTGAATAAGTAATACTTAAAGAGTAAATGATGTGCTTTTATTGCATTTTAGTCATATGTTGCATGAACATCTATTTAGTTTACTTTTAATAAATTAACTTATTTTTGAATAGTTTGTGTTTGGATTATATGCATAATTGCAGATGACCGAAAGCTCAAGTTTTAGGGAAGGAGTGTTGCTACAACAAAATTGCAGAGATAATGAAAGAACTTGGTTATAGAGGAATTGAAACAAATCTGGAACAATGTAGATGTTCTAGCATTATTATAGTAATCCTGAAACAATAACAGACTAGATTTCACACGCATCAACTAAAAGATTGTGATATAAAGTTTCAAAAAATGGAGGATACATGCCACTTACTTTTGGTTGCCCTAATTCCGAGTTACAAAAGAAGCACGCATAAAAACCAAAAGAAAGACCATCACCCAAGGAGAACACTGAATAGAAATAACAAGAAAACAGAAATTAAGAGATAGTTTTGAGGACTGTAACAATAAATTCAAGGAGGAAACAGAGGCGAAATCACAGAGACCAAGCGAACTTCAGATCTCTTTCCTATTTTCCTATTTTCTATTTACTTTGGGGATGTATTGGATGGCTATAAAAATTTTATTTGATATTCTATCACAAATTATGAACTAAATTTTATTGTAGTTGAGTGATAAACAATCTTAATGGATGTTTGACTAACATACGTGCGTTGCTCTGTGTTTTCTATAGTATTTTCTCTTAATTGTATTTATTTTAATTCCTTATTTCGGGTGACCACCTATTTAGTGGATATTAGCTAAGGAAGAGTCTCAAAAAGGTCTGACTTAGTGGATTTAATTAAGACAATGCTTAATTTTAGGCATGGTTTCTCAAGTTGAGTTAATCTCAATTTAAATAGGGTCATATTTGATCTAAAATTAGTGAAGAATTAGGCATAAGAATTCACCTTGTAGGGTAAATGAAACCTAGAACGTTTAATGTTATATTTAATGTTGGCATAACAATTGGTTACTATTAAGTAGCATTAGATATAAGTTATCTAACAGGCGACAATTAAGAATATATGAGAGATTCTGCTCAGTGTTGTATTTGATGTTATAGCAACGACACTATAATAAAAAAATAGTTAGAACCATTAAATAAGTTTATTCACTCAACTACTCTATTCTCATTGGTTACATCCTTGTATTTGACGTGGGAATTTTATTTATTGCAGTTTGTTTATTATATTTTTATTTTAATTAGTTTATTAATTCATAAATTTTCTTATTTTAATTTGGAAAAACACCTCATTGTTAAGATTGTTCTAGCAAATTTGATAACATTAATCCCTGTGGAGACAATTTGAATATTCATCAATATATTACTTGTTGTGTACACTTACACATTGACACTCATAACAATAGAAATTGCACACTAAATGAAGAGATGAAGTCCATAAAGCACAATGACGTATAAGATCTTATCCCGTTGTCAGCTAGAAGGTACAAAACCTATTGGTTGAAAATGGATATTTAAGACCAAGAGGTATTTGAAAGGCAATGTAGAGAGGTACAAGACACGTTTTATCATAAAGGACTTTACGCAGAAGAAGACATCAACTATTAAGAGACTTTCTCTCTGGTTTCTTCGAAAGACTCTTTCAGGATTATTATGGAATTAGTGGTGCGTTTTTATCTTCAGTTACATCATATAGATGTAAAGATGGTGTTTCTTAATGGTGATTCTTAATGGCGACATTAATGAGACAATCTATATGATACAGCTAGAAAATTTTATGTTAGGAGAACAAAAAAATATAGTTTGCAAAATTAAGAAATTCATTTATGGGTTCAAGCAAGCATCTTGATAATGGTATTTCAATTTTATCAAGTGATCATACTCATTCAGTTTCGAGATGAATTTAGTCAATAATCGTATATACCATAAGTTCTATAGGCTTATTGCACGATGTTGTGCAAATTTTATTGAACTCGCAAGCGCACGAATCTGTTGTAGTATAGCTTAATGGTGCGAGTGTCGATCCCACGAGGAGGTGGATTTTAATTATTTATAGAATTAATTCTGTAAATGGATGGTTGGATTTATGGTGGAAATGATTTGAAATATGCTAAAACTTAAATTAAAATGGCAAGATTAAATTCTGAAATTGAAAATAAAATGGCAGAAATAAATTGAAGTGTAAATCTATTAAATGACGTACTTGGGTATCTGGATCCGTATCAACATGCATCATGGGCTAAATATTCCATATTAATACCAATTAAATCATGAGAGGGAAATCCACACCTCATGAACCACGCTCTAATAAATATGGTGCTAAGGGCTTATCGTGCCAAATAATAATAACCTTATACTAGGGAGCCGGTGAAACCAAGGCAGTACTAGATAAGATTATTATTATTTGTCGACGAGAAGTCAAAACATCTACAAAAACTAGAGGGGAAGAGAAAATAAATTTACCAAATCAAGCCCATGACACATGTTGAGACTTCACCTTCAACCCAAGCTTAAAAGAAAATTAGCCACTCATAGTTGAACTAGGGGCAAAATGGGAATTTATTAAAATACATAGAAAATATAAGATAGAGAGAGAATTAAAGAAAATGAATCCCAAAAATGGATTCAGAGGTGCTAAATTAGGGGGGGAGGCCCCCTTTTTATAGTTACATCGAGTAAATCATGGCCATCGGATTAAAAACAGTTTGGACGCTCAGGATTTCGCCACGTCATCAGCCACTATTTGCACAGTACAGTCAACCGCCACTATTTGCACAGTAACTCCAACAGTACCCGTATATGTGAATAGTACCGTACATGTGAACAGTACCGTACGTGTAAACAGTGTCATTTTTCCTTTTATACTCCTCCTAAGGTTTTCGACCGTCCTGAGCTCAAAAATGATGTCCGTTTTGCCATTTGATCTCTCGTTTATTGTGAAATGACTATAATGCCCCTAAAATACATCAAATACTTAATTAAAATAAAACACACATAATTAAAGTACAAGAAATTTAAACACATAAAAGTAACGGTTGTTAGCAATATTTGATATATAAAATAACGATTTCTCCTTTATAAATATGCACTTTCTAACACTCAACATTAAGCACTCACAAATTGTTTTTGAGAAATATCCCAATGGCAGCTACTCCCAATAGACAATTCGAAAACATTTGTGTGCTTTCTGGATTTACCTATGGCAAACATAAAGAGTTCGTTGATGTACTGTGCAAATAGTGGCTGATGACGTGGCGAAATCCTGAGCGTCCAAACTGTTTTTAATCCGATGGCCATGATTTACTCGATGTAACTATAAAAAGGGGGCCTCCCCCCCTCTAATTTAGCACCTCTGAATCCATTTTTAGGGTTCATTTTCTGTAATTCTCTCTCTATCTTGTATTTTCTTCGTATTTTAATAAATTCCCATTTTGCCCCTAGTTCAATTATGAGTGGCTAATTTTCTTTCAAGCTTGGGTTGAAGGTGAAGTCTCAACATGTGTCATGGGCTTGATTTGGTAAATTTATTTTCTCTTCCCCTCTAGTTTTTGTGGATGTTTTGACTTCTCGTCGACAAATAATACTAATCTTGTCTAGTACTGCCCTGGTTTCACCGGCTCCCTAGTATAAGGTTATTATTATTTGGCACGATAAGCCCTTAGCACCATATTTATTAGAGCGTGGTTCATGAGGTGTGGATTTCCCTCTCATGATTTAATTGGTATTAATATGGAATATTTAGCCCATGATGCATGTTGATACGGATCCAGATACCCAAGTACGTCATTTAATAGATTTACACTTCAATTTATTTCTGCCATTTTATTTCCAATTTCAGAATTTAATCTTGTCATTTTAATTTAAGTTTTAGCATATTTCAAATCATTTCCACCATAAATCCAACCATCCATTTACAGAATTAATTCTATAAATAATTAAAATCCACCTCCTCATGGGATCGACACTCGCCCCATTAAGCTATACTACAACAGATTCGTGCGCTTGCGAGTTCAATAAAATTTGCACAACACTTAACAAAAAGTCATATTTAAGATTCTTGGTGACAATGGATCACAACTGTGTATGAGGTGGCGGGTCAATGTCAAAAACGCGTAAAGCACATGGCTCGATAATCAAAAAGCAAACAGTAAAAACAAACAGTAAGAAAATTATTAAAGACAATAATGCACTGATAAAGCAACAGTGAAATAAAATAAAATAACAGTAAAGTAAAAGGATATTTACAGGTAGTTGCGACTGTGGCTCACTTCTTCCTCTGGTTTTACGTCCAGAAACGGCTTGAACGCCCTCTATGGGTCGAGGATAGGCTTCCCATCCAATTTTCTTATAAACTGGCAAACAGGGTCTTTTATAGTCAGATTCCCGAGACTATATCGTGCATGTTCTTTCTGGAATAATGGCCATAACTGGAGAATCGCTCCTTGCACATATCCACTGGGATGCGTTTCAAGAGACAAAAGGATATCATCCAATGACTCCTTATTCAAGCCATCCCTAATGAATTGAATTTTATCTTCCCTGTTATCAGATACCATTCCTAAAGAACATCGGTTTTTATTGCAATTCATTCTGGCACACTTATGACAAGCAACAAAAATTCTTCGAGCTCGTCGTTTTCTTGCATAGTTTCCTTTCCCACAACCAGGCATGTATGCAATAAATTTTGGAGGTAACTCACCTGCCAATCGTACTTTTGCTTCAATTAACCAACGGATGTCAGCAGGTATGTTATTCCTCATGAGCAGTCGCATGCGTTCGGACCGAGTTTTGTAGATCGTAAGGAGGGCATTCTGAGGGAGTGAAGGGAATCGCTTGTGAAGCTTCGCTAGAATCTCGGTTCTGTCCATTCTTTCACCTCAGAATATCAGTTATTATGGGAAACTGAAGTAACCGACTTGATTGTCACGGAGTACCGTTATCCGCCACTTTACCGGGGTAACAAACTAAAGCACACAAACAGAAAAACAAATTGAAACACATGAAGAAAATTAAAATCGTCCTCTTATTGAATTTACCTCAAGCTCCAACTGGATGTCGAAAACACCTCTCTCAATATTTCTGAGTTGGCCTTCTAAATCCTCAACGTAGGCTACTAACTCTGGTGGTTGTAGAGCCCAAATACGATGTGTTTTACAAGAATGAATCTGCCTTTTGAGATGAGTTTTGATACGTTGAAGTGGTTTAAGCATGTTCAGGAGGAACGATCTTTGTGTGGCACTCATTATTAACAATGATAAAAGAAAAGTTAATGACAAAAGAAACACACTTATGCAAAAATAAATTCAATTAGCAAAAGAATAAAAATAAATAAATAAAGAAAAATCAAACCACCGAAAAGAAAAAATCAATTCAAATCTGGTGGGTCACTCAAATTTATTTCGGTGTCTTCTCCATGTGGTTGGTACTCTAGATATGGCTTTAATCTTTGACCATTAACTTTAAATGTGACATCGTTCTTTGGATCTTTAATTTCAATTGCCCCATATGGAAAAACAGTATGAACAATAAATGGACCAGACCATCGAGAGCGTAACTTACCTGGGAATAGGTGCAAGCGAGAGTTGAATAAAAGTACTTTCTGACCTGGAGTGAAAGATTTTCTAATAATATGCTTATCATGGAAGACTTTCATTCGTTGCTTGTAAATTTTGGCATTTTCATACACGTCATTACGAATTTCTTCAAGTTCTGCCAATTGTAATCTTCTTTCTGAGCTGGCTTGATGCATGTCAAAATTGAATTTCTTGATAGCCCAATATGCACGATGCTCGAGTTCCACAGGTAGGTGGCAAGCTTTTCCATACACTAGCCTATAGGGTGACATCCCAATCGGGGTCTTGAAAGCCGTTCTATATGCCCATAATGCATCATTAAGTCTTAATGACCAATCTTTTCTGTCCGGCCTCACCGTCTTTTCTAATATGTGCTTTAGTTCTCGATTGGAGATCTCCACTTGGCCACTGGTTTGCGGATGATACGGGGTCGCCACTTTATGAGTGATTGAATACTTTGTCAAAAGAGCTTTGAATGCTTTATTGCAAAAGTGGGCACCACCATCACTGATTATCACTCGAGGGAATCCAAAGCGTGAAACAATGTTACTTTTCAAAAACCCTATCACCACTTTGTGATCATGAGTTCTGCATGGAATCGCTTCTACCCATTTCGATACGTAATCAACAGCTACCAAGATGTATTGATGGCCAAAAGAAGGGGGAAAGGGTCCCATGAAGTCGATACCCCATACGTCAAAAATCTCAACCACTAAAATTGGATTTAGTGGCATCATGTTCCTTCGTGTAATGCTCCCTATTCGTTGACACCTATCACATGAAGAATAAAAAGTATAAGCGTCTCGAAATATAGTTGGCCAATAGAAACCACATTGTAAAACTTTAGTCGCTGTTTTCTTAGCACTGAAATGGCCTCCACAAGCTTGTTCATGGCAGAATGAAAGGATATTCTGAATTTCATTTTCTGGGACACATCGTCTGACAATTTGGTCTGCACAATATTTGAACAAATATGGGTCATCCCAAAAGAAATTCTTTATTTCTGCAAAGAATTTGGCCTTGTCTTGCTTAGTCCAATGCTCTGGAAGTTTGCCTGTAACAAGATAATTAACTATATTAGCATACCAAGGTAAGACTTCTATACTCATTAATTGTTCATCTGGAAAGGACTCATTCAATGTTAGTGGCTCTGTAATTGTGTCAAAATGAAGACGAGAGAGATGGTCCGCCACAACATTTTCTGTGCCTTTCTTATCTTTGAATTCCAAGTCAAATTCTTCTCTGACTGTTTTGGGTGGAGGAAGATTGGAAATGAGATCCACCTTGGCTTTGTCAACCTCAATACCTTTGCTCGAAATGATGTGACCGAGAACAATACCTTGTGTTACCATAAAATGGCACTTCTCCCAATTTAAGACCAAGTTCTTTTCGATACATCTCTGCAAAAATAGTGTTAGATGACGTAAACATTGATCAAATGAATCACCAAAGACAGAAAAGTCATCCATAAAGACCTCAAGGAATCGTTCAACCATATCAGAAAAAATGCTTAACATGCATCGTTGAAATGTAGCAGGTGCATTACATAATCCAAATGGCATTCTCCTATATGCAAAAGTGCCAAAAGGGCAAGTGAAAGTGGTCTTCTCTTGATCTTTTGGTGCTATGGGAATCTGATTATATCCTGAGTAGCCATCTAGAAAGCAATAAAATTCGTGACCTGCTAACCTATCAAGCATTTGATCGATGAATGGTAAAGGAAACTGGTCTTTACGTGTGACAGAATTCAACTTTCTATAATCAATGCATACGCGCCATCCTGTAGTTACTCTAGTTGGTATCAATTTATTATCGGCATTCGTAACTACAATGACTCCTGACTTTTTGGGGACAACTTGAACAGGACTGACCCATGAACTATCAGAAATTGAGTAAATGATACCTGCGTCTAATAGCTTAAGGACTTCTGTTCTAACAACTTCTTTCATATTAGGATTCAACCGACGTTGCATTTCCCTAGTAGATTTAGCATTTTCATCAAGGTGAATGTAATGCATGCAGTCTACTGGATTTATACCTTTTATATCCGCTATGGTCCATCATAATGCTCCTTTGTGTTCTTTTAAAACATCCAACAACTTACCTTTTTGTTCGTCATTGAGGGATGATGAGATGATTACCGGTAAAGTACTTTCGTCCCCCAAAAATGCATATTCCAAAGTGTTGGGCAATGGTTTGAGCTCGAGTTTCGATGGTGATTCTGATGATGGAATGAGTTTCTTCTCTGATGGCGCTAGTTGTTCAACTCTTGGCTTGCATTTATTAGTGTCCATAGATGGTGCTGAGTCAAGTAGGGCGTTGACCTCATCGACCGATCTGTCAATATCAAAATCCAAACCAAAGTGTGTTAAACATGTTTGTAAAGGATCATCACTAAGGTTTGAAACAAAAGAGTTATCAACTAATGCTTCAATTAAGTCCACATCAACAATTCCATCATCTGTGTTGTGAGATTGTTTGGCAATATTGAAGATGTTCAGCTCCATAATCATGTTGCCGAAGGACAACTGCATATTTCCAGTTCTGCATTGAATATGAGCATCTGCAGTTGCCAAGAAAGGTCGGCCTAGGATAATGGGGATGTGCTTTCTTGAATCCTGTATTGGTTGAGTGTCAATTACAATGAAGTCAACAGGAAAATAAAACTTGTCTACCTGGATAAGCACGTCCTCCACAATACCACGAGGTATTTTCGTGGACCGATCTGCAAGTTGTAACACCACTGGAGTTGGATGTAATTCTCCCAATCCAAGTTTCATGAAAACAGAATAAGGCAACAAATTTACACTAACTCCTAAATCCAACAAAGCATTCTCAATTGTGTGGTTCCCTATACTACATGAGATAGTGGGGGAACCTGGATCTTTGCATTTTAAAGGAATTTTATGTTGGAGTATAGAACTAACGTTTTCTGTTAAAAATGCCTTCTTTTGAACATGCATATTTCTCTTTTTAGTACACAGATCTTTAAGAAACTTGGCATAAGATGGAACTTGTTTTATAGCATCAAGTAATGGGATGTTAACACTTACCTGTTTGAAAATTTCGAGAATCTCACCTGTAGATTTTCCTTTCTTTCCTTTCACTAACCTCTGAGGAAATAGAGCTTTTGGAACATATTCTCGTGGGTTGGTGTCTTCTTTTTCCTCCGGTGATGAGTCTTCAACGTTCACATGTACAATTTGATTGTCTTTCGTCACTGGCATTTCCACTTTATTGTCGACTTCTTTTCCTTTCCGCTAGGTCATGACAGCTTTTACCTCTCCATGCTGCTGTGGTGAACTGCTACTTGCTTCATGCACTCCTTTAGGGTTAGGCACTGGTTGACTTGGAAATTTACCTTTCTCAACAGTCATTGCCAAGGTCTGAACTGAAGAAGCAAGTTGTCCCACCATCTTCTCCAAGCTTGAAACTGATTGAGCTTGTGAGTTGAAGCCCGCTCTCAATTCGTTGCGTAGTCCATCAATGGTGCGGTTCTGTTGCTCAATCGTGGAGTGAGTAACATTCCTAAGATTCTGGAATGCATCCTCCCATGGTCTAGGTTGAGAGTAGTTCTGGTTCTGATTCTGATTGTATGGTCTGAATGGTGGCTGAGAGGCTTGAGGATTTTGAGCAATTGGTTGCATTGGTGGAGCTGGAGCTGCTGGTCCATTCTGTTGGAATCCTTGCGACCATGAAAAATTGGGGTGGTCTCTCCATCCAGAGTTATATGTATTGGAGTATGGGTTGTAATTTGATGGTTTTCTCATTACTCCTATGGCATTGGCTTGATCTGGATATGAGTCAAGGTCATGTGGCTCTGTTGATTTAGTAGTCGATAATGATGCTATTTGTCGAGCAAGACCTTCAACCATCTCCTTGACTTCTTTGATTCCTGACGTTGACTCGCCAATTTGAACCTCATTTACTCCTTTAACCCTTCTGGTACTCCTGAGTGATCGACTCCGTTGTTGGGAATTATCTGCTTGTCGCTGGAAGAATTCTCAAATCTCTGATGCACTTTTTGACATTAGCTCTCCTCCACTTGTTGCCATTAGCCATTCTTGCACATTCGGTAATAAGCCCTCCAAGAAGTATTGGCATTGGTGCCATTTCTCGTACCCATGATGTGGACACTTCAAGAGTAGCCCATTGAATCGCTCCCATGTTTCGAAAAACTGCTCGTCATCTCTCTGGGTAAACTCCGAGATTTCCCTGCGAATAGCATTTGTTTTATGAACTGGGAAATATTTATTTAAAAATTTTGTAACCATTTGTTCCCATGATGCAATACTATTAGCAGGTAATGTATTAAGCCATGAACGAGCTCTATCCTTTAAAGAAAATGAGAATAATCTAAGTTTTACATCATCATCTGAAAAATTCTCATATTTAAATGTTTGACAAATTGCATGAAAATCATTCAAATGATTGTATGGGTCCTCATTTTCTAGGCCATAGAACGTGGGAAGACAATTTAGCACACTAGGTTTTAATTCAAAACTCCTAACAGCTACATTTGGGTACCGTATGCATGATGTGCTCAAATTAGCTAAGGGACTAAAGTAGTCCTTAAATGGCCTCTCCTGTGGTGCTTGTAAATCCATTTTGTTTTTAATGTTTTTGTGTGTGCGAAGTGTTTTCTCTAATTCAAGGTCTATAGGTTCAAGATTGGGTAATAATGACCTACGACCATGCATACAAGAAATACAAGAATAAATGGAAAACAAAACAAATAAAATAAAAATAAAAATAAGAGCAAAACAAATAAAGAAGAAGGAGAAATTACGATACTAACCTTGTTGCGCTATTACAAACTTACTGTAAAAACACAAGAACAAATACGTGAAATAAACTAACTAAAAATAAATTAATAAGATAAATAAAAATGACAAAGAAGAAATAAAAATTAACTTGAAAATTAAATTACATAATTTAAAGTAGAGAAAAAGAAAAGAAATACTAACCTCTAAGTGTAGATTCACTTTTTTAAAAAAAAAAATACAAAAGAAAATTAAATGGAAATATTCACAAAAATTAATTCTATGAATTAAAATTACTTACCTCCCCGGCAACGGCGCCAAAAACTTGTTGTGCAAATTTTATTGAACTCGCAAGCGCACGAATCTGTTGTAGTATAGCTTAATGGTGCGAGTGTCGATCCCACGAGGAGGTGGATTTTAATTATTTATAGAATTAATTCTGTAAATGGATGGTTGGATTTATGGTGGAAATGATTTGAAATATGCTAAAACTTAAATTAAAATGGCAAGATTAAATTCTGAAATTGGAAATAAAATGGCAAAAATAAATTGAAGTGTAAATCTATTAAATGACGTACTTGGGTATCTGGATCCGTATCAACATGCATCATGGGCTAAATATTCCATATTAATACCAATTAAATCATGAGAGGGAAATCCACACCTCATGAACCACGCTCTAATAAATATGGTGCTAAGGGCTTATCGTGCCAAATAATTATAACTTTATACTAGGGAGCCGGTGAAACCAAGGCAGTACTAGATAAGATTAGTATTATTTGTCGACGAGAAGTCAAAACATCCACAAAAACTAGAGGGGAAGAGAAAATAAATTTACCAAATCAAGCCCATGACACTGTTAACATATATGTTTCCATAATATTGATTTTGATGATAACAAACAATATTAAGAACGATTAATCTTTTAAGCTCAAACTATGTTTTTATACATTTTAAATAAATCATTATTTTCACATTATAAATGTTTTATATTTTGGAAAAATGATTTATGAAAATATACATGTATCCAAATGGAGTATGTATGTATGCAAGGGGAGTCTATTTTAAATAAATTTTTTAACCTTGCATTGATTTAAGGTGAGCTTTTTAAAACTAGATTAAATCTTTGTAATGTATTTTGTCATCATCAAAAAGGGGGAGATTGTTAGCTTTTTTAGCTATAGATATTGATTTTGATGATAACAAATCATATGTATTGATTAAACAAAGATTTATAAATTGTGTTTTTTATAATAAGAAAATGAGGGTATAAAATCAAAGTGTTATTGGACTAAAATGAATGTGTTTTTAAAGCCTTTGATTTTGAATTTCGAATTTGGATTTAAATGACAAGTTTTGAAATTTTTGATTTTAATAAGTATTATTATAAAATTTCGAAACTGGACCTATTTGAAGTTATTTAAATGTTTTGGGTCATATTATAATTTATGAATGTTTTGGACTAAAATAAATGTGTGTTTAAATCTTTGATTTTATTTTTGAATTTCGAATTTGGACTTAAATGACAATTTTTGAAATCTTTGATTTTAATAATTGTTATTATAAAATTTCGGACTTGGATATTTTTATAAACATTTGAAATGTTTTGGGCCATACTATTATTTATGAATATTTTGGACTAAAGTGAAAAGTTTTGAGAACTTTGAAAATATGGGTATTTTGTTGAAAAGGACCTTTGTGAAAAATAATAAAATTGTTAGGGCTAAGTCATAATTTCAGAAAGTTTTTGGAATAGCAAAGTAATATTTGGAAATTCTGAAATTGGACCTATTTGCAAAGTTTTCTGACGTTTTGGGTCATAATACAGTTTTATAAAGTTTTGGGGTCAAACTATAAAATTGAAAACTATTTCACTGTAGCAGCTACTGTAGCAACCGGCTAACCGGTTATCAAATCCGGCGAACCGGTTTCGGGCAGAATGTGTGTGAAACGCAAGCGGCGAACCGGATGTGAAATCCGGTAAACCGGTTTTCTGGGTTTTCGAGACAGAATGCAACCAAAATGCAAGCGGCGAACCGGTTGTGAAATCCGGCAAACCGGAAGCGGGCAGAATGCAACCAAAACTCAAGCGGCTAACCGGATTCAACAAACGGCAGACCGGATGTTCAGAAATTCAAATTTGTGCTGTAACGGTAACATGAAGCGGCTAACCGGATTCCATATCCGGTAAACCGGTTCCGGCCAGAAATGAACATAACGGCTAGTTTTTGAGTTCAAACTATATAAACTCAAAACCATTTCATTTTTGGAAACTCAAGCAAGCATAAACAAGAGCACACAACATACATTGAGCTTCATTTTCGGAAATCATCATTTGTTGAAAGATCATTGTTCTTCAATTTGTATATCTACTCTTAGAGAGAGATTCATTGTTGTATTTATTATTTCTCATCAAATTGTGAGTGTACAAGTGAGGGAAACACTTGGGTTAAGAGATTGGGGATATAATCTCTTGTTGTAAAGGTTCATTGACACCTTGAAGTCAATTGTAATTGGTTGAAGCCTTGGAAAGGCTTGGATAGTGAAATCCTCAAGCGGGTGTGCTTGGAGGCGTGGACGTAGGCGGGGATAGCCGAACCACGTAAAAATCCTTGAGTTCGTTTTTCTCTTCCCTTACTCTTTTATTATTGTGCTTGCATTGAATTTATTGTTTTCGAATTGATTAAGGCATTAGATTGAATTGTTGTGTGGATTTGCTAGGATAAGTTTTAAAATTCCAATTCACCCCCCCTCTTGGGTTGCACACTTGTATTTCAATTGGTATCAGAGCGAGGTGCTCTTGTATAGACTTAACCGTCTAGAGTTAAAGATTCGTAGCAACCCAAATTAGCTCAACCATTATGGAAGGCCAATCCACCACTAGACCTCCATACTTTGATGGTAATGACTATCCTTATTGGAAAACTAGGATGAGAGTGTTTTTACAAGCCTTAGACTATGAAATATGGGAAGTTGTTTGTGATGATTTAATCACTCCAAGAAAGAATGTTTTAAGTGAGTTGGATAAGAAAAAGATGTCGTTAAATTCCAAGGCTATGAATGCTTTATTTTGTGCCTTAGATAAAAAGGAATTTCATAGAGTTTCAAATTGTTCTAATGCTTATGAAATTTGGAGAAAACTCGAAATTGTGTATGAGGAGACTACAAACGAGGAGGAATTTCATGAAGTGTCGAATTTGGCTCTCATGGCAATTGGAGATGAATCGGATGATGAGCTTGATGAGGTAAGTGATCCAACCTATGATGAATTGTATGATGCTTTTAAAGAAATGCATGATGAGTTGATGAAAATTGGTAAAAAGAATGTATGCTTTAAAAAGAAAATGATAGAGCTCAAAAATGAAAATGAATCTCTATGTGCAAAGATCACATGCCTAGAATTAGAAAATAAGACATTGCATGATAGCATGACTTTACTTGAGAATTCTAACACTTCACATGAGCACTTAGAGTCACTCATGAATGACTTGAGAAATGAAAATGATGCCTTGCAAAAATCCAATGTTTCATTAAATGAAAAGATCAAAAAATTGGAATTAGATAATGAAATGTTACATGATAGAATTGCATCATTCACATGTAAACAAAGTACCTCATATGAGCATGAAAAATCACATGTTGATGAGTTGATGAAAGAAAATGAAGTGCTTAAGAAAAAGAGTAATGAGCTCAACGAAATTGTGTTAAAATTTACAAATGGGCAAAAGATGTTGGATAATATGCTTAATTCACACAAATGTGTGTTTGATAAAGGAGGACTTGGATATAAGCCTTACTTGAAACAAAAATATTATAAGAGTTATTTTGTTAAGGCTACCTCCACATGTGATCATAAAATTACTTGTCATTATTGTAATGGAAATGGTCACATGAAGAATAGATGTCCAATTAAGAGAAAAGTATATTATGGAGCCAAATGTATTTGGGTTCCAAAAGGAACTATTACTAACACTCAAGGACCCAAGAGTATTTGGGTACCAAAGCACACAACTTGAATTTCTTTTGTAGGTACCACAAACAAGGAATGGTGGAGAGTTCCTTGATGAAGCTCATGAGGATAATCATTTGAGCATGATCTAGGAGAAAAAGATGAGGCAAGTTGATTTAATTGTTTTGGTAACAATTCTTGCCATATTAATTTCGTTGAATGAATCATGATAAATGAATTTGCGAAAGTTTGCTTATATGATGGAAGTATCATTGTGTATAACATTGAGTGATTTATCATGATGTCTTTGGTTGATTTTGATGATTATATAATGCCTAAGCTTGATAAATGAGTGATATGCATGAATTATTAATCTTTGAATGCTTATATGTTTCATGATTGTGTAAAATATATGCATGATGAATATGTTATATATTTGAGTTTTATGATTGGATGTTAATTATATTGATCCATGCATTAAAATGGTTTTAAAATTGTTTGAAAAACAAATGAGTCTTTGAAAATCCTAGTCTGCGGAAGCTGTAATGAATTGGTCATAACTCTTTCTAGAGAACTCCAAATCCAGCTCCGTAAAATTTATTGGAAAGCTAACTTAATTATCTTTCTAACGGTATATAGTTCGAACATTAATTCTGTCTCAATCAATACAGTTTTTATTCCGAACTTGACCCTTCTGCAGTTTATTAAGTTTCGAATATGCTTCATGATTGTATGCTTGTTGGATGGATTATTTGGTTGATATGATTTCATATGTTTGGCCTTGTATGCATATATGTTTCATGCACTAATTGACGTTTTTGAAAAGTTAAATGATTTTTAAAATTGATCAATTTTTAAGTCAAAAATGTTTTTGGTATGTATAATATAAGTATAAGAGCTAGCAAATATTCCCTTTCCACTCACCCGGAAAACCATTTTGTTTTATTGAATTCTCTCGGGACAAATTCCGGATAACCGGTTTTTCAATCCGGAAAACCGGATTAACTTTGGTTGCTCTCTGGAAAACATTCGGATGACCGAATTTTCTTATCCGGAAAGCCGAATTATCTTGCATGGTTACTGGATTCAACCGGTCTACCGGTTAGCTCATTCGGCAAGCCGAAATCGAGTTCTTTGCTCACTGGACTAAACCGGACTTCCGGTTATATGCATCCGGCAAACCGGTTTCCTTTTGCTTTGTTTCTGGTCACAACCGGCTAGCCGGTTAGTGCAATCCGGCAAGCCGGATTCGTGAGCTGTTGGCTCTGTTTTTGCTTCTTCTTCTTCCTTCGTTGGTTTTTCTGCACATGCTCTCTCTTTCACTCAAAAACCGTGAGCAACCCATCCATTTTCACCTCCATCTTCTTCATTTTTCATCCATTTTCATGCCCAGATCAATCATTCAAACTAATACCCAAGCATTTCATCTTCATTAAACATTTCTTCATCATGATTTCTTCACTTGTTCTTCATCATTTCATTACCATTTTATTCACGCGTGAACAGTACCTCGCCATTTCTTTCTCAAATCTCTTCATCTTTCACTCACTTTCTTGTTAAAATCAATCATCTTTAAAATCATTTTAATTGATTCAAACTTACTCCTTTTACTCAACATCTTGAAAATCCGAATTTGTGCATTTCGAGTATTTCAAATTACCACTTCCATAGTGTGCTCTCCTTATGGTTTTTATCATAGTTTTCTATTATATTATGCACTTACGTTTTCATATGCATTGTTGCTTCCATTATGGATTGACATTAATTATTGTTTGATATTTGGATGCAAATGTTTTGTTTTGAACACAAAAGATAATCTTGGTAAATTTGATCCAAAATTCGATGTTGTTATTTTTGGTTATTCAAATTCAAGCAAAGTTTATAGAATTTATAATAAAAGGACTTTAGTTGTGGAAAAATCTATGCATGTTACTCTTGATGAGTCTAACCCCTCCTCTACGGAGAAAGTCATTGTTGATGATAATATAGAAGAACAACAATAAGAAGAAGCATCAAATGACAACCAAGAAGACTCATCACATGGAATTCAAGAGGAACATTATGAAGAACCAAATGAAGAGCAAAATGAAGGTACTTCTCAAACACTCCCCAAGGAGTGGAGGTATGTTTCCTCTCACCCTAAATACTTAATCTTAGGAGATTCATCACAAGATGTAATTACTAGATCATCATTTAGAAATATATGTAAGTATTTGTAATAGTGGATCTAATGTACTTATGCTTTTCTTAAGTTTTGATGATAAAAAATGTGCATTGATGATTACATTGTATTTGATGAAGCTTTGATCTTATGCAATCTATGATTAGTGAATGAATGCATATTTTTGCACTTTATCGATGTATTGTTGAATATGCATTACTTGTTTTAAATGATATCGTAAAAGGAAAAATTTCATATACTTCGAGAATTTTAAGCATATAAGATTTTTTTTGTTAGATCACATTAGATCTTTGATGAGTTGAGTTGTCTTGATTTATAAAATGTGATTGGTAATTATGGTTCTTGAATTGTTGACATTATGCTCTTATGACTTTTGCATTCCCTTGCTTAGCTTATTACTTGTTCTATTTTGGATAATATGTTTTTTGAACACTTTTATTGTCCAAATAGGGAGACAAAGTAATAAATAATTTTAAATGATGTAAATTGGGGGAAATAACATGCATTTTGAGCATTCTTTTAATGGTTGATATATGATTATGGAATTCTCGGATTTAATTGTTATAAGTGTTGGGGGAATTCATATTGATTTTGATGATTAATGCTTATATGTGTATTGCTTGATGAATTGATGGAGTTATTGGAGCTTATATCTTTTTAACCATGTTGTGCAATTGAGAATTTGTTCATTTTGAAGGGGAGACTTTACCGAAATTTTTGTTCGCACAAAATGGATAATAGCTTTATCGAATTATTATTTTTTATCTTGTTTCAATTGTGGATTATGTGTGTTGCTTGATAAAACTTGTGGATTATTAAATATTGAAGTGTTGCTTTATTCATGGAGTTGTTGGGTTGATGATGGAGTTGATTGCTATGATATTTTGGAAGTGTTTTTCTCTCATGTGTATAAAAGGTTTTACTCATTTTTTAAGGGGAAACTCTAACAAATTTTTGCTCACCAAAAACCGAACTTGCATGTCCTTCTTTTCTCTTTCTCTTTTTGATATTGAAGGGGGAGATAATTTGAGAGTTTGATAATTTGGGAGTTTTTGGGAGTTTTAAGAATGCATTTGAAAATATCTTACAAATGGAAAGATTTTTTTTAAAATGATTACTTGAGCAAAAATCTTTTTATTGACCATTTCTTAATTTGGCCATATATTTAGGGGGAGCATGTAATATGCTTCACTTTGGTTAAATTTTTAAATTTGCCATATATTTAGGGGGAGCATGTAATATGTTTCATTTTGGTTAAATTTTTTAAATTGGCCATACATTTAGGGGGAGCATATAATATGTTTTTGAATAATATGCATTTTCAATAATTCTTTTGATGTTTGAAATTTGATTATGATAATGATTTTGATGATTTTGAGATATGATGATGATTTGATCACATAGTTGTTTTATATGATAATTTTATGTCATGAGTTGTTGATTTGGTAATAAATGAAATAATGGTTCATGATATTTTTGTGTGTTTTGGCTTTTATCATGATCTATAATAATTTGGATGTATAATTACTAAATCATGTATTTGAGGTGATGCTTGTTGTCAGGGGGAGATTTTGTCGAAACTTCTATTAAGACAACATGGGTAACAAATTTGCTATTTTTATTCTTTTCCTTTAAAATTTTCTTTTTATGATGAAGGGGGAAAAGATTACATGTTTTCATATTTATAAAAATTTTGCTACTCTTATTCTTTTCCTTTATGTTTTCTTTTTTGATGATAAAGGGGGAGAAGAATACATGCTTTTAAATTTGTAAAAATTTCTACTCTTTTTCTTTGCCAATTAAGTTTTCTTTTTGATGATGAGGGGGAGAAAAATCCATGTATTTAAATTTCTTATTTTAGCAAATTGGCAAATTGTAAAAGAAGATTTTATTTAGGGGGAGTAAATTTGTGGAATTATTCTTTAAATACATGAAATGTTTGTCATCATCAAAAAGGGGGAGATTGTTAACATATATGTTTCCATAATATTGATTTTGATGATAACAAACAATATTAAGAACGATTAATCTTTTAAGCTCAAACTATGTTTTTATACATTTTAAATAAATCATTATTTTCACATTATAAATGTTTTATATTTTGGAAAAATGATTTATGAAAATATACATGTATCCAAATGGAGTATGTATGTATGCAAGGGGAGTCTATTTTAAATAAATTTTTTAACCTTGCATTGATTTAAGGTGAGCTTTTTAAAACTAGATTAAATCTTTGTAATGTATTTTGTCATCATCAAAAAGGGGGAGATTGTTAGCTTTTTTAGCTATAGATATTGATTTTGATGATAACAAATCATATGTATTGATTAAACAAAGATTTATAAATTGTGTTTTTTATAATAAGAAAATGAGGGTATAAAATCAAAGTGTTATTGGACTAAAATGAATGTGTTTTTAAAGCCTTTGATTTTGAATTTCGAATTTGGATTTAAATGACAAGTTTTGAAATTTTTGATTTTAATAAGTATTATTATAAAATTTCGAAACTGGACCTATTTGAAGTTATTTAAATGTTTTGGGTCATATTATAATTTATGAATGTTTTGGACTAAAATAAATGTGTGTTTAAATCTTTGATTTTATTTTTGAATTTCGAATTTGGACTTAAATGACAATTTTTGAAATCTTTGATTTTAATAATTATTATTATAAAATTTCGGACTTGGATATTTTTATAAACATTTGAAATGTTTTGGGCCATACTATTATTTATGAATATTTTGGACTAAAGTGAAAAGTTTTGAGAACTTTGAAAATATGGGTATTTTGTTGAAAAGGACCTTTGTGAAAAATAATAAAATTGTTAGGGCTAAGTCATAATTTCAGAAAGTTTTTGGAATAGCAAAGTAATATTTGGAAATTCTGAAATTGGACCTATTTGCAAAGTTTTCTGACGTTTTGGGTCATAATACAGTTTTATAAAGTTTTGGGGTCAAACTATAAAATTGAAAACTATTTCACTGTAGCAGCTACTGTAGCAACCGGCTAACCGGTTATCAAATCCGGCGAACCGGTTTCGGGCAGAATGTGTGTGAAACGCAAGCGGCGAACCGGATGTGAAATCCGGTAAACCGGTTTTCTGGGTTTTCGAGACAGAATGCAACCAAAATGCAAGCGGCGAACCGGTTGTGAAATCCGGCAAACCGGAAGCGGGCAGAATGCAACCAAAACTCAAGCGGCTAACCGGATTCAACAAACGGCAGACCGGATGTTCAGAAATTCAAATTTGTGCTGTAACGGTAACATGAAGCGGCTAACCGGATTCCATATCCGGTAAACCGGTTCCGGCCAGAAATGAACATAACGGCTAGTTTTTGAGTTCAAACTATATAAACTCAAAACCATTTCATTTTTGGAAACTCAAGCAAGCATAAACAAGAGCACACAACATACATTGAGCTTCATTTTCGGAAATCATCATTTGTTGAAAGATCATTGTTCTTCAATTTGTATATCTACTCTTAGAGAGAGATTCATTGTTGTATTTATTATTTCTCATCAAATTGTGAGTGTACAAGTGAGGGAAACACTTGGGTTAAGAGATTGGGGATATAATCTCTTGTTGTAAAGGTTCATTGACACCTTGAAGTCAATTGTAATTGGTTGAAGCCTTGGAAAGGCTTGGATAGTGAAATCCTCAAGCGGGTGTGCTTGGAGGCGTGGACGTAGGCGGGGATAGCCGAACCACGTAAAAATCCTTGAGTTCGTTTTTCTCTTCCCTTACTCTTTTATTATTGTGCTTGCATTGAATTTATTGTTTTCGAATTGATTAAGGCATTAGATTGAATTGTTGTGTGGATTTGCTAGGATAAGTTTTAAAATTCCAATTCACCCCCCCTCTTGGGTTGCACACTTGTATTTCAGACACATGTTGAGACTTCACCTTCAACCCAAGCTTGAAAGAAAATTAGCCACTCATAGTTGAACTAGGGGCAAAATGCGAATTTATTAAAATACATAGAAAATACAAGATAGAGAGAGAATTACAGAAAATGAATCCCAAAAATGGATTCAGAGGTGCTAAATTAGGGGGGGAGGCCCCCTTTTTATAGTTACATCGAGTAAATCATGGCCATCGGATTAAAAACAGTTTGGACGCTCAGGATTTTGCCACGTCATCAGCCACTATTTGCACAGTACAGTCAACAGCCACTATTTGCACAGTACAGTTAACAGCCACTATTTGCACAGTACAGTCAACCGCCACTATTTGCACAGTATAGTCAACAGTACCCGTATATGTGAATAGTATCGTATATGTGAACAGTACCGTACGTGTAAACAGTGTCATTTTTCCTTTTATACTCCTCCTAAGGTTTTCGACCGTCCTGAGCTCAAAAATGATGTCCGTTTTGCCATTTGATCTCTCGTTTATTGTGAAATGACTATGATGCCCTTAAAATACATCAAATACTTAATTAAAATAAAACACACATAATTAAAGTACAAGAAATTTAAACACATAAAAGTAACGGTTGTTAGCAATATTTGATACATAAAATAACGATTTCTCCTTTATAAATATGCACTTTCTAACACTCAACACACGACACCAAGAAATTTCTAATTAAGAACTTTAAAATGAAAGATCTTGGTAACACCTCTTTTGTATTAGGTGTACAGATACACCAGGATTACTCCCAAATTATTCTTGAATTATCGCAAAAGAACTATATCAAAAAGGTTCTCAAGAGATATGGCAGGCAAGATTGTAAACTAAGTGATACCCCTGGGGCTAAAGGAGACATGCTTAGTCTTAATCAGTGCCCTAAGAATGATTTTGAGGAAAAACAAATGCAAAAGATTCCTTATGCATCAGTAGGTGGAGGGTTGATGTATGCTCAAATTTGTACGCAATCGTGTCATTAAAGGATATTCAGTTTGATAAGGAGTTTGTGATTTTAGATGCTCTTATAATTTTGACATCTTTCAGTTATTTCAATTTATGGATATTTCAGGTTATTTTCTACAGAAATAAAGTTTTGGTTTATTCACACTTTGATTTTAGTATGGTTTGATCTCAATAAAGTTTAAGGTAGACCAATTGAAAATAGGCATGTTAAGACCACATTGCATGAAATTTCTATGATACACATCCACATTAAGATCCATGTCATTCAATTGTATTAGCATAGTGACCATTGATGGGTTGAGTTACGATAGTTGTAACAAGGGCCACTTTGGTCGTATGTTGGTATGATTGATGGACCAGATTTAATTGGTTATAGATACATTTTGGTAATAACTGTAAGGTTGAGCTCATATGGTTATTTTTACAAAGTATAGTTATCATGTTACACATAAAGCCCAAGTAGGAGATTGTTGGATGTTTAAATCCAACATTGTTGAATCCTTAATCCAATGTTAAACTCTTATGTGAAAAATTATGTGTTGCAAACTGTCATATAAGATTAAACGCAATTATGAGTTTTAATGTATCTAATAGGGTGTACCTTTAATGTTAGAGACTTAATGATATTATAATTTTATGATAGGCAAAATTAGGAAGACCTAATAACAACAAGAAAAAATTATCTATATAAGTGGTTATAGTCCTCAAGTCACGCATATTTTTCTATTCTTTCCAACATTCTGTCATGAGAGAGAGAGCTATGAGAAACTTAAAGGATTCTCTAAAAAAATGTGTAGACCCAAAAGGACAACCACACTACTATAGTGAAAAATTAAGCATAATGGATTTGGGTACACTCCCGCATAACTTGTTATTGATTCTTAGTGATACAACATGAATATTCCTGATCTATAGGTGATTGTTTTCACTAAAGGATTTCTTGTTCCAATATGTCCCCATTCCCAAAAAGAAAATCCCTTGATTGTTTTCACTAAAGGATTTCTTGTTCCAATATGTCCCCATTCCCAAAAAGAAAATCCCTTATGATGCGTATGCCAATTGATAATTAGAATGAATTAAAATTAAATGAATTGGAATGGGAAAGAGCTGCAATCAAAATAGAAAATGGGAACCAGGATAGGTTACTTATTTGAGTTACATAAAATAGAATGGATTGTTATAAAAAGTAAGTTACTAAAATGCCCTTAGTTTATTACTATGATTGTTATTTGTGATTAGTATTCTAAACAATTATTGTTAATAACAATAATAATGAAAATAACCAATCGACAACAATCACTGATAAGCGACAGCTATTAGTGATGGACGGAGGCGGTAGCAATCAATGATGAATGAAGGCAGTAGCAATGACTTAATCAACGCGATGAACAACAGTGAGTAGAGATTAGTGAGTGGCAGCAGCAGCAGTCAGCAATGATGTTAGAGAGCAGCAACGACAATGAGTAGCAAAGGCAATGAGCAGTGATTGATTTAAATATTTTTTATTTTTTAAATATTTAAACTAAGGACAAAATGGAAATTATAATATTACTTATTTCCAAATTATTGTGGGGCATACCAAAATGATTCTCATTGCCACCTTTATCTTCGTAAGTAAACATGGGTTTGATTATAATTTTGAATTCACAGTATTAAGAGGGAAAGATGGCCTTAAACACGAAAATTCGGATGTGTTAATTATTAATTATCATAAAATATGTATGATATGAATAATGAGGGATATGTACAATCATGTAGAACGTGAAAGCTATTAAAAGCCGAAGTTGGTAATAAAAACTAGTTGTTTGACAAATTTAACTGCTGGAGTGGTTTATGGTCTCTTCAATTGCCAAATAAGGTCAAGCTTTTTATGTGGAGAGCAGCTAAGAACCTTTTGCCAATTGCAATGAACTTGTGGAAGAGAAAGCTATTGTAGAGCCCAATTTGCCAGCTTTGTAGGAGAGGAGTGGAGACCATATGCGCTACTCTCATGGAATGTAAGCAGGCTTATAAACTACAGAGGCATGCTCCTCTCACCATTGCTAGAGCAAACGTGGGTGAGTTAAGTGTGATTCAAGATTTGTCGAAGGATTTAAACAAGGCAGCATTTGAACCTATGTTATTGGCTAGCTTGGAATGCAAGAAACGGATTTGTTTCGAGAACAATAAGATAGATCCTTTGATATCAGTGGCAAAGCCAGAAGCAGTGGTTGATGCCTACCAAAGATCCTGGTCAAGCATATGTTGGCAAGATCAGAAATGGAAAGAAATTGAAATGGAGACCTCACCCAGTAATGCAGTCGATTAATGTTGATGCAGCTACTGATAAAGAGAAAAAGTTTGCTTGATTGGGTGCAATAATTAGAGACTTAAATGATAAGGTTTAGGTTGCTGCTGTGAGAAACTCTGAGCTGTGGACAGATACAGTTCTGCAGAAGCTGAATTATTGGAATGGGGATTACAATTGGCAAAAGAAGCAGGCTTTGCATCTTCGATTATAGAAACCAACTAAAAACAAATGGCTGATTTGGTGAACAACAGACGAAGCAGCAGAACATAGATATTTTTGGATTATTTCAGCCATTCAAAACCAAAGCATGGATTTTCAGCATATTAAGTTTCAATTCAGTCTCATCACTCCTTAAGGCAAATATATATATATATCTAATTGTTTTAGAGGAGTGTATTGATTGATTGATGAAAAATCAAAAAGCGGAGGTTAAAGTGGTAATTTAACTATAATAAACAATTAAAAAAAAAGATTGGCATATTTGGAAACTGGCACACATAAGATGTGATACATATAAACAGGCGATACTGAAGTGGAATGACTCAAAACTCATTGTAAACATGAATCGAAAGTGACTTGTTAGTGGGTACACTTGCTAAGATCTTTTCAATCTATCAAAACTTCAATTTCAATATTCAATTAATTATTAATTGAGCTTATTAAAATTATAATATTATTATATAATATTTGCTGAAAGACTTTTGACTTTCTTGAATAATTCCATGTGAATAAAGAAGCCTTATCAAACACCTCTTCTGTGTAAACAAACAAACACACACTCCACCACCCCAACACAACAGACACAATATCTCTCTCTTTGTCTGAATTTGATTTTCTTTCAACATCCTCTTCATCATTTGTAATAACAATAACATAAAGAAGCTCCAAGCCAAGGATCTTGTCTCTTCTCTTTTCATCTATCTGTAAGCTTTCTCAATCAAACTCTGGCACTGCAAATTTTAATTTAGCTTCCGTGTCTGGATCTGTGAATTTTTTTTAAATTTTAAATCTAGTACTTTAAACCCTGATGAAATTGAAGGCTCTATATATTCAGGGGAAAATTGCTTCATGGGAAAATTGCTTCATGGGAAAATTGCCCCAGTTTTTACTTCGTCTGGGATTCTTATTTTGTGAATAGAAATTTGAAGAAAAAATAAAGTAAAATAAGATAAAAGTAGCGTTAAAGAAACGCGTGGAAGTAGCTGGACGTCTCGTTCGTACAGTGTTTTTTGTCTCTACAGTCAATTTTCGCGGGGATTATTTATGTCATTTAGTTCACCAAGGCCTCATAAGTCCCACGCGCTTTTGTTCCGCGTGAATGCTACGCTTCTACTTCCAACTTCGGAGGCGGTCATGTTTAATTCAGGCCTTTTTATTTTAATATTCTCTTTGCGGTTAATTTGGGCAAAAGGGTATCTCTACCATGGCTTGGTTTAGTTTCTTTTGCTGTAAATGATAATGGCGGGATTTAGCTATCCGGTACGAACTAAAAATATTTGTAACATATAGCTTCTAGTCAGTAGCATAACCAAATTTTAATGATATAATGTTGGTGGAAATAAGAGTTTTGTTGCATTTAGAAAAATCTGTTTCATAGGTTGTTATTTGTTGTACAGGTACCGTAGCAATTCCTATGAATTATAGTTTCTTTTTTGTGTTAATCTAATTTAGTGGTTTATGCAACTTGATTTTGGGTATGATATTTGTACATATAATCTTTTGGGGTCTTTTTATGAAGGTAACCTTATTGAATTAGCTCTTCACCAACTCATTTGATGGCTGCGTCTTTGGTAAGAATTGAATTTGCATCATTTATCCTAATTAAATGTGGAACTATTTCTATTGGTAAAGAATTCTAAGCAGCTGGTTGTGTTTAGAAAGATGGATGCTTCCATTTTGTCTTCGCCTTTTTATCTTTTTCTTTTTCTTTTATATGGAGGATGTGCATGTATTTTTAGAACATAAATCACGGAATAGCGGGCATTATGAGCTAGATTTTATCTATGTATAGACTTTTATATGTGAAATTTTGATTGTGCTCACGATTAGATAGATGGTCGTTGAAACACAGTGGAGCAGCTGAATTGCCAGTGGATCAGTGGAAATCCTGGATTAGGTCTGGCTTGAGAGAATTCGAGGCTTTAGGCAAATTTAATTAGGGCCCTTTAATATTTATTGCTAAAATGGTAAAAATTTATAGCTTCCATATTTCATTTAGATCTTTTTCTTCTTGCTTCTTAATATGCAAAATTATTAAAATTTATACATTTATTTTTCAAAAAATTAAAAAAAAGTATATATGTATGAGGATTAGTATGACATAATTGAACTATAGTTATTATTTTCATGAGATTTACAAATGAACAACCTTAATTTATGTGTGGACATTATTTAGAAGGTTCAATTTTGAAGACTGCATCAGGACAGTTTAGCTTATAAAGTTATATTTAGTAAGATTAAAATATTACTATATTTTTAGTCAAACATTAATCAAGTTCTATTATTTTAAACTGGGATCTTGGCACTGCTTTAATAGTTTATAATTTTTGGAAAAAGAAGAAACAATATGGGCCTTGTTGATATTAAATAGAGGCACCAGGAAATCCTGATAAGGCTTTATTTGAATTTTATTTAAAAATTTCAACTTACACAGTTGTTGGTGAATTTTTCAAATGCTTTATTTACTTTGGTTAACTTACCATTTGAAATCAGTTAATATGAGTATTATCTGGCTGTTCCTTTTTCCAGGGTCACTCAAAAATGAAGAGGATGGAGTCAAGAAAGTCACATTCTTGGTGGTGGGATAGCCACATCAGCCCCAAAAATTCTAAGTGGCTTGCAGAGAATCTTGAAGGCAAGCATTTATTTGAGTATGCAGTTACTTCACGGTCTTATTCATTACTAAGTGATTTGCAATAGATTTTAGTTACTAAGTGATTTAGAGTAGATTTTAATCTCTTTTTTCATAAATTGTATTTTTTTTAATTTTTGCTTTACTGCCCTTACATGATTTTTACTGAATGATTCCTCCTATAAACAAAACTCTGTCTTGTTTAGGGATATCGATTTGTTTGCTATTTGAGGAAATATCTGTCTAATGGAACTTATGTTTTTTGTCTTATATTTGACCGGCTTAAGGATATTCATTTTACATTCTAATGGTGGCATCTTGAAATTTGTAAGCTGGTACACGATTGGATAATTTTAGTCACTCCCCCCCACCCCCCTCTAAAACCTTTGTATACTTGTACTGACATTGCCTAATAAGAGTTTAGTGCTCTATCATTTGAACCACCAAACTGTCCAACAATTAATCATTTGAACGACCAACCGTTGAAGAATTAAGAGTTTCCTAGCAAGAGTTGACTCTATAGCCATTTGAATGACCAAAATGCTGAACAGGAAACTGACCAAGCATTTTCTAACTTCAGAGATGGACCAGAGCGTCAAAAGGATGCTGAAACTGATTGAAGAGGATGGAGATTCATTTGCTAAAAAGGCTGAGATGTATTATCAAAAGAGGCCAGAATTAATATCTCATGTGGAAGAATTCTACCGCATGTACAGGTCTTTGGCTGAGCGTTATGATCATGTAACAGGAGAATTGAGGAAAAATATTCCATCAGACCTCCAATCCCAGGGCTCAGGCATTTCTGATATCAGCTCAGAACTGCCTTCGGTGTGCCCCTCTCCTGACCAAAGGCCAAGCCGTCGAAAATCTGGCCCCAGAGCTGCTGGTTTTGATTTCTTCCTTGGTTCTGCTGGAAGCAGTGCTGAATTTTACCCTAAAGAAGGAGATGAATCATCTTCCATATCTGACTCTGAGTCAGAATCTGATAGTTCCTCAGTCAACAATTACTCAGCTTTTGCAGGGAATGGTGGTGATCAAGGGCTGCAGAGGAAAATCAATGAATTGGAGACAGAGCTTCTTGAAGCAAAAGAGAAACTCCATTCGCAGGAGGAAAGGATTGCAGATGAATCTATGAAAGGTGCAAAAAATGAGAATCCTGAAGCTCTTTTTGCTAGAATTGCAGGATATGAGAAAAAGCTGAGACTTGCTAATGAAAAGATACAGCTTTCAAATGAAGAAATTTTGAGGTTGAAGATTGAGCTTCAGAAATATAATTCATCAGAAACAAAGAACTATTCACAGGCTGACTTTGGATCGCCAGCAGAGATAAATGTCAACATGTGGGATGCGGAGCTTCAAGAAGAGATTAATGGGTTGGAAACGCCAAGTTTAGACCTGGATAACAAGGTAAAGGCCCTTATGGAAGAGCTAAGAATTACAAAGGAGAAACTTATGCTCTCAGAAGCAGAAATTGCTAGTTTGAAACAAGAAGTTGAGAGTAATAGATCCGAGAAAATCCAAACTTTGCAAAATCAACTTCAATTGGCTCAGAAAGATATTGTAACATGGAAATCTAAGCTGAGCTCGGAGAGAAAAGAGGTTTCCAAGCTGCAAGAAAGAATTAAAAGTTTAAAAACTAGTTTGTCAGACCGTGATCACGAAGTCAGGGATTTGAAAATGGCAGTGTCAGATGCAGAACAGAAAATTTTTCCCGAAAAGGCACAGATTAAGGCTGAAATATCGGGATTATATGAAGAAAAGGCTTGCTTGGTGGAGCAGCTAAGAGAATGGGAATCACGTGGAAGGTCTCTAGAGGATGAGCTTCGAATAATCAAGACTCAGAAAACTGAATTGGAGGAAAGAATTGTTGGTGAAATTGAGCAGTTAAAAGCAAGCATTGCAGAGAGAGACAATCATATAGAAAATCTAAACGGAAGCCTAGATAGTTTAAAGGCTGAGAGAGACAGGCTTGAATCTGATGTGATTTCCAGAGACGATCGCATGGATCAAATGGAAAAGCATTTGCAGCAGCTACATATGGAACATACGGAGCTAATTATGGGTGCCGAAGATGCTCATAGAATGGTAGGGGAGTTGAGATTGAAAGCTAAGGAGCTGGAGGAGGAGATTGAGAAACAGAGAGTTGTGATCTTGGAAGGAGCAGAGGAGAAACGAGAAGCCATACGACAGCTGTGTTTCTCACTTGAGCATTATAGAAGTGGTTATATTAGCCTTCGAAAGGCGGTCATAGGACACAAAGAAGTTGCAGTTTTGACATCATGTTGATATTGTTTAATTGATTGAATGCATGCATGTTGATGTCGCCCCTTTTTCCTTTTTAATAATTTAGGTTGTTAGTTGCCAAACTCTAATTTGCTTGTAAGTACATGGCTTGCGTCTTTTGATCTTTGTTCTTTTTTACTGGAGAAAATAAATGCATGAACAGGAAGGAAAGTAAAAGTTCAATTTTTTTTGTTCTATTTGGTGAAAAATTTGAATTTACGAACTCAAATTCGAGCTTTTTTTATTTTTTTGCAAAATTTCTTAATTGGAAATGTTACAGATCCAAATTTGCCACTAATAATTCATCATGAAATCAAGATGGAAAAAAATTTATGCGAGCTTATCCCTACCAATGGCTGCTGGTGCCTTAATAAAGTTGAAGACATCATCCCGATTTCTCAAGAGATTATTTTCTTTTTTCCACAAAAAGTGTGGGACAAATTGCAGATTTTCCTGGTGTTTGGTAAAAATAATTTACAGACTGGTATCAGTTGATTTTTAGGATAAACTCCAGATTGTAACCATTCCATGAAAAAGTTTTCTACAAAATTTTCAATCCACGTCAACTTTTAACAGACAGGAATATTAATTTCAATGTGTTGATTAAGCAAATCTATGCCAGAAAATGGGGTCATTTAAGTTCAAAACGAAATATGAGTAGCCAACCTGGACAGCCAAACTGGACGTGTAGTACCCAAAACAAGAATTTCATCTACCTAAAAATTCTTATCAGCTTGCTCTTGCATTGCTGTGCACGAATTCAAGAGTCTCCATTTGTTATGTACCCTACATTGGATAAATTGTCCTTTAAATTTTGCAATTTCAGAGTTCTTTATTACAAAAGATTGTTTCAAATGAACAGGAAGAAGTGGTGAAAACTTGACCACCATTAAATCCATGCCAAATAACCCAAGAGACTAGGTTGATTTCACAACGTGTCAAAGAGCTCATCAAATGCTTTTGCACCACAAATCAGTGCCAAAAAATTTCCTTTAAAAAAATAATACGAGCACACACACAGGGCGAGAATTGTTAAACCTTTGATGACCTTCATGCCAACATCATTACCGAAATGAAAATCAAACTAACTTGACAGAGAACTGTGAATTGTAATGGATCTATTATACATAACCTCAGAGTGGGAAAGTATCTGTCACAAATATTTCATACGAGTAATAAGTGGTTACTCGAGGACTTCTGAAAATACACAATCTATAACCTCTGAGCCAATTCTACAAACATCAATGGCATTAACCAGTTTGTTTCTTCCTACTACTAAATACATTGATGTTGTAAAGGAACAATAATGCAACGTGAACAACTTACAAGAACCTTGTCAGCAATGGCACACTATGAATGAATCATAAAGCCAGATGCTTAAAAATTTACATCCATAAACACTGCAAGAGAAAGAGAGAGATAGAGAGAGATGCCTCAATGTTCTAGCTTCTCAGACAGATTTGCTGAAATTATGAAGACCACCAATATAAAAAACAAATGTGAAAAAATTTCACAAACCTGTGAATTTTGGAGCCTCAAACACAGATCACTATCAACTTTCTGGTGAAAGCATAGGGAACTTTCAGTCATCCCAAGCACTATCTGCCGCACCCTCCCTTTTCATGTTTGAAGCTGCAATCATGAACCTGTACTTGTCTTCAATGTTTACTGACGGTCCCATCATCGAGAGCTTGGACGTTGCAACTGTTACTCCTTTCTGTGCAGCTGCTGCTTCCCTCTCCTTCCTTCTGGCAACCTGAAAGCAAATAGCACCGAGCTTACTGAAAATGGAAAGAAATAAGAAAGTGAAAAACTCTTCAAAATAAAATCTTTTAATCAATTGACCTCCTTTATTCCTCACTTGGCAAAAGAAGAGTAAAGGTAAAACCGAACAAAAACAGCAGGCAAAAAGATTTTGCTCATCTATAGAATTATTATCATATTAAAAATCTGTACCTTCCCAGTTGCAAATGCCACAGCATTTCCAGATTCAGCATCTACGATTGCTTTCTTTATTTGTGCCACAAGGAGCTAGAACATAGTCACATCAATAAAAAAAAATTGAAAGCGTCATATATACACATTGAAGAGAGAATTAGGATTGTCCAGAAAATCAAATTTCGAATTAACAGAGAATTAGGATTGTCCAGAAAGTCAAATTTTGAATTAACAGTACCATATCCCGATCTGTGTAAAAAGAAGTAGCTTGTCCCATTGATCCACCACGCCCGGTCCTTCCAATCCGGTGCACATAATCTTCCACGGTCTATGTGCCACAACTTAAGCTTCAGATTTTTCTCAAAAGATTTTATATCAAATGAAAAGACGAGGCTAATGAGATGCATAAAATTAGAAAGAAAGACTTCATGACCACCCCAAGGGAAGGTCTTAGTCGCGGCTAACCACAAGATAAAATCTACATCCATGATATTATGCTCAGGAAGATCACAAACAACAAAACTGTGATTGCTAAAATTAAACAGAATTCTAATTTTTTCATATCACCGTCTAAAATAGCGGTGACATTAAAACTGGTTGTGCACAAGCTTTCACTTGCAGCTAAAAGTACCTTTGGCAGATCCAGATTAACAACATGAGCAACTCCCATGACATCCAAACCACGAGATGCAACATCTGTGGCAACCTGCAAAATAAAAAATAAAAAAACTAGGAAGGCTAAAAAATATTTAATCATAAGCCATGCATCATACTTGGGAAACCAGAGAAACAAAAACCATGACAGTGGAACTTCAGGATAGGGAAAACAAAAGGGTGCGGTATAGGTTCAATCATAAGCCACGGATAATACTTGGGAAACTATTACTTAACAAAATACCACTGTCTCCACAATATTCAATTTCACAGCAATATCAGCCTTTATAGACAGTTATAAATAAAAATGACATTTAAGATGGACTGCCTCAAAAGTTACTGAAACACTGTAAGAATTAGTGTGTCCAAAGACAATCAATTAGCTTCAACTTATTTTATTTGACATCCAAACACCGCAATTAACAATTGACGATAAACTTATTAGCACAAAATACTTTATGAACAACAGTAAAAACATTGAATCCCTCTCATTTCCAGTGGAGGTGATAGATTTAAATCATTTGGTATTCTTTAATAGGCTACTTTAAGTTGCAGAATTTCAAAGATTATGTAGAATAAAACCCAGCCATACAAAAACCATGGGACTTCCAAAGGGATCTCAAAATTTTCCAAATAACGCAACATAATCAGATAACATTTTCCAAAGTAAAAACATATTATTATGTAAATTAAGAAAGTGGATAGAGGGCAATAACACATCACGCATTAAACATTAAGATCAATCATCATGGTTTTAGAGCAAACATAGAATGTTCACAGCAATTTATATGAGAATACCAAAATATTAGTAGAGCCATTTCTAAAATCACGTAGAGCAGACTCCCTGTCACTCTGACTACGGCCACCATGAAGAGCAACAGCATGTAAACCCTCTGCTACCAATGCTTCAGAAACCTCATCGCACCTTGTCTACAATGTAGATCCATATTTGAGTATTAAAACTTTCTATAAAGACTTGCAAGATGAAATAAGTTTATAAAAACAGATATATCATAAACAAGAAAAGAAAAATGCAACATCATTTCCTAGGTTTCTTTTCCAATTTTCCTTGATGCCTCAACTATATCGGTCATGCTTGTAGTCAAATGCAAAACCAACCTAATAAGCTATCTCGTTTTAATTTTGACCACATATACTGAATCTTAATTGTTTCAGAATATTTACAAACAATACAAGACAAGTTTAGAATAGAGCGGCCATTACAAATATAGATAAATTATTTGAAATTGAAATGTGCATGGCTAGGAACCTATCAAAAAAATTAAGCTCTACTATCTGGCAAAAAATTAGCACATATTTGTCAAATACCAATAAGCTTAAAACAGAGTAATTCATTAATCTTTGACATATGAAATATTGCAACTTGGAATCCTAAAATGATGAATATGACAATAATCATACTGATAATACTGATGAATATAGAACATATTGTACCTTCCTTTCCACAAAAACAATGGTTAAAGGAAAGGGATGACAAGACTTTTCAGCCAAAAAAGCCTCCTCCACAAGCAAAGCAAGTAGCCGATCAACCTACAATAGGTAAGATGCTATCTCTCATTACAGCGAGCAATACCAGCAATAAAAGGATCATATGCACTAAAACGTAAAGGGAAAAAAGAAATCACCGTACTAGCCAAGATATAATGATAGATTTCATGTATACTTCCAAAAATTAGATATTATATGAGGTCAAATACTAATATTATCTACGAACATAAGCTTTTGCCACTAATAGTTTCCCGTCAACCAACTTTTAAACCACCAAACTTTTGATAAACCACAGTGCATAGATAACATACCTTTTCATTCTCAGAAACCTTTTTCAAAATCTGAATAACATTTGCAGTTGGGCTGCTCACTTTACCCACCTTAACTTGCACAGGATCAGTTAGATACTCCTGAAATCCAAAACAAGAATCGAGTATATGTAATAATCCTTTGTGATAATCATTTATGATAAGATATTACAAACAACAGAGACTATCACAAAAAAATTCTAATCTTGTTTTGATAAAAAACTCAAAAATGTATCAATGAAGAAGATTTAAAACAGACCGTGGACCAGCTGTCCACTAAGAGAAAAGAACTGGGACTATTTTTGCTATACGAAAGTATACCCAAACACCCCTATACAACACTAGAAACAGTTATAACTCCCTATCTCAAAACCCCATCCCAGTTTAGATGTATGAAGGAAAGGATGAATCTTGAAACTCCTTAGAACTGAAGCCCAAAGTGAAGCAAGAAGAAGAACACTATCCCACAGTTCTTCAGCATTATCTACACTTTTCCCTAAAAAATACGAACATTTCTTTGCTCCCATATTATTGAAAACAGTGCTGCCACTGCAAATTTCCAAAGAGTTTTAGTCCTTGTTCCTCTACCAGAAAATTCTAATTCCTTTACAGATTTTTACTAGGTACCAATAGATAATAAACACCCCAAACTTTCAATTCATAGTTAAGACAGTGAATTTCTCAGCTCTGACAGAAGCATGAATTCTTTGGTGCCTATTTGATCACTAGAAAGATTTGAAACCCATAAATTCTAGATCAGAAACCATACTCTGTCATTTTCCCAACATAGGAGGGACAGATACAATTGCTAGCATATATAAAGTACACCTAATATTCATTAGTATTTATCATTATCAAACACCACTCTAAACAAGCTAAAATAAAGCATGTAAGAACTACAGTGAAAGATATTATACCAAATGAACTGATTAAATCATTGGTCGAAAATAATGGTTAACTGTCACCAGACTATATTTCAGCATAGTATTCAAGTGACATTTGAAAATCAAATATCCAGAGTATCAATTGAAAAATAAAAATAATATATATATGTATATGTACACACACACATAGAGAGAGAGAATTCAGTGTAATGACAGATTAGTTAAATAAAATTATGGTACAGTTATTATCCGAGAACAATGAATAAGTATTATATAGTCAACCTGAATCTGAAGGAACCTAAGATCAAGTTGTCAAAAGAATATTTCCAAGCCACCACTAGACAAGGTCAAACTATTAGCTCAAAGACTACCTTCAGATTTCATGCAGCCTATGAGCCTAAAGTATAATCACCTCATTAAAATGATATGTGAATCAGATAGCAAAACTAGATTACATGTCTTTTCCTACTCATTAATGAAACTAAAAAACTGATTGACGCATATCAAACACATAGTGTAACAATTCAAGGACTAGGAATGTATACAGATGATTGGTAATTTGAATAGCCTTTCCAGAAATGTTTTCAGATGATACCACTTTCCTTCCTTACGGGATAAAAGGAATGTGGGGAATTAATATGAGACCCAACCTGTGCTAAAGCTTCAATCTCCACAGGCATGGTCGCACTAAACAGCGAAGTTTGATGTTTATCTGGAAGATTCTGCATTACCTGCAATCAGCATCAGAAAGTGCAATATTTCAAGTCAGAGAACTTAAATGAAGAATGCATGAGGAGAGGATATCATGATATTGTGCTATCACCATATTAATGGTCACCCTTACCAAAAAAGTTAGAGAACAAACACATCAATGAAAGATAAGTTTATCAAGAAATTTTACACAAATTGAAGAGTTGATATACATCATAAAGAAGCATGAAAAGATGAAGCGAAATACATAGATGATTATGCTCACATCTCCCTTACAGGTTTCACATAAATCATTCTGTTTAAATATGTTGCTGGTTTTCCCCACCCCTTTTCCTTGTTTGAACAATTACACCAAAAAGAAAAGTTATGGAGCCAAAAGAAGGGAGCTAAACATTTAGAAAAGAGAAGTGGATACAAAGAGTCAAAAGATATGAACTTAAAGAGATGCTCTATGCCAGCCCAAATGTATATGAGCAAACCTGCAACTGCAAGTGTGAATCTGAGTGCACACATCAAACAAGAATAGTAGGATGGGGAGTCCATATACCTCCCTTATCTGTGGTTCAAACCCCATATCAAGCATTCTATCTGCTTCATCTAGAACAACAAATGAAACTCTAGAAAGAGAAGTATTTCCTTGTTGCAAATGATCAAGAAATCTTCCAGGAGTAGCAACCACTATGGAGACTCCTCCTCGTAGCTCAGACCTCTGTCAAAGTCACCAGTAACAAAAGGAAATTATTAAGCATTAGCATAACTAAATAAAAACTGTTGAATCACTTCACATAAAATCAAAGCTTCAGACCTTTACTCCTGGTTTACAATGGGGGTAAAAATAAAAATAAAAAGAGGTTCAGACAGGAATCCAGGCTTACAAAATATAAACAGTAGTACCTTTTTTCTATGCCTATAACCAAAGATATACTACTTTCAGACATGGAGAAGTCAACCAACCTATCACTAAACCTATGGAATTTATTTTATTCGCCTTTACTGACTCCTAGAAAGTTCTCAACCATTCTATGAAGTTCAACCAAGTTTTAAACTAAGGAATACTAAAATAAGCCTACAGCCTTCCATAATCAGGACACTTACAGAACATAATATGGCGAGAAGTCTCAGGGTTTCATACCCCTGACATTTATGCTACAAAGAAAGGTCTTAACCAGCTCTGTTGAGAATTTAACGAGTCAAAGAATTGGAGTCGGTTGAATGTATTTATTAAAGCTTAAAATGAATAGATAAATAAATCAAGGCAAAATTATCATGCCAAAAGTAGTCACCTGCTCAGCAATGTTTGTTCCACCCACTACTATTGCAGTTTTGAAGGAATCAAGAGATCGACTAAGAGCTTTAACCTGTATATGGATACCATATCAAGATGATAACACATTAAAGAATTAGCAGCAACTTCAGCATGAGAAGATACAACTCATAGGGTACAGAAATTTAATATGCAAGCAGTAATATGAAGAATCCTATAAGCAGCATAAATAGTTCTTTGATAGAATATGCAGAGATTTAAAATCCAAAAAGAGGTATGGAAATATGTGCTCAAGCTGAGGAAAGAAGAAAGTCAAGTATGACAGGAGCAAAAGATACTTGAAAGTAGTTGACAGCAGAATAAACTCTATCCAGTTTAAAGTAAACAAAACATCACACCGTTAAACATATGGAACTCCTAGCTAAAACAGTAGAGAGAGAAAAATATATATTATTCATACAGAATTCCTTACAAATTTGATTCCAAAATGGTCCAAAGAACCCTCAACTGTTAATAGGCTCCTTCAGCAAAGAAGAAATTAATGCGCAGGTAAAATTTAACAGTGTAACAAACCAGCTATTTCCAAAACAATTTCATAAGTACGTTCATGAACACAGTAGCTGATTCCTACCTCTTTTTCTATTTGTTGGGCAAGCTCTCTGGTAGGAGCCAACACCAATGCCAAGGGTCCATCACCACGTCCAACAGGTGTTTGAGCCACACAGTGCTACATGCATATATTAGAAAATACAAACATGAAAGGAAAATTACCATCATAAGTAGGAAATAAAGAGTCAGAACATCCATACAGCCAAAAGGAGAAAATAGTCGATTACAAAAGGGACTCGCTTATCGACCTGAATCATAGGAATGGTGAATGCTGCAGTTTTGCCACTGCCAGTTTCAGCACAACCCAATAGATCCCTTCCACTGAGAGCAACAGGCATAGCCTGAGCCTGAATAGAAGTTGGCCTCGCATATTCATGAAACTCAATATCCTTCATGATACTTGGGTGAAAACACTAAAAATATACAAAGTCCAAACATTTTATAAGCTGCCGACAACCATTGAAAGTCACGAATCAAATGCCGAGTAATGGGTTATCCAATGGTATAAATTCAAAGACAGTACCATGTCAGTAAAAGATTCAATAGGTGCAGGGGCTGGAACAGAGCCTGAAGCAACAGTAACATCCACGTTAAGACGCAAACGAACCTCCTCAATCTATAAGATAAAAATAATACTCTCATCACATGCAGTTTCAAAACAAAAGGTACGAATGTTGGCTAAACAGATTATATCATAATATTTAATTTCTTTTTTTAATTAACTTAAAAGCGCTTCAGTTATTAATATATTAAACCAATAAAAAAAAGAAAAAAATGAATGAGGCACCTGCTCAGGATTGAAGCGGAGAACGCGGTCTGATGGTTTCCAATTATTGAAAACGGGTTGGGGTACGGGGTGAGCAGCGTAGCTCCGGCGGCACGTGGTATTGGAGTTGGAGTTGGAGTTGGAGAAATTGGGGAGGGATTTTGAAGAGAAAGAGAGCTTCGTCGTCAGGTCAGAGTCTAGGGTTACTACTGAGGAGGAGGAGGAGGATGATGATGATGATGATGATGAAGAAGAAGAAGAAGAAGAAACTTTGCTCACTGAGTTGGAGCTCGAGGTTCTCCGGTACGGTGGCTCATACATCATTTCACTGTCGAGATAAGATTACTCAGTCGTCACTTCGTTTTTGAGAGGTTTTAGAGTATTATGGATCGGTGGTATGGTTGGGATAATGTCAGACTCAGTGAGGCATTTTGTGATTTTAGTGAAATTCAGTCTTTCAAAACTTTAAAATTAAATTCTTTTAAAAAAAATATAGGTCATGCAAGAGTTTAATTTAATTTACCTATCATTTTAGAAAAATTAAAAAGTAAAAAATAAAAGAAAAATTTACACTATTAGCCATAATTATTTTATCATTTTCTCAATTAGTCATAGCAACTTTTTTCTATCAACATTAGTCAAATCTAAATCTTTCTTCCTAAATTACCCTTTTTCACATAACAAAACTAATTTTTCTCCGCATCGTAAAACAAACAAAACGCAGCAGCGTAGCTTTGTACTCGTGAATTATCAACGATGGCAACAAATAATAGTAAAAGTCAGTCATAATATATCCAGATCCAACATTAATTAATATCACTTACTGGTATGAGTTATTTTCTCATTTTTCTTGGTGAATCTAAATTCTGGGACGGGCTGCCTATAGCAACAACAGTTGCCTGTCACACAAACTCTTGGGGCAACAGGCACCATGTCGTCCCAAGCCTTGGTGCGATAGGCAGCCTGTTGCACCAAAGCTTGGTGCGACAGGCTGCCCGTCGCATCATATTTATTACATCTATATTAATTTAATCCGGATCTAAATAATTTTTTTATAATTGCAGGTTTAATGGATTCAGTTGTACTTGAATTGTGTTACGATGGTTGGTGGGAGACATTAGATGATGGCCGTATGGAGTATGTGAATGGTAAAAAAAGAGCTTTTTTGGTTGGAAAAAATTGTCTGTTTGATCAATTATTGACAAGAGTATACGAGGTGCTACAAATAAACTCTAATGAATATAGTATTACAATGAAGACAACTTTGAGGTCTAGTAACACATTATATCGTATATGTGCACTGCCTATGGATATATTTGATGATGAAATGGTGAGGGTTATGTTGCATATGGCATCCAACGTAGCCAATTTTGGATGCATTCCTATATTCGTGACCACATCACCTCGAGTTCCGAGTGAAGGTATTGAACCGCATGTCGATACAAAAACTTTGTTTAGAGCAAATATGTCTGGCCCCGATAATGATGAAGAGGTGTTGCCAAGGACAGTATCGCTGCAGCAATATTACTCTCCAATCCACGATAATTATGACAACATTGAGGATAATGGCGTTATTTTACAAGATGTTAGAGCAACGGTATTCCCAATAACGACGTCGTTGGAGCAACAGTATTCTCCGTATTACAATAATGATTTTCGGGACAATGATGATTTTTATGATGAGGCAGCGAGGAATAATGTTTGTGCAGAACCTTCTAATAATACGAGGGGCACTCATTTCAATAATGATGGTGATGATGGAGGAGCCGGTCCTTCGAATATTTCGTCGGATCAGCATGAGGATGAGTATGAAGATAATGCTCCTGTGAATAACAGAAGCAATAGACCTATTCCTTCTATGGTTCGGTCGAGAAGGAGAATTGATCCTCTCACAAGTCTTACTCCAACTTTGCCTTCGGACACGGTTGCTCTAAGCTTTATTAGCAGTTGTGACTCAGATGATATCAGTATGGGTATGCTATTTGCTGAGAAGAGTGAGTTTATATTACAACTACGCAAGGTGGCCTTTAGAAATAAGTATGATTTCAAGATTGCGCGGTCTACTACGAGACGTTTTGAGGCTCACTGTTCTTCAGAATCATGTAAATGGCGTATTCAAGCAACTAGATGTTCGAACGAGCAAAATGTTCCTTGGGTGGTGAAGAGAATTGACAATGTACACACTTGTCATAATGAGGTATTGGTTGATGGACGTCATCAAGTAAGTAGCCGGGTTGTCGGTCATATTATCGCAGATAAATATATTCAAGACAAGAGGGTTTATATTCCGAATTACATAAGAGCAGATATGCAACAACAATACGGTGTTCAATTAATATATCAGTAGGCATATTGGGCGAGAGAAGTTGGTCTTGAAATAGTTCGAGGCAACCCTGCAGAGTCATATAACTTGCTCCCGAAATACTCTCATGTACTAACTACAGCGAATGAGGGTACAGTCACTCACCTCAAGTAGGATGGAGATGGTAATTTCTTGTACTATTTTGTGGCACTCGGATCTTCCATCAAGGATTTTATGCAGTTCATTCGGCCTGTCATTGCTGTAGATGGTACTCATCTAAAGAGACTATATCGTGGAAGCATGTTCGTGGCAAATGTCTTGATGGTAACAATCAATTGTATCCATTAGCCATTGGGATCATGGATTCTGAAAACAATGATGCTTGGGAATGGTTTATGATGAAGTTACACGGAGTGATCGGCGATAGACCTGAGTTGGTAATCATCTCTTATCGATGCACTGCCATCAAGAGAGCCGTTCTTAAAGTATTTTACAATGCAACTCATGGTGTTTGTTTTTACCACGTGAAAGGTAACATTAAGTTACAGTTTAGAATGTCTAAAGCTCTTTGGGATCAATTTGAGCTTACCTTTATTAATGCAGTAAAAGCATATAGTCACGAGGAATTTAAGAGACAACTTGAAGGGCTGTGGATGATCCACTCTGGTGCGGCTGATTACCTAGAAAATAATGTCGGTACGTGTAATTGGGAAGGTCTCAGTTTGAAGGTAGGAGGTACAGCATACTTACCACAAACATCGCGGAGAGTGTTAATTCTTTCACGAGGGAACCTCGAAAATTTTCTGTAACTCATCTTGTTGATCACTTTAGGAAAACATTACAACAATGGTTTTATGGTAGGAAAATTGTGGCTGAATCAATGACTACTTAGCTAACGACATGGGCAGATGAAATAGTCACTGAGAGAAGAACTATAGCTGAAAGAATGAGAGTTCAACCGGTGTCATCGCATCGATTCCAAGTTGTAGGCAGTGGACTTAAGGAAGGTTTGGTTAACTTGCAAAAGAGAACTTGCACCTGCAGAGTGTTTCAGCTTGATCAGCTTGTATGTGCTCATGCAATTGTGGCGTGTCTAACACACCGGGTGAATTTTATTAGCCTTTGCTCAGACTTCTACACTACAGAATCGTTGGTGATGGCTTATGCACAACCAGTGGAGCCAGTTGGTGATATGGCTGATTGGGAAGTTCCAGATGAAATTCAGGAGATGCAAGTATACCCACCAGTTGAGACACCACAACCTGGCCGTCATAAAGAGCTTAGAATACCCTCGGCTGGCGAGGACGTTAACCGGCGGACTGTACGATGCGGGCGGTGTCATGAACTAGGTCATAATCGTAACTGATGTAAGAATCTCATTGCGTCGACTTCAAGCTAGATGTATTTTCTGTGTTAATCGTCGGTTAAAATTTTTATTATTTTTAGTGTTTCGTTGGTTAAAACTATTATTTATTTTTTTGTGTATCGTATACTTATATGTCATACAACTTTATTTTATTTTAATGATTAAAATGTGAGTATTAAAATGATATAAACTTAAGTGCAAAGTAAAAATTCAAGTTTGAACATTCAAATTACTACAACCGTTTATAATACAATATCGTCATTAAATATGTCAGCTGCAATCTTCTTTCTAAAGTACTGGACATGCCTAGCGTCAAACTCTAATCTAAGGCCGAATATTAAATACATAGTAACCATCAATACAAAAACACCGCAATCGCCAGTTCCGAACTCTTGTTGAGGCGCGCTTTTAACTGCTATAACTTTCCAGGGGTCTACACTCTGCAACTCAGGTCGAATGTTGTAAAAGCCAACATATTCCAACCATCGCGGGAATATAACTTCAAGTGGCTTGAATGTCAACCTGTACTTTTTTTCGTCGCGAAATGTGAGCAATGAGTCGTAAATCCATACTCTATTTTTCCGAAAGTCAACTCGTGCTAGAACCCAATGCTCGTTGTCCAAGTTAACAGGGATGAGTAATTGCATATAAAATTTGAAAAACATATTCGTTATATACGAAATTGAAACAGAAACCAAGCAAAAGCGTCAACTCGAATATTGAAATATAATAAAATACATGCTATATCAACATCCGTCATTGATTTGGACAGTGTGTGCTGTCGCCCACATAGATAACTATTCACGTGGTCGTCGAATTCTAATGAATCGACCGCACTATTCCCGTTGTTCCATAGCTGCCTCAAGAACACCTAGTACATAGACAACCAAGAAATGCATAAATTAACAAAACTTAAATGTAATAAATAAAAAAATAAATAGTATTTATAAGTTTTGTCGGAACGTTACCCAAAAAAATGTGTCAGTATGTGTGACACATTGAACTAAGGCATTTAGAAACTGTCGTTGCTTCGCGCTAATCAAGCGGAGATACTCGTGAATGTGCTGTAAAGAAACACAAACATTTTGATGTAAAAAAAAATTTTATATACAAGTCAACAACACTCTAAAATCTTTGATAGTATAAATACCTCATCGCCTAACCATCCTATCAAGGCTGTACCCAAAATGATTTCAAAGAATGACCGCGGGTGCTGGACTCTCCAATCCATTGTGATATCACCAGCGAACCATCGATCAAACTCAGCAAACATACTAGCGTCCTCCAATCCCCGCAATGGATTTACATCCACATTCGTACTCATGTCAATCGCATGCTCCATGATTTGGGGTCGAGATAAAGGCCGCACGTTCTGTCTTCTCTTGGCTAAAGGAATCACGAACGAACTGTTATAAACATACGACGGTATGTACGCGTGGCCAAACTTACTAACACGCAGAGGCAACTCAGTGAACACCTGTACGTTCTCCCCACTAATATCCCCGTAGAAACTATACAATGACGTGGGCGTAGACAAAATTTGATTACCCATGTCAGTATACACTCCACAATCATCCGGGGCCTGTCCATTCGCAAAGAAGAAAATGTTAAACAACTATAAAAAAGAAGTTAAACGAACATAATTATTAAATTTAAAATTGCTCACTGCATACGAACGTGCAGTGGGAGAATCATTATTTCGACATTTAGAGAATGTATCGATAAAGCCAACAACGGTTTCTGTAAAATCTTTTAAATCTGACTTTATTTCATTCACGTTACGATCAAGCATCTCCACGTTACGATCAAGCTTATCCAACCGTCGTCGGACGTAATCATTAAACTGCTTTGTCCTTGACTGTTACAAAAGAAATAAAAACTTTAGAATAACAGTAAAACAATAATGAATTATAAAGGAAAAATATCGTATATTATTTACAATAAATACCTCACATGCGTCAGCATAGTTGTCTGTTTGCTCCTGGTGGTCATCAGCAGGCATCTCAACCTCATCCTCAAAAGTGTCATGACGCTGCTCTGGTATTGGGTTTGGTATGTCGTCATGATCGTCTGATTGTCTTGTATTTAACGGCATCGCGTTGATTGAGGGTTGATGCTGTATAAAATATCATTTAAAATTAATGAATGAAATGTCAAAAATATCGATTAAAAATTTGATTATACTTAAAATATACCAACCGTATGAACCCAATCTGGAATGCTTTGCATGTAACCCTTCAAAGAGAGCCAATATTTTTGCCTACTCTCCTTTAAAGTTGGCTCAAGAGTTTGTAAAACGTCCCCTACCATAAATTCTATTAAAAATAGTAAGTAAATATACATAACTTAAATTTAGTAAAGTTAAAAAAAATAACTAATACATATTACTTATAAGACGAGATTCGTCGTTAAAGAACGCATAAACCTTCGCAAAGTTGATGTTCGAAGACGCCATGGGCTTCTATTGCAAAATGTGGGGAATTTTATTTTTCGTTTTGACAACCCATGTTGATGGCATACCTCCGATTGCTTCGTAAATCCATGCCTACAACAACGTAAGTGAAAATTCAAATAAAACAACTATCAAATATTTAATACTATAAAACTTATTAATATAAAAAAACACACTTGAATCTTGTACGTAAAACCGTAAAGATTGTATTTTTCGATGTTATGATCTGAATTTTGCAACCGAGTCCTCTTAAATTTCTCATCTTTGTCAGACAATGCATCGTCAAGACTGTCGTAAATTATTTTCCACGACAATAGACCCCATGCGCGAGTTCGGAAGAATTCTATATCATCAACGTCGTCAAGCCAAAACCAGTTGATTTGAGCGTGATTTTTTTTTTGCATTCAGTACTCTGTCCTTAATATAAAACAGCGCAATTTTTAATGCGTCCATATAATCCATTTCCTCGAATTTCAACGAAAAAAATTCTGCATCGAATTCTTTCACACACATCTTACGATGCAAACCGCCAAAATACTTATTTCGTAGCCTCTGCTGCTCCATTTTATCATTCTTTTGTTTGCTCGAACTCGCAAATGAAAGTCCAGTAACCAAGCACCATTCGACAATTGAGAACTGAATCAAATGCCCACCAATTTCGAACCATAACTGATCCTCAGGGCTATCTTCTTCAGGGGTCACTTGCCTCAGTAAAAGGTTGTGTAATATTACCCCACTAAATGGAAAACTTCGACATTCCAAGAAATGTCCAAATATATCCTTTTTGAACATATTCAACTGCCGCTTTGTTAATTTTTCCTAGATCACTTTCACGACCGAATATAACTTACACATGCTTGTAATTCGACCAGGAAAGTGATCGGCATAAGGAATATACATCTTGCCTACTTCAATATCCGGTGATTCTGATTTCGCCATGTATCCGTAATATTTATAAAATTATTACATTATGTTAAAAAAAATTTAACTCTTAAAAAAAACAAACTGATGCGACGGGCGGGCTTGTCGCAAGCCCTTCGTTCGACAGGCGCCTGTCGGCGCGCCATCCCCTTCCCTTTTTCTTCTCTTTTTCTTCCCTTTCCTTTCCCACATGGATCTCACCCACCACCGCCATTAAACACTACCAACAACAACAACAACAAGAAGCCAAACAGCAACAACAACGACAATAACAATTCACCTAGGGTTTTCAATTTTTTTCTTTGATTTTGGATATCTCTGAAGTTTTGAAGATGATTTAGCTTCTTTCTGCTGTCGCCAAGTTCCTCCGCTGCTGATCTACGCCGTCGCCGAAGATCTATACAATAAGCCAAACAGCAACAACAACGACAATAACAACTCACCTAGTGTTTTCAATTTTTTCCTTTGATTTTGGATATCTCTAAAGTTTTGAAGGTGATTTAGCTTCTTTTCGCCGTCGCTAAGTTCCTCCGCTGCCGATCTATGCCGCCACCGAAGACCTATACAACTTCCGGTGATGAGACTTTGGTGAGAGAGAGAGAAATTTAGGTGAGGGAAACGTGAGAATGGAGAGGGTATTTTCGTCCATAAATTGAAAATATAGCTAATGTTGAAAGAAAAAACTTAGAGGGGTAAAATTAAAAAAAGACCTAAATTTTTAGCTAATATTATAAATTTCCCAAAATAAAAATAGAACGCTGCAGACAATACAGTTAGCATTGTAAATAACGTGCGGGTAAAAATCTGAGACACGCCATTAAATATAGATCACTTGATTTATAAGAGTCCATGTGGTTACTTTTGACAAGTTACTTATGCTAACCGGGAAGAGCAAAGCAAATGGAGTATGCTAAATAGGAAAAGCGAAATTATAAAAGCCCCGAGGAGTGGTTGGAAAACGAAGACACCGAATTACAAAAAGTTTTAAGTCCTTAACTCATTATTCATTTACACCCCCAGCGTATTAAGTTATTTAATTTTCTCCTTGCCTTCACACGAACTAGTATCAGAGTATGGTTACGAAGAGAGTAGAATATTTAAATTTAGAATTTGGTACTTTTCATAGTTAGAAGGTAACTTTAAATAGATATAACAATAAAGTACAATATAGAGAGAAACTTTAAGCACGATTTACATAAAGAAAATTCATAGTTAAATAGTTTAATAGACTTATTAATTAATTTAGGTAGAAATTTCAAGTCAGAATTTGATAGAACAAACAGGAATTTTAAGTTAGTTTTAGATGGTTTAAGAGAAAATAGCGCTAACTTTTAAAATTTAAAAGAAAATTTTAATTTTATAAAAGATCAAAATAATTAGATAAAATCTCAAGAATAGAGGAAGAACGATTAAAATTAAAACAATTAGATAATGCTATAGAAGTAATACCAGCTTCAGAATGAGAAAATTTGATAGGAAGATTTGAAAAAAACACAGATATAAGAAACCTTGAACCTAAGAAAACTAAGAGCTATAAATATTATTAATGGATAAAGGAAAACAAATAGTTAGTACTAGTACTAGTAAATTAGAAGGAAATAGTTAAAAAGGATATTTAGTTTAAAAAAAAAAAGGAAGATGAGGATGTTAAAATAAAAAAAATCTCATAGAATTAGATGAATAAATAGAAAGGTTTAGGCAAAATAAATTAGATTTACTCAATCCGAATTTAGTATACAAAAAGGAAATTTTATTTAATAAACATTTGTTATATCAAAATTACAGTGAAGAATATGTATCTTGTACTCATGACGAGCAAATGATTAAATTTAATTTAATAGATAAATATTCTTGTAATTAAATTAGTGATAAAAACCTCAAACAGGCTCACTTAGAATCTATTATAATAGGTATAGAGAAAATTTAGGTGCCAAAACCCTCATTTGTCGATATGATAACCGGTTTACAAATATAGAACAAGACTTTTAGGAAGTATAGAACTAGATATGAATAATTAAGTAGGAATAATATACTTTACCCCATTCAGTAAAAGCTAACATTTTTTTGTAAAGATTTAAGAATAGGAATAAAAACTAGAGGTTACCACATAAAAAGAAATGATGATAACTTGTTAGTTTGTACAGGATTTATGGGAAGACTTAGTGAAAATACACAACTAAATATAAGTTAAATGATAATCAGATAATTAAAATTTTAGGAACTTAAGGTATTAAGGCAATTCAAACAAAAAAAAATCTTAGCAAAAACTAATGCAAGATTTGATTGGAAGTAAGAAAATTTTATAGAAAAATCAATTTTAGTACCAGAGGATAGTGTAATTTTTGGTAATAGTGATGGTTCAATAGATTTAAGATTTCGAAATTATAATTATGAAGCTAGCACAACCAACAATCATGATTATGCAAGTAGTTTGATGGCTATAAAAGAAGAATTCACATGGAAAGAAATGAATAAAATTATTGATTCTCAATATGATGAATTAATGTTTGAAATGAGTAATGATCAAGCAGTAGAAGTTTTAGATATAGAATACAATATTATATATATTGATGATATAATAGAAGGCAAATTAAAAGCGAGTATGATATTTAAAACACAAAAGTCCATCAAAATGGATAATATTGCGAAAGAAACTAGGAGCAGCATTACTAATCCACATAAACAGGGAAAAATAAGTTTTAGTGAATGATAACCAAGCGATACAACAGATAACTTATGAGAAAGATACCCTACAGCTAAGGGAAGTCATAGTGGAAGTAACAAAGATTATAAAACCTATAGTAAAAGACAACTTGTGGATGAATTTAGGACATTGTCAACAGCAAGTCAATCTGGTACCATATTAAATTTAGTGGCTTGGGATCCACATACTTATAAAAGAGACGTTGCTAATAAGGTTTTAGAAACCAAAGAACTAGGAAATAACCCATATAATTTTACAAGTCTTATTAGAGGAATGTGTAGGATTGGACCCAGGTAGAGGCAACACCTCCATACAAGATGTAGCCTTAGCAAACCTTGACCAACTTCAATTTTCAAGTTGGAAATATATTAGAGAATTTAGTAATGATTATGCATTAATTGCCAACAAAATTGCTAGGTCATTTGATGAATAATAAGAGATAAATATTTTAGAAAATTACTAGGAATATTAAGAAAAGGAATTGAAATCATTGGAAAAATAAGAACTTTAAAAAGGGGTTTAGGAATAGGACTAAAAATGTTATTTACTTATATTATAGTTAAAGAAAAATGTGTACAAGCTAATATTCAGAAGACAGTTAAAAAGCAGATTTATGGTTTTTGTAAAAAGGTTATTTATGATCCACAACAACAATAAAACCAAAAACATAGAAAGAAAAGTATAGAAAATATTTTAAGCGCTATAGATGTAGTAATGAGAGAAAAATGATTAGAAAAAGTCAAACATATAAGACAAGAAAAAGGGACTATAAGTATGTTAAGAAACCTAGCTTATGTGCTCATAATTTATACAATATTTTAATATTTTTTTACTTAATTTTATGTTAAATTGTATTTTATCATGTAAATTTTTATCTTAATTTTTATATTTTATTATTGTAAGTATAGTTGAGAATTATTCAAGTAAAATTAAAGAAGAATTAAATCGAAATATTTAGGAAGAAATCTACTTGAATATATCAGAAAGAGAAAGCAGTAAAGAAATTTAATTGAAATAAATTAAGGAAAATTTAATTAAGTTAACCATCATGCATGCATTTACGTGGATAACGCTCGTATAAATATACATGGCAATCACGTGATGGGCTTTGGGCTTTAAAAATTCTTGTTGGCTTAGGAGTTAAAAAGGGCAGCTGGCATTATTCATATAAAATGGTCATCAATTGAAGAATTAGAGGAGGGTAGCGGCACTAATTGACATAAGAAGCCGAGAGAGGAAAAAAAAAAAAAAAGCTGCTACCACAAACCAGAGGAGCATCAATTTGGAGTAGTCAATTGCAAAGACTAAAAAAGGACAATTTCATGAGGCTAATCTTTCTCTTTTCTTTTCTTTTTAATTGTCTTATTTGAATGTTTTCAATTAAATTTATGAATTCTCTTTATATTCTTATAAATTAATTTATTTTATTACGGCTACAATGTAGCCCAGTTATAAAGATTTAATTTAATAAATTTATGTTATTTTTAATTTATTATTCCATTACTGAGTGTTTATTATTGCACTTAATGCTTTTAAACATCTGGTCAATATTTGAATGATGTAACGGTACATAATGAGATTAAGAGGAGATTTATGTGTTTTTACTCTATGTAGTAGATGCCATGAACTGAACGAAAGACAGAGATTGACCAACATAATTCATGCAATTTATCTAAGAATTTTCAGAGAACTTAATGAATTTTTACATATTTAAATTCACATAGAGATATAGTGAGCTAGTATGAGAGTATATTATTAATATTTCTCGAGTGATGATATTGAATAGATTAGGAAAATTCACTGTCAACATGAAAAATAATCTTTAATAGCATAAACGGAGGATTAAATTGGATTAGTTATGGTGAAGTCGGATGTCCTAGTATCTTAATCTCTTGATGATTTCTATTACTGCTTGCATCTTTATTTAATTTTTAGGTATTTTATTTTATTTTTAATCTAAATTCACTTATTTGATTGTTTAAATAAATTAGTATTAGAATAATTTTGGTAACTGATAGGAAATACAATATCTGTGAGACAATACCTTACTTTACATTACGTTACTTGTGCCGACTATGATAACCTACTCTACATTATATTACTTGTGCCGACTAATACACTTGTTGATTTACGCAACACTAACAAGAAAAAATGTGCTTGTTTCATTTGTGGAAATCTAAAATATCTCACAGGTAGTTGTCCAAACAAAAGAAATGACCATTTTAAAGAATGTGTCAATCTTCATAATTTAGAAGATGCAAATATAAATAGTGATGATTGTGAAGAGTATAATTAATGAATATGAAATTCTAAAATTAGAAGATTTGAGTTTAGAATCTGACTCTAAAAAATCCACTGATTCTAATGATGAAGAATACATTTTTATGAATATAGATTTAGAAGGATTTGACCTTGAATTATTAGATAAAAAATAGAATGCCAACATAAGTTCATACATAGATAAGGATTTAGTAATAATATCATATGTAACATATGTAAACTTTTTCTTAGTATAGAATTTAGATATAAATGTAGGAATTGTAAGGTAGAAATTTATACATTTTGTTCAATCAAAACTTATAACAAGCAACCGATAGAAATACAAGGTTTAAGCAAAACTGGAAGCCCAAACTTTGAAAAGATTAAACTTAGAAACAGAAAGATTAAAATTCAAATTAGAAAAATAAGGATTTGAATTTACATAGATAATAGACACAAAATAGGCAAAAGGATAAACAAATTATTGAGGCAAATAATGCATATCTATATGAGTGTCTAGATCAACACTCTAAGAGCATCACCAACAGGCTCTTCAAATAAGTAATAAAATCTTATTTGAAGAGGCACATCAATATTTAAAGGTATAAAAGATACTCCAATTAAGATTTTTCAAATAAGAATTGATTATCTCTCTTTAAATTTAGAGAGTTAATTTCTCCCTCTTCAATTTATATTTTATTACTTTTTATTGAAGAAGGAGAGATAAGTGCTTTAATTTTTATTGATTTTTACTTTAAAAAAATAATTATTTGATTAAAATAATATTAACTTATTTCAATTTGAAGAGTTTTTTTGGAGAATATCATATATTTTTCACCCTTCTATTTATCACATAAGTAAGCAAATATGGATTTGAAGAGTAAAATTTATAGAGGCTTTAGGACATGCTCTAAGACATTGGATGGTAATCAAAACATCCTTTTGCTCAATCCTCATCTTTTAAACCTTAGACAACCTTACTTGGTATTATTAGTAATATTAAATTTAAAAAATTGTAATACCATAGAATTATTAGCCATGATCGATACAGAGATTAGCAGGTCTGATATAGACATTAGTTTAGTCCCAACAGATTGTTTGCAAATATTGTCACAACCAATATTCACTGAACAAATGGATGAAACTAAATTAAGGTATGATAAATGTACTAGAGATACACAAATAAAGTTTCTGCACAATACAAAATGAATTTGATGAATATTATCCCTTACAACAAGTTTGAGTTAGTCCAATAAATCACAAATTTATACAAAGTAGTAAGGTAGTAAGTTACTCAATGGTAACTATATCATATTCTTTAAAAGAACATTTGTCACCAAATTGATTTTTGTCTTTCTTGAAATCTACAACGTTAACATGTTTAACTAGAGTTGCATGCAGAGCGTGGTGGAACTAATAGTAGTTTTTATTTTTTATTTTGTGCATAATCTAGAAATAGAAACTACTAGTAGTAGTGGCGGATTCACTATAGGATAAGTGGGGGCTCAAGCCCTCACTGAAAAAAGAAAATACCTCTATTTGATAAAGAAAAATTAACATATTTTTAAATAACCATTGTAAAAATAGCCACATTCTAGATCCGCCACTGAGTAGTAGTTATTTCAATTTTCTGCATGATCCAAAAATAGAAAATCGAATTAATGAAGAAAATATAGATAGCTTTCTAGAAGATTTAGGAAGACCATACATCAATAAAGAAATAGACTTTTGTGATTTAGGTTTAGAAGACTTTTGTAATCTTAATTTTATATTAAAAAATATAGATATATAGACCAAATGACCTAGATTTAAAAAATCTAAAAACAAGATTTATAAGAAACAATTAAATTAGCATCAACTAAACAAGTCTTAGGAGAAGACCCAATCAAATATTAGGATAGAAACCAAGTTGAAGGCCATTTAGACATAAAAAAAGCACAAATTTTTAGGCACTATTTGTATAGAACTTACCACTTACTATCAGAGATAGGGTAGATAATTCATGCATCAAGTAACTTAAGAACTTCTATTTTTACTACTTCTTTCATGTGTGGGTTTAATCTTCTTTGAGGTTGCCGATATGTTTTAACATTTTCTTCTAAATTGATTCTGTGTGTGCAAATTAAAGGATTAATACATTTCATGTCATTTAAAGTCCATCCAATTGTGTTTTTATGCTTTTTCAGAACAGGTACTAACTTACCTTCTTGGTCACTTGATATGGTTGAAGAAATCACAACAAGATAAGTTTGTTCTTCACCACGATAAGCATACTGCAATCCCTCTGGCAAATGTTTCAATTCCAATTTAGGTGCTTCTTGTTGTTCAGTCTTTTCAATGATTCCAAGCTCCTCACTTTGCAAAGTCTGACAAGAATTAAATAACAAATTTATATTAGAAGTATCATGTTCAAGTTGTTTATTTGATTTAATTGAATTAACCAAACAAATATCACTAAGTTAAAAAAAAAACTCACTTTTTGAATATTCTCCTCTATCCAAGATTTAAGCAATTCCTTTTGTTCATTAATTTCATTTTCATTCTCATTTTCCTTATTAGGTTGCTACACGAAGTGGATTGATGCCATAAATGAGGAGATGAAGTCCATAAAGGATAATGATATATGAGATCTTGTCCTATTATCAGAAGGTGTGAAATTTATTAGTTGCAAATGGATATTTAAGACTAAGAAGAATTCGAAAGGCAATGTGGAGAGGTATAAAACATGTCTTGTCGCAAAGGGCTTTACACAAAAAGAAGGCATCAACTACAAATAGACTTTCTCTCCAATTTTTTTAAAAGACTCTTTCAGGATTATAATGGCATTAGTGGCGCATTTTGATCTTAAGTTACATTAGATGGATGTAAAGACGGCGTTTCTCAATGGTGATATTGATGAGACAATCTAAATAGTGCAACCAGAAAACTTTGTGTCTGGAGACCAAAAAAATATAGTTTGCAGACTTAAGAAATCTATTTATGAGATCAAACAGGAATATCGACAATGATATTTCAGGTTTCATCAAGTGATCATCTCATTCGGTTTTAAGATGAATTTAGTCGATAAGTTTTTTGGGAGCATGTATATTTTTCTGCTTTTATATGTCGATGACATTTTACTTGCCAGCAGTGATATAGGCCTATTGCAAGACACCAAGAGATTTCTAACTAAGAATTTTGACATAAAAGATCTTGATAACGACTCTTTTGTATTAGGCATATAGATACAAGAGGATTACTCCCGGGGTATTCTTAGATTATCACAAAAAGCTTTATCGAAATAGTTCTCAAGAGATATGGTATGTAAAATTGTAAGCCAGGTGATACCCCCGTGGCTAAGGGAGACAAGTTTAGTTTTGATCAATGCTCTAAGAATGATTTTGAGGAAAAATAAACACAGAAGATACCTTATGCGTCAGCAGTAAGAAGTCTAATGTATGCTCAGGTGTGTATGCGACCAGATATTGTGTACGTTACTGGGATGTTGGGCAAATATTTAAATAATCAAGGAGTAGACCATTAGAAAGCAGCCAAACGGGTCTTGCGGTACTTACAGAGAACAAAAGACTACATGCTCACATATCAGAGGTCGGATAAGCTTGAGATCATTGGGTATACTAACTCTGATTTTGCTGGATATTAAGATAGTATGAAATCCACTTCGGGTTACATTTATCTACTAGCTAGAGGTGTTGTCTCTTGGAAGAGTGCTAAACAATCTCTTATAGCCTTTTTTATGATGGCAGCAGAGTTCATAGCATGTTATGAGGCATTCAATCATGGAATATGGATACAGAATTTTATCACGAGGTTACGTATAATATATGGCGTTGATAGATCACTCAAGTTATTTTGTGACAATAAGTCAATAGTGCTGTATTTTAATAACAACATGAGCTCGACAAAGTCTAAGTATATAGGCATCAAGTTTCTAGTCGTTAAATAAAGAGTTCAGAGTGGACAATTGTCTATAGAGCATAACAGTACAAACTCCATGATTGTGAATCCGTTTATTAAGGGATTGCCACCCAAAACATTTTATGAGTACACTACTCATATGGGTGTCATGTAATTTAAAAATATCCAGTTTTAGTGGGAGTTTGTGATTTTATATGCTTTTTTAATATAGACATTTTTCAATTATTTCAGTTTATGGATATTTTGGGTTATTTTCTATAGATATAAAGTTTTGGTTTATTTGCACTTTGTTTTTAGTATTCTTTGATCTCACTAAGGTTTTAAGTGGACTAGCTGGAAATAAACATGTTAAGATCACATTGTATGAAATTTCTATGTTACACATCCATATCATGATCCATGTCATTCAGTTGTATTGGCATAGTGACCATTGATGGGTCGAGTTACGAAGGCGACTTTGATCCCATGTTGGTATAATTGATGGACCAGATTGGTTGTATGTACATTTCAGTAATGACAATAAGGTTGAGCTCATTCGATTATTTTTACAAGGTATAATTATAAGGTTACACATATAGCCCAAGTAGGAGATTATTGGATTTTTAATTCAATATTGTTGGATCCTTAATCCAACATTGGGCTTAGTGAATAATTATGTATTGCAGACTATCATATAAGGTTAAGGCAGGCCAATTAAAAGAAATCTATTTAGATTTTCAGTATTATGAGCTTTAATGTATATAATAGGGTGTGGGCCTTCAATGTGTAGAGACCCAATAATATTCTAATTCTATGATGGGCAGAATTAGAAATACCGAGTGACAACAGAAAAAGATTATGTATATAAGTGGTTATGGTTCCCAAATCACACGTGTTCTTTCCATTCTTTTCTGATATACCATCATCAGAAAGAGAGTGCAGAGAGAACTAAAGGATTCTCTAGGAGTATGTGTAGATATGGAAGGTCAACTATACTACTCCAAAGAGAAATTAAGCATTATAAATTCAGGTACGCTTTCGCACAATTTTGCTATTGGTTCTTGGTGATACAACATGAATGTTCCTAGGTTTATAGATGATAGTTTTTCACTAAAGATTCTCTTACTCCAACACGATCAAGATCTATGGTTGCCTGAACAAACTTCTTGTACTTTCCATAGCGAAATCCAGAAAGCACATAAATGTTCTTGAGTTGTTTATTTGAAGTTGTTGCCATTAGAACAATTCTAAAAGGAAACAATTTGTGAGTGCTTGAAAATGAGCTTCTATTTAAGGATCTTGGTGAAAGACACACTGATACACATTTGTAAATAGGGTGGAGTGTTTGTCAAATAACACATAAGCTTTTGGCTCGTTAATTCAAAGGCAAACAATGAAAAGAAAAAGCAAACAGTGATTAGATATAAAATCACACAAAAGACAAAAATAATAATAATAATTCAAAAGATAAAATAAAAAGATATTTACTGGTAGTTGTGATGGTGGCTGACATCTTCATCTGGATTTACGTTCAGTAACGTCTTGAACGCCCTTTATGGGTCGAGGATAACCTTCCCATCCAATTTTCCTGTAAACTAGCAAACAACGTCTTTTAGAGTCAGATACCTAAAACTAAATTATGCACTTTTCTTTTAGAACAACTTCTATAAATTCTGAATTTCACGTTGAACATATCCACTCGGATATATCTCAAGAGATCGTAAGATATCATCCAACGATTCGTTACTCATGCCACATCTTTAACTAATTTAATTTTATCTGCATGATTTACAGAAACTATTCCTAAAGTTTTACAACGTGATTTGTTACAAACAAGTCTTACACAATTATGACATTTAGAGCCAAGTCGTTTAACTCTTCTTTTCTTGGCAAATGCACTTTTATTAAAATCAGACATGTAGGAAACAAATGGATTAGAAAATTCACTTGCCAGTTGAACCTTTGTTTCAATTAACCTACGAATGTCAGCAGAAATTCCATTGATCATCAACAAGCGGAATCGTTTACTACGAGCTTTGTAAATCTTCTTAAGAGCATTTTGAGAGAGAGAAGGAAAACAATGATGCAATTTATGCTATATTTCTTCCATGCTTGACTTTGAAGTTTCAGTTATTGTGGGAAATTAAGAATACCGACTTAAAAAGTCAGAGAGTACTGTTATCCGCCATTTATACAGGAGAGTGAATAAAAATAAAAAGAATCAAATTTGCAAAATCAAATCAAAAGTGAAGAAAAACAACAAAATTAAAAAAATGCATAAGGAATATAACTCACCTTTGTCCTTTTATTGAATTTACCTTTAGCTCCAATTGCAATTCATAAATATCATCATCTATTTCTTTGAGTTGTCTTTTTAGATCTTTAACTTGGGATGCTAACTCTAGTGGTTGTAAATCCCAAATCGAATGTGATTTACAAAATTGGAGCAATTTCTTCAAGTGAAAGTTTACATGTGAAAGTTCTTTAAAATGTTTAAAAATGATACTTATCATGGAAGTACTTATAACAAGCATTAAAATTTAGTGAGCTAAAGAACAATTGTCAAACAACACACTTAAACAAGGGACAACGTAATGCACTTCATTCAAGACATATAGAGAAGAAAAAAAAATCAAACAATTCAAATGGTAAAGTAACAGTACAATAAATTCATAAAAAGTTAAAACAAAAAGGCTTAATCAAGATTTAGGGGTCGCTCAAATTGCTTTTGGTGTTTATTTTACGTGGTTAGTATTCCATATATGGTTTTAATCTTTGTCCACTAACTTTAAATGTGACATCATCCTTTGAATTCTCAATTTCTACGGCTCCATATGGATACAAATTTTTTACAATAAATGGACCATTCCACTTTAACTTTAACTTCCCTGGAAACAAATGGAGACGAGAATTATAAAGCAATACTTTTTGACTAATTTCAAATGGTTTCCAAAAAATTCTTTTATCATGAAAAAAATTGGTTTTTACCGTAATAATTTTGGAATTCTCATATGCCTTATTCCTTAATTCCTCAAGTTCATTCAATTGCAATTTTTGCACATTACCAGCATCATCAAGATTTGAATTAAAAGCTTTAATGGCCCAAAATGATATATGTCAAGTTCAACCAATAAGTGGCAAGATTTTCCATAAACAAGCCAATAAGGTGACATTCCTAAAGATATTTTGAAAGTAGTACGATATGCCCAAAGTGCATCAGTTAGTCAAAGAGACCAGTCTTTACGGTTTGGATTAACTGTCTTTTCTAAAATTTATTTTATCTTCCTATTTGCTAATTCAAATTGACCACTTGTTTGAGGATAATAAAGGGTAGCAACTTTATATGTAATTCCATATTTCTTCATTAAGGACTCAAATGGCTTATTACAAAAATGTTTATCATCATCATTGATAATGGCTCAAGGTATTCCAAATTTGCTTGAAAGATTTTCTTTTAGAAACGGATCACAATCTTGTGATCATTGTGCCGATAAGGAATCGCCTCAATCCATTTTAAAACAATCAACAGCAACAAAAATGTATACAAATCCAGATGATGATGGAAAAGGGTCCATAAAATCAATTCCCTAATAATCAAATATTTCAATGACAAGGATGAGGTTTAAAGGCATCATGTTTCGCTTTGAAATAAACCCTACAATTTGACAATTCTTACACACCTTGCAGAATACACGTGAATCTTTGAATAATGTAGGCTAATAAAATTCAGACTTCAATATTTTTACAGTTGTTGTTTTTGAAGAAAAGTGGTCATCGCATGCTTCAAACTGAAAAAATTGAATGACCCTACTTACCTCATCGTCTGGTATGCTTCTTTAAAAAAATTTAATCAGAGCAGTACTTGAACAGATATGAATCATCCCAGTAAAAGCTTTTCACTTCTGTTAAGGATTTATTCTTGTCTTGGGAACTCTAGTAACATAGTATTTCACCTATTGCAAGATAATTAACAATATTAGTATACCAAAGCATTTTGTTTATAGAAAACAAAAATTCATCATAGAAAAAAATATTGATGGGTGTTGTGTTCAATTGAATATTCTAATGTAAATCTTGAAAGATGATCTGCAACAACATTTTTTGCGCCCTTTTTGTCCTTGATTATCAAGTTAAATTTTTAAAGTAGCAAAATTTATCGTATCAACCATGGCATGATCAAAATAAACAATAGTAGATGAACTAATTAAATACGAACAAAATTTATCCAGTGCAAATGTTACAGCAAGTAGTTCTTTTTAAGTTGTGGTGTAATTCATTTGTGCACTATTCAAAATTTTACTTACATAATAGATGACAAAAGGGCTTACTTTCATTTCTTTGTCCCAGAACAGCACCAATGGCATGATCAATACCATCACACATTAGCTCAAAAGGTAAAGACCAACCAGGGGGTTGTATTATTAAGGATGATGTCAAAAGTTTAGTTATTTTTCAAAAGCTTGTTGACAATCTTTAGTCCATTCAAAATGTGTCTTTTATTAGGAGGTTACAAAGTGGTTTAGATATGACATTAAAGTCTTTTATAAACTTCCTATAAAATCATGCATGTCCTAAAAAGGAACAAATTTCTCTAATTGTCTTTGGTGAGGGTAATTTTGAAATAACTTCAACTTTGACTTTGTCAACTTCAATTTCTTTTGAGACACAACAAGGCCCAAGACAATTCCAAAAGTGGTCATGAAATTGTAATTTTCTCAATTTAAAACTAGTCCTTTTTGTTTGCACCTTTTTCAAAACTCTTTCTAGATTATCAAGACATGTATCAAAAGAATTACCATATATTGTTAAATCATCCATAAAAACCTCTAGATAATTTTCAACCATGTCACTAAAAATACTTAGCATGTACCTTTGAAATATTGCAGGAGCATTACAAAATCCAAAAAACATTCTCCTAAATGTAAATGTTCTAAATGGGCATGTGAATGTGTTCTTTTCCTAGTTTTCTAAGGCTATAAAGATTTGATAATAGCCAAAGTAGTCATCAATAAAGCAATAGTAGGGATGTTCAACTACTTTCTCGAGAAATTAGTCTACGAATGGAAGGGGAAAATGGTCATTTCTAGTGGCATCACTTAATTTTCTATAATCAATGCACATGCGCCAACTAGATGGAATTCGTGTTGGGATTAGTTCACATTTTTCATTTTTTACAACGGTTATTTCAGATTTCTTTGGTATTACTTGTGTTGGACTTAACCATTTACTATCAGAGATAAGATATATAATTCCTACATCTAGTAGTTTAGGAAGATCATTCTTTACTACTTCTTTTATATAAGGGTTTAGTTTTTTTTGTGGTTGACGGGTTTTTTGGCATTTTCCTCTAAGTCTATTCGGAGTGTGCAAATTAAATGATTAATGCCTTTTATGTCTTTTAAAGTCCAACCAAATGCAGTTTTATGCCTTTTTAGTGTAGAGAGCAACTTACTTTCTTGATCATGCATGAGTTGGGAAGAAATTACCAAGATATTTCTGTTGTTTTCCAAGATAAGCATACTTCTATTCTTCCGGTAAAGGCTTTAATTCGAGCTCTGGTACTTCCTCTTCGTTTGGTTCTTCAGGTTGTACCATATCTTCAAAGTTCGATTGGTCATCATCACCTAGAGGTGGGCATGGGTTGGGTTGGATAGTGTTTGTGAAAACCCAACTTAACCCATTATTGAATGAGTTGAGATAAACTCAACCCAACCCAATTAAATAAATATGTTCAACCCAATCCAACTAAGCCCTTAAATTATTGGGTTGGGTTGATTGGGTTGAAGATTTGAAATCAAATTCAAATTAAAAATTTAATAAAGAAAAAGATACGAATGTTGAAATAAAGCTTATTGAAATAAATGTAAAAATATTATATTATGAAAATTTTATTCATTTTCTAGTATTTGATAAAGAAAACTAAAAGAATATAGAAGCAATACATTAGAAAAATACCTTAGTTGATTGACAATTGAGATTTAGGAGAGTGATTTCAGTTTTGGAGTTAGAGTTTAGAGTAATAGATACAAGAACAAAATCATCTCTTTTATAAAAGAATAAAAAGAGGATAAAAAATAGATTAGCCGTTTCAATTTTTAAGATTTTACAATTGAGACTTATCTTATTCTTATTATTATTATTTATGTGTGTTGGGTTAAGTTACACGGGTTCATCATAATTAACCCAACCCAACCCAACCCAATTGTTGATTGGGTTTGAAAAATTGACCAAATTAATCCATAATAATCCACTCATCCCGTCAAAATTCAATTGGGTTATATTGGGTTGGATTGGGTCAATTGGATTAGATTGGGTTTGCCTACCCCTAATCACATATAGGTACTTATATAGAATCAAGTGTAGAGCATATGTTAGCAGTATCACAATTTAATTCTTTACTTGATTCAAAAGAACCAGCAAACAAATTTCTACAAAGTTAGTAAAATTTTGATCCTAAATGTGTTCTTTAATGATTGGCTCAATTAGATCAATCACCTCATTCACATTATCATCATCTTCGTAGTGGTGAGGTTATTTACACATGTTGAACACATTGAGTTCCAATGTCATACTGCCGAAAGATAAATTCATTACTCCATTCTTGTAATTAATCAAAGTATTAGCAGTAGCTAAAAATGTTCAACCTAATATAACATGAATTTGTTTGCATTCATTAGCAATTTATTACGTTTCCAAAATAATAAAATCCACAGGGTATATGAATTTATCAACTCGGACTAATACATCTTCAATTATTCCTTTTGGAATCTTAATTGATCTATCAACAAGTAAAATAAGGGTAGACGTTAGTTTTAACTCACCAAGATTGAGTTGTTGATACACTGAGTACAGAAGGAAATTAAAATTGGCACCAAGATCAAGTAAAGCATGTCTAATTTTATGATCCCAATAATGCAAGAAATAGTTAGACAACCAGGATTCTTATATTTTAAGGCATTATTGGTTGAGAGAATGGAACTTACCTGTTCTACTAGAAAAGCTTTCTTTTCCACCTTATGTTTCCTTTTCACCGTGCACAAATCTTTAAGAAATTTAGTATAAAAAGGTATTTGTTTAATGGCATCCAGCTGAGGAATATTGACCTTCACTTGTTGAAAAACTTCATAAATTTTTGGACTATGGTTTGATTTCTTTGGCTTGATTAGTGCTTAAGGAAATATAGGTATAGGAGGAGAGTTGGTTATTTTTTCATGGGTTAAAGGTTCGACAGACTCTTCCCTATTTTCTAAACTTAAATCTTTACTAGTTTCACGAGGAACCAAAATATATTTTTTGATAACCTTACCACCACAAAGGGTTATAACCGATTTGACTTGACTTATATTTTGGTTTCCAAAACCAAAATTTCCCATTTGAGGATGTTGTTGAGTTTTGGGGTTTAGTTCTAGTTGAGCTAAACTTTCATTTTTCATGTATTGTAAGAACATATATAAGTTTGGAGATAGTTTTAGTCAAAATGGTTAAGATTTGCATCATTTGATTATTGATCGACTCTTACTTTTCAATAAACGAATGCAATGTGTCTTCTAGAGTTTTTTTTTGTGGTGGGACATATGGTCGGTAACTCTGGGGGTTTTGAAAATTTTGATGTGAAGGTTGTGCATGATTGTCATTTCTCCAACTGAAATTTCGGTAGTTTCTCCAACCAGAGTTGTAAGTTTGGTAGTATGGATTGGGATTTTGCCTTTTGAAATTGTCAACGACATTTACTTGTTCATGCAAACTTTCTCTTAGAGCTGGCAAAGTTGAACAGTCCTGTGTAGAATGATCAGTAGAATCACAAACATAACATGAAATATTTTGAACAGACTTTACATGATCATTCTTTTTTTACTCTAATACTTTAACTTTTCTAGCTAAGGATTCAAATTTGGCTTGAAAGTCATGGTATTCCTTAAGGTTGTGCATGCTTCCATCAGATTGAAATGATAGGGGTTTACTTGATGCCTTGTAAGACCCAACTGTATCCCGGTGTTTTGCATTCTCTCCTATATAGTGAAGATAATTTAATGCATCTTCGGGACTTTTATCCATAAACTCACCATCGCACATCATTTCAACGACTTGTCTGCCTTAGGATGTTAATCCCTCGTAGAAATAAGATATTAATCTCTATGTTTCAAAACTATAGTGTGGGCAAATGTTAAGTAGTTCTTTAAACCTATCCCAACATTTTTGTAGAGAGTTTATCCTGCGTTTTTAGTGTGATTTGTCTTTTGAAAGAATTTGTTCTAAGGGGTGGGAAGCATTTTTTAAAAAATTATGCTTTCATTTCATCCAACGTTCTGATAGATCCTGACCTAAGATTTTATAGTCAAGTTTTAGCTCTATCCTTTAGTAAGAAAGGAAAAACTTAAGTCTGATTATATTTATGCTACAATTTTGATTAGCACATATGTTACAGACTTCCTCAAATTCCTTAAATGTAAATATGAATTTTCAGACTCAAAACTATGAAAAGTATGAAAAAGTTGAATGATACTAGGTTTGAAATTAAAACGTGATGCATCAAGAGGAAACACTATGCATAATGGTGACCCTAATCTAGTAGGATGCATGAAACTATATAGGGCTAGGAAAAGGGCAAGAATAGACATTAATAAAGATCATGCGAGGGGATATGAAAATTTATTTCAATATACTGCAGTTATTCACAAGTATGATCCTGGTGCAATTTGTAAAGTGCTTTGTAACGTTGTGACTAGGCTTGAGAAAGTACTCTTTTATCGATTCTTTATGGCATTTCCAACTCAAAAAATGCCCTTAGCAATGGCTATAAGCCATATATCGAGTTAGACGGATGTCACTTGAAATCAAAATATGGTGGAGTTCTATTAACCAATGTGGGTATGGATACTAATAATAGAATTGTCTCATTAGCATTAGCAGTATATGAATAGAGAATACTAAAACCTAGACGTGGTTTTTAGAAATTCTGCATTCATATTTTGATAATGGATTAGACCAGATTATATTTTGCACGAATAAGGAAAAGGGTTTGTTGAGGGCCATTGAGATGACATGTCCTACTGCATATCACAAACCATGTGCTAGACACGTATATGCTAACTTCTACAAAGAACATCCTAGTGTTAGTTTGAGAAATCTGTTTTGGAGGGCTGTCAGTAACACTAACAAGTATGATTACATTATTACAATGGAAAAGCGCAAAAAAGAGAAGTTAGAGGCATGGCAATGGCTGGAGATTGAGCTTGTTGGGTTTACTTGGTTAAGACATGAGTAAGACAAGAATTGCAAAGTGGACTGTACAACTAACATCACTTCAGAGTATTTCAATAGTTGGATATTACCCTATAGAGAGAAGCCTTGCTTAACCATGCTTGAAGAAATTAGGTGCATGTTTATGACACTATTCATATAAAGGAAAAAAAAGCACAAAGAATTGGATACTGCATAGAAAGCTGGAAGCAAGATGAATGTAATGGCTTTTGGGGATCTTCGCTTTCAAGTATAATTCTAACTCATTTTCCTTATAATTAATTTTTTCCAGTATGTGCTTCTTTTAATCATTATTCAATTTTTTTAGGTTAAAGACAGGGGTTATTATCCAGCAAGGAGGTTCATTGTTGATCTCATGAGCAGATCCTATGATTGTGGTTATTGGGAGCTAGTTGAAATCCCATATACTCATACTATAGCTGTAATTAGTCATGCGAGACACACGGCAACAGAGTAACTACCAAAATATTTCACTAAAGAGGCATACTTGAACACATATGCAGTGATGTTCAAGCCAATTCCTAACAAGGTTACATGGGACATTTGTGATAAGCTCAAACTCTCTCCACCTGAGATCACCAAGAAGATTGGAAGGCCAAAAAATTCAAGGAAAATAGTAGACACTAAGCCAATAAAAAAAGATCATTTTATATATGTTGTTCCTTCTATGGTGGGACGAACCACAATGTCAAGAAATGTGCAACAAGGCCGTTGATAGCAAGAGAATAAAGAGTCCATAATCAGGTAATAGTATATTGAATATATTGTTTTAATTGCTTTTACGTGTATTGAACTTAATTTTTTATTGTTATTTATGTAATTTTATATAAGAAGTTAATGGGCTAGGAGAAAGTTCTAATGTAGCAAGTACCTCAAAAAGGACAAAGAAAATGGTAATTGTTTATTGTTATTTATTGAATAATTTTTAGTTTGTTGCAAATATTGATAATTCAATTATTTATATATTTCAATTTAAATAGGCTATTATGGTTCACAAGAGAGCTTTATTGTTAATAGAGGAAGATGAGTTATTGGTAATAGAGGAAGAGGAGGGAATAAAGGCCGAAGGGGCTAAAGGGGTAATAGAGCAAGAGGAAGAGGTGATGGAGTAAGAAGAGGTAATAGAGTAATGATAACTAGATCTACAAGAGGTAATGTTACTATTTCAAATTAATGTTTGATGTCTGTAAATAGTTATTGTTGTCTTAGATAATAAGGTAATAATATTTTTGTCCAAGCCAATATAAAGTTGATAATGTTTCTCCGAATCCAACTCACGGCTCACAAGCTTCACAAATATTAGATGCTTTGTGAAATATTAGCATTAGGGTGCTATTATGTATTTTGGATGCACATACTTTATATTAGTGCATTAAGTTGATGTTATGTTTTTAGAATCCACAAAATGTTTTCAGTGTATTCACTGCTGTTCTATTATGTATTTTGAATGAACAAACTATTTTCATTACTTTCGATTTTCATTACATCTTCAACTATAATGCTCTATTACATTTTCAACTTCAATGATTGATTGCTACAATATTTTTTCATGTTTATTACATTACTTCCTCATAAATAAGCCTATCACAAGGCCACAAATAAAAACTATGACCAATTTTAGCTTCAGTTCAATGCATCGTAGTTGTCCATTCATCTTTGCTACATCTTCATTTAGGTTCATGCCATGACCGTATGTAGTGTTACGCATTTTCATACCTTCTTTTGCTGCCCATTTATGAGGTAGTACATACCATCGCACATGCCTACACTCCACAATTGCAGTATTTAGTATAGCAGGTAACTTCAACATGCTCAATCCCTAGTATTAACACTTAAGTTACTACTGGAGGCCATTATTTTGTTTGAATTTATGTGTATGAAGATTGAGAATAGCTAGATTTTTTTAGCTTGGATGAAATGTAGTGTTCACAATGGCTTATTGCTGCTGTCTTTGAATGATAAAGTATGTTTGGTTTTGCTATCTTTGAACTGGGCGTTTCATTTTCTGACTTCTTTAAAATGGGGTTGCCACTATTGAAATGGCTTGAAGCTAATGTTAAAATGAGCTTGTTGGTGTTTAAAATGGCTTGGGCTTGCTAGTGTTACGGTATTGAAAGGTTTTTAATGGCTTGTAGTTGTGCGTTAAAATATGAGTTGCTGGGTTGCCATTTTCTTTCTTTTTCAGCTGGGGTTGCTAGTGCTCGAATGGGGTTGCTAATCTTTAAATTGGGGTTTCTGGTGTAGTAGTGTTAAAATAGTTTAAAAAGGTAATAGTAGCCAGCTTTTATAAGCACAAAAGTAGCTGTTACTTGAATGTAACGACTACTTTGTGAGGGTAATTTTGTAATTAAATCATCTTTTATTGTTTCTTCTTTTTTTGAAGAGTAAAATCGTCTTTTATGCTCCAAGGGTAAAATTGACTTTTTATGCATTTTTAATTACATATTAACTAAGTTTTAATGGATTGGTGGGAAAATGCTAACATTTTAAACGTTTGGTAGTAAAATACTGCTTTTATCAAACCGTAGTACTGACATGATATATCAAAATAACTTTGGTTGAAAAATGATAATGTCCCTCTTAAAATAAAAGAGAGAAATTAAAGGAGCATGTAGATAGTTACCCCACTTTATCTCTTCTAAAAAGATTAATGCCCATAAAACCACGCAGGCAACAATCGCAATCAAAAAAAAAAAAGAGAAAGAGGGAGATGTGTGCCAAATAATGGCCCACATGTATATCCTACTTCCAAAAGCCCGTTAGTCAAAAAGATAAGATAGTTAGTACCCACAATGCAAATAAATAAGGACAAGTTGTTCAAACATAAAAGCTTAAATGATTGTCTCAGGAAAAGAATAAGTGAGGTACCCATATTTTTTTATCAATCCTTAACAAAAAATGCAAGCATGTATTACTAGAAGTCACTTATAGCTCCCCGAGAGTTTTTTATGCCTAAAATATTTTCGTTATAAAGAAACTAAGGGGATTTTGTTTAAAGAAGAAATAGAAGGCAAATAGGAGAATTCCATGTCTCAATAATACTTAATAATTGAAAAGTGACGGGGAGAAGGTTAGCGAATACCAGGTTCTCTACATATCAAGATGGCATAGAGATTTCACCATGTTAAGGGTAGAAAAGGTTATAAAACATACCCAAAATGTTAGGTAGGTGAATTGTCATTGACATCAAAAGGAATTTACTGAACAAGAGGGAGCAACAAGTTATTATGCCTACCAAAAGCTAAAAACAACTCATCTAAAATAATTAGGACCATTTATCCTTACTCAATACACCAACAATTGCAAGGTAGCCTCTGTAGAGGCAGTTATACCACCCTGTGGATTCTAACATGTGTATGTGTGGACAAATTGTGTGAACAATGAGGTAGCTTATTCTTTGAGTATGCTCCAAAGCCAAAACTATCACAAATACAAAGGAACATGAATATCCTTGTATAGAGAGAGAAAAGTGCCAATGAAATTGCATTAGATCGCATGGTAACAGGAATAACTCAGGTCATTCTATATAAAGACACTCGGGTTTTCTCTTTCTAACCAAGCAATACTAAGCACTACATAAAAAGCAAGAAGGTTAAGGCTCTTTTTCTACCTTAAGCCAACGCCATTGATGAGAGCTTGCAAGCTCTTGACAATCAAAACAACGAAAAAGCTAACTTGAGCGTTGGAATTGATTTGCAGCTACCGCTGACTTCATGTCTAACCTATTTTCTTTATTTTTACATGATAAACAAAGGTCTTGATATCACTTCTCCTCAAATCCAAACTCCTCTTGGCAACCTCACCACTTTTTTTTTTTTTATAAAATTTCATGGAAGGTCCAAACAAGTAGCACAACTCAATTATACAAGGCACTACAATATCCTCATAGAATAGAGAAATTTATTGTGTTTAGCTAGATTTTTCATTCACCCCAAAATCTAGTTAAAACAAGAACTACAACTTACTATATTAGTATTTGGCAATTCTCTGTTTAATTCAGCTAAATATTGCATATATAAATGCCCTTATGCCAATGAGCTAACCAAAAAGTAAAAAGTAAACAATTTGACCATCCACAATGAATTATCAATGACTAAGCGTTGGTAAAAAAATAAAAATTAAAAGGATGTTCTTACAATTTTTTGTTTATCAACGAGCAAAGAAAGGACATTTATAAAGTTAAAATAAAGAAAAAGCCTGATTTTTTCAGACTTCTGGAGATTTTGTCTAAAGCAGCTGGCTAATTTTCCATCATATTTTAAATATTTTCTCTTTCTTTATCTCCTAATTAGTCCTACAATTGTGCTTCTCATTAGGCTAAATCTTTCTATTCTCTCCAAGCTTTCATTTCTTCTTTGAATTCTTTAACATAGTGCTCAACTAACTTTGTGTGTTTGATCTTGGTTATGAAAGGTACTTCTTTGTTTAGAGTAGATTTGTTTTATTAGATGCTCAATTACTAGTTTGTAATCTTCAAACTCATAATGTGCCCATTAAAATTTCTACTAATTACTTGGCTTCTCTAATGTTTTAGTTGTTCTTTTAAGTAAAAATGTTTATACGGCCAAAGAAATTTTATTATAAAGAGTGGATGTCTAAACCTTTGGAACCTCGCTATTATCTTATACTGGGTTGATATAAGTCTTAAGTCGTCCGACTCAGGTGGTTTACTATCTATAGATAATTCTATAAAGAGATTAGTGGATATTACAAAGGTGCTTAAAACGACTATTGCTATCATTCTACTAAATTAATCTGCCTAATTTGGACTCGAGAATGTTAATTGACTAAATAAAATGTAATCTAAGAATCATGTAGGTGTTAAGTCTAATTCTTTTCCTTTATAATCTATTTTCATAGGTTCATATTTGGAAAAATCTATACATGCTAAAGGGATACTAAAGATAAAGATGACATTTATAAACTAATCTTTCTAAAAAAGGGGTCTTCTATTGCACAAGTTATATCTTTTGTTTCATACTGGGTATCCTATACCACACTTAATCCTTTAATAATTGTTTCTAGTATGGCTAAGTCGTTCAAGAACCTCAAAATATATAATTGTTTATCTAATGCTATTTTTGCTACGTCCTATCTAATTATCTATATTAAAAATAAAAAGCTACTATAATAGAGAAATAAACTTATTAAGTTATTATGAAACAATAGCTTTAACAATTAAAAATAGATTAGAAGACTTTAGAAATATATAGTAGTTTATGAACATTCAAAAATTAGAATATTTAGATCTAAAAATTAATAATCAAAGAAAAGTAAAATTAAATTTAATCGAAGGAATTCAAGTTAGTTGCAATATAGAACATTTAGAAAATCAATTTATCCATATTCCTCATACTAGTAGTCAATAAACTTGATAGTAGATTTATTAATTAATTTAAGATAATAGCTAGGGACTATTATAGAAAAACTCAAACAGCTAGTAATAGGACTAGGACAATTGTTTGAGACTAGTAACATAAATACGTTAAGGATAAATTTAAATTATATTAAAGAAATATTATTTGTCTTTAATAGCCAAGTTAAAAGAACCTAACAAAAAGAAAATAGTAGATTTAATACAACTATTAGAAAACACAGCCGAAACACAGCCAATTTAATACGTCATGCTTCCTTTTTATTATTTGTAGTTAATTTAATTTTGAATTATTTTTTTATTATTGCCGTTAATAGATTAAGAATGGTGTCTACAAAATGTGTATAGCTGTGACTGTTAAAAATAACATATAAAATAGAAAAAATTGCTGGATTATTTGTTGATTTTAAAACTAATTATGTTTTGACAATTTTTGTAGGTTGACAAATTTATAATGGAAAATAAATAAAGAGTTAGTCTGGATGCCTCTGAGTCTAAAGAGAGCGATGAAATTATTTTGATTTTGTGTTTTATTTTATTTAGATTTGGTATTTGTATTTGATTAATTTTTTTTTTTTAGAACCTGGGCATGATTTGTATTTGTATTTGATTTGGATTGAACTGCAAATAAATATTTTGACTTCATTCCAGAAAATTGTTAGTAAGTAATCTTATATCTGGATTTAAAACCCGCAATGCAAGAGTCCAGATTTTTCCAAGTTGAAATCGGACTAAACTCATATTGTAAAAACTAGATTTAAATTTGGGTCCGGTACAGAAAATTAGTATCACCAAAAAATCCAAACCCAGGCTTGAAGCCGAAAATTACCATCCCTATTAAAGGTAGACAACTAGACATATATAAACTATGAATCTATTATCTATTGTTAATTATCCATATCCATAGGGAAAACGGTGAAGGGTGTTGAGATTGGATGTGAGGTGATAATTTGTTCAAATTTCAATTCGTGTATTGAACTCTCTTAATGGCCACGAGAAAAGAGTACTTGCATGAGGCCTTCGGAGTTTTAATAAAGCACTTAATATAAATATATGATGGTTTATCTATGGCAGTAGTGCTTGGAAAATGATGAATCAATTGATTTTTCACTCGAGATTACGAATTATTATGACTTACAAAACAGTCTTTAAGCTTACCTAATAGTAACATAAAACACAAGACGTCACGTCATTGGGCTTGCGCAATGTAGGGATGCATTTAACAGGGGGTGGCGGTGCCCTAAGACTGTAGATTACCATGGCCCAATTTACACTTTATCAAAATTTTAAATTAAAAAATGTATTGAGGGTAAATGCCCTTTATATCCCTATAATTTCGTTTAATATTCCACATCTCTATAATTTGTAAATTATTTCAAGACACCCCTCTCTCCAAATTTTTCAAAATAACCATAATGAATTTAGACAATGCAGATAAAAAATATTCATGTTTTAAAGAAAAAAATAATTGTGAATTATATAATTTTTTTATTTTTAAATTTAACGTGTATGGAAATATAAAATATTAAAAATTATATATATTGAAATTTTTAACTTATTATTATAAATATAATAGTGAACTTGTTATTTTTTTAAAGTAATTTTTTTGTATGTTATAATTTAATCAATACTAAATATAATCAATGAAAAAGTATTTGAAATATTTTCTAATTTAATTTGGAAACTAATTAGGTAGTGTTATTTTTTGTCTGACTTTTGAATTGGTCTAAATGCATATTTTTAAATGACTTTTTTTAAAATATTTGAATATAAGTGTTATTTTTTATTAAAGAAAATGTGTAAAATACGATATTTCGACATATATACCTCATAAATATTAAATAATGATAGTACATACCTTAACAAAGCATACTTATATTTCTTTAAATATTGATAGTACGAATACTTATATTTCTTTAAATATTTTTTTAAAAGAATACTTATAACTGGACAAGTTATAAATAATTATTTTATCAGTAAATAAAATTAAAAGTATATAACCTAACAAAGCATAAAAAAATTTGAAAAACAAATTTGAGATATGTATTATGTTGAGATTAATAAATGATCCCTATAATGTTATTTATTGGTATATTATAAATTTTTTTCTTAATTGCATAAGCCAACCAAGAATTATCTAATCATTTAAATTAATCTGTTAAAGCACAACTTAAATTTTTAAACCCTCTCAAATATTCGAGACTGTCTATGTTCACTCACATTTCATAAGAAAAAAGATATTATATATTTTTTATGGAGGTTCAAACCATTTCTCTCATGCATTGTGAGTGCAAGTGTTCTCCCACTAACCCAAAAACCTATTGGTTAGAAAATAATAATCTTAAATACAACGAATTGGACCTATTATAAAATACACTCAGTTAAAGTCCTGTTGTGTAAAAAACTTCATTTATGTGAAAAAAAAAACAAAGCAAAATCTCATGTCGTTTGACAGAACTAATTGAAACCACCATAGTGTTTTAAAGCACATCCAAAATCCCATAAGTTGAAGTTGTTTTACTAATCTTACAATTTTATCCTTAGTGGTTGTTCACATTAAGAATATTTAACTTGATGGTTGTTTAACATTAAGAATATTTAATTAACTAAATAATTTTTTTATCATAATTGATTAAAAATCTAAATAATTTTTTAGCATAATGGATTAAAACTTTTATGGGAAAAGTAACGGAATTGTTGTATTTTCTCAATTAATTTTGAAAAAAATTAGAATTAATTGAAAAATTAAAATATAGAATTACTACATTTGTGTGTGTGTGTGTACTATTTGAAATTTCCTTGATGTTTTAAAAAATATTCAAACCCCCCGTGTTAACTTTTTTACTTATGTTACCACTTTATTATTGGTGGTTGTTTAATGTTCGAATATCTAACTATTTAATTAATTAAATATTTTTTTAATCATAATAATTTGAAAAATAATGGAAAAAAGTAACTGAATTGTTATAAATTTTCAAATTTTGTAAAAATTTTAGAATTAATTGAAAAATTAAAATACAACGTTAATATATTTGTATATTGGTGTATATATAAATGCTTTTTTTGGGGGGGAAAGCAATAAGGTTATATATATATATATATATTTGTATATTGGTGTATATATAAATGCTTTTTTTGGGGGGAAGGCAATAAGGTTATATATATATATATATATATATATATATATATATATATATATATATATATATATATATATATATATATATATATATATATATGTTCCAGTTGTTTTTCAATTAATTTTGAAAAACGTTCATAATTAATTGAAAAATTATAACAATCCTTACTTTTTCCATAAATTTTCAATTATGTATGATTAAAAAATTATTCAATGAATTAAATAATTGAAATTATTCATATTCCCAACATCAAATAACTATCAAGAATAAGATGTTAAAATTAACAAAAGTTGACACCCGTGACTCGTGGCAGTTTTGATGCATTTTAAAATATCAGGAGGATTTCGATTAATTTTGTCAAACAACAAAGGGTTTATCTCTTTTTTTCCCTTAAAGAAATGATAGTTGAATGCACCAAAGAAAGAAAAAGGAAGTTAATATAAATTAAAAAATGATAAAAGGATAGTTTGTATAATAATAAATAATTACATTTAATAAGGGAATTCATGAAAAAAAATATTAAGGTTTCATTTAAATATTTTACTATTTAGATAAACGACAAACTATTTAATTTTTTACATTTAAACTCATAAATAACTACATAAATAAAAAAAACTAAAATTTTTACATGTTTGAAAATAAGTAAAAGTCAATAATATTATTTTTAGCTAGTATTTTAATATTTTTTACTTTTAAAAAATAATATATTTTACATGATTAATAATTATTTTAAAAAATTGAATCAGATTGCAAATAATTTTATTATTTCTATTTTTTTCTATTTAAATAAGTCACTATTATTTATGTCGCTTTTTTAATTATCCAAATTTAGTAGGGTAACAATGTAAATTAAGGAAACAAATTAAGAAAAAAGGGCTCTGGAATGTTTTAAAAATTATGGGGTTGTGATGGGTTTTAAGTCAAATTAGAGGGCTGTAAAGAACATTTACCTATAATTTAATAATACAATCTCTATTTTGGCCATGTACATTTCTTCCACAACTTTTATACATTAGATTGGCCCCAATGGAGTTGAAATTCCTACTCCTCCCCTAAGTTATAATGTATCTGTTTACACTACGGCTCAAATAAATTATATAAAAAAACATATATCAGAAAAGACTTGAAATAGTGATCACAAGTAAAACCTCTGTTGGGATCGATGTGCAATTATAGCACAAAAATTTAATTTTCAAAGCACAATAACCACAACAAAGCAGATCCAAATGAGGCCTAAGAAGGTAGATTGCGGACTGCAGACTTTTGCCTAAATAAAAGAACTATTCCAAACATAGTACATGCAAAATCATTGGAAGCTCCTGTTTATTCCATGGTTTCACAGTAATACAGCTTGAGTTCCGATTTGGAGATTAAAATAGTAATATGTAAGAAGACACATGAATGGAGTGTTGTTAAAAAAAGAAAAAAAAAGTAATGTTGGAAATTTTTTTTAAATAATAATATATGGGCCCCCGTTATTGTGACATTTTGGCAACTTGATCTCAAGCAATTATAATTTGTAAATAGGTTGCCACACCAAGTGGAACTTACAATGCTAGATCCTTTACATTCTCATAAATAAAAATCACGCCCACATAAATGATGACGTGATAAATTGAAAAAATGACATAAACGTGACGTGGAGGAACTTGGTCCACATGATGAAGCAAGAAGAAATGGTGTAGGTAGGTTGGCAATTTAGCATTGAACCGACGTGGCTCCATTAATTTTTAGAAGACGGCATTGGATTTGGAGGTAGGTGGCGTACTTTAAAAATATTGAGTTGATCTCACTACCCTTTCTATGGTGGTAGGTGAAGAACTGATCTCTTCCATTCATTTCTTTATTTCTTTCATTTTCCTTCAAAAAAAAAAATTCTTCTCGATTCTTTTACAATCTTATAAACAAACTTATTTATTTTTGTTTTTATCAAAATTTTATTAGCAATTATATCTAGCAATTATAGATATAATGTTAAAAATAACGTTAAATAAGAGCTAAAAGACATTTTAATCAAAATAGAGCTTTAGCAATTTTTTATATTAACGAATAGCCATAAAATATTTTTTTTAAAAGAATAGAATTGGTGAAATTTTAAATTTAAATTCTTGAGTAGTGACTTAAATGATAGTTTTTTTTATACTATTAATAGGCAAATTGTATTTTCATTGAATATGTTGCCGATGCATGTCTCCATCGACGGTTAGATAAGCATGTGATGGCAGTAACGCCAACCAAATTTATATATATTATTTTTACGGAATTATTACAAACTATAGATACATATAATTTGAAAAATACATTTGGATATTCAAATTTTGTAACTCGTATTTGAGGTCTATTGAGTATTAAAAATTAATCCCATAAATGCACAAGAGATATCTGTCTTTATAAACTTTAGCAAATTTCATGTTCGTTCGGCAATTGATTAATTAGTGTTGGCATTAATAAACGTTTAATGGATTTTTAAATGCCGTGATATAATATTATATGAATGCAAAAAAGTGGACTGATAGATAAAATACCTGAATAAAAAAAAAATACCTTTCGGCGGAAAGTTAGAGAAAGGCACTTAACGGTTGACATTTCTGTTTGACGGTAACTTAACGATTGACTATTGAAAACCCAAATATTAATTAATTTTCTTGAAGTCCGACATCCAACGAGGTTTCGCAATTAGCATTCTCACGGCCAGCCTATGTCTAAAGCAAAAAAATATTAATGACGCCTTTTTTATAATTATAATTAAATTTATATTAAAAAACTATTTTATGTTTGTCCTTCATCTTTTTTAAGATACAAAGTATTTTTATTAAATATGTATGTTTTAATTTTAATTTTTTAAAATAAATATATATTAAAATCTTTTATAATATACTTTAATTTCTATTAATGAATTTTAATTATTTATAAAATAAAGAGCCCTTTTGATAAATATAATAGGCCTTGTGAGTAATACAAGGGGATAATTTTTTGGGAGTACTAGGTAGGGGTGGGCAAAAAAAGTTGATTAATCAAAAACCGAATCGAACGATTTAATTCGATTTTTTTGTAGTTTTTTTACACCTAAAAAACCGAATAAGTAATACAGTAAAATAGTAAAACCAGTCGGTTCGGTTTAAAAAAAAATCGAAAAACTGAACCGATTATCAAATAAATCGAAATCCGAAATCCCTAAACCTAAAGTGAGTAAAGTGACTCTAATTCTCTAAACCGATTATCCACTTCCGATTCCTTCAGTTCTGAGTTCTAAGTAATACAGTAAAATAGTAAAACCAGTCGGTTCGGTTTTAAAAAAAATCAAAAAACTGAACCGATTGTCAAATAAACCGAAATCCGAAATCCCTAAACCTAAAGTGAGTAAAGTGACTCTAATTCTCTAAACCGATTATCCACTTCAGATTCCTTCAATTCTGAGTTCTGATCTTCAGACACTGAACTCGTGAACTTCAGCCGCTGGAATCTCGTCCCCGTTCTGCTGGTCACTGCTGCTACCGCTGCTTGTCGTTGCTCGTCACTGCTGCTCATTGCCGAGTCTCCGTTGCTACTGCTCGTCGCCGCAACCGCTGTCATTTGGAAATATCGTGATCTCCATAAAACTACAACTTGTGAGTTGATTCTTCATTTCTTTCTCGCTTTTTTTCTTTTTCTTTTTCACGTTTTCTTATTTGTGTATAACCACAGATGAACATAATTGGGTTATTATTAGTTTAACAACCAATAAAATTTGAGGCTCATTAATTCATCTCCAGTGTAAACTAAATTAGCATCGTGAAGGGCATTGCAGGTAACTGAAGAGAGCTTGGCTCCCAAATTCATACTTACATTGAACATGTGTAGAAATTTAAGCCGAATAAACAACTTGTCATTCTTTAATTCCAAATCAGTCTATAGAAAAATGTATTATTGCCTTGTAAACAATTCGGATTCCAAGATCTCAACACCATCAACTTTGGTTGGCCTTGCATAAATTCTATAGATGGTGTGGCTACTGACACCAAATAATTGAAAACACCGCGTGATGGGCAAAATGTCAACTTGACCAGCTACAACTCATAGATAGTAGTTCTAAGTTCTACCCACGGCCAGAAAAAATAATAAAAATAAAAATAAATAAATAAAAAATAAGAGACAAAAGTCGCACTTTTTAGTTGTTAACATCATATTATATGAACCTTTAACATTCTCCAGGGATCTCTCATCTTTGGAAAATAAGAAAATTAATAAAAGAACTTAAAGCTACTTTTACAGATGTTTTGTTATATACTACTTTTAATTCATGATATTTTGACTATACAACTTAACCTAGCCAGCTAGTTGCTCAAATTGTACACTGATTCAGTGCATTAATTAAGGAGTTTATATTTATCAATGAATATGGAAATCAATTCTTGTATATATATTGTTCTCTATGTGTACAACTGATGTTAGTTAGTAGAATTATTAAGCATCAGATTCTTTTTATTTGTTGTTGCTGTTGTGTTGATTTGTTGCTGCTGCGATGTTGATTTTTTGTGAAGAATGGAAAATTATGATGAGGAGGAAGTGCAAGAAGTGGAGGTTGATGATGGGAAAAAAAGAAAAATACATTTGAGATAAAATGTTTGGGCTCATTTTACTAAACTACCTTGTGGAAACAAAGGAAAATGTCATCATTGTCGTAAAACCTTTGCAGCTAATAGAAGAAATACCACTAATTTGAAGAATCATTTGGATAGATGTAGGTCATATCAAGATGTAAAGGTTGAAGGGGATCCGAAGCAACAAGTACTTTTCCGTCAAAAGGGAAAAGATAAAGATGATGGAGTTGTTAATATTAGTGGCGGATTTAGTCAAGAGGCTTGTAGAATGGCACTTGTGAAGATGATTGTCAAGGATGAATTACCTTTTAGCTTTGTGGAGGCTGAAGGGTTTTTAAAGTTTATGCAAACTTGTTGCCCAAGATTTGATATGCCACCGCGAAGAACAATTACAAGGGATATTCTTGAATTGTATCAACATGAAAAAGGGTTGTTAAAAAGTGTCTTGAGTGCAAGCAAGCAGAGGGTGTGTATTACCACAGATACGTGGACATCAATTCAAATGTCTAACTACATGGTTATTATTGCTCATTTTATTGATGCGGAGTGGGTGTTGCACAAAAGAATTCTTAGTTTCACACCTATAGCTAATCATAAAAGAGATGATATTGGGAAGCTAATTGAGACATGTTTGATTGATTAGGGATTAAGAGATTGTTCACAATTACAGTGGACAATGCAAGTACCAATAAAGCTGCAATAACTTATGTGAAGAAGAAGTTAGCAAATTGGAGTGTGAATTCAATGATTTTGAATGGTATATATATGCATGTGAGGTGTTTGGCACATATAATAAATTTGATTGTGCAAGATGGGTTGGCGAAGGTGAATCATTCAATAGCTAGTATTCGCAATACAGTAAAATATGTTAGATCCTCTCCAGCAAGATTGCAAAAGTTTAAAACATGTGTTGATAGAGAGAAAATATCATATGGAGGGCTTATGGTGTTGGATGTGCCTAGTAGATGGAATTGAACAGATTTGATGTTGTATAAAGTGATTGTATTTGAAAAAGTATTTGATAGGATGAAGAAAGATGATAGACATTATGTTAATTGGTTTGTTGAGGAGGAGGTTGAAAAAAAAAAGAGGGAAGGGCCACCGAGCGATGATGATTGGGGAAATGCAAGGAGGTTAGTCAATTTTTTATCGGTTTTTTATTTTGTGACCTTGAAATTTAGTAGCTCTCTTGTTGTCACTTCCAATGATTTCTTAAATAAAATGGCAAAAGTTCTAATTAATTTGAAGTCACTTGTACTTCTAGTGATGATTTGTTAAGAAAAATGGCCAAAAAAATGGAACAAAAGTTTGCTAAATATTGGGGTGATTTTTTTGATCAGGTTAACATGTTATTATTTGTAGCAAATGTGCTTGATTCTAGATGTAAATTGGAGTTTGTTACATTTTGTTTTATTAACATGAATGAATCTAAAAAGATTGAAGAATTGAAATCTAATATTATGGAGTTGTTCATGAAGTTATATAATAGCTATTTTGGTGGGAGTGATGTGAGGAATAGTGGTGATGTTTGTTTTTGTGATATCTATGATGGTGGTAGTGGTAGTGGTGGTGGTAGTGGTAGTGCTAGTAGTAGTATAATGTCAATTGATCTTTTTTCATCTTTCAAAATGATGAAGCAAAGTTCAAATGATGAAAACTACTTGATAGATGATAATGAGAGTACTAGTAATGCCCATTTTGATATTTTGACTTGGTGGAAGTTGAATGGGCATAGGTATCTGATTTTGTCTCAGATTTCCAAGGACATTTTGGCAATTCCAGTGTCTACTGTAGCTTCAGAATTGGCATTCAACACAGGACGGTGTGTTCTTGATCTTTTTAGAAGTTCTTTAACTCATAAAAACTGTTGAGTCATTAATTTGCACTCAAAATTGGCTTTGCTCATCTCTATTAGGAGAACGGATAATACAACTTACTCAGGAAGAAACTGAATCCTATGAAGTTATTGAAGCAAGTAATATGTTACTACTACATTTTGATATATTGTTTTGATTATTTCACTTTTAACTAATCATTCTAATATTTTTATTTAATTTGTTAATGTAGAAGTTGGTAGGCCAACACTAGCTCAACAAGAACAAGCAACTGAGGAGTAATTGGGATTATGATTTATTTTGATTTGAACTTGTTATTTGAACATGTTGTGTTATTGAACATTGTTTGAGACATATTTTTGATTTTTTGTTTGTTAAATTTTTATGTTTGTGGTAGATTTAATAATTTAAGGTTTTAAACTTAAAAAAGCCCAAAATAGGCCCAATAGGCCTATAATCGAAATAATCGAACCTAACCGAATCGAATTATTTCAATTAATTGAGTATTTGATTATTTCGGCAATTTGATTAATCGCGATTTTGTTAAGTACATTCGTTCTATCCCTTTCAACTAAGAAGAGTAGTGCTTGTAATAAAATAAAATCTGGAGTTAAACTATTTTCTTTCTTTTCACGTTGATTCCTCCTTAGCTCGAAAGATGTCATAGACTCTTTCATGTTATTATTGTTAGTGGAGGTATCAGGAGTATCAACACATGGTTGATCAATAATTAATTCCAATTCAATATTAGAATCATGTTGAAATTTATTCTCAGTAAATTCAACATCTCTAGATTCCACAATCACATTATAATCTAAATTTAACAATTTATAAGTCTTGGAATTTTCATCATATCCTACGAAAACACTTTTTATACCTCTAGCACGTAAGTTTGATAATTTAGGATCATGTATTTTATAAAAATCTAAAAAACCCCAGACCCTTAAATACATCAAGTTTGGTTTTCTTTCTTTCCAAATTTCCTAAGGAGATATATGTGTTTTCAAAGATGTAATTCTGTTATAAATATGACATATAATGAGTAATGCTTCCCCCCACAAATTATTTGGTTGTTTTGCATTATGGATCATGGAATTTATCATATCTGTAAAGATCTTATTCTTCTTTTCAGCCAAACCATTTTGTTGAGTAGTAAATAAAGCTGATCTTTGGTGAATAATTCTAAATTCTTCACAATAATTATTAAATTCAATTGAGAAATATTCACCACCTCTATCACTTCGAACCATTTTGATTTTATTATCTTTTTTATTCTCAACTTCAATTTTGAAAATTTTAAATTTATCAAAATTTTCATCTTTTGTTCGAAGTAAATACACATAAGTGTATTCTAAATTCAGGCACGCCCGTCGCACCAGATTTTACCGTGGCATTTTTTTACGAGTTAAATTTTTTTAAATGTAATGTAATAATTTTATAAATATTACAGATACGTGACGAAATCAGAAGCATCGGATATCGAAGTAGGCAAGATGTATTTTCGTTATGCCGATCACTTTCCTGGTTGAATTTCGAGCATGTGTAAGCTATCTTCAGTTGTGAAAGTCATCCAGGAAAAATTAACAAAGCGGCAGTTGAATATGTTCAAAAATGATATATTTGGGTATTTCTTGGAGTGGCGAAGTTTTGCATTTAGTGGGGTAATATTGCACAATCTTTTACTGAGGCAAGTGGCCCATGAAGAAGATAGTCGTGAGGATCAGTTATGGTTCCAAATTAGTGAGCATTTAATTCGCTTGTCAGTTGTCGAATGGTGCTTGGTTACAGACTTTTATTTGCTGTTGATAACAAACAAAGAATGATAAAATGGAGCAGCAGAGGCTACGAAATACGTATTTTGGCGGTGTGCATCGTAAGATCTATATGAATGAATTCGATGCAGTATTTTTCTCGTTGAAATTCGAGGAAATGGATGATATGGACGCATTAAAGATTGTGCTATTTTATTTTGCGGATAGAGTACTCAATGCAAGAAAAAATACTCTCAAATCAATTTTGATTGGTTTTGATGAAGTTGATGATATAAAATACTTCCGAAAGCGTCCATGGGGTCTATTGTCGTCGACAATAATTTACGACAGTCTTGACAATGCATTGTTCGACAAAAATGAGAAATTTAAGAGGACTCGGTTGCAAAATCCAGATCATAACATCGAAAAATACAATATTTACGGCTTTACGTCCAGGGTTCAGGTGTTTTTTTTTTATATTAATAAGTTTTATAATATTAAATATTTGATAGTTGTTTTATTTGATTTTTCACTTGCGTTGTTACAGGCATGAATTTACGAAGCAATCGGAGGTTTGCCATCAACATGGGTGTGAAAAGGAAAAAAAATTCCCCGCATTTTACAATGGAAGCCCATGGCATCTTCAAGAATCAACTTTGCGGAGGTTTATGTGTTCTTTAACGACGAATCTCGTCTTGTAAGTAATATGTATTAGTTATTTTTTTAACTTTACTAAATTTAAGTTATGTATATTTACTTACTATTTTTAATTGAATTTATGGTAGGGGGACGTTTTACAAACTCTTGAGCTAACTTCAAAGGAGAGTAGCAAAAAATATTAGCTCTCTGTGAAGGGTTGCATGCTAAGCATTCCAGACTGGGTTCATAAGGTCGGTATATTTTAAGTACTATAAAATTTTTAATCAAAATTTTTGACATTTCATTTATTAATTTTAAATGATATTTTATACAGCACCAACCCTCAATCAACGCGATGCCGTCGGATACAAGGCAATCAGACGAGCATGACGATCATGACGACATACCAAACCTAATACCAGAGCAGCGTCATGACACTTCTGAGGATGAGGTGGAAGTGGCTGTTAATAACCACCAGGAGCAAACAGACAACTCTGATGACGCACGTGAGGTATTTATTATAAATAATATACGATATTTTTCTTTTATAATTCATTATTGTTTTACTGTTATTCTAAAATATTTTTTCTTTTGTAATAGTCGAGGATAAAGTAGTTTAATGTTTACGTCTGACGACGGTTGGATAAGCTTGATCGTAACGTGTATGAAATAAAGTCAGATTTAAAAGATTTTAAAGAAACCGTTGTTGGCTTTATCGACACACTTAAAAAAGGTCCAAATAATGATTCACCCACTACACGCTTGTATGCGGTGAGCAAATTTAAATTTAATAACTATATTCGTTTAACTTTTATTTTGATAGTTGTTTAATATTTTCTTCTTTGTGAATGGACAGGCCTCGGATGACTGTGGAGTGTATACTGACGTGGGCAATTAAAATTTATCTACATCCATGTCATTGCATAGTTTCTACGGGGATGTTAGTGGGGAGAGCATGAAGGTGTTCACTGAGATGCCTCTGGGCATTAGTAAGTTCGGCCGCGCTTACATATAATCATATGTTTATAATAGTCCATACATGATTCGTCCAGTCAGGCGAGGACAGAACATGCGGCTTTTACCTCAACCCTAAATCATGGAGCATGCGATTGACATGAGTACGAATGTGGATGTAAATCCACTGAGAGGGTTAGAGGACTCTAGTTTGTTTGCTGAGTTTAATCGATGGTTCGCTAGTGATATCACAGTGGATCGAAGAGTCCAGCACCCGCGATCATTCTTTGAAATAATTTTGGGTACAACCTCGATGGGATGGCTAGGCGATGAGATATTTATATTATCGAAGATTTTTTAGTGTTGTGGATTTGTGTATAAAATAATTTCTTTCAAATCGTAATGTTTCTGTTTCTCTACAGCACATTCACGAGTATTTCCGCTTGATTAGCGAGAAGCAACGCCAGTATCCGAATGGCTTAGTTCAACGTGTCACACATACTGACACATCTTTTTGGGTAATGTTCCGAGAAAACTTATGAATACTATTTAATTTTTTTAATTATTACCTTAAAGTTTTGTTAATTTATGCATTTCTTGGTTGTCTATGTACTAGGTGTTCTTACATCAGCTATGGAACAACGGGGATTGTGTGGTTGATTCATTAGTATTCAACGACCGCTTGAATAGTTATCTATGTGGGCGACAGCACACAATGTCCAAATCAATGACGTATATTGATATGGTATGTATTTTATTATATTTCACACACGCCACTGTCAAAATATTCGAGTTGACGCATTTTCTTGGTTGTTGTCAATTTCATATATAACGAACATGTTTTTCAATTTTTATATACAGTTACTTATCCCTGTTAACTTGGACGGTGAGCATTGGGTACTAGTACAAGTTGACTTTCGGAAAAACAAAGTATGGATTTATGACTCATTGCTCACATTTTGCGACGACAAAAGGTACAGGTTGAAATTCAAGCCACTTGAAGTTATATTCCCTCAATGGTTGGAATATGTTGGCGTTTACAATATTCGATCTGAGTTGTGGAGTACAGACCCCTAGAAAGTTATGGCAGTTAAGAGCGTGTCACAACAAGAGCCCGGAACTGGCGATTGTTGTGTTTTTGTATTGATGGTAATTATATATTTAATATTCGGGCTTAGATTGGAGTTTGACGCTAATCATGTCCAATACTTTAGAAAGAAGATTGCGGTTGACATATTTAATAACGATATTGTATTATAAATGGTTGTAGTAATTTGAATGTTGAAACTTGATTTTTATTTTAATTTGCGCACTTAAGTTTATATCATTTCAATGCTCACATATTAATAATTAAAATAAAATAAAGTTGTATGACATATAAGTGTACAATACACAAAAAAAATAATAACAGTTTTAACCAACGAATAACACACGAAATACATCTAGCTTGAAGTCGACGCAATGAGATTCTTACACCGCTTACGATTATGGCCCAGATTATGACACCGCCCGCATTGTACAGTACGCTGGTTAATGTTCTCGCCAGTCGAGGGTATTCTGAGCTCTTTACAACGGCCAGGTGGTAGTAGGGATGTCAAAATAACCTGGACCAAGCCCGGACCCGGACGAACCCGGATAATTCGGGTCGGGTTGAACCCGTACCGGAATAGAAAAAAATCCGGATCCGGAATTAATTTTAATAACCCAGATATATCCGGGTCCGGGTCCGGGTTTGAGGTAACCCGTGTATCCGGAACCCGGACTCGGATAATACATATTCATCAACAATCATCAATCATCATCAATTCCCAATCATAATTCATATTAATCAAAAAAGAAAAAAAAGATCAAAAATCGTCTGTTGGACCTCAAATACTACCAAAAAAATTTCAGCCTTTGAGCTTTTCCTTGCTGAGACCAAGTCTATTACTTCCCTTAAATCAGTCTCAACAATTAAAAGTAAGTATTCTTTGTCTTCAGCTACTTCCAACCCGAACTTAGTTACTTCAGCTTCTGCATAGTCAACTTTATCAAAGCATTTTGTAGGCTTTATAGCTGCTGTTACAAGTTTGCCTTCTGCATTTCTGATCATAATACCCAAGCCTACTCTTTGTTGGTCTATGTTTACAGCTGCACCAACGTTTACCTTAAACCAACCTGCAGGGGGGCTCTTACAATGCTTCGAGGATGCTGAATTCTGATATGCTATTTCCTGAACAACCAGCAAGGCCAATCCTCCTCATACCCACCCCAGCCTCCCTCCACTGCTGCTACTGCCGCCGCAATGGCGCCATTTCATCACCTAATCCAACAGCAGCAGCAGCACTCCAAATGTTTTGGTCCTACCAGCGGCAAGAAATCGAACAAGCAAACAACTTCAAGAACCACCAGCTGCCGCTCGCCTGCATCAAGAAAATCATGAAGGCCGATGAGGACGTTCGCATGATCTCCGCCGAGGCCTCGATTCTGTTCGCCGAGGCCTCGATTCTGTTCGCCAAGGCCTGCGAGTTGTTCATCCTCGAGCTCATGATCCGCTCGTGGCTCCACGCTGAGGAGAACAAGCGCAGGACTCTACAGAAGAATGACATCGCGGCCGCCATCACCAGGACCGACATCTTCAACTTCTTGGTCGATATTGTGCCTAGGGATGAGATTAAGGAAGAGGCTGTCGGCTTGGGCGGCATGGTATTTGTAGGGGAGGAGTCTGGAGGAGTTGCCGTAAGAGGAATTGGGAAAGTTGTTGGGTATTTTTAAGAAGAGAAATAGGGGTAATGGGAGGAGTTGCCGGGTTCAAAACCCGGAATCCGGAACCCGAGTTTTTCCGGGTTTAACCCGGACTCGGACCCGGATGAAAAAAACCGGATTTTAATCTGGGTCCGGGAAAAAGAAAATGACATCCGGGTCCAGAACCGGAAAGGCTAAACCCGGACCCGGACCCGGATTTTGCCATCCCTAGGTGGTGGTGCCTCAACTAGTGGGTATACTTGCATCTCCTGAATTTCATCTGGAACTTTCCAATCAGCCATATCACCAACTAGCTCCACTGGTTGTGCATAAGCCATCGCCAACGATTCTGTAATGTAAAAGTCCGAGCAAAGGCTAATAAAATCCACTCGGTGTGTTAGACACGCCGTAATTGCATGAACACATACAAATTGATCAAGCTAAAACACTCTGCAGGTGCAAGTTCTCTTTTGCAAGTCAACCAAACCTTCCTTAAGCCCATCGCCTATAACTTGAAATCGATGCGGAGACACCGGTCGAACTATCATTATTTCAGCTATAATTCTCCTCTCAGTGACTATTTCATCCGCCTATATTGTTAGCCGAGTAGTCATTGATTCAGCCATAATTTTTCTATCATAAAATCATTGCTGCAATGTTTTCCTGAAGTGATCAACAAGATGAGTGATAGGAAATTTTTAAGGTTCCCTCATGAAAGAATTAACACTCTCCGCGATGTTGGTGGTAAGTATGTTGTACCTCCTACTTTCAAACTGAGACCTTGCCCAGTTACATGTACCGACATTATTTTTTAGGTAATCAGCCGCATTAGAGTGGATCATCCATAACCCTTCAAGTTGTCTCTTAATTTCCTCGTGGCCATATGCTTTTGCTGCATTAATAAAGGTAGGCTCAAATTGATCCCAAAGAACTTTGGACATTCTAAACTGTGACTTAATACTACCTTTGACGTGGTAAAAACGAACGCCATGACTTGCATTGTGAAATACTTTAAGAACGGCTCTCCTGATGGTAGTGCATCGATCAGAGATGATTATCAACTCAGATCTATCGCCAATCATTCCGTGTAACTTCATCATAAACTATTCCCAAGCATAATTATTTTCTAAATCCATGATCCCAATAGCCAATGGATACAATTGATTGTTACCATCAAGACATGTTACCACGAACATGCTTTCACGATATAGTCCCTTTAGATGAGTACCATCTACAGCAATGACAGGCCGAATGTATTGCATAAAATCCTTGATGGAAGATCCGAGTGCTATAAAATAGTACAAGAAATTACCATATCCATCCTACTCGAGGTGAGTGACTGTACCCTCATTCACTGTAGTTAGTACGTGAGAGTATTTAGGGAGCAAGTTGTATGACTCTGCAAGGTTGCCTCGAACAATTTCAATACCAACTTTTCTTGCCCGATATGCCTGCTGATATGTTAATTGAACACCGTATTGCTGTTGCATATCTGCTCTTATGTCATTCGGAATATAAATCTGCTTATCTTGAATATATTCATCTGCAATAATATGACCGACAACCCGGCTCCTTACTTGATGACGTCCATCAACCAATACCTCATTATGATAAGTGTGTACATTATCAATTCTCTTCACCACCCAAGGAACATTTTGCTCGTTCGAACATCTAATTGCTCGAATACACCATTTACATGATTCTGAAGAACAGTGAGCCTCAAAACGTGTCGTAGTAGATTGTGCAATCTTGAAATCATACTTATCTCTAAAGGCCACCTTGCATAGTTGTAATATAAACTCATTCTTCTCAGCAAATAGCATATCCACACTAATATCATCTGACTCACAACTGCTAACAAAGCTTGGAGCAACCATGTTCGAAGGCAAAGTTGGAGCAAGACTTGCAAGAGGATCAATTCTCCTTCTCGACCGAACCATAGAATGAATAGGTCTATTGCCTCTGTTATTCGCAGGAGTATTATCTTCACACTCATCCTTACACTGATTCGACGGAATATTCGAAGGATCGGCTTCTCCATCATCACCATCATTATTGAAATGAGTGCTCCTCGTATTATTAGAAAGTTCTACAGAAACATTATCCCCTGTTGTCTCATCATGAAAATCATCATTGTCCCGAAAATTATTATTGTGATACGGAGAATATCGTTGTTCCAACGACATCGTTATTGGGAATATCGTTGCTCCAACATCCTGTAACGTAACGCCGTTATCATCAATGTTGTCATAATTGTCGTAGATTGGAGAGTAATATTATTGCAGCGATACTGTCATTGGCAACACCTCTTCATCATTATCACAGCCAGACATATTTGCTCTACACGAAGTTTCTGTATTGACATACGACTCAATACCTTCACTCGGAGCTCGAAGTGATATGGTCACGAATATAAGAATGCATCCAAAATTGGCTACATCGGATGCCATATGCAACACAACCCTCACCATTTCATCATCAGATATATCTATGGGCAGTGCACATATACGATATAGTGTGTTACTAGACCTCAAAGTTGTCTTCATTGTGATGCTATATTCATTAGGGTTTATTTGTAACACCTCGTATACTCTTGCCAATAACTGATCAAACAGACAATTTTTCCCAACCAAAAAAGCTCGATTTTTACCATTCACATACTCTATACGGTCATCCTCTAATGTCTCCCACCAACCATCGTAATACAATTCAAGTACAACTGAATCTATTAACCATGAAATTGTAAAAAAAAATTATTTAGATCCAGTTAAAATTAATACAGATTTAATAAATTTCAACGAGGGTTGGGACAGGGTGCCTGTCGCACGAAGGGTTGTTGCGGCAGGCGCCTGTCGCACCAACTCTTGTTGCGACAGGCAGCCCGTCGCTAGAACTCAGATTCACCCAGACTTTCAGTAAATTGAGAAAATAACTCATACCAGTAAGTGATGCCGATTAGTGTTGGATCTGGATAGATTATGACTGACTTTTATGGTTGGTTGCTGCCGTCGTTGATGATTCACGAGTAGAAAACTAAGCTGCTTTTCGTTTGATGATATGAGAGAAAATTTATTGGTTTTGGTCTGTAAAAAAGGGTAATTTGGGAAGAAAGGCTTGGATTTGGCTAATGTTGATAGAAAAATATTGCTATGGTTAATTGGAAAAATAATAAAATAATTATGGCTATTTTTGTAAATTTCTCTAGAAAATGATGAGTACAAGAAAATATAATTTTAGATAGAATTCAGCCAAAACAAATATGTATTTTTAAAAAAAATAAAAAAATAGGTGGTCGATACATAATTGTCATTTTTATAATCATTCTACTTTCCTCAAGATTCGAACTCAGACGCTAACTAAATAATATTGCTTGAGAATTACTCAACTAAACTGTTAGGTCCCAGTCAGATGTAGCTAACAATTACAATTGTTAGAAGTAATATTTTCAGCTTATGGTGAGAAATAACCAAAGTGCTTTTGTTGTTTGAATGCTCTCCCCTTTATTCATATCTGTGAAGCTTATTTATAACAAAAGACTTTGATTTCCAACCCAATATCTCAACTGGAATCAACAACAAATATCAAGCTAACAACTTGACTAATATTTCAAGCTGAAAAATATATCAAAAGCAAATCAATCATATTTTCTTCTCCAGTAACTATTTAAGATCATAAATTCATCAAATCTTCTATGCCACTATTTTAGAGATTGTTTGAGTCCATACAATGACTTATATAGTAAACACACATGATTAGTCTTCCTTTTGCACTAAGACCCTTCCGGTTGAACCATCGATATCTATTCTTGAAGATTACCATGAAAGAAAGCTGTCTTGACATCTATTTGCTTTAATTCCATATTAAGCAAATGAATTATAGCTAAAAGAATTCTTATAGAGCTTTGTTTTACAACAGGAGAGAAGATTTCATTAAGATTCACACCCTCTTTCTATGTAAACCCTCTAGCTATAAGTCTTACTTTGTACTTTGAAGGCTCAAATCTTAGAACTCCATCATTCTTTTTGAAAATCCACTCACAATTGACTAATTTCTTGTCACCTGGATTTGGTATAACTATCTAGGCATGGTTTCTTCCCAGAGAATCCATTTTTTCATGGTCTTTCTCTTCACATGGCTCCATGTTAAGCTTTAAAATATCAAAAAGTTTTTCAATGTTATGATTACTATATAAACCAGTATTATTCTCTATACTCTTTTTCAATAATGCAGCTTTATAAAACACAACATCCCTGTTGATGATGTAGTTTCTTTGCTTTCCACACTAGATTCTATACTCTTTAACATCCCATCAAGATATCATACAAAGACTCTTTTTTAAGTTTTAGCCTCAAGTTTACCTTGATTGATGTTAATATAAGTAGGGCACCCAAAAATCCTAAGATTTTCTTACTTTGTAGGCCTCCCAAACCATATTCCTATGGTGTCTTGGAGCCAATAATAGTTGACTAGCTTCTATTAACTAAATAATATGTTGTGTTTATATCTTTTGCCCAAAAGCTTCTTGGAAGTTTAGAATTCACTAACATGCATATGGTTTTATCCATCAAAGTTTTATTCATCATTTCAGCCAAACCATTTTGCTGAGGGGTGAACCTAAATGTTTTATTCCTCCTTACTCCATGTTTTTGACAAAATTCTTTAAGCTTCTTGCCACAAATCTCCAAGCTATTATAGTTCTTAAGTATTTAAGCTTAAAGCCAGACTGATTTTCCATTAAAGCTTTCCATACCTGAAGTTTCTCTAAGGCTTGATCTTTTGATCTTGAGTATGTATACACACACTTTTCTAGAGTAATCATCTATCAAATACATGAAATACCTCTCACCACTTAGAGAGGAGACTTGTGCAAGCCCCCATAGGTCAACGTGTACATAATCCAAGATTTATTTGGATGTATGTTACCACTTTGGAAATATGGACCTGTAAGCTTTGCCAAAGAAACAATTTCATCCCTACTAAGTAGCCCTTATTTACTAAGTTATTGTATTCCTTTGACACTTATATGATCAAGTCTAAGATGCCATAACTCCGTTCTATCTTCTTCAGAAACAATAGACACTCCCACTAATACAGGCACTAATAATCCTTGCAATATATATAAGCAATTCTCTTTAACCCCTTTAATAACTATTTCAAACCCTTTCATTATCTTTAAACCACTATTTTTAGACTGAAAGAAGTATCCTAAGCTATCCGCATGCCTAAAGAGATTAGATTTCTCTTTAGCCAAGCAACATGTCGCACTGAATATAGAGTGCTTATAGTCTCTTTAAACATTTTGATCTTTACAGACTCTATGCCAATAATTTTTCACATATTGTTGCTTCCTATCAATACTCTACTGATATCTACAACTTCATATTTATAGAACAAACTTCTATCAGGACACAAGTGAAAAAGAGTAGCCTGAATCAATAACCTATTGAGGCCACTAGCAAATCAACACTAAGGTGTCCATCTTTTGAGGCATGATTAGAGGCTACAATTATATTCCTTGATCTTTCTTAACTCTCATTCTTCTTATTTTCAAGACAATCTCTGATATAATGGACTTCTTTTTTACAGTAAAAGTATTTTTTTCTTCTTTTTATTTACATTTTCTTGGTTATTACCTTACCCTTTTATTTAATTCTTGTTCTTTTGGTCCTTTTTCTTTTCTTTTCTTTCTAGCAACCAGCCATTCACTATTGCTCGCCCCATGCCCATTGTTCTTTTGTATCTCTTTTGAACTCAAACATGCTTCAACATCTTCAAAAGTCAAGGTTGTTCTATCATACAACATGATATCTATAAAACCTTTATAAGACTTTGGTGGTAAACTCTGTAAGAAGAAAAGCCTTATCTCTATCCCTAATCTTCACATTTTCAACCCCTTCAAGATCAAGAATGATCTTGTTGAAGGTATTAATATGTTCTTGAATGGACACTCCTTTTTTCATTCACAAGGTGTGTAATATTTGCTTCAACAAAAATATGTGAGCTAAGGATTTCTTCATGCATAAATCTTCCAAGCTTGTTTTAAATAGTCTTCTCATTTGAAAAGTCCCTCAAGATTAGGTCACTAAGACTGAAAATCAAGGTGTTGTATGCCCTGCTTAAAACTTATTTTCTCTTCTCATTAGAGAGGCTACTTAAAGTTCCTTTTAACATCCACTTTCCAAGGGTATATTCTTGATGAACAAGGAGAGCCTTATCTTCATCTTTCAAAGTAAAAAGGCACCAGCAATGGTGAATTTTTCAATTTCAGGTTTTGGAAAAGACATTGCTGAGAACCAATCAAGGCTCTAATACCACTTGTTGAATCTTTGAACTCTTTACCAAATGATTCTCGCGAATGTCGATTAATTAAGCTAAATGAAAACAAAGTAGAAAAAGAAACCAACAACCTAAAATAATTCCAAAAAGACTGAGCAAGATAGCAAGTAGCTAAGTTTTGAAGGACAAATCTACTTCTCTCTATTGATCACAACTATCAATACACGTGAAGTTACTGAAATAAATTACACTTTTTTCAATGAAACAAATTTATCCAATTTGAATAACAAAACAAAAAAGAAAAGTTTATGTCATCAGTTGATGTTTTTGGAAACACAATAATAGAATTATAACTTTGCCGCATCAGTAAAAAATATCACATACAACCCCTTAATTGAAGTCAAACTACACAAAGCCTCTAAACTTCTTCATAGTTTGTATTTGAGTTTAGAAACACAAATACTTAAATCTTCACATGTAGTTTTGTTCTTCTCGTTTAGAGAGTCTTCATCACTCTTCTTTGAATCTGAGATGGTGATAAAAATATCAAGAAAGAACTATTGTAGTGAAGTAGATAGTAATATATGATTAGAAACAACAACTATGAACACAAAACTAAACTTTGATTCCTATGGTGATGGAAAAGAAGTTGAAGAAGGCTCTAAGTGCATGTTTGGTATGACTTATCTAATGGTTATAAATACTTATTTAATCTCATAAACTCTTATCATAATTTGTATTGTTGTTTGGTTATTTTTTTTAGTAGAGCTTTTAGAGCTTAAATGAGCTATTTTGTCTCAATTAGTAAAAGCTCAAATTTTGAATTTTTGAGAGTAGAGATTAAAAAGCTTTTTTTAATATTAAAATATCCAAAAAATCCTCTATTTATTTGATAATCTCATTTTATTCTTTTCATAACATAACTTTAAAAAATTACCTATTAAAGTAATTTCATAGATTTTTAATAAAAACTCTTATTGAAAAATCAAATCACTAAAATCTTTTAGGTAAAAGTTCTATTGTCAAAAACTCTACTTGAAAAGTTGTACTAAATGGAACCTAATACTATATCAAGAACACAGTTGAAAGAATATCTTCTATTAATCTTATTTTATGAACCATATATATGGAGGAATTAAAAAAATAATTGCACGATATTCAAATTCAGGAAAGAATAAGAAAAAGGAAATATCTTTTAATCAAGAGAGGAGATTTCTTATTTTATTCCCATGACTCAATTTATTCTCATAATTTTATGGGTATGGACATAGATTGGTATTGTGAAACCATGAAAACTAATTGAGTAAACTTTCTCTAAACTTTTTATTCTTGTTTTATAATCATTTTTTGTTATTTTAATTTATTTAATTTGATCATCGTTGTTTTGATTACATAATTTAATTTTAGTTTTATAAAAATACCCTATTTACCCCATATTGGGTTGCCTAAATTAAATGGACTTCCCTTAATCATCTTTATTTTTTTAATTTTAAAATATAACAACTCCTACAAGTAACAATTCTTCTATCATTATTTTGTAATGCTTCTGTTGGACTTTAAATGATGTGCACAGCCACTGTTTTCTAAATGACGGTTTTTTTTTTCATTTGTAATAAAGATATCAAGAAAGAACTACGGCAGGGGAGTACATAGCACTATATGATCAAAATCAACATCTGTGAACACGAAATCAAATTTAAATTCTTATGGTAATGGAAAGAAAGTTGAAGGAGGCTCTGATGCAGTCTCAAAAACACAATTGAAATAATATTTTCTTTAATAATCTTATTTCATGAACCATATATATAGAAAGAATCAGAAAGTAATTACACTATATTCACAAACAGGAAAGAATAAGAAAAGGAAGTATCTTGTGATCAAGAGAGGAGATTGCTCAATTTATTCCGATAATTTTATTCGTATGGACATAGATCGGTGTTGTCAAACCATGAAATTTATTTAGGTAATCATTTTTTGTTATATTAATTTATTTGGTGCGATCGTTGTTGTGTTGATTACATAATTTAATTTTAATTTTATAGAAATACCCACTTCACTTCCATATTCGGTTGGTAAAATAAATGAACTTCCCCTAATGATCTTTACTTTTTATTTTAATTTAAAATATAGATTTAATTGGTATAAGTTTTACAATTCTTAGAAGTAACAATTCTTTTATCATTATTGACTTTGTTAGTTTTTATTTATTCTAATTATTTTCATTTTATTGGACTTTCGAATAATATAAAAATGTATTCACATAAATGGTTGTTGCACTCTTTTTTTTTTTTCAACTTTTCTTGCTCATCATTTATAGTTAAAAATCTAAACTTGTGCTACATTTCTATCCTTGCTGAACTAAAATAATGGTACTCGATAATATGAGATTTTTCCATTTTAATGAAGCGCTGACTAAAATAAAAATATAAAGTAAATACATACTCTAATATGATTTTTCCTAATCCTTACGAGGTCGGAGCACCCCCTCCCCCCCAAGGTTCATTGTTATCTTATAAAATAAAAGGAATTCTGATTAAAATATGACTCTTACAATTTTATATGGGCTGTTTGCATCTTTCGTCATTTAAATGAGTTAAAATAAAAAAAAATTATGAACTGTAATAACTAAAAAATAAAAAATTATATATTAAAATGTATACTTTTGTTGAATTTTAACCATATCCATCTTTTATTGAAATATGAGGCCCGCCCTCTCCCCCCCCCCCCCCCAAACACCCTCCCCCCCCCCCCCCACAACAACCACCCAATCAGCTTCATAATTATCTTATAAAATAAGAGGAGTTCTAATTAGAAGATGACTCTTATAACTTTACGTAGATTGTTTGCATCTTGTCATTCGGATGGGTTAAAATACAAAAAAAATATGAACTCTAATAACTAAAACACAATATATATAGATAAATTTCGATAGATAATTTATCTATATATATATGTATACTAAACCTCGTACTTTTGTTAAATCTTAATTATACCCACCTTTTTATTTAAATATGAATGCCTACGATAGGTAATTTATCTATATATATTAATTACATCAAAATTCAAGATTAGATTTGGAGGAGATTATAAATGTATACGAATGAAGAGAAAAATGAAAAGAAAATTATATAACACAATAAAAAATTTTACTTAAGGGAAAAAGGCAACAACATCATCTCATAGTTTATAAAAATAAAAAGTTATTCAGAACCATTTCGTTTCATCAAATTATAAAATGGAGCTCTCTTTTTTTTCCATTTTAACATAGAGCACGTGTGATTAACGTTAATTTAATTTGTATTGGTAAATGGCTTTGTCATGTTTTGTTTTTATATATATTTTTTCTGTAATTTTTCTCCCAATTTATATATCTGTATAGGTAAATATTGGATAAATTTTACAACTGGCCAAATCTATTGAATAATTAGTGTTAATTTCAACTCCATCAATCTCAATATCTCACCAAAATTTTAACTTTTTCTCACCAACACTTCCCCTGACCCCTTGCCCCTGACCCACCACCCTCCAAAAGTCCAATTCAAAACCTTTCACCAGCTCCTCCAACCCACCGTTAAATGTAACGGCAGTCAATCCAAAATTCAATCGTCACCCACTCGATCTCTCAAAAGTATGACCACACGCTTCACCTAACACGTTACCGTCAAATTAGCACCCACGCACACCCACTTCATTTCTTGTTATAAATAGAGTCCACTTCCCCCAACCTCTCACTCACCCACTTGAGCTACCCTGTATTGATTTCGTTTATCGTAAACATGGATCTCCTCTTGATGGAAAAGACGCTTTTAGCCCTCTTCGCCGCTGTTGTTGTCGCCATTGCCGTCTCTAAACTCCGCGGAAAGCGCTTCAAGCTTCCCCCGGGCCCCCTCCCCGTCCCCGTATTCGGCAACTGGCTCCAGGTCGGTGACGACTTGAACCAACGGAACCTCTCCGACTTAGCCAAGAAATATGGAGACGTCCTCCTCCTCCGCATGGGCCAGCGCAACCTCGTCGTCGTCTCGTCGCCGGACCACGCCAAGGAGGTCCTGCACACGCAGGGAGTGGAGTTCGGATCGCGAACGAGGAACGTCGTGTTCGATATCTTCACCGGGAAGGGCCAGGACATGGTGTTCACAGTGTACGGCGAGCACTGGCGGAAGATGCGGAGGATCATGACCGTCCCTTTCTTCACCAACAAAGTGGTTCAGCAGCAGCGGTTTAATTGGGAAGACGAGGCCGCTAGAGTAGTTGAGGATGTTAAGAAGGACCCCGAGGCGGCGACCAATGGGATCGTCTTGAGGAGGCGGTTGCAGCTTATGATGTACAACAACATGTACAGGATTATGTTTGATAGAAGATTCGAGAGTCAGGATGATCCTTTGTTTAACAGATTAAAGGCTTTGAATGGTGAGAGGAGTCGGTTGGCCCAGAGCTTTGAGTACAATTACGGTGATTTTATTCCCATTTTGAGACCTTTCTTGAGAGGCTACTTGAAGATTTGTAAGGAAGTAAAAGAAAGGAGACTCCAGCTCTTCAAGGACTACTTTGTTGAGGAGAGAAAGTACGCTTTTCTCTTTTCTTTAATTTTACTTTTTGTTTCCGTACGAGATTTTTTTTTCGCAAAACGGCGTCCAAAATCTTTGTGTTTTCAGAATCTCTTTTTCGTTTTAAGTCTCTTTTTATTTTTTAAATCTAATTTTAGTATTAATATTATAAAAATAACTATTTGAAAATCTCACATTCAACTTTATTTGTGGGATTGTCTTTTTTTTTTAAATTGTAAATAAAAGTAAAACTTAATATAATTGTGAATTTTAAAATTTAAATAATTTATTTACGAAAATAAAAAAAGAAATAATAATCAACAGTGGGGCGTCGTAATCAATTAATGACGTAATAATTATTTTTAAATAAATAAATATTCCGTGACCGTTTTGTCTAACACGTTATCCTTATCCCTTGCTTCGACGGAGATCTCGTTTCTGTCGGTTTCTATTTATGTTTTGAAAACAAATCAGCGGCCGTGCCGCCCATGGCCCAACGAAAGAATTGCTTCCGTTGACATTTATTTTTATTGTAGATATTTTTTATTGCCGTCATGTGATTATTCAATTGACGCGATTAATTTTTATTGGCAGGAAATTGGCAAGCACGAAGAGCATGAGTAATGAAAGCTTGAAATGCGCAATCGATCATATTTTGGACGCTCAGACAAAGGGAGAAATCAACGAGGACAACGTTCTATACATCGTTGAGAACATCAATGTTGCCGGTATGTTCATCTAATTAATTAATTAATTACTTGATATCATTTATACTCCAAATTTACAAAAAAATTTAGATGATTACGTGAATCTTTTTTACACGAAAGGGTATTTTGGTCCCTTGAAATTGGATTAAAAAACTTGATTGATTGTGTAGTTTAAATCTAGCCTCATAAAATAGTTTAAGGCCTTTGTCAGAGGTATTTATTTCTTCTACAAATGAGATAAGCTAAGAGCACCTGATATTTATTTCTTTCATTTTTTTGTATATTCTATCACTTTTTATTTATGTTAAATTAATTCATAATTTTCTTGATTATAAATCTACGTTAAAGATGTCAGTTAAAAAGAATAAATTAATTGAAAATTACAATTGTTGGTCTCTATCTCAACTTTGAGAATACACGCACAACTAATTAGTAAAAATAGGTTGTTTAACTTTGAAATTATGTTGACTTTTTTATTTTATTTAAGAAAATTCAATGATATAATTTAGTACTATAAATGATTATTAATTTCTATTTTTTTTAATTCTTATGATAATTTTTAGATTTGTTTAAAACCACGGTCACACAGCCAGTCACTATATGATATAATATGGTGGTAGCGTAAAAAGCTCCTTATACTTTTTAGTTATCCGCTAGACGAGTTTTTGGTGGAGTAGGATTCAGGGCAGTTAGGTTTAGGTAAGAAAAGTGTATCAAATCATGCATTTGATCAGCTGATTTTATCAGTCTTAATCCTTAACCTAACTCTTTTGCACAAAACGCCGTCAACATCAATACCATTAATTATTATATTATTATATTATTTATATTAGGGGTCGCCTACTTTATATATATGGATATTTATGTATAGGTGGTTGGTAAGTTTAACAATTACGTGCTTTATGTCAATCCAACACTTACTACTACTAATAAATATTTGGTTTTTGTTATTCATATTTTTATGTCAGGGGTAGGAAGTGTTGGATTAACGTGTAAGTTATATGATTTAACTTAACAAGCAACATATATATATATATATATATATTTCTGGCCAAGCAATTCAATGCTTTCTTCTTTAGTGGTGAAAAAGAAGAAAATACTAAAGTCCAACTTTTGGCTGGGTCAAACTAGCCTTTGACTTTTCCAAAAAGCCAATTTGATTAAGTTTTTAAAAGAATTAACTAGGTCATGCTATGGTCCATAATATCTTACAAACAATAATTCTAAGTTGTCATTCAAATAAAAAAATTACAGCATACAAAATAAAAGAGTTGTCATGGGTGACAATTCACGGATAACATGACCTAGCCCATAACTTTTTTGATATTTTCCACAAGCAACAATCATATGCTTGAGTAAGTTGGTGAACTAATAATGCAAGTATATATTTAAGCTCCCTGTTTAATGTTAATCAGTTTCGTGTCCTATGATTTGATTTTAAATATATATAAATATTAATTGATCACCTAACTTCTGTCTAATGTGGCTTCAAAGTCAAAAATTTGGACCCGTCCTAATTAGTAGATACAAATATGTCAAAAATCATGATCTGATTAATTTTCATTTGTATATAAATATATGACAGCGATCGAGACAACTCTTTGGTCGATCGAGTGGGGAATTGCAGAGCTAGTGAATCATCCTGAAATCCAGAAGAAGCTCCGCAATGAACTTGACACCGTGCTTGGTCCTGGTCATCAAATCACTGAGCCTGACACCCACAAACTACCCTACCTTCAGGCCGTGATCAAGGAAACTCTTCGCCTTAGGATGGCAATTCCTCTTCTTGTCCCGCACATGAACCTTCACGACGCCAAGCTTGGAGGCTACGACATCCCTGCTGAGAGCAAAATCCTAGTGAACGCGTGGTGGCTCGCCAACAATCCCGCCCAATGGAAGAAACCTGAAGAGTTCAGGCCTGAGAGGTTTTTGGAGGAGGAGTCCAAGGTTGAGGCTAATGGAAATGACTTCCGTTACCTTCCTTTCGGTGTTGGGAGAAGAAGCTGCCCTGGAATTATCCTTGCTTTGCCAATTCTTGGTATCACTATTGGGCGTTTGGTACAGAACTTTGAGCTCATGCCTCCTCCAGGTCAATCTAAGATTGACACTGCAGAGAAAGGTGGGCAGTTCAGTTTGCACATTTTGAAGCACTCGACCATTGTTGCCAAGCCTAGATCATTCTAGTTTCACAATTCCATTTGGTTGTAATGTTAAGACTGTTTCAAAGTGGTTGAATGGTTTCTTCATTGTTGGATCAAATCAAGTGGCAGTCGGCCAGTTATGTAATACGTGTGTAAATTTGTGAACTTAAATCTTCAAATCTTCAATCAAGATTTGCAATAAGTTTATGTTTTGTTTCTTAATTCAATTACTAGAAATAAATTAACTCCGTCCTCGTTAAGTCACCTTGTGATTAGTTGAAATGGCGTGTTCATAGCCTAAAAAACATATCAATTAATTCTATTATACCAATTATTAGATGGTAGTTGACTTAGTGCACGTGTAGCGCGCGTGGCGGCTCTCATACACTAATTAATTTTAATGTACCATTGAGATTACTTTTCATGTTAGATGCTCTCACAATTTTTTTTTGAATGAAAGTAATCATTTCATAAGTCAAACAACATTGTTTAATACATTCAATATTTCTGCTAGAATGTGATCCAGCTAGACAGCTGAAGTATTTGCTCCTACAGTAAATTTTGCCAAAGAATGGGCACAAGTGTTACAAGTTTTGGAATATGTCTGAACTTGACCTCTTTAAAGTCTCGTCGTTGCTCTTGGATGTCTGAGATAACCCAGCTGATACCTGTTCTGTTGCCCTTGGTGTTGTCAATTAAATCCACAATTTCTTTGTAATCTGTCTCCATGATCAAAGTGGATAGAGAGAGTTCTTTTGCTACCTGCAAGCCCCATTCTATGGCTTCAGCTTTTGCAAAGCTCACTCCCTCCCTCCCTTAGTGGAACTTGCTTTGTGCCTGCAGCCACTATCTTGCCACTTGGGTCTTTTATAACAGCTCCCAACCCTAATACTTGGTCCCTGCTATTTATTGCTGCAACACTTTAACCTTGAGGAAATTTCCTGGTGGGGGCTCCCACTTTTTTTGCACAACCCTTTTGACATTATGAATGTGAGATGGATCTGGTTTTCGAGCTTTATGGTATGCTTCTAGAAGTGATTCAGCCTTTGCTGCTGAGGCTCTTGGGTCTGACTTTTTTCCTTCGAAAATCCTTTTATTTCTTGCAAACCATACTGCTCAATAGAAAGCTATTGTTTGCTCAGCCTCTGTTTTTCCCCAAGTGCTCCACACTTCATAGATGAATTCTAGAATATCCTGATTCTGGGCATTTAATATTTGGACTAAAGAAGTGGCATACTACTAGATTTTCCTAGTTGCTTTGCAATCCAAGAGTGCATGTTTGACTGTCTCTACCTCCCTGTTGCACCCCTGGCATATTAGATCTTTCAAACATTTCCTTTTCCAAAGATTTTCCGCTGTTGGCAATAAATTCCTAGCTGCCCTCCACATGAAAATTTTTATTTTTTCTGGTAACTCCATAAACCATACAACATTCCATCTTTTAGAGTTTGATCAAGAGTTGTTAGGCTCATCAAGGGCTTTGATTTTAAGGGTTATCTGATATCAGCTTCTTACTAAGTATTCTCCACGCTCGTCATAATGCCACAGCATCTCATCTTCCTTTTGGTTTCTTGGAAGAGGAATTTTGAGAATAGCCTCTGTATCTTCTTGCATAAAGTGTTGGTTCAGCTTTGCCACATTCCAGTTGGTTTCATCATCTATCAACTCATCTACAGTTGTATCAATGGGCAAGGTTAGGGGAGAGATCGGTTTAAATATGTCCGATCTTGGTATCCAATTGTCTTTATACACCAAAATGTTACTGCCATTTTCAATACGCCACCTCGCTCCTTTTTGAATCACTTGCCGACCATATAAGATGCTCCTCCATATGAAGGATGGGTTGGAGCCAGATTTTGTGTCTAAGATGGAGCATCTTCTGAAGTATCTGGCCCAAAGGACTTTGGAAACCAGGGAGTTTGGGAATTGAATCAGCCGCCACCCTTACTTTGCCACCAGATTTTGTGTCTAAGAAGGAGCATCTTCTGAAGTATCTTGCCCAAAGAACTTTGGAAACCAAGGAGTTTGGGAATTGAATCAGCTGCCACCCTTGCTTTGCCACCATAGCTTGGTTAAAGCTTATGAAGTCTCCAAATCCCAATCTGCCCCTACTTTTTGCACAACTCAGTTTGTCCCATCGAGCCCAATGGATGCCCTGTTTGTCTTTTTTTAAACCCCACCAAAATTTTACGATTTCATTTTGAATTTCCTCACACAAGCCTTTAGGGAGCTTGAAGACACTCATGGCGTATGTAGGGACGGCTTGAGCAACAACTTTTATAAGTATTTCTTTGTCTCCACTTGAAAACATTTTGCGCTACCAATTATTAATCTTGCTTAAAACCTTTAACTTGACTTCTCTAAAAAAACTTGTCTTCTTCCTTCCTATCATTGATGGGAGCCTTAAATATTTTTCATATTTGGAAACCACATTAAGGTTGAAGATGTTTCTTATTGCTGCTTTATGCTCCTTAGGAATCTTGCCTTCAAAAAACATTGATGATTTATCAAAATTAAAATTTGTCCCGACGCCTTTACATATTTATCAAAAATTTCCTTCAGGTGCTTGCATTCAGTCACTGATGCAATTGAGAAGACCAAGCTATCATCCGCGAAAAGTAAATGGGATATTGTGACATCCTCCGTAAATCTTAGGTCGCTGATGCATTTTTTCCTTTCTGCCTGTAACAACAAACTTGAAAAGACTTCTGTACAGATGATGAACAAATATAGGGAGAGGGGACAGCCTTGCCTTAGCCCCTCTCTGGATGAAAGAAACCTTTTGGGGTTCAATTGATGATTACTGAAAAAGAAACTGAAGTAAGGCAGCCCATAATCAGTTCCAGCCACTTCCTTGAGAAACCAAACTTCTTCATTGTTTGTTTCAAAAAAGGCCATTCAACCCTATCATACGCTCTGCTGATGTCCAATTTTAATGCTACCAGCCCCTTCTTTTTTCCTTGGCTATGTCTTATTTTATGGAGACATTCATATCCAATAATCACATTATCAGAGATGAGTCTATTGGGTATAAATGCACTCTCTGAGTGGGTTAAATAATTTGCGAAGGGATTAGTTTTAGCCTATTTGCGATAGTCTTAGCTACTATCCTGTATATCCTATTGCAAAGGCTAATTGGCGTAAACTTAGTAACCTTTCTTGGCTTGGCTGTTTTGGGGATTAAAACAATAAAAGTGTGGTTAAGGGCAACTAAGTTACCTCCCTCATTGAGGATGTGCATGCATGTTCCTATCACACTACTTCAAACTGTCTGCCAATGCTTCTTGGAAAAAAACAACGAGCAGGCCGTCGGGGCCTAAACCTTTAGTTGGGCTCATTTGGTGCAAGGCTTCCATAATTTCTTCTTCAGTAAATGGCTCTTCCAACTGGTGGTTCATATTTGTGGTCACCTTTGGAGTAATTCCATCTAAAGCATTATGAATTTAGCTTTGATTTGGGCTGGATGTTATGAATAGGTTCTGGAAATACTCACAAAATTCTTTCCCTACCTCCCCTTGATCTTCCGTCCATTGCCCGTGAGAGTTTTCAATGCCCCAGATCTTATTTTTTCTCCTCCTCGCTGATACCTTTGAGTGAAAATACTTGGTGTTTCTGTCACCTTCCTTTAACCATTCTGCTATCGATCTCTGCCTCTAATAAATCTCCTCATCCATCAACATGCCGTTAATTTGATTTTCAATCCTTCTGATTTGATCTCCATCCATTCTCTGAGCACTGCCGTGCTTTGCATGATTGAGTTGGTTGATTAGCTGATCCTATTTCTTTTTCCTATCTGTAAAGTCAGTCTTACTCCAAATTTTAAGGTTGGCAATAATATTTTTTGCAGCCCACTGGAAATGCTTCACTGGATTTTCCTATGTCCCTCTCCCCATGAAAGCCCATTCATTTCTCACAATGTTTTTACAAGCTTCATATGAGCTCCACATATCCTCGTAATACTCTCTGTGGATTGATTTTTTACCACGACTCTGATCTTTTGATCTCTCTCTAACTTCCATTAAAATTGGGCAGTGGTCGAAGACCCAATTCACCAAATTCGTAGCTGCCATATCATAGAAATTTTCACTCCAATTGTTGCTACACAGGAACCTATCTAAGCGCTCTTCAATGAAGTGCTGGCCATACCTCCTGTTTAACCACGTAAAAGGGTACCCCCTATACCCCATATCGACCAGATTACAAGCCTGAACAGCCACCCTGAACTTTACTACCATATCTATATTTTTTTCATTCCCCCCTGATTTTTCTTGTAAATTCAATATTTCGTTGAAATCACTGAAACAACACCAAGGGTAAGAGAATATACCTGCTAACCTCTTCAGCAAAGTCCAAGTGTGGTGTTTTTGGTTTGTTTCTGGGTGACCATACACTCCGGTGCACCTCCATATCTTGCCATTTCCAGTTTTCACGAGTGCGTCAATATGGTGTAAGTTGTAGGATTTTATCTCAACCTTAACATTCAATGTCCATAATAAAGCTAGCCCTCTCCCTAATCCATTTTTATCCACAGCAAAATGATTTTCGAAATTAAAGTGTCTACTTTCTAAGCTAACCTGCTTGGCCCTCATTTTTGTTTCGCAGTAAAAGAAAATGTTTGGCCTATACAGGTGGAGAATTTTCTTGATGGCTAATCTCGTTCGAGGCTTCCCCATACCTCGAACGTTCCAGCTTAAGAGCTTCATCTCTGCCGACGGGGCTGGCCACCAGCTCCCGCCGATTTGTTGTCTGCCATTTCCTCCAGTTCCATATCTGCATCATGCTCTTCGTCAACTAACTTTAGCTGGGTTTTTGCTCGGTTAGAGCTGAGAGCACAGCCATTGCTTGGCTGTTTTTGGGGGCTAAGTCTTCTCTTCTTTTTATTTTCGGGACTGGGCGCTATTAATTCACAGTTGGGTCTTTTTGTGCACATAGGCCCTTTGACACTTATGGTGGAGGTCTTTTGATTCCTGGCATGCAGTTTCCACTTTCTAGCTTCGGCCCTAAATTTTTCCTTGCTTGGCCCATTAACCACCTCATCCTCGTCTGATTTGGCTTCAGCAAAATTTTCCAGGCTGTCTTCTAAATTTGATTCCCTCCAGTTTTCGTTTCCCGCCTGCATTTTCTTATTTCTAAAGTAGCTGTCATTGTCAGTCACCTCCACTAGCATCTTACTTATTTCCTTTACCCTACTCTGAGTCTCTACTTGCAGGTTTTCTCTCAGCTCTGGATCTGTCATTGATGGCTCTTTGTCAACTACTTGCCCCTGGTTTTTGCTTTTTGGGTTACCATCGTTTCCCCGTTCATTCTCTCTTTGGCTGTGGTTTAGCCCCTGGTTGTTTATTAATATTGGTGGGTTTTTTTGTGTTTCTGGGTTGCTGACTGCTATGAAGCTTTCATTAGCTTGGGCTTTCTCCCTATCACTCTTCTCCTTCATTCTGTTTTGCTTCACCCTCTCTGCCTGTGATATTGCTCTCATCCATGCTCCGTAAGGAAGTTCGTCTTTTGGCTGCCCTTTATACTTCAAACATTCTCTGAATTGGTGCCCAATGTGAGCACAGCAGAAGCAGAAGTCCGGCAATTTCTCATACAGAACGGGCATTGGAATTTTTACTTCACCTTCCTGTAGATAAACAACCTTTTTTAATGGATGTGTTATATTGATGGAAATTCGGGCTCGAGCAAATAACCCTATGCACTCCCCTGCTTTGTCCGTTTCAACTTCCTCTACTTTACCTAGCTTCTTCCCCAACTCCTGGATAGTCTCTCTATTCATGCACATGATAGAAATGTTGTGTAGTTGAACCCGAAAAGATGAGTGCGTAAAAGGTTGGTTTTTAATATCCCCTATGCCATCTGGTTTCGTAAGCACCAGTAATGCTCGATCGAAGTGCCATGGTTCCCCCATCAGCACTTTTTTCTTTTCCTCTTCTGAACCAAACTTAAACAAAAATCTGTTTTCCCCCATGCTTTCAATTTTAACCTCCTTTACTGTTCTCCAGGCATTTTGCATGGCCACTTCCAGCCCCTCTCTGTTCACTTTTCGCGTGAGTAAAACTTTTCCAACCAAGCAGTTAGCAGCCATTTTTTCCCCTCTGGTCTTCATGCTTCCCATGAAAGTTACAATATCTTCCTCTTCTCCTTCTAGAGTTATTGCCTGACATTTTCTAACCAGTTCCTCTGCATCCATATTTAAAAAAGAAATACCAACAATAATAGCACCTGCAAAACTATCTCCAACCCCTTTGAATAATCTGCAAGAATTTAAAGATAATAAAAGATGAAAGTAGCTGGTAGTTAAAAGAAAAAAGGAACAAGAAAAACGAAACACCCAATCAAGGGGTGGCCAAAAGATAAGCCATGACGGCTTCACAGTTCACACCACTTCCATTCTAGTACTTTTTTCAGAGAAAAAAGTACTGTAGAAGAAAGAGATATTGATGCTATTATAATTATGATAGTAATTGAACATTGGAAATAAAGTTGTTTAACCACAGAGTACTCAATGACTTTGGTAACCACTTTCCATGAGTAGAGGTTCGAATTCGTGCTTGTATTATTGCGATCGATTTTTTTTCGAATATTCGAAAGCAAATCTAATTCGTTCTAACCTTTGATATTCTTTGAAAGTAAATCTGATTTGTTTTAAGTTTCACTAATAATAATGATTAGGGTGATTTAGAAGATTTTGGTAAACTTCTCATGAATCTTACTAAATTGTATTTTAGTAGATCGTTTTTTTTTTAAATTAACATGAATAAATGATATGTCACAGTGGTAAAGTCATTGTTATTATTATTATTATTATCTTTCCCAAAGCTTACATAAGGTGAGGTTAATTTTAAAAAAATCATCAATTATCAAACTTAAGTCTACCGTCTTATAAAAAATATTATAAAAATTTGAATTTATTTTATTTTTAAACTTAAATTTTTAATTTTAATCAACTATTTATCAAATATTAATTGTCGTTCATAATTAATAATGTTGTAAGACAATTTAAATATTTGACATATTAAAAACAATAATATACAAAAAAAAGCGAGGTTGATTTTACTTTCATGTCAGCGACCGCCTTTGTTGGCAGAGAACTATGACTTCGGTGAAGAAAACGATGCCTCAAACAGCAGCCTCACAAAATTATTGTAGACCCCACTCGGGTCCACTTATTATTCTACTGGCAAGAGTAGCTGTAAAGTACAGAAACTATAAAGTAGCATTTCCCTTAAAAGCAATAGACGTGATGATTTTTGTGAACAAGAAATTAATGCCAATATAAATTGGTAGGGCTAGAAAGTTCCGTCCAAAATTTGTCACCATTGATCCATTGGTTATCAAACTTTCGAGAGTATATATGCAGCTTAAAATGGTAAATATTATTAGGTTATGGTTATGTTGAGCAAATTTATGATGAAGTCTGAATTTTAACTACATATATAAAATAATAAATAGTAAAATATTTATTATAATTTTAATCGTATGATTATAAAAGAGTAAGAGCAACTCAAATATAGCCAAACCCATATTATTATTAAGTAGGGTAGCCTAAAGTAGCTTTAATAGTTGATGAAGTAGGCGGTCGTCCAAAATCTTTTATTCAAGAATAAAATATCATAAATTTTAGGTATTTATTTATTAATAAAATAATATTAATTATTTTAAATTTTTTTAAAATTACATATATACTGTATGAAATCTCATTTTTAAGCATCTGCATATTATTATTCACATCCATAATTATCTCTACATTTAAAAATCTTTACCTTAAAAGTAATTTTTTAATAAAATATGATTTTTATGGCATAATAATGATTTTAACCTTTTGAAACTTTATTTTGTTGATAATTACAAAAAATAATTACTCTACTAAATTATTAATCTTAGATTTTAAAACTTTTCGCATTCTATTAACTCTATTTCAAACTTCAAAGCTAATAATATTGAATCAACAATACTTAGCTAAAAAAATGTTTTGCTCTTGTATCTAGAAAGAAAATTAGTTTGATCTTGTATATGAATTCATTGCCATTATCTGACATCTAACCATTATATTTATCTCAACTAGTCAACTCTGTACGTGATATTATTTTAATTATTCTATTTTAAATTATTATTATTATCGTTGTTGTTGTTGTTGTTGTTATTTTTTAATTTTTTGTAGTTTTTATTTGTTAAATTGATATATGGCTTAAATCAACTATGAAGTTTGTGATTTAAATATCATAAATGTTGATAATTGAATTAGATTGAATAAACATGGTAAACTTAGTTAGCGTTCTTTCATAAATAAATAAATAATTTTTTATTATTCTTTTTTTGGGATCTTGTTCAAAATTATTGAAATTCAAGATATTATCAAAGATAATTTAATTTTAAGCTATTTAAAAAAAGTTTGCCTCTAGACTGTTAGAGCTAGTCTTGATGATATCGTGCCAATAATACAACAAAATAAACCAAGTATTATGTTCCTTTTTTTTATAATAACCAAGGAAGGTTTAGGTTTCGTACAAGGAAAGTAACTATACAAATCTCCAAGATTGGTAATTTACAATCACTATACAACCCATAACAATACAAAGATTATGGAAAGAAATCAACAGTTGAACGCTAAATCAATTGCTAAATGCCTAAGCCCCTAGACGCATGATTAAGAGGTTTTATTGGTTATCTGAGTTTGGATTTTGAGAAAGGTAGAGAGTAAAAAATTGACATCAACCTTATTTAACCCTCTACTTTTAAAGAAAAAAAATGCTAAATGTTATTAATGGATGCCAATAATTGTTGATATTTAACTTCTCTCAAGCATTTGTTATTAATAAGAATTGATGTCATATCTTCATCAAGGAGTTTGTAAAAATACCTACTCCATAAAATTATGACACACATGAGTTAGTGTGATGGTATGATCTGCTGAAACAAATTTAAGCTTTATAGTTTTGATCTTACAATTCTAGGTAAACTCATTCATAAAGGAGAAATTCAAGCTCTCGCCTTAGTTAGCGATTCTTTTATACTTGCTTCTACTACCTGCAACTTGCTGCATCTTCTCAGCACAAGAATTGAAGCTTCCCGCGCACACACAATTGAGAGAAAGGAGAGAGGTGAGTTACACTCTTGCCTCGGTATCAATTTTTGAGCAATAAACTCCCAACGTATTGAAATCACTTAAATATTATGATTGAGTATAAATACCCTCATGTGTTAGCACAAAATTGCCAATTCTATTGTGAGCCAATATAACACAATTAAAAATTATACTTGTCCATAATATGCTACTATATAGGGTGTTACAAAATTTGACTTAGTAATATAATATTTGATTACTTAATATATGAATCTATTAACATTTCTCCCTAACATTAATCATGTATTAATTCAATAATACATAAGAATAATTAGAATGATTTATTCTAATCCAGGATATGTGAGAAATAAATCCAACAATATCCATTTAGAAAGTAGAGTCATTCTAACGATATTTTTAAAAATATAATATTTTGAAAACAATTGAATTAATCTATATATGACTATAATAGAAGGTCAAATGTAGGTAATCACCCAAACATAAACAAGTGCAAAATATGTCATAAATACCAAGTTATATGTGCATATACTGAATGCTCTACACAACAAGACTCCTATAAACACGTGACAATGTAATACTATGTAAATATAATAATGGAAATAGCATGACAATGTGATCAACATGCTCATTTCCGTAAAGTTCATATGTCTAGAAAAAATGAGATAAAAACAAAATGTCTCCTAAACCACATGTCTTCAGCAAAATGAGACTAGAACAAAATGTCTTATGAAGCCAGCTTCCTTCTCATTATAATGAGAGCAGTGCCAAAATATCTTCAAAAAGCTGTGCTTTCTTATATACATAATGAGACTGAAACAAAATGTCTCAAGAAATCACGCTAAAGCCTAGCCAAAATGCTTCAATCTTTAATGTCTATATTGAGACTAAGCAAATTGTCCCAAACCATTGTATCTTCACTATACATATATTGCCATATCTAACCAAATGTGTACTCAATATATGACATATCAATATCATATAACAATATGCATGCATAATAGCAAAATATGAATAATACATAATCTCATTTAAGTTATAACTTATAATACATACTAGAACTCCTATTGACTTAGCATATAAAAAATGATTCCAGTAGTTCCATATGAGTCACATCTTTTCTAAACACCTATGGAGCTAAGGCTTTAGTAAATGGATCAGCCAACATGAGTTATGTAGATATATATTCTATTGATATCTAAGATAGAGTAATTTTCTCTCTCACAAATAAATTTGATATCAATGTACTTGATGTATGAGGAACTCCCACTATTATAAGAGAAAAAATAGTTGTAGAATTATCATAATAAATCTTCGTCCTTGGTACGGTCAGTAGGAAATCCAGTCTTGCGAAAAAATTCTACATCCATAAAGCTTGATGCGTAGCCTGAAAACATGTTACATATTCTGTCTCCATTATTGAAGAAGCTGCAAGTGTCTGCTTTTGACTTTTCTATGATATAGCTCCTCTTGCCATCATAAAGATATAACTAGATGTGAGTTTCTTATCTTCCAAACACCTAGGCAAATTAGCATTAGAATATCCAATTATGTTTAGATAGTCAGATTACTGATATGTCAATGAAAAATCCTTGGTGGCATATAAATATCTGAGCGCTTTCTTTGTAGTCTTCCAGTATCCAAGAATCTCCTAAGTGATCTCATATGTAGAAAAAATATTAGGATGCGTACAAACTTACGCGTACATCAATATACTCACAGCTGATGCATACGAGACAATTTGGGATTTAGCTTGATCCATATCCTTATTTGAAAATTAAACTTTGTTCAGAACATGATCAGTGTAAGCCTTTTGAGATAATCCTAGAACTGTTCTAATTTTGTCACCAAGAATCTCTATCCCTAATACATAATGGGCTTACCTTCAAGTACATGCACTAATTAACAATGTTCTCCTGGAACTCAGTTCTCTTAGAACCCATAAGAGGTGACAATATCATGAAGTTTCAAATACCTCTATTTGGATGGTTGTTTAAGTCTATAAATGGACTTTTTAAGCTTATGTTCTATGTTTTCTTTACAAAACTCAACAAAACCATTAAGTTTGACCATGTATACATCTTCAAACAAACTTCCACTGAGAAAAGCTATCTTCATATTCTTCTTATATAGTTCTTAATGAAATGAGCTACTACTATCATTTTAATTTATGGTGAGTCTTTAGTAGAAATAGGAGAATACATTTTTGTGTAATCAACATATTTTTCTGATTGAAACCTTGGATAGAAGCCTGACATCTTTCTTGGTTTTGAAAATTTATTTGTAATCAATTGGCCTGCATCTATCCGACAATTTAACTAAACTCCAAACCCCATTGTTTTACATAAAAGTCATCTCATCGTGTATGGCATATGTTTAAGATGAAGATTTTTGACAACTAGGCTCTAATCCCAAACTTGTAACCAAGATTGAATTGAGGTTTCCGATAAATATATGGAATTGAAAAGATAACTGTAAAGATAAAAGATAAAAACTTACATGAATCTATTGCAAAAAAGAAATGAGCTTTTATTGATAACAAACCTAAAAGTCTATAAAGAAAGAATTTGTAAACACTTGAGGCTTAAAAATCTTGAAAATTTAAAGCTTGCATTCTAAAGCCAAGATACATTTCCTTTATAGTTCAAGAGAAGTTTACAACTAATTTTTATCTATGTTTTATAAGATTTTACTCAAGATATGAAGAGGCAACATGTCCTGGATCATAAAATGTGAAATCTAAGGGAAAATGTCATGTTAATGATAAATTTTATCATTGTGGTCAAATTCCACATCTAAAATTCAAATTATCACCATATCCAGATCCCATATTTGTTCTCTTTTCTAGTAATATTGTCAATTCATACTGCTCAGATATAATATTTATAAGTTAAGAAGTTTAAACGAAACAAAAATACAATGTTAACTTAACAACACCAAATCATACACAAAATAGATAAGAGTGTCTAAAGTAAAAACAATAAATTAGGAAAATATGGGAAAAAAAAGAAAATATAGGTCATATCCATGCCCCCAAATCGAATTAGAGATTATTAAGGGCAGACATGTAGTTCCAAATCAATGTTTGTGCACATAACCTGATATGACTGAATAATTTAGCTAGCTAAGGATGAGTTGTTGAGATAAAATTCATTAGAGAAAGTGGCCAGATAAGGATGGGTTGTTAAGATAAGTTTGTTAGGGTAATAGTTTAGACTTTGTATTGTGTAGGAGTGTGTAATAAGGCTAACTCTACCATAACATTTTATTATTTTTATGTATCTGCTTGAAGTAGAAGGGTATGGAAAAATTATCTTAATATTTCAATTTCAGTAAAGAGGAATTCCCCTTGGAAGTGGGAAGCTAATTTAACTCTTATCAATGGTATCAAAGCGGTTCATCCTACCTTGAGCAAAGGTGACAATGGCTGGTGGGACTAGAGCACAAGAGGCTAAACGCACAGATGAAGCTATTCGACAACTAAAGGAAAATTTAAATAAACATGCCACCGATCTAAAAGAGTTGAAAAGACAACTACTGACATCAAGGAACTGAAGCAGATGATGAGTACTGTGATTACCAAGTATGAAGAGCTTGCCTCGTTCATGACAGGGGACAACATATATGAATCTTCAGCCAATTACACAAAACGAACTGAAGGGCATCGAGAATACTTTTCAACGAAATATGCTAATTTGGATTTTCCACGGTTTGATGGTGATGATCCAAGTGGGTGGATTTACAAATGTGAAAGATTTTTTAATTTTTATGTTATAGATAAAGATGATAGATTATATTTGGCTTGTATTTACATGGAGGCAAGAGCTTTGGATTGATTCCAAGGGTACGAAACTTCTAAGCCTAAGATCACTTGGAAGAGATTTATTCAAGATCTTATATTGCGTTTTGGTCCTAAAAGATATGATGATCCAGTCACCCAACTCTCAAAGCTAAGACAGTCAGGCACAATACAACAATATCAAGAGCAATTTGAAGCTTTGGTAATCAAAACACATGGCTTATCTTAAGAGTTTTTTATGAGTTGTTTTGCAAGTGGATTACGTGAGGAGCTGTAGAATGGGGTATTACTATTTGAGCTTACAAATTTAGTTCAAGCCATTAGTTTTGGCGTGTATGCAGGAACAGATTGTGAATGCAATAGTTAGTCATGAGAAGTGTTGAATGTTAGAAAATGTAATTTATAAAGGAAAAAATCGTCATTTTACATTTCAAGTCTTACTAACACCCTTACTTTTATGTATTTAAGTTTCTTGTGATTTAATTACGTGCGTTTCATTTTAATTAAGTATTTTATATATTTTAGGAGCATCATAGTCATCTTACAATGAACGAGAAATCATACAGTAAAACGAATATCACTTTTGAACTCAGGATAGTCGAAATCCTTAAGAGGAGCATAAACAGAAAAATGTCACTGTTCACATGTATGGTATTATTCACAAGTACAGTATTGTCTACGTCACTGTTCACGACATTGTTCACATAGACAGAGCGATGTTGTGGCATTGACCGATGAGGCATTGACTGATGAGGTGTCACGATTCTATTGGACTAAAATTCTTATGTACTATTAATTGATGACGTGGCAGCATATTAGTGGACAAAAAATCTCGCGTACGGTACATGCATTATACAAGATTCTTTTCAACCAAACCGCATCACCGTTCAAGCCGGGTCAAACCGTGTTACTGTTCAAACCGCGTACTGTTGACTGATGACATGGCGCAATCCTGAGCGTCCGAAATGTTTTTGATCCGATAGTCATGATTTACTCAATGTATCTAAAAAAAGAGAGCTCTCCCCCCCTAACTTGAGATCTCTAAATCCATTTTTGGACTCTATTTTCGTTAATACCTTCTCCATCTTGTATTTTCTATATATTTTAATAAATTTCTATTTTGACCCTAATTCAATTATAAGTAACTAATTTTCTTTCAAGCTTGAGTTGAAGGTGAAGTCCCAACATGTGTCATGGGCTTTATTTGGTAAATTTATTTTCTCTTCCCCTCTAGTTTGTGGATGTTTTGACTTCTCGTCGATAAATTATAATAATCTTATTTAGATACCACCTTGGTTTCACCGGCTCCCTAGTATAAAGTTATTATTATTTAGCACGATAAGCCCTTAGCACCATATTAATTAGAGCGTAGTTCACGAGGTGTGGAAACCCCCTTCATGATTTAATCAACATTAATAAGGAATATTTATCCCATGATGTATGTTGATACGGATCCAGATACCCAAGTACGACATTTCAATAGATTTCTCTTCAATTTATTCTTGTCATTTTAATTCCAATTTTAGAATAATCTAAGTCATTTTCACCACAGATCCAACCACCCTCATGCAAAATTAATTTTACATATGATTAAAATCCACCTCCTTGTGGGATCGACACTCGTCACCATTAATCTATTCTACAATAGATTCATGCACTTGTGAGTTCAATAAAATTTGGACAATAAGTTTTTGGTGCCGTTGCTGGGGAGGTAAGTTATTTTAATTCGTAGAATTAATTTTTGTGAATAATTTTTTTAATTTTTTTCTTGTAATTTTTTTATAAAAAAAGAAAAAAAATGAATCTACATTTTAAGGAAATAATTTCTTTTCTTTTTCTTCTTTAAAATTTTGTAATTTAATTTTCAAGTTATTTTTTTCTTCTTTGTAATTTTTATTTATCTTATTAATTTATTTTTAGTTAATTTATTTCACGTATTGTTTTTAAGTGTTTTTTTTTATAGAAATGTTGTAACAGCGTGATAAGATTAGTACCATAATTTTTCTTTCTTCTTTATTTTTATTTGTTTTGGTCCCATTTATTTTGTGTTCTTTGCATGCATGGTCGAAGGTCATTATTACCTAATCTTGAGCCTATAGACCTTGAGTTAGAAAAAAACACTGAGCACACACAAACACGTTAAAAATAAAATGGATTTGCAACAACAAGCACCACAGGAGAGGCCATTTAAGGACTACTTTAGTCCCTTAGCGAATTTGAGCACATCATGTATAAGATATCCAAATGTAGTTGTTAGGAGTTTTGAACTAAAACCTAGCGTGTTAAATTGTCTCCCAACATTTATGGCCGAGAAAGTGACCCATATAATCATTTGAATGATTTTCATACTATTTGTCAAAAATTTAGATATGAGAATTTTTTAGATGATGGTGTTAAACTTAGAGTATTCCCATTTTCTTTAAAGGATATGGCTTGTTCATAGCTCAATACATTGTTTGCTAATAGCATTACATAGTATTACGTCATAGGAACGAATGTAACAAATTTTTTGAATAAATATTTTTCAGTGCATAAAACCAATGCTATTCACAGGGAAATCTCGGAGTTCACCTGAGAGAAGACGAGCAGTTTTTTGAAACATGGGAGCGATTCAATGGGCTACTCTTAAAGTGTCGACATCATGGGTACAAGAAATGACACCAATGCCAATACTTTTTAGAGGGATTATTACCGAATGGCAAGAATGATTAATGGCAACAAGTGGAGGAGAGCTAATGTCAAAAAGTGCATCAGAGATTTGGGAATTCTTCTAGTGACACGCGGATAATTTCCAACAACGGAGTTGATTACTCAGGAATACTAAAAGAATTAAGGGAATAAATGAGGTTCAAATTGGTGAGTCAAGTTCAGAAATTAAAGAAGTCAAAGCGGTAATTGAAGGTCTCTCTCGACAAATAACATCGTTATCGATTGCTAAATCAACAAAGGCACATGACCATGACCATGACTCATACTCAGATCAAGCCAATGCCATAGGTGTAATGAGAAAACCATCAAATTACAACCCATACTCCAACACATATAACTCTGGATGGAGAGACCATCGTCTGACAATTTGATCTGCACAATACTTGAATAAATACGGGTCATCCTAAAAGAAATTCTTTATTTCTGCAAAGATTTAACCTTGTCTTGCTTGGTCCAATGCTCTAGAAGTTGACCTGTAACAAGATAATTAATGATATCAGCATACCAAGGTAATATCTTCGTACTCATTAATTGTTCATCTGAAAATGACTCATTCAATGTTAATGGCTCTGTAATTGTGTTAAAATGGAGACGAGAGAGATGGTCAGTCACAATATTTTTTGTGCGTTTCTTATCTTTGAATTCCAAGTCAAATTCTTCCAAAAGTAACACTTCAAAATTCCTGCAAAAGTAACACCCAATGAATTAGTCTAGCTTTTGCATTTTTCTTTGTGAGAAAATATTTAAGAGCAGAATGATTTGTGAATACAATTATTTTACAACTAATGAGATAAGATCAAAATTTTTCCAATGCAAACACTACTGCTATCATTTCTTTTTCAGTAGTTGAATAGTTTAACTGTGCATCATTCAATGTCATACTAGCATAGTAAATAATATGGGGAATCCGATCAACTCTTTATCCTAATACTGCTCCTATTGCATGATCAGATGTATCACATATTAGTTTAAATGGTAAGCTCCATTTTGAGGGCTGAATGATAAGTGATGATGTCAACAATTGCTTTAATTTTTCAAAAGGCACAAGACATGAATCATTAAAGATAAAAGATACATCCTTAATAAGTAAATTACATAAGGGTCTAGAAACTTTGTTAAAATCTTTAATGAAACGTCTATAAAAATTAGCATGTCCAAAGAAAAATCTTACTTCTCTGACTGTTTTGGCTGGAGGAAGATTAGAAATGAGATCCACCTTGGCTTTGTCAACCTCAATACCTTTGTTCGAAATGATGTGACCAAGAGCAATACCTTATTCTACCATAAAATGACACTTTTCTCAATTTAAGACCAAGTTCTTCTCGATACATCTCTACAGAACTAGTGTTAGATGATGTAAATATTGATCAAACGAGTCACCAAAGACAGAAAAATCATCCATAAAGACCTCAAGGAATTGTTCAACCATATTAGAAAAAATGCTTAACATGCATCGTTGAAATGTAGTAGGTGCATTACATAATCTAAATGGCATCTTCCTATATGCAAAAGTGCCAAAAGGGCAAGTGAAAGTGATTTTCTCTTAATCTTTTGGTGCTATGAGAATCTGATTATATCCTGAGTAGCCATATAGAAAGTAATAAAATTCATGGCCTGCTAATCTATCAAGCATTTGATCGATAAATGGTAAAGGAAAATGGTCTTTACGTGTGACAGAATTTAACGTTCTACAATCAATGCATACACGTCATCCTGTAGTTACTCTAGTTGGTATCAATTCATTATTGACATTAATAACTATTGTGACTCCTGACTTTTTAGGGATAACTTGTACAGGATTGACCCATGAACTATCAGAAATTGGGTAAATGATATCTGCGTCTAACAGCTTAAGGACTTTTGTTCTAATAATTTCTTTCATATTAGGATTTAACCGACGTTGCATTTCCTTAGTAGATTTAGCACTTTCATCAAGATGAAGGTAATGCATGCAGTCTATTGGATTTATACCTTTTATGTCTGCTATGGTCCACTTATGCTCTTTTGTGCTTTTTTAAAACATCCAACACTTATCTTTTTGTTCGTCATTGAGGGATGATGAGATGATTACCGATAGAGTACTTTCTTCTCCCAAAAATGCATATTCCAAAGTGTTGGGCAATAGTTTGAGCTCGAGTTTTGGTGGTGATTCTGATGATGGGATGAGTTTCTTCTCTGATGTTACTAGTTGTTCAACTCTTTACTTCTATTTATTAGTGTCCATAGATGATGTTGAGTCAAACAGGGTATTGACCTTATCAACTGATCTGTCAATATCAAAATCCAAACTAAAGTGAGTTAAACATGTTTGTAATAGATCATCACTAAGGTTTGAAAGAAAAGTGTCATCAACTAATGCTTCAATTAAATTCACATTAACAATTTCATCATCTGCATTGTAAGGTTGTTTGACAATATTAAAGATGTTTAGCTCCATAGTCATATTACCAAAGGACAACTGCATATTTCTAGTTTTGCATTGAATGTGAGCATCCGCAGTTGCCAAGAAATGTCAGCCTAGAATAATAGGAATGTGCTTCCTTGAATCCTTGATTGGTTAAGTGTCAATTACAATAAAATCAATAGGAAAATAAAACTTGTCTACATGGATAAGCACGTCCTCCACAATACCACGAGGTATTTTCGTAGACCGATCTGCAAGTTATAACACCACTGGAGTTAGGTGTAAATCTCCCAGCCCAAGTTTCACGAAAATGGAGTAAGGTAATAAATTTACACTAACTCTTAAATCCTGTTAGGATCAAGCGCTTGCCATTGGGCTAAAAGCTATAGCTGATAGTCAAGGTGCAACTTTATTTCCTTATACAATGGAAGCGCAGAGCCCCACTCTAAGCGGTGGATGGACATGAGGGGCTGCACACATTTGTAATTGTGCCAACAGGCCGGACAGTTACGCCCTAGGTCGCCTTACTGACACCTCAATGGAATTACACAGAAGGATTTACACCTACAAGCGCACAGAAGAATTGTTGGGGCCCCATAACCTCAACAATCCCCCCCCCCCACAAAATTGCTTCTGTGGCGGCTTGAACCTGTGACCTCGCTCTGATACCAATTGTTAGGATCAAGCGCTTGCCATTGGGCTAAAAGCTATAGCTGATAGTCAAGGTGCAACTTTATTTCCTTATACAATGGAAGCGCAGAGCCCCACTCTAAGCGGTGGATGGACATGAGGGGCTGCACACATTTGTAATTGTGCCAACAGGCCGGACAGTTACGCCCTAGGTCGCCTTACTGACACCTCAATGGAATTACACAGAAGGATTTACACCTACAAGCGCACAGAAGAATTGTTGGGGCCCCATAACCTCAACAAATCCAACAAAGAATTCTTAATTGTGTGGTTTCCTATGCTACATGAGATAGTGGGGGAGCCTGAGTCTTTGTATTTTAGAGGAATTTTATGTTGGAGTATAGAACTAACATTTTTTATTAAAAATACCTTCTTTTGAACATGAATGTTTCTCTTTTTAGTACAAAGGTCTTTAAAAAACTTGACATAAGATAGAACTTGTTTAATAACATCAAGCAATGGGATGTTAACACTTACCTGTTTGAAGATTTCAAGAATCTCACCTGTGGATTTTCCTTTCTTTTCTTTAGCTAACCTCTGAGGAAATGAAGCTTTGGGAACATATTCTCGTGGGTTGGTTTCTTCTTTCTCCTTCAGTAATGAGTCCTCAACACTCACAGGTACAAGTTGATTTTCTTTTATCACAGGCATCTCTTCTTTGTTGTACACTTTTTTTCTTTTTCGCAGGGTCATGACGACTTTGACCTCTCTATACTGCTGTGGTGAACTAGTACTTGCTTCATGCACTCTTTTAGGGTAAGGCACTGGTTGACTTAGAAATTTACCTTTTTCAACAGTCATTGCCAAGGTCTGAACTGAAGAAGCAAGTTGTCCCACCATCTTCTACAGGCTTGAAACTGATTGGGCTTGCTAGTTGAAGCCTGCGCTCAACTCATTTCGTAGTCCATCAATAGTGCGGTTCTATTGCTCAATCGTAGAGTAAGTAAGATTCTTGAGATTCTGTAATGAATCCTCCCATGGTCTGGGTTGAGAGTAGTTTTGGTTTTGATTTTATGGTCTAAATGGTGGCTGAGAGACTTGAGGATTTTGAGGAATTAGTTGCATTGGTGGAGCTGGAGCTGCTGGTCCATTCTGTTGGAATCTTTGAGACCATGAAAAATTGGGGTGGTCTCTTCATCCAAGGTTATATGTGTTGGAGTACGGGTTATAATTTGATGGTTTTCCCATTACACCTATGGCATTGACTTGATCTGAGTATGAGTCATGGTCATGTGGCTCTATTGATTTAGCAGTCGACAACGATGCTATTTGTCAAGCGAGACCTTCAACTATCTGTTAACATATATGTTTCCATAATATTGATTTTGATGATAACAAACAAGATTAAGAATGATTAATTTTTTAAGCTCAAATTATGTTTTATACATTTTAAATAAATCATTCATTTTACATTATAAAGGTTTTATATTTTGGAAAAATGATTTATGAAAATATACATGTATCCAAATGGAGTATGTATGTATGCAAGGGGAGTCTATTTTAAACAAATTTTTTAACCTTGCATTGATTTAAGGTGAGCTTTTTATAACTAAATTAAATCTTTGTAATGTATTTTGTCATCATCAAAAAAGGGGAGATTGTTAGCTTTTTTAGCTATGGATATTGATTTTGATGATAACAAATCATATGTATTGATTAAACAAAGATTTATGAATTGTGTTTTTATAATAAGAAAATGAGGCTATAAAATCAAAGTGTTTTGGACTAAAATAAATGTGTTTTTAAATCTTTGATTTTATTTTTGAATTTCGAATTTGGACTTAAATGACAAGTTTTGAAATCTTTGATTTTAATAATTATTATTATACAATTTCGGACTTGGATATTTTTATAAACATTTGAAATGTTTTGGGCCATACTATTATTTATGAATATTTTGGACTAAAGTGAAAAGTTTTGAGAACTTTGAAAATATGGGTATTTTGTTGAAAAGGACCTTTGTGAAAAATAATAAAATTGTTAGGGCTAAATCATAATTTCAGAAAGTTTTTGGAATAGCAAAGTAATATTTGGAAATTCTGAAATTGGACCTATTTGCAAAGTTTTCTGACGTTTTGGGTCATAATACAGTTTTATAAAGTTTTGGGGTCAAACTGTAAAATTGAAAACTATTTCACTGTAGCAGTTACTGTAGCCGTCACTGTAGCAACCGGCTAACCGGTTATCAAATCCGGCGAACCGGTTTCGGGCAGAATGTGTGCAAAACGCAAGCGGCGAACCGGTTGTAAAATCCGGCAAACCGGTTTTCTGGGTTTTCGAGACAGAATGCAACCAAAATGCAAGCGGCGAACCGGTTGTGAAATCCGGCAAACCGGAAGCGGGCAGAATGCAACCATAACGCAAGCGGCTAACCGGATTCAACAAACGGCAGACCGGATGTTCAGAAATTCAAATTTGTGCTGTAACGGTAACATCAAGCGGCTAACCGGATTCCATATCCGGCAAACCGGTTCCGGCCAAAAATGAACATAACGGCTAGTTTTTGAGTTCAAACTATATAAACTCAAAACCATTTCATTTTTGGCAACTCAAGCAAGCATAAACAAGAGCACACAACATACATTGAGCTTCATTTTCGGAAATCATCATTTGTTGAAAGATCATTGTTCTTCAATTTGTATATCTACTCTTAGAGAGAGATTCATTGTTGTATTTATTATTTCTCATCAAATTGTGAGTGTACAAGTGAGGGAAACACTTGGGTTAAGAGATTGGGGATATAATCTCTTGTTGTAAAGGTTCATTGACACCTTGAAGTCAATTGTAATCCGTTGAAGCTTTGGAAAGGCTTGGATAGTGAAATCCTCAAGCGGGTGAGCTTGGAGGCGTGGACGTAGGCGGGGATAGCCGAACCACGTAAAAATCCTTGAGTTCGTTTTTCTCTTCCCTTACTCTTTTATTATTGTGCTTGCATTGAATTTATTGTTTTCGAATTTATTAAGGCATTAGATTATATTGTTGTGTGGATTTGCTAGGATAAGTTTTAAAATTCCAATTCACCCCCCCTCTTGGGTTGTACACTTGTATTTCAATTGGTATCAGAGCAAGGTGCTCTTGTGTAGACTTAACCGTCTAGAGTTAAAGATTCGTAGCAACCCAAATTAGCTCAACCACCATGGAAGGCCAATCTATCACTAGACCTCCATTTTTCGATGGAAATGATTTTCCTTATTGGAAAACTAGGATGAGAATTTATTTACAAGCTTTAGATTATGAAATTTGGGAAGTTGTTTGTGATGATTTACTCATTCCTAGAAAGAATGCTTTAAGCGAGTTAGATAAGAAAAAGATGTCTTTAAATTCCAAGGCTATGAATGCTTTATTTTGTGCCTTAGATAAAAAGGAATTTCATAGAGTTTCAAATTGTTCTAATGCTTATGAAATTTGGAGAAAACTCGAAATTGTGTATGAGGAGACTACAAACGAGGAGGAATTTCATGAAGTGTCGAATTTGGCTCTCATGGCAATTGGAGATGAATCGGATGACGAGCTTGATGAGGTAAGTGATCCAACCTATGATGAGTTGTATGATGCTTTTAAAGATTTGCATGATAATTGGATAAAAATTGGTAAAAAGAATGCATGTTTTAAAAAGAAAATGGTAGAGCTCGCAAATGAAAATGAATCTCTATGTGCAAAGATTACATGCCTAGAATTAGAAAAAAAGACATTGCATGATAGCATGACTTTGCTTGAGAATTCTAGCACTTCACATGAGCACTTAGAGTCACACATGAATGACTTGAGAAATGAAAATGATGCCTTGCAAAAATCCAATGTTTCATTAAATGAAAAGATCAAAAAATTGGAATTAGATATTGAAATGTTAAATGATAGAATTGCATCATTTAAATGTAAACAAAGTACTTCATATGAGCATGAAAAATCACATGTTGATGAGTTGATGAAAGAAAATGAAGTGCTTAGAAAGAAGAGCAATGAGTTAAATGAGATTATCTTAAAATTTACAAATGGTCAAAAGAACTTAGAAAAATTGCTCAACTCTCAAAAATGTGTATTTGATAAAGGAGGACTTGGATATAAGCCTTACTTGAAACAAAAATATTATAAGAGTTATTTTGTTAAGGGTACCTCCACATGTGATCATAAAATTACTTGTCATTATTGTAATCAAAATGGTCATATGAAACTTGATTGTCCTATTAAAAGAAAAGTATATTATGGTGTCAAATGTATTTGGGTTCCAAAAGGAACTAAATCTAACACTCAAGGACCCAAGAGTATTTGGGTACCAAAGCACACAACTTGAATACTTTTGTGTAGGTACCACAAACAAGGAATTGTGGAGAGTTCCTTGATGAAGCTCATGAGGATAATCGCTTGATCATGATCGAGGAGACAAAGATAAGGCAAGATGATTTAATTATTTTGGTAACAATTCTTGCCATATTAATCTTGTTGAATGAATCATGATAAATGAATTTGCGAGTATGCTTGTATGTTTACATGATTGAGTTATCATTGTGTTTAACATTGAGTGCTTTATCATTATTCATGGTTATATATTTATGGTGATAGCTTGTCATGATGAATTTGTTTGATTTTGATGATTATGTAATACCTAAGCATGATAAATATGCAATATGCTTTAATTCTCAATCTTTGAATGCTTACATATTTCATGATTGTGTGATGAATATGCATGATGAATATGTTATAAATTTGAGTTTTATGATTGGATGTAAATTATATTGATCCATGCATTAAAATGGTTTTAAAATTGTTTGGAAAACAAAGGAGTCATTGAAAATCCTAAGTTTGTGCGAGCTGTAATGAATTAGTCATAACTCCTTCTAAAGAACTCCAAATGTAGCTCTGTAAAATTTATTGGAAAGCTAATTTAATTATCTTTCCAACGGTATATAGCTCGAACATTAATTCTGTCTCAATCAATACAGTTTTTATTCCGAACTTGACCCTTCTGCAGTTTATTAAGTTTCGAATATGCTTCATGATTGTATGCTTGTTGGATGGATTATTTGGTTGATATGATTTCATATGTTTGGCCTTGTATGCATATATGTTTCATGCACTAATTGACGTTTTTGAAAAGTTAAATGATTTTTAAAATTGATCACTTTTTAAGTAAAAATTTTTTGGTTTATATAATACAAGTCTAAGAGCTTGCAAAAGTTCAAAAATATTTTCCAAAGCTTAACCGGTATACCACTTCTAATCAACCGGAAAGCCATTTTTTCATTTTGGAGTTTTTTGGACCAAATCCGGATAACCACACTTTTAAAACCGGTAAGCCGAATTCATTTTGGTGCTCACTGGAGCACAACCGGTCAGCTGGTTATGACAACCGGAAAGCCGGATTGGCTTTGCACACTTGCTGGAAAAATGCGGACAACCGGATTGGCAATACCGGTAAGCCGTTTGAGAGAGTTTTATTTCTGGACAAAAACCGGTCAGCCGGTTATGGCATCCGGAAAGCCGGATCTGTACAGCTCATTTTCTGGTCACAACCGGCTAGCCGGTTAGTGAAATCCGGCAAGCCGGATTCGTGAGCTGTTGGCTCTGTTTTTGCTTCTTCCTCTTCTTCTGTGAATTTTCTGCACTTGTTCTTCCTCTCTCTCAAAACCGTGAGCCACTCTCTTCCATTTCCAATCAATTCTTCTTCATTTCTCAACCATTTTTATGTCAAGATCAATCTCTTAAACCATTACCCATGCATTTCATCTTCATTAAACTCTTCTCTATCATCATTTCTTCACTTGTTCCTCATCATTTCTATACCTCTCATTCACGCGTGAACAGTACCTCACCATTTCTTTGTCAAAGCTCTTCATCTTTCACTCATTTTCATCTTAAATCATCTCTTGGATCAATATAATCGGTTTAAACTCATCCATTTCACTCATTATTTTATAAAACCGAATTTGTCCATTTTGGGTATATGCACCTACATTTTCATATACATAATTGCTTTCATTGTGGATTGATGATGATTAATGTTTGACATTTGGATGTTTTATATTTGGATATTGTGGAACTAATGTGCTTATCTTAACTTTATGATGATCTATATATTAGCATATGTTGATTTTGATGATTGTCATTATGTACTTATGTTTTACTTAAGTTTTATTGATAAAAAAAAAAATGCTTTGATGATTCCATTGTATTTGGTGAAATTTGATCTTATGGAATCTATGATTGGTGAAAGAATGCATTTTTTTTTGCTTCCTTAACACATTGTTGAATATGCATTACTTGCTTTAAATGAGATCAAAAGGAGGAGAAATATATAATCATTGAGATATTCGTTTTGATATAAGCATGGATTTATAGTACTTTTGATGATTGATGATTATAAATGTGTTGCTTGATGAATTGGTGAAGTTATTGGTTTGTAATAATTGGTTAAGCCTATATGGAAGTGTTTTTAACCATGTTGTGTATTTGAGGATTTGTGCCTTTTAAGGGGAGACTCTGCTGAAATTTTTTCCTCGCACAAAATTGGTAAATGAATGCATTTTTTGTACTTTATTGATGTATTGTTAAATATGCATTCCCTTGCTTTATGATTTTGGAATCCTCGGATTTAATTGTTGCAAGTATTGGAGGAATTCATATTGATTTTGATGATTCATGATTATATGTGTATTGCTTGATAAAACTTGTGGATTTTTTTATTATTGAAGGGCTTGATTTGCTTATGGTGTTGTTGGGTTCGTGATAGAGTTGATTATTATGATATTTTGGAAGTGTTTTTCTCTCTTATGTATAAATGGTTTCACTCATTTTTAAGGGGAAACTCTGCCCAAATTTTTGCTCACCAAAAATCGGACTTGCATTTCTTTCTTCTCTCTTTCTGTTTTTGATGATGAAAGGGGAGATAATTTGAGAGTTTGATAATTTGGGAGTTTTTGGGAGTTTTAAGAATGCATTTGAAAATGTTTTACAAATGGAAAGATTTTTTTTAAATGATTACTTGAGCGAAAATCTTTTTATTGACCATTTCTTAATTTGGCCATATATTTAGGGGGAGCATGTAATATGTTTCATTTTGGTTAAATTTTTTAAATTGGCCATACATTTAGGGGGAGCATATAATATGATTTTGAATAATATGCATTTTGAATAATTCTTTTGATGTTTGACATTTAATTATGATGATGATTTTGATGATTTTGAGATATGATGGTGATTTGATTACATGATTTTTTATATGATAATTTTATGCTATGAGTTGTTGATTTGGTAATTAATGAAATTATGGTTCATGATATTTTGGTGTGATTATTTGTATATGGAGTTGGCTTTTATCATGATCTATAATAATTTGAATGTATTATTACTAAATCTTGTATTTGAGATGATGCTTGTTGCCAGGGGGAGATTTTGTCGAAATTTCTATTCAAACAACATGGGTAACAAATTTTCTATTTTTATTCTTTTCCTTTAAAATTTTCTTTTTATGATGAAGGGGGAAAAGAATACATGTTTTCATATTTATAAAAAAAAAAATTTGTTACTCTTATTCTTTTCCTTTATGTTTTCTTTTTTGATGATAAAGGGGGAGAAGAATACATGTATTTAAATTTATAAAATTTTACTACCCTTTTTCTTTGCCAATTAAATTTTCTTTTTGATGATGAGGGGGAGAAAAATGCATGTATTTAAATTTCTTATTTTAGCAAATTGGCAAATTGTAAAAGAAGATTTTATTTAGGGGGAGTAAATTTGTGGAATCATTCTTTAAATACATGAAATGTTTGTCATCATCAAAAAGGGGGAGATTGTTAACATATATGTTTCCATAATATTGATTTTGATGATAACAAACAAGATTAAGAATGATTAATTTTTTAAGCTCAAATTATGTTTTATACATTTTAAATAAATCATTCATTTTACATTATAAAGGTTTTATATTTTGGAAAAATGATTTATGAAAATATACATGTATCCAAATGGAGTATGTATGTATGCAAGGGGAGTCTATTTTAAACAAATTTTTTAACCTTGCATTGATTTAAGGTGAGCTTTTTATAACTAAATTAAATCTTTGTAATGTATTTTGTCATCATCAAAAAAGGGGAGATTGTTAGCTTTTTTAGCTATGGATATTGATTTTGATGATAACAAATCATATGTATTGATTAAACAAAGATTTATGAATTGTGTTTTTATAATAAGAAAATGAGGCTATAAAATCAAAGTGTTTTGGACTAAAATAAATGTGTTTTTAAATCTTTGATTTTATTTTTGAATTTCGAATTTGGACTTAAATGACAAGTTTTGAAATCTTTGATTTTAATAATTATTATTATACAATTTCGGACTTGGATATTTTTATAAACATTTGAAATGTTTTGGGCCATACTATTATTTATGAATATTTTGGACTAAAGTGAAAAGTTTTGAGAACTTTGAAAATATGGGTATTTTGTTGAAAAGGACCTTTGTGAAAAATAATAAAATTGTTAGGGCTAAATCATAATTTCAGAAAGTTTTTGGAATAGCAAAGTAATATTTGGAAATTCTGAAATTGGACCTATTTGCAAAGTTTTCTGACGTTTTGGGTCATAATACAGTTTTATAAAGTTTTGGGGTCAAACTGTAAAATTGAAAACTATTTCACTGTAGCAGTTACTGTAGCCGTCACTGTAGCAACCGGCTAACCGGTTATCAAATCCGGCGAACCGGTTTCGGGCAGAATGTGTGCAAAACGCAAGCGGCGAACCGGTTGTAAAATCCGGCAAACCGGTTTTCTGGGTTTTCGAGACAGAATGCAACCAAAATGCAAGCGGCGAACCGGTTGTGAAATCCGGCAAACCGGAAGCGGGCAGAATGCAACCATAACGCAAGCGGCTAACCGGATTCAACAAACGGCAGACCGGATGTTCAGAAATTCAAATTTGTGCTGTAACGGTAACATCAAGCGGCTAACCGGATTCCATATCCGGCAAACCGGTTCCGGCCAAAAATGAACATAACGGCTAGTTTTTGAGTTCAAACTATATAAACTCAAAACCATTTCATTTTTGGCAACTCAAGCAAGCATAAACAAGAGCACACAACATACATTGAGCTTCATTTTCGGAAATCATCATTTGTTGAAAGATCATTGTTCTTCAATTTGTATATCTACTCTTAGAGAGAGATTCATTGTTGTATTTATTATTTCTCATCAAATTGTGAGTGTACAAGTGAGGGAAACACTTGGGTTAAGAGATTGGGGATATAATCTCTTGTTGTAAAGGTTCATTGACACCTTGAAGTCAATTGTAATCCGTTGAAGCTTTGGAAAGGCTTGGATAGTGAAATCCTCAAGCGGGTGAGCTTGGAGGCGTGGACGTAGGCGGGGATAGCCGAACCACGTAAAAATCCTTGAGTTCGTTTTTCTCTTCCCTTACTCTTTTATTATTGTGCTTGCATTGAATTTATTGTTTTCGAATTTATTAAGGCATTAGATTATATTGTTGTGTGGATTTGCTAGGATAAGTTTTAAAATTCCAATTCACCCCCCCTCTTGGGTTGTACACTTTTATTTCACTATCTCCTTGACTTCTTTGATTCCTGAAGTTGACTCGCCAATGTGAACCTCATTTATGCTCTTAATTCTTCTAGTATTCCTGAGTGATAGCTTGTCACTGGAAAAATTCCCAAATCTCTGATGCCTTTTTGACATTAGCTCTCCTCCACTTGTTGCCATTAGCTATTCTTGTACATTTGGTAATAATCCCTCCAAAAAATATTGGCATTGGTGCCATTTCTCATACCCATGATGTGGACACTTCTAGAGTAGCTTATTGAATCGCTACCATGTTTCGAAAAACTGCTCGTCATCTCTCTGGGTAAACTCTGAAATTTTCCTGCGAATAGCATTGGTTTTATGCACTGAGAAATATTTATTAAAAATTTTGTAACTATTTATTCCCATGACGTAATCCTATTAGCAGGCAATATATTTAATCATGAACGAGCTCTATCCTTTAAAGAAAATGAGAATAATCTAAGTTTAATATCATCGTCTGAAAAATTCTCTTATTTAAAGGTTTGGCAAATAGCATGAAAATCATTCAGATGATTATATGGGTCCTCATTTTCTAGGCCATAGAATGTTGGGAGACAATTTAGCAAACTAGGTTTTAGTTCAAAACTCCTAGCAGCTACATTTGGGTATCTTATGATGATGTACTTAAATTGGCTAAAGGACTGAAGTAGTCCTTAAATGGCCTCTCCTGTGGTGCGTATAAATCCATTTTATTTTTAACATTTTTGTGTGTGCGAAGTGTTTTCTCAAGTTCGAAGTCTATAGGTTCAAGATTAGGTAATAATGACCTACGACTATGCATGCAAAAAAAATAAAATAAAAATAAAGATAGGAACAAAATAAATATAAATAAAGAAGAGGAAGAAATTACGAAACTAACCTTATGACGCTATTACAACCTTACTATAAAAATACACAAAACAATATGTGAAATAAATTAACTAAAAAATTAGTAAGATAAACAAAAATCACAAAGAAGAAAAAATAACTTGAAAATTAAATTACAGAATTTTAAAGAAGAGAAAAAGAAAAGAAATACTAACATCTAAATGTAGGTTTAAAATTACTTACCTTTCCGGCAACGGCGCCAAAAACTTAGCAAATTTTATTGAACTTGCAAGCGCACGAATCTATTGTAGTATAAATCAATGGTGACAAATGTCGATCTTACAAGGAAGTGGATTTTAATTATATATAGAATTAATTTTGTATGAGGTGGTTGGATTTGTGGTGGAAGTAAATTAACCTAAAAATTGGAATTGAAATGGCGAGAAGAAATTAAAGTGTAAAACTATTAAATTTGCGTACTTTGGTATCTGGATCCATACCAACATGAATCATGGGCTAAATATTCCTTATTAATACCAATTAAATCATGAGGGGGATTCCACACCTCATGAATCACGTTCTAATAAATATGGTACTAGACATGATTATTATTATTTGTCAACGAAAAGTTAAAACATCCACAAAAACTAGAGGGGAAAAGAAAATAAATTTACCAAATAAAGCTCATGACACATGTTGAGACTTCACCTTCAACCCAAGCTTGAAAGAAAATTAGCCATTCATAATTGAAGTAGGGGAAAAATGGAAATTTATTAAAATAAGTAGAAAATACAAGATGGAGAAGGATTACAGAAAATGGATCCCATAAATGGATTCAGAGGTATCAAATTAGGGGAAAGGCCCCCTTTTTATAGATACATGAAGTAAAACATGGCCATCATTAGATTAGAAATAGTTTGGACACTCAGGATTGCGCCACGTCATCAGTCAACAGTAAGCGTGAATAGTACGTGGTTTGACCACATGGATAAACAGTAACACGGTTTGACTCAGGTGAACAGTGATACGGTTTGGTTGAAAATAATCCTGTGTGTTGCATGTACCGTACGTGAGATTTTTAGTCTATTGATATACTGCCACGTCATTGATCAACAATGTATAAGAATTTTAGTCTAACAGGATCTTAACACCTCATCAGTCAATGTCATATCATTGGTCAATGCCACATCATTGATTCGTCTATGTGAATAGTGTCGTGAATAGTAATATAGATAGTACCGTACATGTGAACAGTGCCATTTTTTCTTTTATTCTCTTCCGAAGGTTTTTGACCATCTTGAGTTCAAAAGTGATGTCCGTTTTGCCGTTTGATTTCTCTTTTATTGTGAAATGACTATGATGTCCCTAAAATACGTAAAATATTTAATTAAAATAAAACACACATAATTAAATTATAAGAAGCTTAAAAACAGAAAAGTAAGGGTTGTTAGTAAGATTTGAAATATAAAATGATGATTTTCTCCTTTATAAAATGATGATTTTCTCCTTTATAAATAACTCTTTTGCCCATTCTTTATACAGCTTAGCAGTTTATTATTTTATACATGATCTTTAGATTTTTTTTGCGTTAACTTTTAAAACAATTGTAAAATAAAGAAAAAAAGTGTGTTGCTACATTTGGAGGTCTATCTAATTAGTAGATATGGAAGATTATTTAGAGCCCTAAAAGACGATGAAGAGGCCATCTTTGATCCGTTTGAGCCTTTCTTGCCATCCCTTTGATAAAATATTCATAGTTAACCCTTTTGAGCCTTTAAAAAAAATATTTTCTTTGTCAAACTTATCATCTTGACCCACTCTGATTTGGAGTATTACCTAATATTTTACAAGTTCCATCACCTATTTATGTTTCAGAAAAATGTAAATAATTATTTTGTTCAATGAAGTTATGTCAAACAAAAGCAAAAGAAAAAAAATTTGTTTAAAAAAAATAATGATAGGTGAAATCTATTAACATGAATATGTTAATAATATTGATTTTAATAATAACAAACTTTAAAATGATTTTCTGATAAAATTGTTGTGAAGTTATTTCTTAATAAACAAAAGTCTCTAAAACCATTCCTTTTACATTTATAAAAGATGGATTTTCTGTTGGAAAAAGATTCTTTGCAAAAACTGGCTTAAAATATGTTTCTGGAAATAAACGGTTAGCCGTTTATTTATAAACGGTTAACCGATTACGATCAGAGACCAAAAGTTTGCTTAAGCTCTAATTGTTTAAAGAAAAAACAAAAATAGAAAGCTTACTGGAAACTAACGGTGAATCGATTATTTATAAACGGTTAACCGATTACGACCAGAGAGCAAAAGTTTGCTAAGCTCTAACCGATGAGTGAAAAATAGAAATAGATAGCTTACTAGACACTAACGGTGAACCGTTTATTACAAACGGTTAACCGATAACGTCCAGAGAGTAATTTCACACAAGGCCTTAGCTGTTTACTCAAACGGATAACCGTTGTTCTTTTTGCAAGTTACTGGACATTAACGGTGAACCGTTTATTTACAAACGGTTAACTGATAATATTCAGAGAGTCATCTCATGCAAAGCCTTAGCCGATTATTTGAAACGGATAACCGGTATTCATTTTCAGGTCTCTCGACGTTAACGGCGAAAGGGTAACCTAAAAACAGCAAATCGTTTGTTTGAATTTTGGCTTAACGTAACCTTGACCAGAACAAACGGTTAACCGTTAACAACTAACGGTGAACCGTTTTCGGGCAGACAGCGAATAACAGCTAGTTTTTCAGCTCTACTTATAAATAAGCTCATTTAAATTCAAAGAAGACTGATCACAACACAACTATTGAGCTTATGCACAAGTTTGCAATCTTCAAAGAGCATTAAACACATTCTTACTTCATCTATTCACACTTTAAGCAATTGATTTGTAACCCTATAGATAGTGTGAGAGCAAAACAATTTGTATTCTTTCTTTTTGGGTGATTGTAAGTGTTGGGATACACTTGGGTTGAGAGATTGTGAATAATCTCTTATTGTAAAGGTCATTGACACCTTGGAAGTCAAGTGTAAGTAATTGAAGCCTTGGTGGCTTGCATAGTGAAATCCTTAAACCCGGAAAGCTTAGAGGCGTGGACGTAGGCGGGGTTGGCCGAACCACGTAAATATCGTTGTGTTTGATTCTCTCTTCCCTTATCTTTTTCTTTGTGACCATTTTATATGTAATTGTTTTTAATTTCATTTTAAATTTGCATAATTATTTAATTTTAGTACAATTATTTATAAAAACCCAATTCACCCCCCTCTTGGGTTGCCTAGATAGTATTTCATTTGGTATCAGAGCTTGGTGCTCTTGTTTAGACTTAATCGTCTAGAGCTAAAGATCAATGGCAACTCAATACGATTCCAGATTTAGGGAAGGACAATCCACCACTAGACCACCGTTCTTTGATGGAAATGATTACCCTTATTAGAAAACTATGATGAGAATTTATTTACAAGCCTTAGATTATGAGATTTGAGAAATTGTTAGTGATAGTCCTTTTATGCCCTTGACTAAAAATGAAGTTGGAGAAGATATTCCAAAACCATCACGGGATTGGAATGAACTCGAAAAGAGGAAAGCCTCTCTAAACTCCAAAGCCATAAATGCCTTATTTTGTGCGCTAGATAAGAAGGAGTTTCATAAAGTGTCTAGTTGTGAAAGTGCTAATGAGATTTGGCACAAACTTAAAGTTGTCTATGAAGGCACAAATCAAGTAAAAGAATCTAAAATAAGTAGGTACACTTGGCGATACGAATTGTTTCAAATGAAACAAAATGAAAATGTGTACTCTATGTATACTAGATTCACGGACATAGTGAACACTCTAGGAGCCCTAGGAAAAACTTTTTCAAATAGTGAAAAAGTTAAGAAAATTATTAGGTCACTACCTAAGGAGTGGAGACCTAAAAGGACTGCCATTGAGGAAGTAAAAGATTTTAATACTTTGCCTTTTGATGATTTAATCGGTTCTCTTATTTCATATGAGGAAGATTTGGCAGCAGAAAAAGGGCATGAGGAGAAGAAGAAAAACATTGCTCTCAAAGCATCAAAACATGAGAGTGATGGGGAGAGAGAACTGGATGATGAAGAGCTAGCCATGCTAGCAAGGAGGTTCAGAAAATTCTTTAAGAAAACCGGAGAGCGAAGGAATTTCAGAAACTTCAAGAACTATAGGGAGAAGAAGGAGGCAATCACATGCTATAAATGCAAAAAGCCTGGCCATATTAGATCGAAGTGTCCACTTATCAACAAACACAAGAAAGCCATGGTTGCAACTTGGGATGATAGCGAAGAAGATTCAAGTGATGAGGAAGGATCGCAAGAAGTCTCAAACCTAACACTTATGGCAATAGGAGATGATGATGATCTCAATGAGGTAAGTGATCCTACCTATGATGAATTGTATGATGCCTTTAAAGATTTGCATAATGAGCTAATGAAGATTGGTAAAAAGAATGCATGTCTTAAAAAGGAAATTGCAAAACTTGAAAATGAAAATGAATCTTTGAATGCAAAAATTGTATGCCTAGAAGTAGGAAACAAGACTTTGCATGATGAAATTGCACTATCAAATGAGAAGCCTAACATCATACATGAGCATTTAGAATCACACATAGATGAGTTGAAAAATAAAAATGAAATGCTCAAGAAAAAGAGTAATGAGCTAAATGAGATTGTCTTGAAATTCACAAATGGGCAAAAGATGTTGGATAATTTGCTAAACTCACAAAAATGTGTATTTAACAAAAGTGGCATTGGTTATAAACCAAACTTGAAACAAAAATTCTACAAGAGCTATTTTATGAGAAATACATCTATTAGCAATAAAAATACATGTCATTATTGTAATCAATATGGTCATATGAAAAATAGATGTGCAGTGAAGAGAAACGCATATTATGGTATGAAATGTATTTGGGTTCCAAAAGGAACCATTGCTAACTATCAAGGACCCAAAAAGGTTTGGGTACCTAAAACTTGAAATTTCCTCTGCAGGGCTTGAAGAAGAAGAAGAATAAGTGGTATTTGGACAGTGGTTGTTCAAGACACATGACAGGGAGCTATTCTTGATTCTCAAGCTTCACCAAAATTGAAAATGGTGGAGACGTATCTTTTGGAGACAACTCAAAAGGAAAAATCCTTGGAATTGGAAATGTTGGTAAAGTATCTTCAACCCTAATTGAGAATGTATGTTTGGTTGAAAACTTGAAACATAATGTAATAAGCATTAGTCAATTGTGTGAAAAAGGTTATAAAGTTGTCTTTGATAAATCAAGGTGTGTTATTGAGAATGCATGCGATAGGAAAACTTTGTTTATGGGAAATAGATGTGGTAATGTTTATACCATTGATATAGAATGTGCATCTACTCTTGATAAATGTCTTTCTGCATTACATGATGATAGTTGGCTATGGCATAGAAGATTAGGACATGCAAGCATAGATTTGATTTCGAAAATTGTGAAAAATGATTTAGTTAAAGGTCTTCCAAAAATCAGTTTTCAAAAAGATGAAATTTGTGAAGCATGTCAATTTGGAAAACAAATCAAGACTTCTTTGAAAAACAAGAATCATATCTCTACTTCAAAACCGCTTCAATTACTTCATATAGATTTGTTTGGACCTTCTAGATATGATAGTCTAAGTGGCAAATATTATGCATTTGTAATTGTGGATGACTATTCTAGATACACATGAGTATTGTTCTTAGAAAATAAGGATGATGCCATTGATGCATTTCGAATTTTTCATAAAAAGGTTCAAAATGAAAAAGGCTATTCTATTTCTTGTATTAGAAGTGATCATGGTGGAGAATTTGAAAATCATGCATTTGAATTTTTGTAATGATTTTGGCATTGAACATCAATTTTCATCACCTAGGACTCCACAACGAAATGGAGTAGTAGAAAGAAAAAATAGGTCTATTCAAGAAATGGCTAGGACGATGTTGAATGAAAACTCTTTGCCTAAGTATTTTTGGGCCGAAGCCGTCAATACCGCTTGTTATGTTTTAAATCGGGTGTTTATTAGACCTAATCTTAATAAAACTCCTTATGAGCTTTGGAAAAATAGAAAACCCAACATTGGCTATTTTAAAGTTTTTGGATGCAAATATTTTGTTTTAAACAGAAAATACAATCTTGGTAAATTTGATTCAAAATCTTATGTTGGTATTTTTCTTGGATATTCAAATTCAAGCAAAGCCTATAGAGTTTATAACAAAAGAACATTGGTTGTAGAGGAATCTATGCATATTACTTTTGATGAGTCTAACCCCTCCTCTGCGGAGAAATGAGTTGTTGATAATAATGCAGAAGAAGAACAACAAGAAGAAGCATCAAATGACAACCAAGAAGACATCACAAATGGAATTCAAGAGGAGCATCATGAAGAACCAAATGTGGAGCAAAATGAAGGTACTTCTCAAACACTCCCCAAGGAGTGGAGGTATGTTTCCTCTCACCCTAAAGATGTAATATTAGAAGATCCCTCACGAGGTGTTACCACTAGATCATCTCTTAGGAACACATGTGAGCATGCTGCATTCATTTCTCAAATTGAACCAAAATCTTTTACGGATGCTGAAAATGATGAATCTTGGATTGTGGCAATGCAAGAGGATTTGAATCAATTTGAGAGAAACAATGTGTGGGAATTAGTTCCTTGTCTGGAACATCAATCCATAATAGGCACTAAATGGGTATTTAGAAATAAAATGGATGAATCCGGTGTGGTTGTAAAAAATAAAGCTAGACTAGTGGCTCAAGGCTACAACCAAGAAGAAAGAATTGATTTTGATGAAACGTTTGCACCTGTAGCTAGATTAGAATCCATTAAGATGTTGTTAGCATATGCATGCCATAAAGACTTTATTCTATATCAAATGGATGTCAAAAGCGCTTTCTTAAATGGATACATTATGGAGGAAGTTTATGTGAAACAACCTCCTGGTTTTGAAAATGAAAAATTTCCAAATCATGTGTATAAGTTATCCAAAGCTTTATATGGTTTAAAACAAGCTCCTAGAGCATGGTATGATAGGCTTAAAAATTTCTTGTTGGATAACAATTTTTCAATGGGAAAAGCGAACACAACATTGTTTGTTAAGAATAAGAACCAAGACATACTTATTGTTCAAATTTATGTTGATGATATTATTTTTGGTTCTACTAATGAGCTTTTGTGTAAAGAATTTTCATCATGTATGAGTCAAGAGTTTGAGATGAGCATGATGGGAGAATTAAAGTACTTCCTAGGACTTCAAATCAAACAAAACGAGGAAGGCATTTTTATAAACCAAGCTAAATACGTGGGTGATCTACTCAAAAGGTTTGGCTATGAAAATGGAACGACAAAAAGCACCCCTATGAGTAATACCATCAAGCTTGACAAAGATGAAAAAGGTAAAGAAGTGGATATCAAAATGTATCGAGGTATGATCGGATCTTTACTCTATTTGACTGCAAGTAGACCCGATATCATGTTTAGTGTATGTTTGTGTGCAAGATTTCAATCATGTCCCAAGGAATCCCATTTACTTGTTGTTAAAAGAATTTTCCGTTATTTGATTGGAACCATAGATGTTGGCCTTTGGTATCTTAGGGGAACTCATATAGATCTAACGTGTTTTTCGGATGCGGATTTTGCTGGTTATAAAGTGGATAAGAAGAGCCCTAGTGGAACTTGCTTTGTTCTAGGACACTCGTTTCATGGTTTAGTAAGAAAAAAAATTTTGTTGCTCTTTCAACTACCGAGGCTGAATATATAGTCGCCGGAAGTTGTTGTGCACATGCACTTTGGATGAAACAAACACTTAGAGATTATGGCATCCACCTTGAACAAATTCCTATTAAGTGTGATAATACTAGTGCTATAAATCTTTCAAAGAATCCCATTCAACACTCTAGAACCAAGCATATAGAAATTTTACATCATTTCTTGAGAGATCATGTTCAAAAGGGAGACATTGCATTAGAGTTTATTTCTACGGAAAAACAACTTGCCGATATTTTTACTAAACCTCTTTGTGAAGAAAAATTTTCAAAAATTCGGCATGAACTTGGGATGATGAAATTTTCACATTAATATCTCTATCCATGCTATTGAGTGTATTGAATTGATTGATTTATAATTGTAAAATAATGGTTGTGGATTGCTTGAGGTTGATTGTTAAATGATGAATTTGGCTTGTTATTTCTTGATTGTATCAATAAATTAGTTAAAAAACGTGTTCATAAATCATGCATTAAAATGGTTTATAAAATATTTTTAGATCAATTAAATGATCTGGGAATGTATTATTTACTGGCCAAATATTAAATCAAATATGCAAAAATTTAGTTCAAATAAACGGATAATCGTTTCTAGTAAACGGTGAACCGTTTTGCTCCAGAAACTAGAATTTTGAGTCTGTCTTCTTACCCTTTCACCGTTTTCAACAAACAGTGAACTGTTTGCTGGCAGTAAGTCACTTAATTGTTACCCTCTAACTGTTAACTCTTAGGCTCTCACCGTTTTCAAGTCTCAAGCCTCTGTTCGTTACCCTCTAACCGATTATTATAAACAGTTAACTGTTTTCGCGTTTTCAAAACTGTTCAAAGACTTTCTCTTCCTCCTTTCCAGTTACCCTCTCACCGTTTTCTCCATTATTGCTCAGCCGAAGCTCCTCTCTTCCTCAAATTTTTATTTTTCTTGCTTCTTATGCCAAATTAAACCGATTAAATCATTTCATATCATCTTTAAACCAATTTCACCGATTCAAAACGTCTATTCAAAGACAAAATCAAAAGTTCCCAAACTAAAACTCTAACTGCTACGAGTTGGGTTCCTCCATTTTTAAGCCGTTTTATCTTCTTTTTCAACCAAATTGAGCATTCCATTTACATTGCTTACTCATTTCCCATCCAAATCACCGATTATTTCCCTATCTCTCGTCTGTGCTCACTTCACCATACTCCTCCATGGCTGAATCCTCTCGGAGAAATGTCTGGTGCAAATCTACTCCTCAAGCACACCCTTTTCAGCCTAGGGAAGTCTCTGAATTTACAAGAATTCACTTCCCCACTCCTCCCTTAGCAAAACGGTTCGAGAACCGCTTCGATGGCGAAAGGTACTCGAGTCCTCCTTCGTTAACCTTAATGATTTTCAGAACTTAATTGTGTGTAATAAAAGTGTTCGGAATATGCTTCTGCCTTGGGAGTCTGGTATTAATTTTGATGAGCGAGTCTACCCTAACTTGGTGCGAGTCTTTTACTCGAACATGGATATTTCCCATACCACTCAACATAGGATAGTTACTCAAGTCAGTGGTGTTCCTATTGAATTTGATCATATAGATTTAGGTGAAATTCTTGGTATCTCGCATGATGGACTTAAGTTTTACACCTCTAGGAAAATTCTTGATTTTGATCATTTTCGTCATACGGATGCAGTCTGTCACATTTGTCGTCGTAGAGACCTAACTGATGAGATTTGTTTGCTTCCATTTCGGTCTCAACTCTTACCACTCCAAGTCCGTATTCTTCATTCTATTCTCCAACATGTAGTGACACCTAGGAGAGGTCACACGGATGAGGTCACGAGGTTGGACGTGGGCATCCTGGATTGCCTACTTTCAGATCGTCCTATAAACCTCTCATATATTATTGTACGGCATATGTTGAGTACCCTCGCAGTTAATCACCGCTTGCTTCCGTATGGTAGTATTATTACCAAGATACTACGCTATTTTCATGTGCCTCTCCAAGATACTGGACATATGGAGACTAAACGGATGGATCCCGAGGCAATGACGAGTATTGGTTTTTCTTGGATGAATGGAAAGTGGTTCAAAACCAGCAACTCCAAAAACCGGGATACCTTGATACCTTTGGAGGATGATCGGATGCTTAATGATGTCTATAGGCCCGATTAACTTCCTGACTTTTGATTAGGAGCTCAGCCACCTCCTCCACGTCGCCGATTTGCTTCTCAGCCTCCAACTGACGCTGACCCTAAGGAGCGTGTCACGGATGCTGACATTCCGACCACCTCTGAGCCACCACGTGCGCTTGAGTCATCTTCTTTTCCGGAGTCATCAGCTGAGCCTGAGCAGCCTTCTGTTATTCCTGAGGAGCCAGCTGCTTCTGTGCCACCTCCAGCTTCAACTCAGCCACTCGTTTCCACAGTATGCAGCTGATTCTCGATCGGTTGGACACTCTTTCTAAAGACCACCAGTAGCTACAATCTGACTTTGACACCTTCCAACGGCAGAGCATCGATCATCAATATGAGATTCTCCATGCTCAGCGCATCATTCTCGGCATCCTTGGCTATGATCCGGGGAGCTCATCTTCTCCTCCTCCACCGCCTCATTAGTTTCTGAGCTATATTTTTCGCACATACAGTTCTTATTGTGATTATTTGCATTTTGTCATGTATGTTATTCTCACTGCAACTTCTTTATGTTATTTATCGCTTTTGATGACATGTTTTTATGCTTATTCTTGATATTGGATGCCTTCATTGAGATTGATAAATCCTGTGAATTTTGATTATTGAAGTGCTTGGTTTGCTCATGGAGTTGTTGGGTTGGTGATGGAGATGATTGGTATGACATTTTGGAAGTGTTTTTCTCTCATGTATCTTATTGGTTTTTGCTCATTTTTAAGGGGACACTCTGCCCAAATTTTTGCTCGCCAAAAACCAAACTTGCCTTTCTTCCTTTTCTCTTTTCTTTTTTTTGATGATGAAGGGGGATATATAATTTGGGAGCTTTAAAATAAATTTAAAGGGGGAGATAATTTGAAAATTCAAATGTAATATAAATGGGAAGTTTTTAAAATGATGTTTTCTAAAAATGCTTACTTGAGCAAAAATCATGCTATTGACCATTTCTCAATTTGGCCATACATTAAGGGGGAGCATATATTGAGGGGGAGCCAAATTTTGTACAAAGTTTGTCATCATCAAAAAGGGGGAGATTGTTAACATGAATATGTTAATAATATTGATTTTGATAATAACAAACTTTAAAATGATTTTTTAATAAAATTGTTGGAGTTATTTCTTAGTAAACAAAAGTCTTTAAAACCACTCCTTTTACATTTATAAAAGATGGATTTTCTATTGGAAAAAGATTCTTTGCAAAAACTGGCTTAAAATATGTTTCTGGAAATAAACGGTGAACCGTTTATTTATAAACGGTTAACCGATTACGATTGGAGAGCAAAAGTTTGCTTAAGCTTTAATCGATTAAAGAAAAAACGGAAATGGAAAGCTTACTGGAAACTAACGGTGAACTGATTATTTATAAACGGTTAACCGATAACGTCCAGAGAGTAATTTCACACAAGGCCTTAGCCGTTTACTCAAACGGATAACCGTTGTTCTTTTTGCAGGTTACTGGACACTAACGGTGAACCGTTTATTTACAAACGGTTAACTGATAACATCCAGAAAGTCATCTCATGCAAAGCCTTAGCCGATTATTTGAAACGGATAACCGGTATTCATTTTTAGGTCTCTGGACGTTAACGGCGAAAGGGTAACCTAAAAACGGCAAACCGTTGATTTGAATTATGGCTTAACATAACCTTGACCAGAACATACGGTTAATCGTTAACGACTAACGGTGAACCGTTTTCGGGCAGACAGTGAATAACGGCTAGTTTTTCAGCTCTATTTATAAATAAGCTCATTCAAATTCAAAGAAGACTGATCACAACACAACCATTGAGCTTATGCACGAGTTTGCAATCTTCAAAGAGCATTAAACAAATTCTTACTTCATCTATTCACACTTTAAGCAATTGATTTGTAACCTTATAGATAGTGTGAAAGAAAAACAATTTGTATTCTTTCTTTTTGGGTGATTGTAAGTGTTGGGATACACTTGGGTTGAGAGATTGGGAATAATCTCTTATTGTAAAGGTCATTGATACCTTGGAAGTCAAGTGTAAGAAATTGAAGCCCTGGTGGCTTGCATAGTGAAATCCTCAAGCCCGGAAAGCTTGGAGGCGTGGACGTAGGCGGGGTTGGCCGAGCAACGTAAACATCGTTGTGTTTGATTCTCTCTTCCCTTATCTTTTTCTTTGTGATCATTTTATATATAATTTTTTTTAATTTCGTTTTAGATTTGCATAATTATTTAATTTTAGTATAATTATTTATAAAAACCCAATTCACCCCCCTCTTAGGTTGCCTAGATAGTATTTCCACCTTGCAACTTCCAAAAAAAAAATAATTTCTATATTTTTCTCAAACATATATTTTGTTTTCCTTATTTCCCCTCTTTTGTTAGCCATGTCTCTAACCTACATTATGTCTTAATTTTTGTGCAAATTTTATTGAACTCGCAAGTGCACGAATCTATTGTAGTATAGATCAATAGTGACGAGTGTCGATCTCACGAGAAAGTGGATTTTAATTGTGTGTAGAATTGATTTTCTAAATATGTGGTTGGATTTATGGTGAAAATGACTTAGATTATACTAAAATTGGAATTGAAATGACAAAAAGAAATTGAAGAGAAATCTATTCAAATGACGGACTTGGGTATTTGGATCCATATCAACATGCACCATGGGCTAAATATTTCTTAGTACTATCAATTAAATCTTGAAGGGGAAATGTACACCTCATGAACCACACTCTAATCAATATAGTGCTAAGGACTTATCGTGTCAATTAATAATAACCTTGTACTAGAGAGCCAGTGTAACCAAGGCGGTATCTAGACAAGATTATTATTATTTGTTGACGAGAAGTCAAAACATCCACAAAAACTAGAGGGGAAGAGAAAATAAGTTTACCAAATAAAGCCCATGGCACATGTTGAGACTTCACCTTCAACCTAAGCTTGGAAGAAAATTAGCTACTCATAATTGAACTAGGGGCAAAATGAGAATTTATTAAAATACATAGAAAACACAAGATAGAGAAGGAAGTACAGAAAATGGATCCAAAAAATGGATTCAGAGATATTAAATTAGGAGGGAGGCTTTCTTTTTATATATACATGGAGTAAATCATGACCATCAGATTAAAAACAGTTTGGACGCTTAGGATTGCGCCACGTCATCAGTCATCAGTACGCAGTTTGACCACGTGGATGAACAGTAACACGATTTGACCTGGTTTTGAACAGTAACACGTTTTATTTAAAAATAATCATATGTAATGCATGTACCGTACACGCAAGTTTTGGTCCAGTAATATGCTGCCACGTCACCATCAACAGTTCATAAGAATTTTAGGCCAACAGGATCATGACACCTCATCAGTCAATGCTACGTCATCAATCCATCTATGTGAACAGTGTCTTGAACAGCAACGTAGACAGTACTGTACATTTGAATAGTACCATACATCTAAACAGTGCCGTTCTTCCTTTTATGCTCCTTATAAGGTTTTCAACCGCCCTAAGTTCAAAAGTGATGTTCGTTTTGCCGTTTGATCTCTCGTTTATTGTGAAATGACTATGATGCCCCTTAAATACACAAAATATTTAATTAAAATAAAACACACATAATTAAATTACAAGAACCTTAAATACATAAAAGTAAGGGTTGTTAGTAAGACTTGAAATATAAAATGACGATTTTCTCCCTTATAGATATACATTTTCCAATACCCAACACTAATAAAAGTCCTTGATTTTAGGGAACTATAGTCTGAAGTAGAAGCTAGTTATAATCTGAAATAAAACACACATAATTAAATTACAAGAACCTTAAATACATAAAAGTAAGGGTTGTTAGTAAGACTTGAAATATAAAATGACGATTTTCTCCCTTATAGATATACATTTTCCAATACCCAACACTAATAAAAGTCCTTGATTTTAGGGAACTATAGTATGAAGTAGAAGCTAGTTATATGGGCTAAAAAGATATAGTGATGCGTAAAAAAAATAAATAAATTGGGTTAACTTGCATTTTTATTTGATTTGAGATAATATTATTTCTAAGTTGAGAGCATATTTCTTTCATCTTGGTGAGAGCATGTGATATCACTTCTTTATTATTTTCTCTCAATTACTATTCATTGGAGTCACTATTTTTATTGGGTTTAATTTCTTTGTGAGAGTCTCAATACTTCTAGTGAGATTTTGGAGTTTGACATGTCATTCTTGAAAGTAGCTATGACAAAGCTTACTGGACTGTTTCATGTGGATAGTTGATGTGGGTGTGATGTTTCTTTATAATGGAGATAATGCTTATACTTTTATTTGATTGTTATCATTAGTTTAATTGAATAAATACGAGTGTTTAAAAAAAATCATTTTGGACTTGAATTTTGTTTTTGCTTAATTTGCAAGGACTAGCAATAAGCTGGTTGAGGGGTGTGTTGAGTGTTAGAAAATGTATATTTATAAAAGAGAAAATTGTCATTTTACATTTCTAGTCTTACTAACACTCTTACTTTTATGTATTTAAGCTTCTTGTGATTTAATTACGTGTGTTTTATTTTAATTAAGTATTTTATGTATGTTAGGGACATCATAGTCATTTCCCAATGAATGAGAAATCATACGATAAAATGGACATCACTTTGGAACTCAGGACAGTCGAAAACCTTAGGAGGAGAATAAGATGAAAGATATCACTATTCACATGTACAATATTATTGACATGTACAGTATTTGTCTACATTACTGTTCACATAGACGGAACGATGACGTGACATTGACCGATGATGTGGCATTGACTGATGAGGTGTCACGATCTTATTTGACTAAAATTCTTATGTATTGTTGATTGATGACGTGGCAGTATATCAGTGGACAAAAAATCTCACGTACGGTACATGCATTAAATAAGATTATTTTCAACCAAACCGCGTTATTGTTCAAACCGGGTCAAACCGTTTTACTATTCAAATCGCATGATCAAACCGCGTACTGTTGACTGATGACGTGGCACAATCCTGAACGTCCAAATTTTTTTTGATCCGATGGCCATGATTTACTCAATGTATTTATAAAAGAGGGGCTCTTCCCCCTTAATTTGAGATCTCTAAATCCATTTTTGGACCCCATTTTCTATAATTCCTTCTACATCTTGTATTTTCGACATATTTTAATAAATTTTCATTTTACCCCTAGTTCAATTATGAGTATCTAATTTTCTTTCAAGCTTGGGTTGAAGGTGAAGTCTCAACATGTGTCATGGGCTTTATTTGGTAAATTTATTTTCTCTTCCCTCTAGATTTTGTGGATGTTTTGACTTCTCGGCGACAAATAATAATAATTTTATCTAGATACTGCCTTAGTTTCATCAGCTCCCTAGTATAAGGTTATTATTATTTGGCACGATAAGCCCTTAGCACCATATTGATTAGAGCGTGGTTCATGAGGTATGGAAACCCCCTTTATGATTTAATTAGCATTAATAAGGAATATTTAGCCCATGATGCATATTAATACGGATCCAGATACCCAAGTACGTCATTTCAATAGATTTCTCTTCAATTTATTCTCGTCATTTCAATTCCAATTTTAGAAAAATCTAAGTCACTTTCACCACAAATCCAAACACCCTCATACAAAATTAATTCTATATATAATTAAAATCCACCTCCTCGTGGGATCGACACTCGTCACCATTAATCTATTCTACAATAGATTCGTGCACTTGCGAGTTCAATAAAATTTGCACAACAAGAACCATCTATTACGACAATCTAGTTATGGGGCCATGCCACAATTATATTCCATCTATCCAAAACAACATTAGGAACTATTAACTATGAGGTATATGCCTTAAACCTGACTTGGTAAAATTACTAAGTCAATTTGAATTTATTTTTTCAGAACCTAGAGGCTTACCACCATCAAGAGCACAATACCATAAAATTCTATTGAAACCAGGTTGTTCAGCAGTAAATGTATAGCCTTATCGATATCCCTATTTTGAAAAGAATGAAATTGAGAAAATTGTTCGAGAAATACTTAAAGCAGGTACCATTCAACCGAGTGTGAGTCCTTTCTCTTCACCAGTGCCCCTAGTAAAAAAAAAGATGGTACATGGCGCATGCGTGTAGATTACATAGCCTTAATAAGGAAACAATTAATCAAAATTTTCCAATTCCAGTGATTGATGAACTATTGGATGAACTCAATGGTACCTGATACTTCTCCAAATTAGACTTACGATCTGGATACGACCAAATTTGCATGCACTTTAGTGGTATTCATAAAATACTTATTGAAAGATGAGGAGTGTGCGGTGATTTTGTGGCGTACATTGGAGGAGAAGTACCTGGTGAAAAGTCCTAAAAATCGCCTTCATGCAATAAGCCAAGTATATGGTTTTCGAATGAATCATAGAGTGTCAATGCACGATCATGTCTCAAGATTTGAAAAGTTACTTGCTGATTTGAAGAATCTTAATGAAGATATTAAGGATGAAGTCAAGGTTATGATTCTGTTACACTCACTACCAAAGAAATATAACCATTTTGTGACTACTTTAATATATGGAAAAAGTGTGATCGTCTTCAAAAATGTTTGCACAGCATTGACAAGCTTGAAGATTTAGAATAATAATAAGAATTCTGAACGAGCATCGTCTGAAGCTTTGGTGAGTAGAGATTGGGCGATGGAGAAACAAAAAAAACGTGGTAGAAAGAATTCTCGATCCAAATCGAGGAGCAGAAATATAGCTCGAGACGAGTGTGCCTTTTGTTATGAAAAAGGCCATTGGAGGAAAAATTATCCAAAGGCTTAAAAGAGAGATGGGAAGAAACCAGCAGCAGCAAACATAGCACAGAAAGATGAAGACTCTGATTATTCATTAAGTATTACTCCTGCAGCATACGTGGCTAGTTCGAGCGAGTGGATACTTGATACTGGAGCAACCTATCATTTGTGTCCTATTAAGGAATGGTTTACGGATTTTTGTAATATGGAATCCGGTGCAGTTGTGATGGGGAATGATCAACCTTGTCGCACAGGAGGAATAAGAACAATCTGGCTCAAAATGTTTAATGGAATGGTCAGAGAACTCAAAGAGGTTAGATTTGTTCCAACTTTAAAGAAAAATCTAATTTCTGTGGGTGCTTTGGAAGCTAAAGGCTATAAGGTTACCATTTACACATGGGGCTATGGTGATTCTGCAAGGGGTTCGACGTCACAATCTGTACTACTTGAAGAGAGGTACAACTGATGAAGCAAATGTTGTTGAGGCGTACAGTGACACCACCAAGTTATGGCATGTACGACTGGGACATGCTGGAGAGAAGTCTTTGCAAACTCTGATGAGGCATGGACTCTTAAAAGGTACCAAAACCTGTATATTAAATTTCTGTGAGCATTGTATAGTAGGCAAGAAAACAAGGGTCAAGTTTAGTACAACTAATCACATTACTCATGAGATCCTTGAATATGTTCATAGTGATATATGGGGACCAACTAAGACTGCATCAATTGGTGGAAACCATTATTTTGTTACATTTATTGATGATTTCTCTATACGTGTGTGGGTGTACACCATGAGAGCAAAGGATGAGGTTCTAGATATTTTTGTGAAATGGAAGAAATTAATGGAGACTCAAACTGGCAGAAAGATTAAAATATTATGATCTAATAATAAGGGTGAATATACTTCTGATTCATTTTTGCAAGTATGCCAGAACGAGGGTATTAAAAGACATTGCACTGTGAGACATACTCCGCAATAGAACAGTGTGGCTGAGCGTATGAATCGTACTTTACTGGAGAAGGTACGGTGTACGTTATCTAATGCTAGTTTAGATAAAAAGTTTTGGGCTGAAGCTGTGAGCTACGCAAGTCACTTGATAAACCAGTTGCCTTCTGCTGCAATTGAAGGTAAAACTCCTATGGAAATGTGGTCTGGAAAGCATGCACAAGACTATGATTCCCTTCGTATATTCAAGTGTCCAGCTTATTATCATGTCAAAGATGGTGAACTGGATCCTCATGCTAGAAAAACTATCTTTGTGGGATTCAAAGGTGGAGTAAAAGGCTTCAAGCTTTGGGATCTCGAAGACAAAAAGTTTGTGTGTAGCAGAGATGTCATATTTGATAAAGTTTCAATGATGAAAACTTCAAGTTCTCAGCAGGTGGAGAACAAGGCTAAAGAGGTATTGCAGCGGGTGGAGTTTAATGCAACTCCATATGTACCAATTAATTTTACATCGAAGAATGGTTTAACTATGGAGGTGACACTTAGAGTTGAAGAAGTGGTTGTTTTTTCTGATGTCACACAAAATGAAGAAACAATTGATAATGTAGATATAATGATTTTGTAGCAACAAGGAGGCCAAGAAGAGAAATAAAGAAACCTGGTTGGCTTACTAAAGATATGGCGGTAACCTATGCACTTCTAGTTATTGATGATGACATCCCCAACACTTTCGGTGAAGCATTACGCAGCAGTGAAAGTAATCAATGGAAGTTAGCCATGGAGGAAGAGATGAAATCTCTCTATCAAAACCAGACTTAGGAACTTGTAAAGTTACCAAAGGGGAAAAGGGTTATTGGCAATAAATGTGTCTACACCAAAAAGCAAGGATCTCCGAATCAAACAACTCCTCGATACAAGGCAAGGCTCGTGGCAAAAGGTTTTGCTCAAAAGGAAGGTATTGACTACAATGAAGTTTTCTCTCCAGTTATAAAACATACTTCCATTTGTATCCTACTTTCCTTAGTTACAGAATATGAGTTAGAGTTGGCTCAATTAGATGTTAAGACGGCGTTCTTACATGGAGATTTAGAGGAGGAAATCTATATGATTCAGTATTGTGGTTTCAAAGTTGCTGAAAAGGAGAATCATGTGTGTAGGTTGATTAAATCTTTGTACGGACTGAAGCAGTCGCCAAGGTAGTGGTATAAAAGATTTGATCAATTTATACAAGGGCAGAAATTCACCAGAAGTGAACACAATCATTGTGTTTACTTTAGAAAACTACCAGATGGAGCTTTCATCTATTTGTTACTCTATGTCGATGATATGCTTATAGCTTCGAAGAATAGAGATGAGATCGAAAGATTAAAGAAGTAGCTGGCTTCTGAGTTCGAGATGAAAGACTTGAGTGATGCACAGAGAATACTTGGGATGGAGATTCATAAAGACAAGAAGAATGAGAGCGTATGGTTGACTTAAAAGTATTATTTGAAGAAAGTGCTAGAAAGATTTGGTATGGATGACAAAACTAAGCCGGTATGTACTCCTCTAGCTCCACATTTCAAATTAAGCTCTTCTTCATGTCCTATATATCAAAAGGAGCACGATTACATGGTTCGTGTTCCATATGCTAATGCTGTGGGTAGTCTTATGTATGCTATGGTATGCCCAAGCCTCGATATATCTCAAGTAGTGAGCATGGTTAGTAGATACATGCACAATCTGGGTAAAAATCAATGGCTTACAGTAAAGTAAATTCTCCGATATTTATATGGGACAGTTAATGTTGGGTTATTGTTCAAGAAGGAATGTGGTCAACAATGTGTTGGGTATTGTGATTCTGATTTCGCTGGAGACCTTGACAAGCGAAGATCAACAACGGGCTACGTATTCACATTGGGTGGAGGTCCGGTTAACTGGAGGTCGATTCTACAATCGACAATTGCTCTGTCCACTACGGAAGCAGAGTATATGGCAGCAACTGAAGTTGTAAAGGAAGCTATCTGGTTGAAAGACTTGTTAGGTGACTTGGGAGTAATCCAGGAGAACATTGCGGTCTTTTGTGATAACCAAAGTGCGATATTTCTCGTGAAGAATCAAACATATCACTCTCGGACGAAGCACATAGATGTGAAATATCATTATGTGAGAGAAATTATCGAGGGTGGTGATGTGTTGTTGAAAAAGATCGATACCAAAGAGAATCCATTAGATATGTTGACGAAGATAATTTCTGAAGTTAAGTTTCAACATTGCTTGAAACTAATTCAAATCCTTCGATTGTGTTAAGTTATGTCCTATGAGAATTATGAACTACGGTTGGCTTGATCCCAAATTTTGGGTATGTAGGCAGTCACAGAGATGCAGCCACTTTGGGGATGATGATTGATTGGTAGTCGGCTCAGATTTGGACAAATTATCACCGAGGTGGAGAATTGTTAAAAAGTCATGCATGTTGCAATTTTTCAAAGAGCTACCAAACATTTGAAGAAAAAATGGATAGTTGGCAAATTTGTCAAATTTGCCAAATGGACACCATTGACATATTTGCATGGGTTAGGTGGAATAGTGCTTGGGTTAGGTGAAATAGTACTTGGGTTTGGTGAAATAGTACTAGCTTCAAACCTATAAATAGAGAGCATTTCTTCATTTTAAAACCATCCCAAAGATTTGTTAAGCTTATAAGTTTCTAAGCTTTTGAGAGTGAGCAATTGGAGAGTGTGTGAGAGTACTGGTGTATTTGGGTTCTGGGAAAGTGAGATTTATTTACTCAAATTTGTATTCAAATAATTGTTAATAATACAATTATTTTTCTCTTGCTCCCGTGGACGTAGGCATATTGCCGAACCACGTAAATTCTGTGTCCTTTATTTTTCTGTGATTATTCGGTGCGCTTGATTCCGCATTCTGCGCACAACAGAGAAAATGCCAAAACACCGTAGTTACTTTGTGTTTGGGCATCGACCTCCATAAATTTTATTTTGGGCGTACTATCCATCAAACTCCACAAAATTCCTTTGCATCCCCCTACCCCAACTTTCAAACATTTTTTATCGAAAAATCTAAACAATAAAATGATAAATTCTTGTACAAAACCAATCGATAATTTAGAGACCCCAATGTTTGAATCTTAATATTACATGTAACTCATTTTTCAAATAGTAAATTTCATAGTTCATAAAATTATTTTACCATCATCTAGTGGATGAATGCTACATATATTACTCAAATTAAAACTTAAATGTTAAGAATCTTAGTATTGCTCTTTAATTATTGTTGAGACCAATAACATTACTCATATCAAGTTCCTCTACCTTGTGCAATAATGTATTTGAAAAACGACAATATTATCATTAAAAGAAACTTATCATTAACTAATATCTACCACGAAGGGCTTTTGATATTTGTTTACCAGCCATTACATACAAAACATGCACACATTTTTGTTATTTGGGATTTTAATCTCTAATAAGGAACAAGACAGTTTGGAAACTAATAATAAAAATGTCGTCACATCACTAGGAATTGGAACCATATAAATACAATCACTGTCTGGACTGCCTGTCTACTGAATCCCATATTTCATTCTGAGGCCCAAAGCAAAGTCGTAGATGTCGTGAGGATCAGCAAGGGAGGCAGACACACTCTCCTTCTGCGAGCACCTCTTGGCCCACGCAATAAGCTTGGGGCACTCTGCTTCAATGCTAAAGTTCCCAAAAGTCTCGTACGTGTAAAACCATGTTGTGAATGGAACCAACGCCACATCTACAAATCCAATACTCTCGCCGCCGAAGAAGTGTTTGTCTCCGAGCTCTGCTTCCATGTTCTTCAAAAACCCTATCATCTCCTTCTTTGCTGCCTCTTGATCTTCTCCTTTCCCCGACCAAATCCTCTTCCCAATACCGTATATCTATGTGAATCATGAGCAACCACATAAAAGTCCACGTTCAGCATGATATTTGGTAAACATGAGTTTGAAAGTCTGAAAAATAAATAATTTTGTATAATATTGTAAGAATAATATGTGTTTTCAGCACAAACTTGCTAGCATAAAATCAACAGAAAAATAATCATTTTGTTCTTTTTCATTGTCGTTTACTATTTCATCCTTAATATGACAAGAGAGGTTTGATGAGTTTTGGAAAAGAGATAATATATTTCGATAAACAATTTTGATTATTATTCCCATCCAAACGATAATTTTAAGTATTTACCAAATTCGTTAAATACCTATAACTATGGCTTGAATTCTATAGTTTTGAGCCACAATTGCTATATAACAATGCCAAACAGAACGTATTTAATAAAAATAAATAAATAAATAAATAAAATATAATTATTAGGTGATGTATGGCTAGGGAACTTACATTTTTGTCAACATAATCAGCCCAAAACCTGGCTTGAGATCGAAGGTAACGATCAGAAGGCATAAGAGGAGATTTGTGATGCCAAACTTCATCAATGTATTGAATGATAATAAGGGATTCACAAATGGGTTTCCCGTCATGAATCAGAACAGGAATTTTCTTGTCAACCGGATTCATCTCAAGGAGTAAAGGGCTCTTATCGAATAAGTTCTCTTCTTTTGATTCACATTTGATTCCCTTCTCGGCCAGTGCAATTTTCACTCTCATTGCAAAAGAACTTGGCCAAAAGCCCAATAAAACCACATTCTCAGACATTTTTATTGCGACAATTAGTTAATTAATATTTAGTTGCTTTAATTTGGTCTGCTGAATCAATAATGAATATCCAGGGTATGAAGTATTTATAACAATCATTGAACAGTTCTGATGTCATTGCTTTGCTTATGTGCTTCAACATTTGCCTTCTTGTTTCTTCTTAAAACCTTTTTCTTCTTAGAAAAAGGAAAAAGAAAAATAAATAAATAAAAAACAGTACTAGTCAACAATCCGACACTGAAAAGTCTAACACGCAATGTTCCCTCTAGAAGGCGTCTCAACATCTTCCTTGTTCATCAAGTATTAACTACTATTAATTATTTTCATTTGATTCTGTATACTAATTTTCTAATTTATCCTACCCCGCCGCCCTCATTATATTAGTTTTTTGGTAAAACTTGCTTTTACAAGTGTAAGGTTACAGCTATAATTAAGCTCAAGCATTTCTAACTTAGAGCAAGTTATATGCAGATATATCTCATTCAAATAAACAATACAATGTTGCTCAGCAAATAGTACTTTTTGAAGTTCTTAATTTTTATATTTTTTAAAGATAAAAAACCAACTTTAGTCAAAGACAAAGCTGAACACATAGTTTATTTTCACTTGTGCGCCCTATCAATGGGATGTGCTGAACCTGAGATTTAGTGGGTTGCTTGGTTAGTAATTTTTTTATTATTTATTGGAATGAAATTTTTAAAAAATCATGTGATTATCAGCGATTTAGTTTTTGTTAACATTTTATCAAATGTAAAATATATTCGAGGGAAAATTAGTGTATCCCCTTCTTGTTTGCAGAAATTAAGCAAAATCCTCTTGATATTTTAAAATTAGTTTAAACTCCCCTTACCATTCACTACAAGAATTGAGGCTTTGTGTAACAAAATTTTTTTCACCGCCTTAGATCTGTTTTTCCGACGACAAAAAGTATTTATTCGCCAAATATAAAAAATTATTATTATTTTAACTTTTTAACGACGACTTTTTCATTGTTGTAAATTAGCGACGAATTTCCTTTTCGTTGCCAAAACATTAATTTTTTGCGATGAAATTAGTTCTTTTGCAATGATTTTTTTTGTGATAAGTAATTTTTTTGTGACGACATTTTTCTATTTAGCTACGAAATATACGTTGCTAAATACTATTTTCTTGCGACAAAATAACTTTCATTGCTAAAGAATGATTTCATCACCAGAAAGTGCTAAATGTATATTTTTAGACCTTTTTCCAAAAAAAAATTTAAAATATGCCAAAATTTCAGACCTTTTTCCATGAAATTTAAATTTTTTAGCTAAATGTATATTTTTAGCAATGAAAATCATTTCGTCACTAAACAAAGTGAAAATACAAAAACTATAAGACGGATTATATTTCCTTCAAAATTAAGTTTTAACAACGAAATTCAGTTCTCAATTTATATATTATTTACTTTATTTCTTTCGTTCTCTCACTCTCTTATATTCTTTACAACTTATGTTACTATTATGTTATTTATAATTCTCATTCTTTAATATAATCTCTACTTTTTTATTTTTAAGATATTGTAATTTTTTTTACTTAACTTATTTATTACAACCTATGTTATTATTATGTTCAAGTTACTATTTGTATTTATTTGTAGGAAATAATGCAGATCAATTGCACGAAGATGAAGAAAATTAATAAATTTATATTCATTTGTAATTGTTTTTGTATTTTTCATCAACATTAATAATTCTTTTAAATTAATTGATTCTCTTTTTATCATAATAATGTTAATTATCATTGTAATTTAGTGTTAAACATGATAATATTTTAACAGTAGTAATAGTAATTAAATGTTAGAAAAATGATGTCCTTGAATGACTGAAATATTATACATCGCTAAAATTAGTTTTACTGATGGAATGTTATTTGTCGCTAAAAGTATTTTTAGGGATGAAATATTATTTGTTATTCCGCTGGTAAAATTTATATTCACGACACATAAATTCATGAATAGTTTATTCTTTTAGTGATGATTGTATTCATCGCTAAGAAAGCGACCTTTAATGGCGTGTTTTCTTACTTTTAGCAACAAAGTGTTCTTTTTGCTGTGAATCTAGTGTCAAATTTTTGGTTGCCTTTATCATTTTTTACGACGAAAGTAATTTATTCGCTGGATGTTTTAGTGACGAAATTTGAAAATTAATTGCCAAAAACTTAATGCGATGCACATATTATGATGAAATCCTGATGAAAATTACATGTTTTACTGATGATTATTTTCATCATTAAAGCCCTTTTTTTATTGCAGTGATTATAATGGTGTTAACTTCATTAATCATTGTAATATTATACCTTTATTTTAGGAATTCTTACCCTAATAATTTTATTAGGAATCCTAATTCTTTCAAAATTAAGGAATCATGATTCCATTATAACCATAGCTAATACCAATATTATGTAAATATTGACATTCCCTCTCTGTATGGCAAATGTTATGGCTAATGATTAGACCTCCCATGGTACCAAACCGATGGTGGTCTCAGTCGATGAAAAATATGGCTTAGTGGCAGCAATGGAGGTGGTTTATGTGTTGTCTAGGGTTTGGCTTATTTGTTTTGTTGTTTGCGATTGGACTTGTATCCGTCATTTTGGATTTCATGTGCTCAATGTTTGGTTGATAGGAAAATAATTTAAACGTGAGAAAGAATTTCAGAATTTCATTATAGTATTATGAACAAAATCTTATAATAAAAGAATAAGACCATGAGGGTAAACATCATAACTTAACTATATATTTTTACAATTTTATATTTAAAAAAATATTTTATAACATAAATTAAATTAATTGAATTATCAAGGGTATATAAGACATTATAATTTAAATTCTAACTAAGTAACCCAAGAGGGAGGGTGAATTAAGCTTTTAAAAAATTAAGTAATTAAAATCACAGAACAATTTAAACTAATGCCTTGAGAAATTCAATAACAATAAATATAACAACGAATAAGTTTAAAAAGATAAGGGAGAATAAAGCAAACATGCAATTTTTACGTGGTTCAACAAAATCTTTCATGCCTCAAAGCAAACCAAATTTGAGGATTTCACTATCTAAAAACCTCACAACCCAAGACTTCAAAGAGTTTATAATTTACTTCCAAGGTATCAATAAACCATTGTGGTTAGAGATGATCCCACACCTCTTTCACCAAGTATTTTCTCACACTTACAATTACTCATTTTTAATATTGAAATGAAAATTACAAAGAATTTACATTCACAAGTGTATGTTTTCAAATGATAGCTCAAGTGTAAATCAATGGATGTGTATAAGCAAATAAAAACTCAATTCTTTTCTTTAAAACTTTGATAAAAATTGCCATAAATTCTCATTTCAAAAGTGTTTTTCTTGGTTATTTATAGATTGAACAATAAACTAATTAGTTGTTGTTGACTTTCTGGGAAACGATTTGCCATTTGATTATATGGCAAGTTACCGTTGTTATAAAAATTTGAAATCTTTGCGTAATCAATTTGCTGCTTGAGATTAGTCGGCTTACCATTCTGATTCCAAAATTATAAGGTTCAATTCTCTCACCTAAATATAGTAGAATTCATTTTGAGCTAACAAGCTCCTTTAAGTATTAAGATAACATTAATAATATATAATATTTAATTTTAAGAGTAATAATGACATAATCTATGACATAAGTAATGATGTAGGAGAAGTTGTAGAGATAAATAAGAATTCTAAAAACTAGTAAGGTATTTATGAAGAATAATTTCAACCATTGATCAACAGTTGTGATGCCAAAATCCTAGTCATCCATTAGCCTTAAGGAATCTTATAAATACCCCCTAACCCCCTTTCATTTTCAATTCAATTTAGGATTAAAACATTTGTTTGGAAGAGAATCAAAGCAATTGGTAAGTTTACTCTCCTTAGTCTCCATGAGATTTCCAATCACTCTATTTAGGGTTTATATTAGCATGAATTTAGATTGATGCAGATTATAATACATGATTTAAGGTGTGTTTAGGTTTTGTTTCGGGTTTTGATTTATTTTGGGTTTTAATAATCAACCCTTGGTGTATTAAGCACACTGGACAAATTCTGCACAATATGAGTATCTCTAATTTAAACATATATTTTCTGAATGAGTTTTATTAAGAACTTTATATTTCTGAAAACTAGACATCTAGGGATTATTGATTAAATTTTATTTCATAAGATTTGACTTTGTTTTCAATTTTATATGGATTTCTGAATCGAACATTAATACACTGGAAAATTGTGATTACAGCAAGGAAATCCAATTCATAAACTTATCGATACTATTAAATGAACTCGAAACATTCTTAAATTTTATATAGGAGTTGATACATGTGTATAGTATTCCCAGTTTTAATTTCATAATTTTCTGATCAGTATCTGATTTTATAAATTTCTCCAAATATGTTCTGTTCGGGTAAGATACTGTGAAACAGTTTTGAATTTGTCAAGTAATAAATAGTTTTGAAAATGTTTTTGGTATCGGATCCTCTTGGAAATTTTATATGAGGTACCCATGGATGTCCAGAATGGTTTTATAGAATATTATGTCATTTTGAGTTTTAGATTAAGAGTTAAAATTTTAAGAATCAGACTAGTACAGGTATGAATTAGCAAATCAGATTCTTAAGATAAGTTATTAATAGTTATATCTTATATTTGTTAAGGTATTGGAGGTGATTGAGACTTTAGAGACTTTTATGTTGTGTTTACTTTCTAGAGTGGAAGTGAGGAGTGTAGATTCCTCCCACTCTAGTGTTTACTTCACTAAATTGGAGCGGGATTGGAAATCCACTCCCACCTCTCCCTTTTCTACTTTTTTTTTAAATTTAATTTAATTTAATATTTTATAAGTAATAAAATAAAATAAATAATATTATATTTATTTGAATAATATTATTATATTTAACTAAATAATAATTTGTATTGATTCTAAGTTAAAATTATTTAAAAATAATATTATTATATTAATAGAGAATTAATAAATATAATATTATTATATTTATTTTAAAAATAATAGTACTATATTTATTTAATATTAATAATTAATAATAATAAATAGTTTATTCTAAGAAAATATTAATTTTGTACTAAATAATATTATATTATTATTTTATATAATAATAAATTTTATATAATTATATTAAATAAAATAAAATAACGTTTCATTTTATATTAAAATTAATAAAAAAATTGATGATCATAATTAAGAATATTAATAATTATTATAAATTTACAAATATAATAAAATAAATATTTATTTATTAAATATATTTTTTATTAGCTTTGTAATTAAAAATTATAATTCTTTAAATAAGGATAAAATTATAATTTGAAACTATTTACTCCCAATAAGACAAAGTAAACATATACATTGGATTATGATCTCCATTCTATATTTCTATTCTAGTGTAAGTAAACAACCTACTTCCACTCCCACACCACACTTTCAATCCTAGGATTCTTACTCTAATATAAAAAGTAAACGTTATCTTAGAGGTGTGTTAGTTCAAATCCCTTTATCGAGGTAAGTAACTTCATTCCTAATATACTGGATATGTATAAGTATTTTGATATTATTATAAGAGTTTTTATACTACTTAGAAGATTAATGGATTTTCATTACAAAGTCAGTTTATGAAAATGTTTTCAAATCTAAATCCTTTTAACAAAATATTTCATAAATTCTTTTCAATATTTAAATTATTTTATGACATGACTATCTTTTATAATTTTGTCTATAAAATATTATGCAAGCCTAAATTATTGTTATGGACTTTTATGAATCTGATACGAATGTTTTATACCCACATATGATTTCAACTATGATTATTGTATGAGATTTCTAATGTTTTGGCTCATTGTCCATAGTTATTCTGAATCTGATTCTGATCGTAATATACGATATATCTGTCTGGACTAGTACTGGGGTTCTGTTCTGAGTGTGCACACAATATTCTAAATTCTGTTTTTGGGCGGGTCACCGGGACTATAGGTGACACTATGTGACATGAGCTAACTATATGCTTTCTATGAATGTGATATCTGATTTGATTTCATAAGTAACTATGCTTTTGATTTTCTGAGATACAATAAATTTATGTTATTTTATCGTGATATATTGCTTTGTGAAATTTATGAATTGTAACATATATGTTTTAAATAAAAGAAGGCTTGCAATATTTTTGGTATCGGTTGGGCTAGTGCGTTAGGAATAGTTTTACTTACAAAGTTGACGGCTCACCCCTCATTATTACTTTTTGCAGATTAATTTCCATTTGAAAGGTGTGCCTAGCTTTGAAGTTAGTGATTTCATTTCCGTTTGCTATTTGAATAAGAAGAGGAATGAACTCATGTTTCTATTTAGTTTATTTCTGTTATGAACTTGTAATTTGAAGTTTGAGACTTTTGTTATTTTTGGGAGAGACTATTTAGTGTAGAATATGTGAATTTGTGGATTTATTTGAATAAGAATTTGAGGTATTTATGTTTGAAATTTATGAGTAAGGATTACGTTTCTTAAGTAACATCCTTTCTACGTGCTTCGCACTTGTTAGATTTAGGGTGTAACAAAAACCTCATTTGATTAAAAGCGGTCTACTACTTTAACGTTGGCAGTAAACCACCGGATTGTAGCGAGTTATTTAGATGCAATCAATTTGCCGCTTCAAATCTGGCGATTTCCTGTTTGGATTCTATAGAGTCACTAAAATATAATCAGTTTGCCACTTCAAGTTTGCCAATTTGACATTTGGGTTCCAGAGAGTCACTGATTGAAGTCGATTTTCCATTTAAACTTTAGTGGTAAGCCACTTGTGTCCAAAAGCAATTTCTACCCTCATCGAGCTTACGGTTTTAATCATAGCGGTTTGCGGTTTACACAGAAAATAAATTTTTGTTCTGAAAACTTTTATGTAAACTTAAGAAGCTTATTTTTAGGACATAAAAATAATAAAAATTTAATAACACGTTTCATGAGATTATATATCCGCATAAAAGATTTTTTCTTGAAAGTACAAAGAAAACATTTTACGAGCTTTAATTATACATTCATTTAATTGCAAGTTTAGAAACGAGATATAGAGATATTTGTATTTCCTATTATATCTTTAACACACACAGAATAACCTCTATAAATTAATAATTTCAGGACCATAGAAATTTATTAATTTAGAGAGATATTAATTAATTGATAAATTAATAATTTATTAACTTATAGAGTGTGTTCACAGTACAAAGAACTAACATTTAGAGATCCAAAGTTTAGAAAAAATTGTTGCTAACATCATTGAAAATGATGTTGAAGATGAAGCTGAGGATGACACGGTACATTTAGAGCCTACTTCGCGCACTGGAGCACACAAGTCATCAATAACACTTCATAATTTTTTATTGCAGTACGAGAATTCAACCCCAGAACTTTTAGATGTAATAAGAAAAATTAGAGATGAGATTCAACTAGATTTAAACTTCAAGAAAAAAACAAGTTACAATAGGCTCATATGTTAATAAACTGACATCGTTAGTTACATTTGTAATTTCACAGTATTTGTAATTTCTACAATTATTACTTTATGATATAAATGGGACTACAAAGTTATATAGGAGTTCTCAGAAAAATTATTATCTTATTAATTTATCGAAATTATTAATTTAGCTTCAGCGCCCAAGTTAAGACCGTAAAAAATTATTATGTTATAGAGATTATTAATTTATCGAGTATTAATTTATAGAGGTTATATTGTAGTTTGTTATCATCAAAATCAAAAGGCCATATAACTATACATGTCAATAATCTCCTCCTTTTTAATGATTACAAATCACTTAATATATTTTGAACTATATAACTAAAACTCCCCCTGAATATATGACATGTGCAATTCGTAACTCTCCCTGTGTGTGCGCCTGTGTCACAACATGTCAAATTTTATATCAATGTCAATCACTTCAAATCAATACCATTTCAAATATCATTTCAAAATACAATACCAATCACTATCATTTTAAATTAATACTAATCACCTCAATTGAATACCAATTCACTTCATTTTAATAACAATTCAAAATACATATTTTTCCCCTTTCATCATCAAAGGCATAAATTTGCATAAAGAGAAATAAAAATGATAGAAAATTACCAAAATATAAGCAATACCAAGGCAAAAATGTTCAGAAAAGCTCCCCTATCAATCACTGTTCTTAAGAAATGCATTAACTATCATAATATAAGCATAAGATCATGATAACCACAAGCACATAAATATTGAATAGTTATAATGACAATGTAATATAAATATTAGTGTGTCACAGTGAAATACAGATAAAGACTATAGAAACTACTGAGGTGGTGGAGGTAGAGGACAGGGAAACCCAAGATGCTCGAATAGCTATCTCTGTCTATCAAGAATCTGTTGCTGCTAATGAAAAAGTCGTTGCTGCTCCTCAAGGATATACTATTGAAAACTAGTATGCTATACACAGAGAGAGCGAACCTCATTAAGCAGCTACTGATGAGTAACTTCTTTTAGCGCATGTGTCTTAGCAGTAGGTGTTGCGGAAGTAGAGCGTCTGGAGCAGGAGCTGCTAGAGCTTGAGGTCTAAATTATTGTCGTAGTGGGAGACAAATATCGGGTAGTTGGTCGAAAGACAGGAAATCAGTGAGCATATACTCATCATTAAGAGCTATCAATGTGTACTGATTTTTTTATTGAAAACCTTTTGACCCATCGCTCATTCTACCAATCAAATTCTAGACCAAATAATATCATCCCTCAACGGTTTGGTCTGCTGAAAAGCAAATTCATCTATAGGCACTCAAAAATGCTCCAGGATTCGGTTTATAATACTTCCATAAGGAAATGATTGGTTAATAACCATCGGAATACTAAGCATATGACAAATAATGACGTATGCAAGGTTAACCTTACAACCCATAAAATACAATCAAGTAAAGCCACATCTAAACGAGTAACCTCTTCGGCATGCCCCTTCATAGGACTAGCAACATGTTAGGGTATGCTATATAAGATATGAGATTGAAGACACAAGCATTGAGCACGAAAATGAATAATACAAACATCACCAGATAAGTTACTGACGCGTACAAATGTTTCTAACAGTATCGACATGTGTGCCTAGCAAATATGAGTTTTTTCCAAGATAAGTATAGTTATAGGCCTATCTTTGGAGTTCCTAAGATTGTATTAAAGTCAGCAACATCAAACTCTATAGGGATGCTAGCAACATTAGTGATTACTCAATCTTTCTTTTATGCGGAAATATCCATATTCAAATAAAATACTTTAACCAAATTAGGATACACGTTTGTTGAATCTGGTTCTCAACTTAACTACCGTGAAGACCAGATCCCCCCCCAAGATTTCTAACCAAGATTAATCAAGATGCTGTCTCTTGGTTTAAGATCAATTACAGAAATTTTAATTAAACCCAACAAAGCTCTAATCAACCAGGATTAATGAAAATACAGAAACTAAGAGACCAATCAAGAAAACACTCAACCCAACAACAGAACACAAGATTCACATGGTTTAGCCATCAATGGCTTACATCCACGGGTGAATTCCTCAGGCAGCCTTTATTGTATGATTCAAAAAGTTAGATATACAGAGACTTATGAACAAGAACAAGCAAAGAGCTTTCTCTCTCTAATTGTTCTCAGTCTCTTTTTTTCCCAATGCCCATAACGAGCAGCTCTGCAGCTTATATATCAATCACGCTTAACAGCTGCAACCAATCCCAGATTACACAGCCATCTTGCACGTGTCCATGAGTTTGTTAATTAACGAACTTCATCTTAAGTAAAGGTCACGTGAAATGCTCGTGATTTCACTTAAATGAAACGACTCATGTGTTACCGTTTAGCTTATGAACTGGACTGTGCTTCTCACGTGAGTCACTTGAATTGCTGAACAAAGCTGGAACGCTGTCGTTTGCTGGCCAAAGTGTTTGTATTCATTTCCTTAGCCAACAATACTCCACCTTGAATCAAACACCCTGCAACTGATACATTCACCAGTCAATTCATATCAGGTTTTACAGATACCAACTAAGTCCAAGCATTTCTTGAACTTAGTTGCAGGAACCACTTTTGTGAGCATGTCAGAGGGATTATCATCAGTATGCACTTTAACCATTTTGATGACCCCCCTGGAGACTTCATTTCTTATGAAGTGAAGTTTGATATCAATGTGCTTGGTCTTCTCATGGTGAGCAGGATTCTTACACAAATGCAGTGCACTGGAGCTGTCACAGAAGATAGGTACAGACTCTTGTTTCAAACCGAGCTCAGTGACTAAGCCCTTAAGCCAAATGGCCTCTTTTGCAGCTTCAGTGGCAGCTGTGAATTCTGCTTCAGTTGTGGAAAGGGCCACTACATGCTGCAGGTTTGCCTTCCAATTTATCAGGCAGCCATTCAACATGAACAAGTATCCTGTAAGTGACATTCTCCTGTCTAGATCTCCTGCATAGTCAGAATCTACATAGCCCTACAACCCTTCTTCTGTTCCAGAGTTCTTTCCATAAACCAGACCAACATTCAAGGTACCCTTTAGATACTTCAGTATCTATTTCACCCCTTTCCAGTGTTCCTTGCCTGGAGATGCCATGTATCTGCTGACAACATTCACAGCATGTGAGATGTCAGGCCTAGTCAGCACCATGGCATACATGAGGCATCCTACTGCCTTTGCATATGGAATATTGGCCATTTCAAGTCTTTCTTCATCAGACTTTGGACAATATAGATTGCAAAGTTTGAAGTGTGCTGCTAAGGGGCCTTGTACAGGTTTTGAATCCCCCATATCAAAGGTTTCCAGTATCTTCTTCAAGTATTTCTTTTGAGACAGAATTACCAGCCCTTCACTTCTGTTCCTCTTTATATCAACTCCCAATATCCTTTTAGCACTTCCTAAATCCTTCATGTCAAATGCAGTCCCAAGTAATGTTTTCAAAGCATCTATTTCAGACATTTCTTCACAAGCAATCAACATATCATCTACATAGAGCAGTAGATAGATATGCTTCCCATGACTTAGCTGTTTAAAGTAGACACAGCAGTCATAATTGCACCTCTGAAATCCATGAGTGGTTATAAACTCATCAAATTTGAGGTATCATTGCCTGGGAGATTGCTTCAGGCCATAGAGGGATTTCTTCAGCAAGCATACATAGTCTCTTCTGTCAGGAGCTTCATATCCTTTTGGTTGACTCATAAAAATTTCTTCCTGAAGGTTTCCATGCAAAAAAGCAGTCTTCACATCAAGCTGTTCCAGCTCCAGATTCTGTGTTGCTGTTATAGCCATCAGCACTCTTATTGAAGCATGCCTTACTACAGGGGAGAAAACTTCCTTAAAATCAACACCCTCCATCTGAGTGTACCCTTTTGCAACTAACCTAGCCTTAAACCTCCTTGGTTCAGCTGCTGTCATACCCTCTTTGATTCTATATGTCCACTTGCACCCAACAATCCTTCTGTTCTTAGGTCTTTTAACCAATTCCCAGGTACTTTTCTTGTACAGTGAAGTCATTTCATCATCCATAGATTTCCTCCATTCCTTTGCATACTGACAGTTAATGGCTTCCTTGAAATTCTGTGGTCCTTCAGCATTTATCTCATGGGCAGAATGTAATGCAAAAGCAATCAGATCAGCATAGCCATATCTCTTAGGTGCTTTACTCTGTCTCTTCTGTTTGTCTCTTGTCAACTGATAGTCCCTTACTTGTGATTGAGTTGTCCCAGCCTCTTGAGATGATTCTTGCTCACCTGTATCATCTGCACTTCCAGTTGATTCTGTATCATCATTCTGATTCAGGTTTCCAGGTGACTTCACCTCAAAAACTTGCTTATTGATTTGTTCAGTTCTGTCATTGTTTATCTGAATGCTGTCCACTGCTGCTTCTTCATTGAATTTGACATCTCTGCTAACTATACACCTGGGTGGGGAGAGATCAGTACACCAAAGTTTGTAACCTTTGGTTCCTTCTGGATACCCAATGAACACACATTTCAGTGCTCTGGGTGCTAGTTTTCCTTGGCTTATGTGAGCATAAGCCTGACAGCCAAACACCTTAAGGTCTTTATAGTTGGCCTGTTTGCCATACCAAAGCTCAAAAGGTGTCTTGAATTCAATGGCAGTAGAGGGGTTCAGATTCACCAGGTAGCAAGCTGTGTTGAGAATCTCAGCCCACAAAGTCTTAGGTAGCTTAGCCTGAATCATCATGCACCTCACCTTATCAATGAGAGTCCTATTCATCCTCTCAGCTAAGCCATTCTGCTGGGGTGTCATTCTTACAGTCTTGTGCCTTGCAATACCTTCCTTTGCACAGAATTCATCAAACACTTAGTTGCAAAACTCCAATCCATTATCAGTCCTCAGTTTCTTCACTGTTTTTCCAGTCTGCTTTTCAACCAAAGTCTTCCAGTTCTTGAATTTTTCAAACACCTCGTCCTTACTCTTGAGCACAGAGATCCAGACTCTTCTTGAGAAGTCATCAATTATAGACAGAAAATATCTAGCACCTCCCATTGATACTGTTTGTGCAGGTCCCCATAAGTCTGAGTGTATGTATTCCAGTATGCTTCTAGTAGTGTGAGTTGATGACTTAAAGCTGGTTTTTGTAGATTTCCCTAGAACACAATCTTCACAGAAAACCATCTCACCAACTGTATCACCTTCTAACAGCCCCTGTTTTGACAACTCTTTAAGTCCTCTCACACTCATGTGTCCAAGTCTTAGGTGCCATAGCCTAGTTTTGTCAACACTAGAGCTAGATGATACTGACACCATCCCTGTTACAATTGTCCCTTCTAACACATAAAGGCCATTCTTCCTGACTCCTTTCAACAGGACCAATAATCCTTTTATAACACTCATAATTCCTGCTGGACCTTAACTACACACCCTATCTGATCCAACATTCCCAGTGAGATCAAATTCCTTTTTAATTCAGGTACATGCCTCACTTGTTTGAGTTCAAGAATTGAATTATCATACATTTTCAGTTTAATAACCCCAATTCCTATGACTCTACAGACTGTATTATTCCCCATCATCACCCTTCCACCATCATATTCTTGATAATCAGAGAAATGATGTTTAAAAGGGCACATATGAAAAGAGCACCCTGAGTCAAGTACCCACTTACCTTCTTGATCAACATTAGAAGCAATCAGGACTCCAGCTGACTCATAGCCTTCTTCTTCAACAACTGCTGCATCACCATTTCCACTTCTTTGTTCTTTATTCTGTTTGTTCTTTCTTTCTGGACAATCCCTCTTAAAGTGTCCTTCCTTATGGCATTGGAAGCACTTAAGAGTTTTGTTTTTGTCTTTGACTTTCACTTGCTTCTTTTTCTTGTAATGCTAACCCTTTGCTGTTAACCCTTCTCCAGATTCTTGATCAAGATTTTGCCTCTTCTCTTGCAGCTCTCTTGTGTTTAGAGCTGACTTAACTTCATCCAGTGAGAGTGTTTGTCTCCCGTACATGAGTGCATCTACAAAGTTCTCGTAAGATCCTGGAAGAGAGCTGACCAGCAGCAAAGCCTTTCCCTCATCATCTAGAGCTTCATCAATTGTTGCAAGTGTATCACACACTTGATTAAATTCATCAATGTGCTTATCCAGTGATGAGCCTTCTGTCATCTTTAGAGTAAACATCCTTTTCTTGATGTACAGCCTGTTAGCCAAGGATTTCTTCATGTACAAGCTTTCCAATTTCTCCATCAAACCAATAACAGATGTCTCCTTGGCAACTTCTCTGATTACGGAATCAGCAAGGCTGAGGATTATAGTGCCTCTTGCCTTCTTGTCATTTTCAGCCATCTGCTCAAGAGTCTTTGAAGATGATCCTCCCTTCCCTTCAATCTTGGCTGAAGCTTCAAGTGCATCACCAAGACCTTGAGTAACCAAGAGAGCCTCAATTTTAATCTTCCACATGTTGAAGTCGTTTCTGCCATTAAACTTCTCCAAATCGACCTTCTGTGTAGCCATACTTGAATCTTGGTTAAGAACCAAGCTCTGATACCAATTGTTGAATCTGGTTCTCAACTTAACTACCGTGAAGACCAGATCCCCCCCAAGATTTCTAACCAAGATTAATCAAGATGCTGTCTCTTGGTTTAAGATCAATTACAGAAATTTTAATTAAACCCAACAAAGCTCTAATCAACCAGGATTAATGAAAATACAGAAACTAAGAGACCAATCAAGAAAACACTCAACCCAACAACAGAACACAAGATTAACGTGGTTCAGCCATCAATGGCTTACATCCACGGGTGAATTCCTAGGCAGCCTTTATTGTATGATTCAAAAAGTTAGATTTACAGAGACTTATGAACAAGAACAAGCAAAGAGCTTTCTCTCTCTAATTATTCTCAGTCTCTCTTTTTCCCAATGCCCATAACCAGCAGCTCTGCAGCTTATATATCAGTCACGCTTAACAGCTGCAACCAATCCTAGATTACACAGCCATCTTGCACGTGTCCATGAGTTTGTTAATTAACGAACCTCAGCTTAAGTAAAGGTCACGTGAAATGCTCGTGATTTCACTTAAATGAAACGACTCATGTGTTGCCGTTTAGCTCATGAACTAGACTGTGCTTCTCACGTGAGTCACTTGAATTGCTGAACAAAGCTGGAACGCTATCGTTTGTTGGCCAAAGTGTTTGTATTCATTTCCTTAGCCAACAACGTTCTTCTTAATAACCAAAGCATTACTCCAACCAATTCCCTCAAAAAAATTCTGTCAAATTTTTATTACAAATACTAAGTGTAGACATGCTCCAAATTAACCAAAAAAAAAAATCAAGTACCAGGCACGCCCTGAATTTGTTGTAAAAGCGCGTGGCCATTGGTACCGTTGCAAAATGAATGGAGCTGAAGTCAGGTACTCATCAAGATAATCTATAGGTCGATGACGCTTTGTCTTCGGAGCTAGGTGTTTGCCCTTCTTTTCCCTAGAACTAGAGTCATATGCCTTGGGTGCTCAAATTCAAAATTTAAGGAGAATTCTTGAAATGGGTAGATATGAACCGATTAAAAGGTAGAAAAAGGTTTTTGAAAGTGATGTGGTGTGTCAATTTTATCAAACAGTGATGAAAAATGAATCAATTTTGAATAAAAAGGTAGAAAAAATGGGTAGATTTAGGATTTTTGGATTAAGGTGATGAATATTTAATGTTAAAGTAAAATATAAAGATTTCTAGGCTTAATTTGGCATGAAAAGTAAAGAAAATAAAGGATTTGAATGAGAGAAGAAAAGCCATTGTCGGTTCTAGAGAGAAGGAAATGGTTTACCGAAAGAGAGATAGAAAATGAAGAAAGATGACCAAATAGTCATTCAAAACACGAAATCAGCATACCGTTTAACGTAAGCACCATGCCAGTTTCATTCCAAAGGTTAGATGAATCGATATCGGTGACCAATTTAAAAGAAATGGTAAGCCGTTGTATTTCAGAGAGTATTCATGTAGCGGTTTACCTCTTCAATTTGATAGGCTCTCATTTTTTAAATGGTTAACCGTTTGGGTCAAGTGGTTAACTATTTGGTTTATACAGACTAACTACCTTCCAAATGGTTAGCCATTTTAGTAAGTGACGGGCCGTTTCCTCTTTATTCTACATCATATAATTGTCAAAGATATAAAATCATTTATGCTAGTAGTCTCAATATCACATAAAATTTCTTTATAATATAAATATATATGAATGCACTTTTAACACCATTTGATATAAAATAAAATCTTTATGACATGTAAATGCTAAAAGTATTTTAATGAATTCCAATCTAAAGCTTCATCAAAATCGATTTCTTCCTCTTGGTTGTTGATAACTCTATGAAATGAGAGTTATCATAACACTTTTAAACTTGAATCGATAATATTTAGAGAGTAAATGACATATTTTTATTGTATTTTAATTATATTATGCATCAGCATCCATTTCCGTTTAATTTTTATAAATTATGTTTGATTTAAAATAATTTGTGTGCTTAGATATATGCGTAATTGTAGGTGACCGGAAACTCAAATTTCAAGGAAGGAATGCTAATGCAATAGGCTTACAAAATTGAGGAAAGAACTTGGATACAAAAGAATTGAAATAAATCTGGAACAGTGCAGTTATTGTAGTCATTGTTGTAGCAATCCTGGAATAACGACAGAGAAGATTTCGCATGAGATACTTAGAAGATTGCTATCTAGGGTTTTCTAATACTACAAGAAAAAGTATGTATAGTAGCATCTGAAAAATGCTACCGAAAGCAAATGGTAGCATTTTAGGCAATGCTAAGTTAGACCATGTAACTAAAAGTCTTGGTATTTGATAGCATTCATTCAATGCTACAAACTGTTATACATAACATTTAAAAAAAGCTATGTAATCACTGACTATTACATTGTAGAAATGCTATCATTCTCTTATGTATAGCATCCGGAAAGTGCTACCATATTATATTTACAGCACAAAAGAAATGCTATTGTTGGCAAATTTATTACATATATGTAACATTCTATGGCTATTAGAAAACGCTACTGAATAATTTATAACTGGCTACCATAGCATCTTTGTAAGGTTATTGAAAATAGAAAAATTGATACTTGTAATGTATTTTTTATTCTCAATATTTGTAAAGGCTACTAATTATACATACAAATCATCGTTCATCTAATTCAATAATGTAATAATATGTGAACATTCAATTACTTAAAAAATTAGACACAATGATAAGTATATTTGTGTCATACTTGTATATTTCTAATGATAAAAAATTAGGGAAAACAAATCTAGTACTATATTTTCAAGTTGCCTTCAACACTTCGCCAAAGATTCTTGATCTTTATGGCCTGCACCAAAAATTCTTTATCTTCATAGCCTACATATGAATTCAGAATAAAAATATAATTGTGTTTTTCTCTTAGAAAAATATTAACCACCATTAAATATATCCTAAGGAAGTGGGTAAGTAAATAATTCAAATCTAACAAATAAATACAATTAAAAGTTTTCTTTTGGAGAAAAACTTCTAAATCACTTGAATAATTATGCCATAGCTACACAGCCTAACAAATCAACTAGAAAATCATATGAAAAAAGAACACGAGATGGTCTAACAAACTAGAATATTAAAACACAAGAGATAGGCATACAATTCAGACTATTAATTTAGAGCTTCGTAGTAATTGATTGCCTATTTTTTCTTTGTTTTCTCCAATTTAATTCTGCCTTAGTATAAGATGACTCTAAAAATTCCATTTACTTAAACATCATTCATTTTAATCTCATGAGACATCAACCTACAACTCACAAACTAGGTAGGTCTATACAAATATTCACTTCAATAATTGATAGGAAATTATTTACTGCTTCAAAGCGCAAAAGTAGGAACTTTTGTTACCTACAAGCGTCTAACCAAAGAGCAAGCAACTTTTCTAAATTTTGTTCAACCAAACCACTACTGGGGAGACATACCGAAATAGCACAGAATACCCAAAATTATTGCATAACCAAGCTTGATCAGCAAGTTTAGCTTATAGGAAAAAAATTGTTGGAAAAAAAATCAATTAAAGTGGCATGAGAAATTAAGTACTGCAACTTTACCCAACAAGACAACCACATGAATGTTAAATTAAGTACTGCAACTTCGTCCAACATAAATTGATATAATGGAAAAAAAAGATAAGAATTATATTGATAGTTACCTTATAAAAAGAACTAGTTACAACAGAACCTTAACCATGTCCAGTAACTTCAACTTTCTTCAAACAACTGCTCTTCATATCATAATCCAATTCTGTGTTTGATTGCCTTCAAAGTTAAGCTTTAACTAAAATTCGAAGTGTGTTAATAAAATATTTGAGAAAATACCAGGGAAAATGCACAAATCCAAACAACATATAACACAATTTCATAATAATATACCAAAAGCAAAAATTTGGGACTAGAACTAAATTTTATAAGTGAAAACAGAGAAGGTATGAGGAAAAGGCTTTTATTTGAGAAAGAATTATAAAACCACAAGCAATTAGAAGTTCAAAGACAAAAAAGTTATAGATGATTTGCAGAAATTAAGAGAAAATTAGGATTTCTTATAAGTTTCATATTAATTATGGAAGGAATTGAAAGGAAAATTGGGAAATAAATTAGCTTAAGTATTTTCAATGACCTCTCTAAAATTAGATGGTTCCACGTGCTAAATGATAACAATCGTAAATTGCACAAAACAAGAACAAAAGCAAAGCGTCAGCCAACAAAGTTGAAATTGATACTTCATAAATTTCCCAAATTGAACATACCATCAAGTATCAAAATAATTGTTAATATCTTCAATCACTTTCTCTCTCTAGGGACGAAATACTTACTATTCTAACCTCTTCGTCACTCTTTTCAAACTCACACCATTTTCTCTAATTAACTTCCCATCATCCTGAGTATCAATAACAAAAATTAACAAACGTAAAAAAAAAACCTAGAAATCACCTCCATTGCATTCAAGCCATATTTGGAGAAATCCAAACCCATCAATTTATTCTATCAAACACAAGCCATCTGGGTTGCAATTGCTCAGCAAGTTAAGGGGGATGAACGGGTAAAATGATTTCTAAAGAAATTATAAGAGATAAGGATATTGGGTTTCAAAAATCTAATAGAGAGGAGACTCAAAGGAGAGAAGAAGACTGAGAGTTTTGGGTGACTTTAAGTTTTCAAGGCAAATTAGGGATTGTAGACAAAAGATGATTATAATTATTTTTTAAGGTCATTTTATTTTTTTCATTTCGTGATCGACAATTTTTCCCCCGTCTTTGTTTTCCCTCCCTTTTGGTAGCTTTTTTTTCTTGTCTTTCTTTCCCTCTCTTTTGGTAGCTTTTTTATATTGTCACTAAATTAAAATTGTTTTTGTAGCATTTCTAAAATGCTATGATATTAAATAATATATATAGCACTTATAGATATGCTACTATAAAAATATTACTAAATATAACATTAATTTGTAGCATTTTTAAAGTGCTATAATACTACAAATAAAATGTAGCTCTAACAATATGCTACAAACTGAATGTAAAATATAATAAAAAATAAAGTAGCACTAATGAATAGTCAATTGTAGCATTTTTTAATAAGTGTTACTGCAGAATGACATTTGGTAATATTAAAAGAAAAATTGCTACTGTGAAATGCTACTATAAATGGTATTTGTTGTAGTGTAATTTGGAAGATACGCGCCTTAGACTTCCGTTTACTCTAATTTTCATCTATAAAAGAAGCACACACGCAAAGGAAAATGAGAGCCGTCACCCAAGGAGAAAAACCGCAAAGAAATAAAAGAAAAATAGAATTCAAGAGAGAGATTGAGGGCTGCATTAGAGGAAAAAACACATAAATCCATTCAAAATTAGTTCTTCTTGTTCTTTTCTTGTTTTCTATTTAATCATGGGATGTATTTGATGGCTAAAACTCTTTTCTTTATTTTCTTTCGCAAACCATGAACTAAATTTATTTTTGGTTGAGTGATAACAATATTAATGATTCATTGACGGATTATATGTGTTGCTCCATGTTTGCTATAGTGCTTTGTTTTTATAATACTTATTTCTATTCATTATTTCGGTTGATTACCCATTTAATCATACTAGCTAAGAAAGAGCCACAAAATGACTTATCTTAGTGGAACATATTAGAGCAATACTTGGTTTTAGATTGAGTTTCTTGAATTAAATTTTACTTAATTCGAAAAGGGTCATGCTTAATCTAAAATTAGTGATGAACTAGACATAGGCATTTACCTTGTAGGGTAATTAGAACATAAGGTTGTAATACTATATCTTATGTTGGCACTTGGCATAACAACTGATCACTGTTACTCTGTTAGGTTCATATAGATATAAGATATCCAATATATGACAGCTGAGGATAGATACAGATTCTGCCTAGTACTATAGTAGATGCTGTAGTAATCGAGTCAAATATTGAAAAAATAGTCAAAATCATTAAGTGAGTTTAATCACTCAAGTACTCCATTACTATTGTTTTATCCTTGTGTATGATGTGAGAATTTAGTTATTTGCATTTTATTTCAATTAATTTATTAGTTTTATTACCTGTTTTATTTTTAATTAAAGCAAAACTGCACTGTTGAAATTGCTGTAGCAAATCTAATAACATCAATTGCTATGGAGATGATCTTGAATACTCATAATTATATTACATGTTGTGTACACTTGCACACTGACAGCCATAACATTGGAATTAATTACAATAAGTTTTTAGTGCCGTTGCCGGGGATTGATTGTACGTTGTGATTTGTGAAATTAGTTTTGACGATGCTAATTTTTAATTCTATTTTAATTTGTTTACTTTGTTGACATAGGCGATCTAGCAGCGCTTGCATGCACAAATATAAATATGTTGAAGTCTGGTTTGATCTAAAAATTAAAAGAGCTACAAAAAGATTGAAAAGAGAGCATTGGGAATTACAAGTTATTGTAGCAATGGATGATTTGCAAGATATAAGAAATTTGAACCCTAGAGAGGAGATAAAACTAGTCAATGTACCTGAAGGTCTGAATGACCAACATGTTCATAGGCAACCAGTGAACAACAATATTATTCACATCGTGGACGATAGAGATAAAACCATTTAAGACTATGAACTATTGACTCCTCAAGCCATATGTTGAGTGTTAGAAAATGCATATTTATAAAAGAGAAAACCATCATTTTACATTTAAAGAAAACCATCATTTTACATTTCAAGTTTTACTAATAATCCTTACTTTTATGTGTTTTACCTTTTGGAATTTAATTATGTGTGTTTTATTTTAATATAATATTTTATGTATTTTAGACGTATTATAGTCATTTCACAATAAACGAGAAATCAGATGGCAAAATGGACATCATTTTTTAACTCAGGACGGTCGAAAACCTTAAGAGGAGCATAAAAGGAAAAATGACACTGTTCACATATACCGCACTATTCACATATACGGGTACTGTCTACATTACTGTTTAAGGCACTGTTCATATAGACGGATCGATGACGTGGCATTGACCGATGACGTGACATTGACCGATAACGTGTCAAGATCCTGTTGGACTAAAATTCTTATTTACTGTTTATGGCGACATGGCAGCATATTAGTGGATTAAAAATTGCACGTAAGGTATATGCAACACATGGGATTATTACTGTGCAAACTACGTTACTATCCAAACCGTGTGCAAATAGTGTTACTGTTCAAACCGTGGTCGAATCGTGTTACTGTTCACACGTACTGTTGACTGATGACGTGGCACAATCCTAAGCGTCCAAACTGTTTTGAATTCGATGGCCATGATTTACTCGATGTGTCTATAAAAAGGGGGCCTCCCGACCTAATTTGGCACCTCTGAATCCATTTTTGGGATCCATTTTCTGTAATTCTCTCTCCATCTTGTATTTTCTACGTATTTTAATAAATTCCCATTTTTCGCTTAGTTCAACTATGAGTGGTTAATTTTCTTTTAAGCTTGAGTTGAAGGTGAAGTCTCAACATGTGTCATGGGCTTGATTTGGTAAATTTATTTTCTCTTCCCTCTAGTTTTTGTGGATGTTTTGACTTTTCGTTGACAAATAATAATAATCTTGTCTAGTACCGCCCTAGTTTCACCGGCTCCCTAGTATAAGATTATTATTATTTGACACGATAAACCCTTAGCACTATATTTATTAGAGCGTGGTTCATGAGGTGTGGACTCCCCCCTCATGATTTAGTTGGTATTAATAAGGAATATTTAGCCCATGATGCATGTTGATATGGATCCAGATACCCAAGTACGTCAATTTAATAGATTTACACTTTAATTTCTTCTTGCCATTTCGATTCTAATTTTATAATTTATTCTTGCCATTTTAATTTAATTTTTAGCATAATCCAAATTATTTCTACAGCAAATCCAATCACCCATTTACAAAATTAATTCTACATATAATTTAAATCCACCTTCTCGTGGGATCGACACTCGTCACCATTAATCTATACTACAATAGATTCGTGCGCTTGCGAGTTCAATAAAATTTGCACAATTGGCGCCTTTGCCGGGGAGGTAAAGTTAATGGTCAACTCTCGCTTGCACCTATTCCCAGGTAAGTTACGCTCTCGATGGTCTGGTCCATTTATTGTTCATACTGTTTTTCCACATGGGGTAATTGAAATTAAGGACTCAAAGAACGGTGTCATATTTAAAGTTAATGGTTAAAGATTAAAGCCATATCTAGAATACCAACCATATAGAGGAGACACCGAAATAAATTTGATTGACCCACCAGATTTGAATTGATTTTTTTCTTTTCGGTGGTTTGATTTTTCTTTCTTTATTTTATCATTATTTTGCTGATTGAAATTTATTTTTTGTTCATAAGTGTGTTTGTTTTACCATTAAGTTTTCTCTTATCATTGTTAATCATGAGTCTCGTACATAGACTGTTCCTCCTAAACATTCTTAAACCACTTCAACGTATCAAAACTCATCTCAAAAGGCAGATTCAATCTTGTAAAACATATCGCATTTGGGCTCTACAACCACCAGAGTTAGTAGCTTATGTTGAGGATTTAGAAAGCCAACTCAGAAATATTGAGAGAAGTGTTTACAACATCTAGTTGGAGCTTGAGGTAAATTCAATACGAGGACGATTTTAATTTTCTTTATGTGTTTTAACTTGTTTTTATGTTTTGTGCTTTAGTTTGTTACCCCGGTGAAGTGGCGGATAACGGTACTCCGTGACAATCAAGTCGGTTACTTTAGTTTCCCATTATAAATAATATTCTGAGGTGAAGGAATGGACAGAACCGAGATTCTAGCGAAGCTTCACAAGCGATTCCCTTCACTTCCTCAGAATGCCCTCTTTACGATCTACAAAGCTCGGTCCGAACGCATATGATTGCTTATGAGGAATAACATACCTGCTAACATCCGTTGGTTAATCGAGGAAAAAGTACGATTGGCGAGTGAGTTACCTCCAAAATTTATTGCATACATGCCTGGTTGTGGGAAAAGAAATTATGCAAGAAAACGATGAGCTCGAAAAATTTCTGTTGCTTGTCATAAGTGTGTCAGAATGAGTTGCAATAAAAACCCATGTTCTTTAGGAATGGTGTCTGATAACAGAGAAGATAAGATTCAATTCATTAGAGATGGCTTGAATAAGGAGTCATTGGATGATATCCTTCTATCTCTTGAAACGCATCCCAGTGGATATGTGCAAGGAGCGATTCTCCAGTTATGGCCATTATTCCAGAAAGAGCATGTATGATATAGTCTCGGGAATTTGACTATAAACGACCCTGTTTGCCAGTTTATAATAAAACTGGATGGGAAGCCTATCCTCAACCCATAGAGGGCGTTCAAGCCGTTTCTGGACGTAAAACCAGAGGAAGATATGAGCCATAGTCGCAACTACCTGTAAATATCCTTTTACTTTATTGTTATTTTATTTCATTTCACTGTTGTTTTATCATTTGCATTATTGTCTTTAATAATTTATTACTGTTTGTTTTTTTCCTTTTTACTGTTTGCTTTTTGACTATTACGCCATGTGCTTTACGCGTTATTTGACACTGACATGCCACCTCATACATAGTTTTGATCCATTGTCACCAAGATTCTTAAATATGACTTTTTGTTAAGCACTCACAAATTGATTTTGAGAAATATTCCAATGGCAACTACTCCCAATAGACAATTCAAGAACATTTGTGTGCTTTCTGGATTTACCTATGGCAAACATAAAGAGTTCGTTGATGCAGCCATAGATCTTGGTTGTAGCATAGCAGAGAGAAAAAACTTGGTATATGGAGGAGGTAACCGAGGGTTATCAAAATTGGTCTCAGAAGCTGCTTTTGTCAGAGGAAGCCAAGTGTTAAGCATCATCCCTAGAGTCCTAAAACCTTTGGGCAATGTGTCTGACTCAACGACTAGAGAAGAGTTAGTCGTCTCAGGTATGCAAGAACGAATAACTGAAATGCTTAATCATGTTGATGCTTTTATTTTTCTTCCAGGAGATCTTGCAACACTAGAGGCACTTATCACACTAGCATTTTAGGCCAATATACACATTCACCAGAAGCCCATCGGTTTGTTAAATGTCAATAATTTTTATGATGGCTTTATCGCATTTCTTAACCATGCAATTAAAAACTACTTTATCCTTCCAGTGCGAAAAAACTTTTTATTTGTGCTCACACTGCTAATGAGCTACTTGATATGTTACAAGCTTATAAACAGGAGCCAGACCCCTGGAGCTTTGTGTTGGAGCGTTCAAATGATGACAGTAACAGTAGCCACAGTAAGAAGTACAAATTAGATTTAACTCTCTGCTTGTAAATATTTTCTTCTGTATTACACCACCTAGGTGATGTCTTCTAAACTCTACTTCTTTTCTTTAAAACATTGAGGACAATGTTTCATTCTGATTGGGGGGAGGGAATAGCTGACAATTGTGGAATCTTGGTTAAGTTTTTGCTAATTTTTTGTTGTAGAAACTAACTATTGTTAACTTTTTGTGTTGAAGATGGCCGAATATGGAGTGTAGCAACTATAGAAACGCATCTTTCATCGTTTGAAAAAAAATTAAAAATTAAAAAAATTTCTTTTTCTTTATTATGTTTTGATGTTCATTTTTCTTCTTCTTTTTAATTTCTCCTTTATAAATATACATTTTCAAAAACATTTTGAGTCGAAGATGGCTGAATATGGAGTGTAGTGCCTCTAGAAACTCATCTTTTTAAGTAATAATAATAATTATTATTATTATTATTATTATTTTTTCTATTATTTTCCAATTAGTTTTTCTACATCATTTTCACATTTATGCATGTATATTTTCCTTTCTTATTTAGAATAGGTTGGGGGGTAGGCTGTTGTTAAAAAAAATTGTAATTTGTTTTAACATTGGATGACATGATGAATTTCAAATTTTAATATTTATATTATCTTTAGTCTGAAGTGATGTTATACTATGTTTGCTACTCTACATGTTGATGTCGGAGACAAATATAAGTTGCTTGAAGGAATGAACATGTTATAAAAAATACCAAGTGAGTTTTTGAGCCTATCATTTTTCTTGGAGAGTAACCCTTTTGCCCATTCTTTATACAGCTTAGCAGTTTATTACTGTATACACGATCTCTAGATTGCTTTTGAGTTAACCCTAAAAAAAATTAAAAATTAAAAAAAAGAAAAAAAGTGTGTTGCTATACTTGGAGGCCCATCTAATTAATAAATATGGAAAATTATTTAGAGCCCTAAAAGATGATGGAAAGGCCATCTTTGATCCGTTTGAGCCTTTCTAACCATCCCTTTTATGAAATATCCATAGTTAACCCTTTTGAGCCTTTAAAAAAAAAAACCTTTTCTTTGTCAACTTATCATCTTAACCCACTCCGATTTAGAGTATTACCCAATATCTTACAAGATCCATCACCTATTTGTATTTGAGAAAAATGTAAATAAACATTTTGTATAGTGAAGTTATGCCTAGTTCAAAAAAAATATTATTGTTTCTTAAAAAAAGAAAAAAAATTTTGTTTAAAAAAAATAATAGATGGAATCCACCTTGCAACTTCAAAAAAAAAATTTTCTGCATTTTTCTCAAACATACACTTTGTTTTTCTATTTCCCTTCTTTGTTAGCCATGTCCCTAGGCTACGTTACGTCCTAATAAAAGTCCTTCTTGATTTAAGAGAACTGTAGTCTGAAGTAGAAGCTAGTTATATGAGCTAAAATGATGTAGTGATGCATATAAAAAAATAAATAAAATAAATAAATTGGCTTGACTAGCATTTTTATTTGATTAAAGATCGTATTATTCTAAACTAAGGGCATATTTCTTTCCTTTTGGTGAGAGCATGTGATATCACTTCTTTATTATTTTCTTTCAATTACCATTCATTGGAGTGACTATTTTTATTGGGTTTAATTTCTTTGTGAGAGTGTCACATTTCCAATGAGATTTTGGGGTTTGACATGTCATTTTTGAAGGTAGCTACGACAAAGTCTACTGAGCTGATTCATGTGGATGGTTGATGTGGATGTGATGTTTCTTTAGACTTGAGATAATGCTTATACTTTTATTTGATTGTTATTATTAGTCTGATTGAATAAACAATAGTGTTTAAAAAAATCATTTTTGATTTTGATTTTCGCTTTATTTGCTAGGGACTAGCAATAAACTAGTTGGGAGGTGTGTTGAGTGTTAGAAAATGCATATTTATAAAGGAGAAAACCATCTTTTACATTTCAAGTCTTATTATCAATCCTTACTTTTATGTGTTTTACCTTTTTGTATTTTAACTATGTGTGTTTTATTTTAATATAATATTTTATGTATTTTAGGGGCATTATAGTCATTTTGCAATAAACGAGAAATCAGATGGCAAAACCGACATCATTTTTGAACTCAGGATGGTTAAAAACCTTAGGAGGAGCATAAAAGGAAAATGACATTGTTCACATATATCGCACTATTCACATGTACGGTTACTGTCTACGTTACTATTCACGGCACTGTTCATATAGACAGATCGATGATGTGGCATTGACCGATGATGTGTCAAGATCCTGTTGGACTAAAATTCTTATTTACTGTTGATGGTGACGTGGCCACATATTAGTGGATCAAAAATTGCACGTTATTATTCAAACCGTGTTACTGTTCACGCATACTGTTGACTGATGACGTGGCACAATCATGAGCGTCCAAACTGTTTTGAATCCGATGGCCATACTTCACTCGATGTATCTATAAAAAGGGGGCCTCCCCCCTAATTTGGCACCTCTGAATCCATTTTCTGTAATTCTCTCTCCGTCTTATATTTTCTACATATTTTAATAAATTTTCATTTTGCCCTTAGTTCAACTATGAGTGGCTAATTTTCTTTCAAGCTTGGGTTGAAGGTGAAGTTTCAACATGTGTCATGGGCTTGATTTGATAAATTTATTTTCTCTTCCCCTCTAGTTTTTGTGGATGTTTTGACTTTTCGTTGATAAATAATAATAATCTTGTCTAGTACCGCCCTGGTTTCACGGCTCCCTAGTATAAGATTATTATTATTTGGCACGATAAACCCTTAGCACCATATTTATTAGAGCGTGGTTCATGAGGTGTGGACTCCCCCTCATGATTTAATTGGTATTAATAAGGAATATTTAGCCCATGATGCATGTTGATACGGATCCAGATACCCAAGTACGTCAATTTAATAGATTTACACTTTAATTTCTTCTTGCCATTTCGATTCTAATTTTATAATTTATTCTTGCCATTTTAATTTAAGTTTTAGCATAATCCAAATTATTTCCACAACAAATCTAATCACCCATTTACAAAATTAATTCTACATATAATTAAAATCCACCTCCTCGTAGGATCGACACTCGTCCCCATTAATCTATACTACAATAGATTCGTGCGCTTGCGAGTTCAATAAAATTTGCACAACACCATACATCCAAGAATCGTTAGACCCGACATTCAAGCTGACAATTTTGAGCTCAAACGAGTGATGTTTCAAATGCTACGAACAGTGGGGCAATTTAATGGACTGCTATCAGAAGATCATCATTTATATCTTAAGCTATTTTTGGAAGTGAGTGATGTTTTTAAGATTACTAGAGCATCGCAGGAAGCATTGAGACCAAACTTTTCCCGTTTTCTTTGAGAGATCGAGCAAGAGAATGGTTGAATTCTTTACCACCTGATTCCATCACTACATAGAATGACTTTGTTGACAAATTTTTGATGAAATACTTCCTTCCAATGAAGAATGGAAAATCGAGGAACGAGATCACATCTTTCCATCAACTAAAAGATGAGAGCTTGTATTACACATGGGAAAGATTTAAGGAGTTACTCAGAAGGTGTCCTCATCATGGTATTCATTACTGCATACAGTTAGAAACTTTCTACAATGGTCTCAACCCAAACACTAGATTGATTGTAGATGCTTTAGAAAATGGGGCCTTGTTATCTAAGTCTTACAATGAGGCTTATGAAATTTTGGAGAGGATAGCCAATAATAACTATCAGTCGCCATCAACCAGACAAACTGCAGTAAGAGGAACAACATGAGTCCATAATGTAGATGCCTTGATAACATTATCAGGGTAAATAACCTCATTAACAAATATGGTGAAAGTTATGACCACTACTCCAACAACTGTCAACCAAGTTGCTGAAGCATCCTATGTTTATTATGGAGAAAGGAACTTATTCGAAAATTGTCCTGGAAATCCAAACTCAATCAACTATGTGGGCAGCTTCAATAAACAGAACCAGAACAATCCATATTCAAATACTTACAACCCTAGATGGAGACAACACCTGAACTTTTCATAGAGTTATTAGAACTAGATTATTGTAGCACCTAGTGGATAGAACAAACTTGCTTAACCATCTAGATTTTATCAGCAAAATCAAGGGCAAAGAAGCATCAATAATGATCAATTCAACTTCCCTGAAGCTTTGATTAAAGATTATATTGTGAAGAATGAAGAGGTTGTCCAAAGTCATACTGTATCTTTGAGAAATCTGAAAAATTAAATTTGACAGCTTTCTACAACATTAAATTTGAGAAATCAGAGTAGTTTACCCAGCAATATAGAGGACCTAAAAGGAGAAGGGAAAGAGCACTATAAAACGATTAACTTGAGATCTATGAAGGATGTTTATAGTCTAGTTAGTGTACCAAAAAGAAGAGTTGAGTCCACTTCAACCCAAAACGAAACTCAAATTCAAGAAGAGCCACAATTCTTCACTTCACAACACATTGGCAAGACCAACCCAGCTACAACATCTGCAAAAAATGATGATCCAATACATATGGATAACGATGTTGCAGCACCAACTCAAAACACGGCAAAAGAGAAGCAGTATGCACAACCTAATGTAGTACAACAGTTTAGACATCCACCAAACTTTCCTCAAACGCTCCAGGCAATTCAGAAAAATCTTATGCCGAATTATGCAAAACATTTTAAGGATATTTTGACAAAGAAAATAAGACTTAGAGAATTTGAAATAGTTTCTCTAATGAATGAGTGCAGTTGCATGCTTCAGAGTAAGATACTGCAGAAGATGAAAGATCTATGAAGCTTCACAAACCCATGCCCATAGGCACTAAATATAGTGCCAAAACACTTTGTGATCTTGGGGCTAGCATCAATCTCATGCTTTATCAGTATTTAAACAATTGGGAGTTGGTGAATATAGACCAACAATAGTGACTTTACAACTTGCTAACAAATCTCATGCCTCTCTAGAAGGGAAGATTGAAGATGTATTGGTGAAGGTGGATAAATTTATTTTTCCAGTGGATTTTTTAGTGCTATACTTTGAGGCAGACAAAAAAGTATCAGTCATTCTAGAAAGACCTTTTTTAATCACGGGAAAGACTCTCATTGATGTGCGAAAAGGAAATTGATTATGTGGGTCAATGATCAGCAAGTTAAATTCAATATGCTGAATGCTATGAAGAGTTCTGATCAGGTTGAAGATTATAATTTTAATTTTTCTTTCAACATTAAGTCTAATTTTGCATATTTTTCATTCACAATTTTTTTCATTTTAAATTTATTATTTAATTTATTTTCTTCCTTTTTATTTTTTTGCAGAACATATAAAAAAAAGGGGGTTAGGAAACTAATATGAGTTGTTGCAGCATTACATACAACAAGGAAGTTAGGCAATGCTTCTTATACATGAAGACAATTTATTGTTGTTACTGTAGAATCGAAATTGGTACTTGCAGCAATGATTTTTTACCGTTGCAGTGACAAAGCTGTGGAAATTTTTCTTACCACTGGAGTTTTGTCAGGATGAAGTCAGTAGATCAAAGCTATAAATAAGGAAGGATTGTGCAATCCCTCAATTACCATGATAATTATCCTTTCTTTTAAAGAGGCGAGAAGCAGTCTCCAAGACATCATTGCTGTTATTACTATTGAGTAGGCCACTATAGCAAAATTTGCTCCAACTACATCCTAATAAACTCTAACAAAATCTCCTGTGAAAACTCCTAGGCTATCCAGCAAGCAAAAGGAGCACGAACCTCTAGAGGGGCCATGACACCAGAAGAACCAGAGCACAAGCAAACCAAACCAATTCAAGTTAAAGCTAGTGAAACTGTTGGAACCCTACCAATCAGTCCAACTTTGAGCAAGAAATAGAAGTCGTTAGCTGCCACACTATAGGATTCACCTAAGGAACACCTGAAGAGTGCAACTAAAAAAAGTTGAACCTTTTAAAGTAGCTGCTACAGCAAGACATCCAACACCAAGGGAATATCTCCTACCAGCCCTTTTTAATTTTCTTCAACATTTGAAACTTTATTTTATTTATTTGTTTTTTACTGATCAAGTTACATTTCTTACTTGTTAATGCATGCATGTTTGTTTTGGTTTTAATTTGTGTGCTTGTAAGGACACAACACTTCTCAAGTTTAAGGAGTTTCTGTTATTATAAATTGTGCTTGTAAAGCTCTGTTATCTATTATTTGTGTATGGATTTGAAAACCTAATGAAGATAACTTGAGTGTCATTCAATAATTGGGAATATCAAGTAGGGATAGTTATAGATGGAAGTTGAAATTTTGTCTCAACACTTAGACTTTGGTTAAGTTGTATAAGTATGTTGTAGCAAAGCCAGGAAAACAAAAAAAAAGTACAAAATATCTCAAGTTTTGGGGAAAATTTTTGCTGAACTGGGCATGTTATAAAATAAATTCTGCTCTAATAGTTTAAGTTACTGAGTAACCAGGGCTGAGCATGCACCCCATATGGTGACTTCAGTCAAAAGGTAATAAGAGCTATGAGTAGTGCTACAGCAACTATAAAAAATATTGTGATGAAGGAATAAAAATAAAGGGGTCCGCTACCTAAGATACTGAGTAACCAGGTCAGTTCATGAGCCCCATGTTCAGTCTTGAGTCAAAGGCATCTAAAGGTAAGACCTAGATATAACATCCTGCATGTGTTGGCTGTAGTAACTCTGACATGTACTTTGAGTGAGTAATTAGGTGTCGTCATTACAAGTGATAGGCATTCACATGAAAGCTCAATGTTGCATTGAAGGGTTTGAGTGACTGAAAAAAAAATGAGGATGATTGTTGTAGCACAGTTTGAATCTATTTTAAGACCTTTATTTCTCTCGCAAGATGCATTTGGTTATATTGTTATTATATCTGTAAAATGCATGTGATGCTTAAGTAATGTTGCTACATCTCTGGGACTTGATCAAAATGCACACACACATTTTGGATAGAATAATGCCTAAGTTTAAAACTAAACTACAATGGTAATTTTGCATAATTAAGGGTGTGATCTGAAGGTTGAAGAATTCTTGCGAATTTAATGACATAGCTAAGTTGTTAGTGCATGGTTGTGTGATTGAAGTGCAATGTTGTTGTCATTACTTGAGGGCAAGTAATGGTTTAAGCTTGGGGGTGTGATAACTCTATGAAATGAGAGTTATCATAGTATTTTTAGACTTGAATCAATAATACTTACAGAGTAAATGACATGTTTTAATTGCATTTTAATTATATTTTTCATGAACATCTATTTCAGTTTAATTTTAATAAATTTTGATTTATTTAGAATAATTTGTGTGCTTAGTTCATATGCATAATTCTAGGTGATCGAAAGCACAAATTTGGAGGAAGGAATGTTGATTCAATAGGCTTACAAAAATAAGGAAAAAACTTGGCTGTAAAAGAATTGAAACAAATCTGGAATAGTACAGTTGTTGTAGCCGTTGCTGTAGCATCCGTGGTTGTAGCAATCCTAGAAAAACGACAGAGAAGATTTCGCATAAGATACTTAGAAGATTGCGATTTGAAGTTTCCTAATTTGGAAGCTGCGCCCCCTAAACTTCATTTTACCTTAATTTTCTATTTTAAAAGAAGCACACACGAAAAGGAAAATGAGGCTATTATCCAAGGAGAAAACCCGTAAAGAAACAAAAGAAAAATAGAATTCAAGAGAGAGAATGAAGCTGCAGCAGAAGAAAAAACGCTGAGATCTATTAAAAATCAGTTCTTCTTGTTCTTTTCTTGTTTTCTATTTATGCATGGGGATGTATTTGATGGCTAAAACTTTTTTCTTTGTTTTCTTTTGTAGGCCATGAACTAAATTTATTTGTGGTTGAGTGATAAACAATTTTAATAGTTCATTGACTGATTATATGTGTTGCTGCATGTTTGCTACAACACTTTATTTTGATAATACTTATTTCTATTCATTATTTCAACTGATCACCCATTTAATGATACTAGTTAAGAAAGAGTCACAAAATGACATATCTTAGTGAAACATATTAGAGCAATACTTGGTTTTAGATTGAGTTTCCTGAGTTGAATTTTACTAGATTCCGAAAGGGCCATACTTAATCTAAAATTAGTGATAAACTAGACAAAGGGATTCACCTTGTAGGATAATTAGAATCTAAGATTGTAATGTTATATCTTATGTTGGCATGACAACTGATCACTGTTAAGTTGCATATAAATATAATATATCCAAATACGACAACTGAGGATACATAAAGATTCTATCCGGTGCTGCAGCAGATGCTATAACAATCGAGCCAAACATTAGAAAAATATTCAAAACCATTAAGTACATTTAATCACTCAACTACTCCATTCTCATTGGCTTTATCATTGTGTGTGACATGAGAATTTATTTATTTGCATTTTTATCTATTGCATTTATTTTAATTAATTTATTAGTTTTATTATATATTTATCTTTAATTAAAGAAAAATTGTACTGTTGAGATTGCTGTAGCAAATCTAATAACATCAATCCATGTGGAGATGATCTTGAATACTCATAATTATATTACTTGTTGTGCACACTTGCACACTGACACCCATAGCATTTGAATTAATTACAACAGTTGTATTCTTGAACCACTAATCTAGTTTTATTCCTAACAATCACACCGAATTCATCCATCTTATTTCTAAATACCCATTTCGTGCCTATTATGGATTGATATTTTAGTTTAAGAACTAGCTTTCACGCGTTATTTCTCTCAAATTAGTTTAACTCTTCCTACATGGCCATAATCCAAGATTTAGCATTTTCCGCATCGGAAAAATATTTTGGTTCAATTTCAAATATATATGTAGCATATATATTTCTAAATGATGATATAATGGTTATGCCTCGTAAGTGATCTTCTGAAATTGATTCTTTAGGGTGAGAAGGAGCAAACCTCCACTGCTCGGGGAGTGTGTGAATATTACCATCATCGTGATCCAATTTAGCTTATTCTTCATGTTGCTCCTATTGATTCTCATATGGTGGATCATCTCGTTTATCATTTGAAAAATCATCGTTTTGCAATTCTTCATTTCTTTTCTCCATATTAGCATTATCATCAATAACAACTTTCTTTATAGAGGGAGGCTTAGATTAATCAAATATGACATGCATGGACTCTTCAGCAACCAATGTTCTTTTATTATACACTCTATAAGTTTTGCTTATATTTTAATATCCAAGAAAAATACCAATATTCAATTTTGAATTAGATTTGCCTCAATTTTCTTTTGTATTTAATATAAAAGTTTTGCATCCAAAAATCTTGAAATAACTAATATTAAGTTTCTTACCCTTTTAAAACTCATAGGGAATTTTGTTGAAATATGGTCTAATCAACACACAATTCAAAATATAAGGTGCATTGTTAATGGCTTCGGGCTAAAAATATTTTAGTAAAGAATTTTTATTCAATATAATCTTAGCCGTTTATTGAATAGACCTATTTTTCTTTCAACAACTTCATTTTGTTGTGAAGTCCTTAGTGATGAAAAGTAATGCTCAATGCTAAAATTATTGTAAATTTTTTTAAATTATAATTTTTAAATTCTTCACTATGACTACTTCTAATACAAGAAATAGTGTACCCTCTTTCATTTTGAACCCTTTTACAAAAGATTTTAAAAACATCAAAGGCATCATCCTTACTTGCTTAGAATAATACCCAAGTATATCTAAAAAAAATCAACTATAACAAACACATATTCTTTTATTAAGGCTAGCATATCTAGATGGTCCAAATAAATCTGTGTGAAGGAATTGAAGAGGTTTCGAAGTTGAAATATTATTTTTATTTTTGAAAGAAGTTTTGATTTGCTTTCCATTTTGACAAGCTTCACATATTTATCCTTTTGAAAACTAATTTTTGGAAAATCTTTAATTAAATCATGTTTGGAAATCTTTGAAATCAAATCCATGATTGCAATATCTAGTCTTCTTTGCAACAACCAGCTATTACTGTGTAATACCGAAAAACATTTACTGGATAATGCACAATCTATATCAATTGTGTACATATTTATGCATCCTTTCCAACAAATAGAATTTTACCATCACCTGTATGCTCAAAAATACTTTTTGATTTCCCAAAGATAATTTTATAGCCCTCATCACACAATTGACTAATGCTAAGCAAATTATGTTTTAAATTTCCTACTAAGCACACATTTTCAATAATTATAGATGAGGTTTTATCGACATTACTAATAACTCTATGAAATGAGAGTTATCATGATACTTTTAGGATTAATTCAAGATTACTTAGAGAGTAATTGATATGTTTTAGTGCATTTTAATGAAATTTAATAAAGCTTGTGTGATTTCGAATAATTGTGTTCTTAAAACATATGAATAATTATGGTAACCGAGAGTTCAAATTTCATGAGAAGGATGTTGTAGCAATGGGCTCACAAAAAGGATAAAAGAATATAGTTATAAAAGAATTGCAGCAAATCTGGAACAGTGCAGATGCTACAACCATTGTTTTAGCATCCACTACTGTACCCATCTTGGAACAACGGAAAAGATTTTGCGCAAGAAACTTATCAGATTTCGATATGTAGTTTCATAATCTGGAAGATGCATGCCTTAAACTTTTGTTTACCTTAGTTTTTAGCTATAAAAGAAGTGTTATGGCAAACGAGTTTATTTCATTCTCTTGAACAAGAATTAAGCAACCCACAAAACCAGAATTGACAGAAACAAGATTGAGAAAAGAACAAAGAAGAACAAGCAATCAAAGATTCTCAACACACCAAGAAACTAACGTGGTTCAGCGCCATAAAAGAACCTACATCCACGACTGTAGAAGCCAGCAAGGGCAGAAGCTTTATAGAACAAAAAGACGATGGTTTACAATTGAGTCACCAATTACAGATTAAAACCTTTCTAATCTTTAGCGTTTTCTCTGTGTAATGCTTAAGTGTTTCTCTCTGCTCTGTGACATGTAAACTAGCTTAGAGATAGCTTATATATATGTGCTTCTCACGTGTGTATCCACTTGTAAAGAATCAGTATGTTATTAACTAAACTAACCAACTCTCGATTTGGATCCCACTAATTCCAACTCAACTGCCACCTCAGCATGCCCATAACAGATTATAACTAACTTCGACTTCACAAATCTCTACCTTAGTTCTAATCTGTTTATGCTTCTCCCTTCACTGCAACAGAGCACCAGAAAGCTTATTTCACAAGCTAACACTCCCAATCAGATTCAGTAAGTCCCTGAACCTGACTGATGGCAAAGGCTTGGTTAACATGTCAGCTGAATTGACTTCAGATGGCACCTTAACCACATTCACTACTCTTTTGCTGATTTCATCCATTATAAAATGCATTCTAACATCAATATGTTTAGTTTTCTCATGATACTTAGGATTTTTACTTAGCTGAATAGCACTTAAGCTATCACAGCCAATTATAACCACTTCTTGTTTAAACCTCAATTCAGAGACTAGTCCTCTAAGCCATATTGCCTCTTTGACAGGTTTTATAAGTACAATATATTCATCTTCTGTTGTTGAGAGGGCAACCACTGATTGCAAGGAAGACTTCAAACTTATAGCACCTCCACTTAGAGTAAACACAAAGCTTGTTATAAACCTTCTTCTATCCTTATCTGCTGCATAGTCAGAGTCCACAAACCCAGCAACTTCAGGTGATACTCCACTTATTTTTCCAAACATGATGGCAGTGACAGTAGTCCCTCGAAGATACCTTAGTATCCATTTCACTGCATTCCAGTGATCCTTACCTGGGTTTTTCATAAATCTATTGATAATTCTAAATCCATGAGCCAAGTTAGGTCTGGTGCATACCATGGCATACATGATGCTGCCAACTGCACTAGAGTAAGGTATCTCCCTCATATAGTTAAAATCATCATCAGTTGTAGGTTTTAGTGACTTAGATAATTAGAAGTGAGCTAAAAGAGGTGTTGAAACATGCTTTGAATATTCCATATTGAACCTGGTTAACACCCTCTTCACATAATCCTCATGAGACAGAACTTTGGACTCCCTATCTCTTTTTATCTGCATACCCAGAATTTTTGTAGCTGCACCAAAATCCTTCATTTCAAATTCAGTGCTGAGCTCCACCTTAAGCTTCTTTACTTCTTCCTTTTGTTTACATGCAATAAGCATGTCATCAACATACAGAAATAAGTAGATGCCACCACCATTTGACAGGAATTTAAATACACACAATTATCAAATCTGCTTCTGCAGTATCCATGGCTTATCATGAACTCACCAAAGTTTAAGCACTATTGCCTTAGAGATTGCTTGAGGCCATACAAGCTCTTCTTCAATAAGCACACCTTGTCCTCAGATCCTCTCTTAATGAACCCTTCTGACTGTGCCATGAAAATTTCTTCATCAAGACTGCCATGTAAGAAGGCAGTTTTAACATCCATCTACTCCAGCTCCAGGTCATGATATGTAGAGAGGGCCAACAACAACCTAATAGAGCTATATTTGACTACAGGTGAGAACACTTCATTAAAGTCAATTCATTCTCTTTGTGTGAATCCCTTTGCCACAAGTCTGGCTTTATGTCTTGGTGGTTCCTTCTCTGAAGCTCTAGCTTTCAATTTGAAAATCCACTTACTGCCAGCTAGTCTCGTGTTAGGTAGTTTGTCCACTAAAATCTAGGTATCAATTTTCTTTAGAGAGATTATTTCATCCTCCATTGCAGTATACCATTTTAGTTTATCCTCACACCTTATAGCTTCTTTATAGCTCAATGGTTCTCCACCAATTACTTCATTAGCTACTCTTAATTCATAGGAAATGAGGTCAATTGTGCCATACTTCTTTGGCATTTTGATAGCTCTCCTCTCTCTGTCCCTAGCAAGCTGATATGTATCCAATTCTGATGGTTGTTTTCTTTCTTTGGATTGTTCTGATGGTTGCTCAGAAGGCTTACAACTATCAGAATGCTTTACCTTCTGTCTAACACTTTCTTCTTCCTCTGTTTCAACAGCTTCAATCTCAGTTTCTACCTTTGACTGAAGCATTTGCTCTTCATCAAAAGTAACATCCCTGCTGAGTAGTATTCTAGATGGTTTGCCATTAAGGGCCCATATTTTGTATCCCTTAATACCCTCAGGATAGCCCAATAAATATCCTTTAACAGCTCTTAGTTCAAGCTTACCTTGCTTTAATTGTGCATAAGCTGGACACCCAAATATCCTTAAATTGATCAAGTCTGGTGGCTTCCCAGACTAAAGCTCCTGAGGTGTCTTAAAACCTAGAGTTGATGATGGGCTTCTGTTTATCAAGTAGGCAGCTGTGGTGACTACTTCTGCCCAAAAACCTTTGGATAAGTTTACATTCAGCAGCATGCATCTTACCCTCTCTATTATGGTTCTGTTTATTCTTTTTGCCAGCTCATTTTGCTGTGGAGTATAAGTGACAGTTCTATGCCTTGCAATGCCCTTATATTTGCAGAAATCTTCAAACTCTTTGCTGCAATACTTCAGCCGATTGTCTGTTCTGAGCCTCTTTATTTTCTTATCAGTTTGATTTTCAATGAGAGTTAGCCACTTTTTGAACTTCCCTAGTGCTTTATTTTTGTGTTTCAACACATAGATCTAAACCTTCCTAGAGAAGTCATCTATGAAGGACGCAAAGTATCTTGCTCCACTCAAAGATAACACTTGTGAAGGCCCTTAAAAGTATGAGTGAATGTAATCTAAGGTCTGCTTGGTTTCTTTTCTACCCAAACTGAATTTCAGTTTGTGGCCTTCCAAAATACACATTTCTCATAGAATTTTAAGAAAGTAACTTTGTCATCACCAAAAAAACCTTGATTGCTTAGTTCTCTGAGACTTCTCTCACTGATATGTGCTAACCTTATATGCCAGAGAGTAGTTTTATCTCTGACAACACTTGCTGAGATTCCATGCACAAGTGAAGATCTAATAAGTATGTACAACCTATTTTTCCTAACCCCTTTCATTACAATTTTACCTTGATCAGAAACCTGTATTTCTCCATTCGTAGCTTTAATGGTGCACCTTGATTAGTCTATCATTCCTAGGGATATTAGATTTCTTTTTAGTTTAGGGACATATCTTATATGGTGCAAATCTCTAGTGAAACCATCATGCATTTTTAAACTAATGGTTTCTATTCCAACCACCTTGCAAACCAAATTGTTCCCTAACAGCACCTTCCTTCCATTCACACTTTCAAAGGTCTTTAAAAATTTTTTGTTTGGACACATATGGAAAGAGCAGCCTGAATCTAATAATCACCTTCATCAGCTTCATCATAATCACCTTCATCCTCTGAAGCTATAGCAACCTTCCCATTTGACTTCTTCTGTAGTTATTCTAGTTTCTTTTTCTCAAAGCAATCCTTGATGTAGTGTCCCTCTTTCTGACAAAAATAACACTTTTTCTTCTTCTTCTTCTTCTTCTTCTTCTTCTTTTCAGCTTTGTCTTTCTGGCTGTTTTTCTTTTTTTGCTTCTTGTGTTTCTTTTCTAGCTTTCCTTTGGCAACTAGACCTTTTGCATTGCTTTGATCTTTCACCTTTGATATTTTCTTTAAATACTTGGATTCCAGAGCATCTTTGACATCTTTCAATGAGAGGGTTTGTCTGCCATAAAACAAAGAATCTACAAAATGTTCATAAGATTCTGGAAGGGAACTTAAAATGATAAGTGCCCTGTCTTCATCTTCAAGAATCATGTTGACATTCTCGAGATCAAGAATGAGTTTATTAAACTCATCCACGTGATCTTTCATGGCTACTCCATCTTTCATCAAGAATGTGTATAGTCTCCTCTTCATGTACAACCTCTTTGCTAATGATTTCTTTAGAAACATTTCTTTTAGCTTTGCCTACAAACCAGCTGCAAATTTTTCTTTAGATACTTCTCTCAAGACTTCATCAGAGAGATGCAAGATAATGGTGCTATAGGCCTTATTGTTTATAATCCTCTAGTCTGCGCCAAAGCTTGGAGAACCTTCTGCCTTCTCTTTCTTGGCCATCGGAACTTCTCCATCATCGAGGGCACTGTCAAGTCCTTGTTGAATCAAAATTACTCTCATCGTCAAACTCCAGAGACAGAAATCATTATCTCCATTGAACTTTTCAAGATCAACTCTGGTGCTTGCCATCTTTGAGTTTGATCCCAATCAACACCAGGCTCTGATACCAGTTTGTTATGGCAAACGAGTTTATTTCACTCTCTTGAACAAGAATTAAGCAACCCATAAAACCAGAATTGACAGAAACAAGATTAAGAAAAGAACAAAGAAGAACAGAGCAATCAAAGATTCTCAAGACATCAAAAAACTAACATGGTTCAGCGCCACAAAAAAACCTACATCCACGGCTGTAGAAGCCAGCAAGGGCAGAAGCTTTATAGAATAAAAAGACGATGGTTTACAATTGAGTCACCAATTACAGATTAAAACCTTTCTAATATTTAGCATTTTCTCTGTGTAATGCTTAAGTGTTTCTCTCTGCTTTGTTATATGTAAACTAGCTTAGAGACAACTTATATATGTATGCTTCTCATGTGTGTATCCACTTGTAAAGAATCAATCTGTTATTAACTAAACTAACCAACTCTCGATTTGGATCCCACTAATTCCAGCTCACCTGCCACCTCAGCATGTCCATAACAGATTATAACTAACTTCAGCTTCACAAGAAGGACACACACAAAAGAAAAGAGGAGGCCGTCAACCAAAATCATAAACTGAAAAGAAAAAAATGAAAAACATAATTTCAGAGCAAGAATTAAGGCCGCATCAGTGGAGACTTTGCGGGAATTAATTGGAATTTAGTCTTTCTTAGTCTTTTCTTATTTTCTTATTTATTCTTTGATCATAAAGATGTATTTGTCGACTAAACTTTTGTTGTTTAGTTTTCTTTTGCAAATTTGAACTAAATTTACTTGTGATTGACTAATAAACAATCTTAATGGGTTCTTGACTAAATTTATATGTTGTTGCATGTTTGCTATAACATTTTTTTTTGTAAAACTTATTTCTATTCATTATTTCGGTTGACTACCTATTTAATGATACAAACTAAAGAAGAGTCACAAAAGAGCCTATCTTAATGGAACATATCAGAGCAATCCTTGGTTTTAAATTGGGTTTCCTGAATTAAGTTTAACTTAATTCCAAAAGAGATATGCTTAATCCAAAATTAGTGATAAACTAAATATAGGAATTCACCTTGTAAGGTAAATAGAACCTAAACGTGTAATGTTATATCTTATAGTGGCATAACAATTGGTCATTATTAGTTTGTATATAGATATAAGACATCTAACATGCGACAACTAATGATGCATGAGGATTCTGCTCAGTGTTGTACCATATGTTGCAACAACTGAACCGAAATTTTCAAGAAATAGTCAAGTCCATTAAGAGAGTTTTAATCACTCAACTATTTCATTTCTATTGATTTTGTCCTTGTGTTTGATATGAGAGTTTGCTTTTTTACATATTTACATATTTACTTTCAATTCATGCAAAACTGTTGAGATTGTTGTAGCAATTTTCGTAACATCAACCCTTGTAGAGGCCATCTTGAATACTTATCATTATATTACTTGTTATTTACACTAGCACATTAACACCAATAGCATTTGAATTTATACCAACAATTGCCTATCCCAACAATTTTTCCTTTTGAATTTTCTTCAAAAGACACGTCCCCACCATTTTCGACTCTAGTAAAACTTGATAGCTAAAAGTAATCACCGGTCATATGTCTTGAGTATCTGCTACCCAAATACCATTTATTTCTTTTCTTATTTGATCCTTGCAGAAAAAGTCTCAAATTGAGTGTTTAGGCACCTAAAGTCTTTTGGGTCTTTGAATGTTACTGATGGTTCCTTTGGAACCTAAGCCAGTTTAATACCAAGATAAGTATTTCCCCTAATCAGACATGCATAACTCATATGACCATTTCCATTACAATAGTTGCAAACAATTTGATGGTCACTAATAGAGGTAGCCTTAATAAAGTAATTCAATTCTTGTAATATTTTTATTTCGAAGTAGGCTTGTAACCAATTCTTCCTTTGTCAAAAATATATTTCTGAGAATTCTAAATTCTTTTGACTATTTATAAATTTTAAAACATACCATTGAGCTCTATTACTCTTTTTCTTAAGAGTTTTATTTTCCTTAATCAAATCATTAACAAGTGAATTTTCATGCTCAAATGCAATGCTTTGTTTTTTCTTTAAAAGACATAATTCACCATGCAAGTTTTTATCCTTTATTTCTAAACATTTAACCTTTGCATTTAAAGAACCATTTTTATTTGAGAATTCCAAATTTTTCTTTTTAAGAGATGCATTTTTCAATCCAATTTTCTTTAAATCATTATCCAATTCATTAAAGGCTTCAAATAATTCATCAGAGGAAGGAATATCACTTACCTCATCATGTTCGTCAAATGATTCGTCTCCTATTGATATAAGTACCAAGTTTAACACCTTATGTGATTGTTTTTCATCAGTGGACTCTTCATCACTGTCATCCCATGTTACCACCATGACTTTCTATTTTAATTTATTGAGAAATGGACATTTTAATTTTATGTGTCCAGACATCTTGCAGACAAAGCAAATGATTACTTTCTTCTTATCTTTTTTACTCTTAAAATTTTTTAACTTTCTTTGCTCACTTGGTTTCTTGAAGAATCTTCTAAATTTTATGGTGATCATTAAAAATCTTCATCTTCAAAATTGCTTCCTTCATTACTCCTAAGTGTTGAAGCCTTCAAGGAAATACTCTTATTCTTGTCGTATCTCCTTTTTCAATGGCTAAATCTTCTTCAAAAGAAATAAGTGAACCAATTAAGTCCATAATAGATAATGTATTCAAATCTTCAGCTTCCTATATGGTTGTTCTCTTAGGCTATGTTTAGGAGATAGGATTAAGTGTAGGATTGGACTAATTATTGGGACAAAATATTAATACCATGTTTGACATACTCACTTGGAGTGGATTAATAGACTAAATTCAAATTTTAATCCTAAATTCATGGGATTGCAACTCCTAATTTTCATGTGGGTTTAGTTAGGACTAGATAATGTCAAGAAAACTATTTACCCATTATAATATCTTCCATAATTTATTACACTTTTTTATTTATAACCTAAAAATTATTTATTTATTTATTGTTTTTAATTAAGTAATTTATTTTTTATTCGTGATTTACTTAAAAATTATTAATTTATTTTTTGTTTGAAATTTTTTATTTATTTTATTTAATGAAATAATCTCATTTGAAATAACCTATAATTTAATAATTTATATTTCTTTATAATGATTATGACTACCCAATGAATATGTAAATATATATTATTAGTTTTAATTTTAATTAATTATAATATTTCTTGTTAAATAACTATAAATAGTTGATATTTAAATTCAAATATTAATGTAATACTATTTAATTTCATGATAATTTTATTTTACATAATCCAATCTGACACCGTATCAAACATAAGTCAACACTATAAATAATTCAACCTTATCTCATCCATTCTAATCTAGTCCAATGCTAGTAGTTACTACAATCCAATTCTGTGTGCCAAACATAGCCTTAGGTCCATGTTCTTTTAGTAAAGATCTAATGATTTTCTTCACTTTCTCACTATTTGAAAAATTCTTTTCTAGGGCTCATAGAGTGTTTACAGTATCTATAAATCGAGTATATATAGCATGTGCACTCTCTTTTTGTTCCATTTGAAACAACTTATATCTACTAATTATAGATTATTTAACTTGATTAGTCCTCTCATACACAACTTTAATTTTTCTCCAAATTTCATAAGCATTAGAATAACCTAAAACTTAATGAAATTCTTTTCTATCTAAGGCACAAAATAGAGCATTCATGGCTTTGGAATTAAGAGAATCTTTTCTCTTTTTTGATTCATTCCGTTCTCGTGAAAGCTTTGGAATTTCTTTCCCCTCTTTATTTTTAGTCATAGGCATGAACGGACCATCATAAATAGCTTCCCATATTTCATAATTTAGTGTTTGCAAGTAAATTTTCATCCTTATTTTCCAATACGAATGATCATTTCTATCAAAGAATGGAGGTCTCCTAGTGTATTGACCTTTCTTAAATATTGAGTCATTTTGGGTTGTCATATGCCTTATACTTTAGAGATTAAGTCCTAATAAGAGAATCTCCCTCTGATACCAAATGAAATTCTAGCTAAGCTTAAGAGAGGATAAATTGGGTTCTTAAAAAATTAAACAATTAAAATCACAAAACAATTTAAAATGCCTTAAGAAATTCAATAATAGTAAATATAACAATGAATAAGTTGAAAAAGGTAATGGAGAAGAAAGCGAACATGAAACTTTTACGCAGTTTGGCAAAACCTGCCTATGTTTATGCCTCCAAGTAAACTGAGCTTGAGAATTCCACTACTAAGCCTCACAATCTAGGGCTTCAAGAAATTTACAATTGACTTTCAAGGTGTTAATAAACCCTACAATTAGTGATGATCTCTGTTGTAATTAATTCAAATGCTATTGATGTCAATGTGCAAGTGTATACAACAAGTAATATAATGATGAATATTCAAGATTGTCTCCACATGGATTGATGTTATTGGATTTGCTATAGAAATTCTAACAGTACATATTTTATTTTAAATTAAAATAAAACAATTAATGAAACTAATATACTAATTAAAATAAAAATACAATAAAGTAAATTGTCACGTCAAACTCAAGGATAAAACCAATGGGAATATTAGGGGTGTTCGAGGATCGGATTTTGTGGATTGGACATTAATCCATATGCAATCCATGATTTTGCGGATTACAAATTTTCAATTCAATCCAATCCATGGATTGGTGAAATTTAATTCAAATCCAATCCATATGTTTGCGGATCAGATGAGGATTTGAGCCAATCAATATCTAATCCACCATTTCGTGGATTGGTTTGCAGACTAAAGATTTTTAATTTTGTACAATCCACAAAATAACTAAATAAAAAAATCTAATATAAAAATAATTTTACTACTGATCAAATTTAAAATTAAATAAGATTTAAATAAATTAATTTTTTAAATAGAGCTAGAGAATACATTTAAAGTTTCAAAATATAATACACCAAATAAGAAAAAAACTCATTTGTTTAGATCAATACATGAAAATTAACTATTTAGGAAGCTATATTTGTTTATTTAATTATTTTTATTTTATATATTATTGCATAAGATATAATATAGTGTTAACGTAACTATATTTTAACTTATTTATTTACTAGTAAGTACTGATGTCATATTTACAAGTTTTATTTTTTTTGTGGATTCACGAATTTTTGTAGATTTACAAAAGTAGATCCATATCCAATCCACAGATATCAAATTTTCAATCCAATCCAATCTATCAATCCATGGATAAGGATTTTACAGATCGGTGTTGTGCAAATTTTATTGAACTTGCAAGTGCACGAATCTATTGTAGAATAGATTAATGGTGACGAGTGTCGATCCCACGAGGAGGTGGATTTTAATTATATGTAGAATTAATTTTGTGTAAGGGTGGTTGGATTTGTGGTGAAAGTGACTTAAATTATCCTAAAATTGGATTTGAAATGGCGAGAATAAATTGAAGAAAAATCTATTGAAATGACGTACTTGGATATCTGGATCTGTATCAACATGCACCATGGACTAAATATTTCTTATTAATGTCAATTAAAAATCATGGGGGGGTTTCCACACCTCATGAACTACGCTCTAATCAATATGGTGCTGAAGGTTTATTGTGCCAAATAATAATAACCTTGTACTAGAGAGCCGGTGAAACTAGGGCAGTATTTAGACAAGATTATTATTATTTATCGACGAAAAGTCAAATCATCCACAAAAATTAGAGGGGAAAAGAAAAAAAAATTACCAAATAAAGCTCATGATACATATTGAGACTTCACCTTCAACCCAAGCTCGAAAGAAAATTAGCTACTCATAATTGAACTAGTGGCAAAATGAGAATTTATTAAAATATATAGAAAATATAAGATGGAGAAGGAATTACAGAAAATGGAGTCCAAAAATGGATTTAGAGCTATCAAATTAGGAGGGGAGGCCCCATTTTTATAGATACATTGAGTAAATCATAACTATCGGATTAAAAATAGTTTGGACGCTCAGGATTGCGCCACGTCATCAATCAACAATATGCGGTTTGACCACGTGATTTGAATAGTGACATGGTTTGACCACACGGTTTGAACAGTCAACCGGCTTAAATAGTGACGCGATTTGGTTGAAAATAATCTTGTGTATATGCATGTACTGTACACGCGATTTTTGGTCCATTGATATGTTGCCACATCATCGATCAACAATGCATAAGAATTTTCTCCAATGGAATCATGACACCTCATCAGTCAATTTCACATCATTGGTCAATGCCACATTATCGATCTGTCTATGTGAACAGTGTCGTGATAACGTAGACAATACCGTACATGTGAATAGTACGGTACATGTGAATAGTGACTTTTTTGCTTTTATGCTCCTCCTAAGGTTTTTCGACTGTCCTGAGTTCAAAAGTAATGTCCGTTTTACCGTCTGATTTCTCCTTCATTGTGAAATAACCATAATGTCCCTAAAATATATAAAATACTTAATTAAAATAAAGCACACATAATTAAATTACAAGAAACTTAAATACATAAAAGTAAGGGTGTTAGTAAAACTTGAAGTGTAAAATGACGATTTTCTAACACTCAACAATCGGATTTCTACGGATCAGATGAATTAAGCGGATCAGATTAGATTCTAGACACCTCTAGGGAATATAGAGTAGTTGGGTGATTAAACTCACTTAATGGTTTTGACTATTTTTCTAATGTTTGGCTCGGTTGCTACAACATCTGCTATAGCACTGGGCAGAATCCTTATACATCATTAACTATCGCATGTTAGATATCTTATATCTATATGCAACCTAACAATAATAAGTTGTTATGCCAACAGAAGACATAGTATTGCACACTTAAGTTCTAATTATCTTACAAGGTGAATCTCTATGTCTAATTCATCACTAATTTTATATAATTAGATTAAGCATGACCCTTTTGGAATCAAGTTAAACTTTATCCAAGAAACTCAATTTAAAACCAAGTATTATTTTGATATGGTCCACTAAGATATGCCTTTTTTTGGCTTTTTCTTAGTTAATATTATTAAATGGGTGATCATATGAAATAATGAATAGAAATAAGTAATATCAAAACAAAATGCTATAGCAAACATGCAACAACACATATATTCATTCAATAAACCATCAAGATTGTTTATCACTCAACCACAAATAAATTTAGTTCATAGTTTGCGAAAGAAAAATAAATAAAAGGGTTTTAGCCATAAAATACATCCACATGAATAAATAAAATTTAAGAAAAGAACAAGAAGGACTGATTTTCAATGGATCTTTGTGTTTTCTCCCCTGATGCAGCCCTCAATATCTCTCTTTAACTCTATTTTTCTTTTATCTCTTTGTGATTTTTCATCTTGGGTAACGACTCCCTCTTTTCCTTATGATGTGTGCTCCTTTTATAGTTGAAAATTAGGGTAAATAGAAGTTTAGGACATGTATCTTCCAGATTAGGAAAATACAGATCACAATATTCTGAGTATCTCACGCAAAATCTTCTTTGTTATTATTTCAGGATTGCTACAACAACAGATGCTACAATTGTTGAAGAAGAATTAGTTTTTTTTAAAATTTTTTTATAAGACTTTTAGGATCGCTTTAATACAATATATAAGAATATGTAATCTAAAAATCGTACCTTAAAAATCGAATTTTGCTTTTTCCACTAAAGTAATTTAGGCTTCCATATCACCATCCGTCACCACCACTCCTGTTAGATCACGATCCGCCACCAAATAATCTTCCAGACTATGACTCACGTTTGATCTACACTTGACGTGTGGGCGCCATTATCACTACCAATAGTAACTAACACGAGAAAATTTTTTTCTCAATAATAGAGAGAAAAATATTTTTCTCTGATCTATATAAAATGGCTACTCTCTATCTTTTGGGAGAAAATAAACCATTTTATATTTCTATCTAGTGGAAACCGTAGGCTCTATATTTACTTATTTTTTAATTCTATTAAATCCCTTTTGATTTAAATTAAAAATAATTAAAACAAAAGCCACGTTACTTGTTCTTGTGTGATAGGGGCCCACCTTGTAAAATAACACAAGGCCCTTTACACTCAAGCATATTAATGGAGCCTCCTGCTAAATAATATATTTAGGCTTTTGACAAAAATAGCTAGTTATCTTACTTATTAATTCAGTAATAGTGCAGTCAATTAAATAAACTAATCTGGGGATCATTTGGGAACATACAATAATGGCTACAATAATTAGGCATGTAATTAAACTAGCCCAATTATTTAATTCCAAATCTACTCGACTAAAAGATTGGAACTGACCTCTATAATTGTATGCTCGAATAATAATTCGTCCCAAGCCACATTGATTTCTTTACTGTATAACTCTTTGTACTACATCGTTAATTAAATCGATATCTCAACTGTCCAATCAATTTAATAACATCTTATTCCTTGATACTTACTGGTTTTCTCTAATGATCATTTTTAACATACTAAATATGTTGACTCACTCTGGCAAGAGAATTCTATGATCAAGTGTTGAAAAGCCATCAAGAGATATGTTGTACAAATTCTATATTATTAATCTATAACTCCAATACTCATAGTTGCTCCCACTAAGATACCGGGTAATCTTGACTATAAGTATGTGTCGTGCCCATTGGTAACTCAAATGCAATAACAATTACAATCATGAAATTATAACTAATTCAAGATTAAGATCACAGTAAAATCAATGCCTATGATATTTAATAAGTCTGACAGTCATTGCAAGTTTAATTAAATTTCATATGTGATCCAGCTCAATATAATCAAACTACATCAATAAATTCATACATGATTAAGACAAATCATTCAATGAATTTACTATAGTCTAAACATAAGTAGAGCGCCCAACTCTATTTATCAACTGCGAACTAAATTTATTTAATCATAAGATAACTTGTATTTATGTCTTCTGTAAATCCATATGATGATCATATGAATGCATATAATATGATTAAACAGATATTTTTCAATAAATATTTATGCAATTGAAAATATCTAAATATTTTAGTAATCAGAAAATAAATTAATATGCTTTAAAAGAGCATATAATCCCAACAATCTCCCACTAGCTCTTAAAGCATATCTGGCATATTGCACATGCTCTAGGGCTCTAAGTGCAGGTTATAAAGGTTTCCCACTAATGGCTATTGTAATACGATCTGTCATATAACATCTAATGCCATTTAGGGTATTGTCATATAAATTTTCTACACTATTCCCTTACAAGATGATACTTCCTCTCAATATGTTCTATTTTTTGTGGTTTTTTGGTTCCTTAGATTGAGTTACCGCACCACCATTATCACAAAATAGTTTAAGAGTACAGTTACAACAGGTACCACCTCAAGATCTTATTGAAACTTGTAGAGCCATACAACTTCTTTTACAGCTTCAGATGTAGCCACATATTCAGCTTCAGTTGTGGAGTCTGTGATACAAGATTGTTTCACACTCCTCCAACTAATAGCTCCACTTCTTAATGTAAACACATAGTCAGAAGTTGATTTTCTAGAATCCTTATCTGACATAAAGTCAAAATTAGTATAACCCACTAGAATGAGTTTATCACTAGAACACACAAGCAATAATTTTTAGTTCTTTTCAGATGTTTCATTATATGCTTTTCTGCAGTTGTTGTGTAAATTTTATTGAACTTGCTAGTACACGAATCTATTGTAGAATAGATCAATGGTGACGAGTGTCGATCCTACGAGTAGGTGGATTTTAATTGTGTGTAGAATTAATTTTCTAAATGGGTGGATGAATTTGTGGTGAAAATAATTTAGAATATTCTAAAATTTAAATTAAAATGGCCAAAATAAATTAAAGAGAAATATATTGAAATGAAGTACTTGGGTATCTGGATCCGCATCAACATGCACCATGGGCTTAATATTCCTTATTAGTGCCAATTAAATCATGAGGGGGGTTTTCACTCCTCATGAACCACACTCTAATCAATATGGTACTAAGGGCTTATCATGCCAAATAATAATAACCTTGTATTAGGGAGCCGGTGAAATTAAGGCGGTATCTAGACAAGATTATTACTATTTATTGATGAAAAGTCAAAACATCCACAAAAATTAGAGGGGAAGTGAAAGTAAATTTACCAATTAAAGCCCATGACACGTGTTGAGACTTCACTTTTAACCCAAGCTTGAAAGAAAATTAGCTACTCATAATTGAACCAAGGGTAAAATGAGAATTTATTAAAATATGTAGAAAATACAAGATGGAGAAATAATTACAAAAAATTGAACTAAAAAATGAATTCAAGAGGGGGAGACCCCCTTTTTATAAATACACTGAGTAAATCATGGTCATCGGATTAAAAACATTTTGAACGCTCAGGATTGTGCCATGTCATCAGTCAACAGTACGCGGTTTGACCATGCAATTTGAATAGTGACACAATTTGACCACGCTGTTTGAACAGTCAGGTGGCTTGAATAGTGACGCGGTTTGGTTAAAAATAATCTTATGTATATGCATGTACCATATGCACGATTTTTAGTCCACTAACATGCTACCACATCACTGATCAACAGTACATAAGAATTTAAGTCCAATAGAATCGTGACATCTCATCAGTCAATGTTACATCATCAGTCCGTATGTGTGAACAGTGTCGTGGACAATATCGTACATGTGAATAGTACCGTAGATGTTAACAGTGTCATTTTTTCTTTTTCACTCCTCCTAAGGTTTTCGACTATCTTGAGTTCAAAAGTGATGTCTGTTTTGTTATCTGATCTCTCGTTCATTGTAAAATGACCATGATGCCCCTAAAATATATAAAATACTTAATTAAAATAAAACACACATAATTAAATCACAAGAGACTTATATACATAAAAGTATAAATGTTAGTAAAACTTGAAGTATAAAATGAAAATTTTCTCCTTTATAAATATACATTTTCTAACATTCAATAGCAATCCAGTGTTCAGGTCCAGGATTTGATATCTATTAACCATTCATACCAAAAAACAGATGTCTGGCCTAGTGTAAAGCATGACATATATGAGACTTCCTACTACTTTTGCATATGGAACTCGTCTCATTCTCTCTATCTCTTCAAATGTTTTATGTGATTGATCCTTAGATAATACAATTCCATATCTGAATGGTAATAAACCAATCTTGAAATTGTTTATGCTAAATCCAGCCAATATCTTGTCGATATATACCACTTGAGACAAGGCTAAAGTTTTATTCTTTGGGTCCCATAGTAATTTGATACAAAGAATATAACTTGCCTTCCCAAGTCTTTCATATCAAATTGTTTTACTAACCAACTCTTTATTGTAGTCAATACTCTTATATCGTTTCCAATTAGGAGAATATCGTCTATATAAAGAATTAGGAAGGCTACATATTTTCCCTGAATTTTCTTGTACACACATGGTTCATCAATGTTTAGAATGAATCCATACGATTTATTCGCTTGATCAAATCTGATGTTCCATGACCGGGATGCTTGCTTCAATCCATAAATGGATCTCTGCAACATACAAACCATGTGTTCTTGGCCTTTTTGTATGAATCCATTTGGTTGCTGCATGTAGATATCTTCTTCAAGATGCCCATTAAGAAATGCTATCTTGACATCCATTTGCCAAATTTTATAATCTAACACTACATCAATGGATAGCAAAATCCTGATGGATTTAAGCATAGCAATCGCAGAAAAAATTTCCTCATAATTGATTCCCTCTTTCTAAGTAAATCATTCGGCTACTAATCTTGCTTTAAATGTTTCCATCCTTCTGTTTACTCCTTTTTTTCTCTTGTAAATTTACTTGCACCTTATAGGTTTTACCCTATTTGGTGCCTCTACAGGTTCCCATTTCTTGGAGTACATAGATTCCATTTCTTGATTCATGATCTTTTTCCAAAATTCAACATCTTTATCTATTAGAGCTTCATTGTAGCTAGTTAGATCTTGTACATGTTCAACTGAGATCGTCGTATAGGTTTCTCCCAATAACGTGTATCTCGCTGGTAACCTAGTTACCCTTCCACTACGACGAGGTTCTAAAAGTGATTGTTATTCAGGGATAATCCTGTGTTGATCAGGTAGTTGTTATTGTTCTTCCTGTTTAATAACAGGTGTTGAATGTTGAGTATCAACATGATCTCCTTTTTATTTCTCTAGTTTTACCTTACTCTTAGGTAATAAGTCATTATATAGTCTTTCTCAAAGAAAGTAAATAATATGTCTATAAATACATTCCTATCTTGAGGACTATAATTCAAACTTTCCCTTATTCTTTTAAGATACCTAAAACATGCAAGCTTCTAAACATGAATCCATCTTGTCTCTCTTTAATTCTAGTATAAATAATAGTAAACTCCAAATACGAATGTGTCTCAAATCATGTTTGTGACGTTTTCATAATTTCTTAGAGTAGTAAACACCGAGGTAGATGAAACTAAGTTTTTAAAACTTTGCAGTTTTAAATACTAGTATCTAGAATAAAAAAGGTGAATGATAAACCACTTAGTGTATATCTTGTCTTATCCAAAATAATCTTGTTTCTTCATTTAATTACATTATTGTATCATAGTGTTCATTAGATGTGGGAGTTTATCCAATTTGACAACCAAATAGATCTAAAATTCTCCATAGAGATATTCTTTGTTTCGATCATATCGAAGTTCTTTTATGTTCCTGTCTAATTACTTCTGTCTTATCCACGTACTCTTTCGAATTTTAAAAGCAATGGAATTATAACGCATTTAGACAAACATAAATAAAATGAATATTCATCAATAAGATTAATAGAATACCCATAACCTCTTATAACATGTAAACTGATTAGTCCATATACTTTTGCATGCGCTAAATCATCCAATACAATGTTATACTTTTAGTTCAACAAGAGCATCCTCTCATATTACTTTTTTAAATAAGATTTATAGAGTTACAATGATTAATCTTAATAGGCCAACAAGCCTATCATTAATCATTTCCTTAAAATCTTATTATATTTTATATGACTTAAGTATAAATATCAGAGGTGATATTGGTTAGAAGAAACATTTCTTTTCTTAGATAAATGCATATACTCTTTATCATTATATCTTGCTTTGAATAGATCAATGGACTTATATGATATAAATTGTTTTTATAAATAACCAAAATAAGTAATAAACAGAGGATCCAAAACATTACAGTATACTCTTGTTTATTAAAATAAGCCACCGAAATTAAATTCCTCTAATATTTGGAAAAATAAAGACAAATATCAAAACTAAAGTCTCATAAAATTGATCTAGCCTTTCAATTGATATAAACCAGCATGTCCTCAACTGCTGTTTGAAGCCTTCTTCACTTAATCTCTTGGTTTTCTGAAAACTAAATAAATGAATAACAAATAAGATTAGTTATCTCAGAATTTACTATTGCATGAATCAATAGATATATGAACTAATTAAGAAGCTTAAAGATTTCCTATACCTATTTTTAATAATCATAGGACAATATTTTTTCTGGTGACCCTTCTGCCCACATTTGTAACACTTGCCTTTTGGCATGCCACTTCTTTTAGTGGACAGTTTGCCAATCCTAACTCTTTCTTGCTTATTCCTGTCTTTCCACTTAAGCCTTGAAGGGAATCATTTTTCAGGAAGTTTTCTGCTATGATAAAATTCTTCTATAGCATGTAGTTCGTGTATTAACTCAATTAAGGTCATATCTTTATTGTTTAAGATATAGCTGACCTTAAACTCTTTGAATGTATCACGTAAAGATTCAATCACTATGTTAATCTTTGTTTTATCATTGATTTGAACACTATGAATCTCTACTTCATTCAAATAGTCCATCATTTTTAGGACATGATCACAAACTCCTGTGCCATCGTCTATCTTAGTATCTGTAATACGTTTTAATGCTACTTCTTTAGCAAAATGAGTATTTTTCCCAAACATCTTATGAAGACTAGCCATTATTTCAGTGGTTGTTTCCATACTCTAATGTTTCTTATGCAGTTCCAAATAAATCGAAGCCAATTTATAGCGCTTAGCCATTTTGTTAGCTTCGCACCATTTCTCATAAGGCTCCTTATGATTTCTATAATTGTATAACGTTGGTTTTGGAGGGCATGTCCGGGTCAACACATATTTATAGCCTTTAGCAGTGAGAATATTAAACAGATTGTGTTTCCAATCTAAATAATTTTCGCCAGTTAGTTCATTTTTAACAAGGATAATTAATAATGGGTTGATGAAAGACATTTTTTGAAAAAACAAAATAGACATGCATAAATACTTTCAAAAAAATTCACAATAAATGATAAAAATGCAAAAAACCATAAATGTATTTTAACTTATTGTAATGATAATCTAGTACCGCTTTGACAAGCTATCTGTTGAGGACGCCATGTCTACACTTACTAGACCCAATTATCCATTGAATTATTTACTTTCATGTGGAGACATGATAAATCATTATCGTTATCCCTTTAGGCCTAAATTTTTTAACAAAACTTCTTTGGGAAGGTTAATAACAAATTTTAGTTGAGTGTATAACCATTGTTTCAATCTACGTATTTTTCATATCAATAGTCACTGTTGGGGTGAACAATTGATTGAAAAATATTTTAATTTTATCTTTGAAGAAGTTCATCAAATAAAATATCTAATATATATACCCTCCGTACGGAGCATCACAATATAATGAAGTCGAGGTATATATATAATTTTATTATTGAACTAACAATGGAGCCCATGGAAAAAAATTTCTTGATTTTATCCTTTCCCACTTAATATTTTAATATTGATTTTTCCTTTTTAAAACATACATATTGTTAATTGTATGCTTCCTATAATTTTATCTAGATGATATCCAATATTATTAAGCATACACAAATTACAAACAATATAACGAGATTCATAATATATGAATGACATGTATCATTATGCATAGAGTGGTACTACCTCTTCTATATGACATGTTATCATGGCATATTATCATCCAAAACATAACATATAGAAAAATGATTAAATAATCTTAATTTATGACTTTTCTAAGATGAAAAAATACATTAACCCTAAGCCTAATCTTCATTGGGCTTCTTGTCAATGTCCATTTTTCGTAGGCTTGTTTTTGTTAACATACTAAGGGAAATTGGACTTTTAAATTTATTATTGGTCCAATTTTAATTTTGAAAGAAAATAAATAAAATCCTTTTTTTAAATAAAACTTTTGGACCAAAATAAATTTAATGTGTTCATTTTTATCTATGCATTTTAATCCATTAAACCCAATTTCAATTGGGCCTAAAACTATGATTCATTAAGCTCAAAATTATTTTTAAACTTAAATACAAAAAATTAAAACTTATTAGCCCAAAGAGAGAAATTATGGAACTATAGAGACCTTAATGATAAAAACCATTGAAACCCTAAAATCCATCTTTTTCTCTCCCCAGCCGTCATCACCACAAAGGGCAGCCACTGTTCACCCATCTTTGATGCCGATTTGACAATCGCCGCTTCGCCGGGAAGCCACCAAACGATGCATGATAATGCTCCAGCGATTTACAAATTTCCTAGGCCAATTTTTGTCTTATAAAAATTTTATAACAGTAAAATATATTTAAGAGGGAAACATGGTGATAAAAAAAAACCACCCCTCTTGTTACAGATTCAAAGAAAAATACGGCAAAGAATATAACCATGAATTAAGACAAACCAAAACATGCTCTATTCATATATTAAAAAAATAATATTTATTTGAATAAATTGTGCCACTCTAATACATAAATTTCAAGATTGATTTCATATAATATTCTTATATATTAATATGAGATGGTTCTGATACCAATTGTTAGAGAAAAATTAATTTTTAAATATTTTTATAAAACCTTTAGGATCACTCTCATACAATATATAAGAATATGTACTCTAGAAATCGTACCTTAAAAATTGAATTTGGCTTTTTCCGTTAAAGTAATTTAGGCTCCAAATCACGATATGTCACCACCATTCCTGTTAGATCATGATCCGCCACCAAATAATCTTCCAGACTATGACTCAAGTTTGATCTGCACTTAATGTGTGCGTGCCTTTATCACTACCAATAGCAACTAGAATGAGAATTTTTTTTTTCAACAATAGAGAGAAAAATCTTTTTCTGTGATCTGTATAAAATGGCTTATCTCTATCTTTTGGGAGAAAATAAACCCTTTTATATTTCTATCTAGTGGAAACCCTAGACTCCATACTTATTTATTTATTAATTCTATTAAATCCCTTTTGATTTAAATTAAAAAATAATTAAAACAAAGTCACGTAACTTGTTTTTGTGTTATAGGGGCCCATCTTGTAAAATAACACAAGGCCCCTTACACTCAAGCATATTAATAGAGCCTCCCATTAAGTAATATATTTAGGCTTTTGACCAAAATAGCTAGTTATCTTGTTTATTAATCCAATAGTGATGCAGTCAATTAAATGAGCTAACCCGAGGATCATTTGGGAACATACAATAATGGCTACAATAATTAGGCCTGTAATTAAATTAGCGCAATTATTTAATTCCTAATCTACTCTACTAAAAGATTAGAATTGACCTCTATAATTGTATGCACGAATAATAATTCGTCCTAAGCCATGTTGATTTTTTTACAGTATAATTCTTTGTACCACATCATTAATTAAATCGATATTTCAACTGTCCAATCAATTTAATAACATCTTATTCCTTGATACTTACTGGTTTTCTCTAATGATCATTTTCAACATACTAAATATGTTGACACACTCTAACCAAAGAATTCTATGATTAAGTGCCAAAAATCCATCAAGAGATGTGTTGTACAAATTCTATATTGTCAATTTATAACTCCAATACTCATAATTACTCCTACCAAGATACCGGGTAACCTTGACTACAAGTATGTGTCGTGTCCATTGGTAACTCCAATGGAATAACAATTACAATCATGAAATTATAACTAACTCAAGATTAAGATTACAGTAAAATCAATGCCCATGAGATTTAATAATTCTGACAATCATTGCAAGGTTAATTAAATCTCATATGTGATTCAACTTAATGTAGTCAAACTACATCAATAAATTCATACATGATTAAGACAAATCATTCAATAAATTTACTACAATCTAAACATAAATGGAGCGTCCAACTCTATTTATCAACTGGAAACTAAATTTATTTAATCATAAGATAACTTGTATTTATATCTTTTGTAAATCCATATGATGATCACATAAATACATATAATATGATTAAACAGACTTTTTTCAATATATATTTTTGCAATTGCAAAATATCTAAATATTATATTAATCAAAAAATAAATTAATATGCTTTAAAAGAGCATATAATCCCAACAACAGCAACAAATACTACAGTAATGGTTACAATAATTGTACTGTTCTAGATTTGTTTTAATTCTTTTATAGCCAAGTTCTTTTGCATCTTTTGCAAACCTATTGCAGCTGTATTCCTTCCTTAAAATTTGAGCTTCTAATCACCTACAATTATGCACACAAGCTAAGCCCACAAAATTATTCTAAAATAATGCAATTTATTAAAAATAAATTAAAATGGATATTCATGCAAAATAAAACTAAAATGCAATAAAAATGTCATTTACTCTCTGAGTAATCTTGATTTAAGTCTAAAAGTTCCATGATAACTCTCATTTCATAGAGTTATCAATCCCACACCTCTTTCATCAAGTGTTTTCCTACACTTACAATCACTCAATTTTGATTTTGAAATGGAAATTACAAAGAATCCACTCTCACCAATGTATGTTTACAAATGATACCTTAAACATAAATGAATGAATGTGTATAAGCAATAAAATTTCAAGACTTTTTTTTTAAACTTTGATAAAAATTGCCAAAAATTCTCATTGCAACAATGTTTTACTTGGCTATTTATAGATTGAACAATAAAAATAGCCATTGCAAACTTTTTGGGCATAATCAATTTTCTGTTTATGTTGAAACAGTTTGCCGTTTGCTTATATGGTAAGTTACCATTATAAAAATTTGAAATCTTGCGTAATTGGTTTGCTGCTTGAGATTTGTCGGTTTATCGATTTATCGTTTTGATCCCAAAACCTCATCTGATTAAATCTGTTTGTCGTTTCAATGCTAGCGGTAAGCCGCTGGATTCCCAAGAGTCATTTAGATGCAATCATTTTGCCACTTCAAGCCAGGCCGTTTACCATTTGGATTCAGTGAGTGACTGAGATGCAATCGATTTGCCGCTTCAGGTCTCTAGTTTGCCATTTGGATTCCAGAGAATAACTTATTGAAGTCGATTTGCCGTTTAAACTTTAGTGGTAAGCCAATTGTGGCCAGAAACTATTTATATCCTTATTACGTTTTTAATTATAGCGGTTTGTTGTTTGCACAGAATAAAGTTTGTTTCAAAACCTTTTACGTAAACCTAACAAGCTTACTTTTAGGATATAAAAACAACAAAAATTTAATAACACATTTCATGAGATTATCTAGGGGTGGCAACTTGGTCTAGTATTTGTTTATTCGATTCAATTCGAAGCAAATTAAATGGGTTGGGTTTTGAAAAATTGATTCGTTTAATAAATAGGTGAATTCAATTTAATTCGTTAATTAAACGAATCAAATTTTATCGAATCTGAGTTTGAAGACATTGATTCATTTAATAAATGGGTTATAAACAAACTGAATACAATCTTTTTATTTAAAGTTCATTTATTATTCGTTTAATTAAATTACTTATTTATTATTAAATATTTGTGAAAAAATTTAAAATTTGAAGGTTAATCTATTAATTATAAATAATAATAAAACAATATATAAATGAGATGAAAAATTTTGTGGTTTGGATTATTTTTTTAATATTTGTAAACAAATCCATATTTAATTTGATTTGTTATGAATTCATTTATTATTAGGATAAATAAATAATAAACGAATTTGGATTCGATTAGATTCGTTTATTAATTCTATTAAACGAATTAAAAGAATCGAATTTGAATCCCAAGATTTTAATTCGTTTAATAAACGAATCGAATCCGAATCCACAAAATTTTAACCCAATTCATTTAGGATTCGATTCGATTCGATTATTCTTTTTGTTACCCCTAAGATTATATGTCCACATAAAAGAATTTTTCTTGAAAGTACAATGGAAACTTTTTAAGAGCTATAATCATACATTCATTTAATTGCAAGTTTAAAAACAATAACTGGAGATATATGTATTTCCTATTTTACCCTTGACACATGGTTTGTTATCATTAAAATTGAAAGACCATATAACTGTATAGGTCCACAATAGTTGATTAACATTCCCAAAACAATTAATTATATGGCTAACACGAAGTTATAGAGTATAATAGAAAATTGATCAATAAGTTAACATTATCATAACGGTAGAGGGATTTCAACTTATTTTAAAATATCATATAGATTTTGCTAAGTTTCACCAAACAAGTGGGGAGTTATGCTCATTTCCCCATATATCCTAAAACATTCAAAAAATTAATATACATATCCTATAAAAAAATCAAATTAATTATTAAAAATACATTAGAATAATAATGTTAAAATTGTAATAAATCAAATAGATAAAAATTAATTACAAAAAAAGAAAAAAAATTAAGAGGTTATTAACTTTCTCTTAATATTGAATGGCAGATATTGAAAAGTGGATGCTTTTGAGTACCACTTTCACTAGTAAAATGAAACAAACGTCAGGATTATTAAAAACCAATGTTTAATGGATCATTCTATGATTTTATGATTGCAGAATTTATACTTAAACTAATTGAATTAAACTTATTTTGTTTATTTTCAATAAAACTTTTTTTCAATTGATAAGTGTTTTCTTGGTTTAAAATTAAAAAAAGAGTAAATTATTTTCATTACAATTCTGTAGAAGCCATTTTGATTTTTCTAACAACTAATAGTTTTATAATAATTTACTTATTTTACCTTTTATTTATTAATTTTGTGTGTAACTTACAAATTTATATTTATCAATATCTTTGAAATTCAATAGGTTTATTCTTACTCAAGTTAACGAAAGACATTTTGAATATATAGTTTATTTTCACTTGATAATAAGATTATAGTATTTCTGAAGCCTTCAGTTAAGTTTGCAGAACCATATGTATTTTCTCTTAAAGTTATGTTAATTTCAAGAAGTAAAATATAAACATAAAAGAAAAATCCATTTAATATATAATAAATAGAGTATGTGTTGGCTACTTGAATTCGAATCTTGCAAGAGGTAACGGCTAAAACATTGATTTGAGATACATAGGTGATAAACATTAAATTTAATTTAGATTTCATATTTGCATTGTATTTTCCATTAAGAGGAAACAATGTCATGGCTATCTTGAACCTAAGTTGATTCGCTAGAAAACATTGGCCATTTTGCCATGCAGATTGAACCTAACAATAAGGTCAAGTAAAATGTAGAAATTAATTGATAAATAATAAATCATTAATATATGTGTTGTTGCTATCTTCTCTGAAGAGTCGTCAACTTAATTTTTAATATTTTCGGGTGTCTTTGAGAGTGATGTGTTGTATCTTTTAAACTGCAGCTGTTATAGAATACAAGTTATAGCTCTGGAGTAGAAATTAAGAAAAAAAATTTACTAAGTTATCAAAATCCAATTACAAGTATTACCAAACACCTTAATAGTTGAGATTTAACAAGTACCTCATACACTCCCAAACGGGCTCTTCATCATTTATATTTATATGATGGCAGCCTCAAATGTTCTAGTTTTGGAAAAAAAATACCTCAACAAAACCTCATGTTCGGGCTGCCAGTCTAAGAAAGGGGATCCAACTACCTTGCAACAGTTGTAAGGTACTACTAATTTAGTGTTTTTGTGATTTCAGTCTTATACCGTTGGATTTGAGGAAAAAGTAGTTTTAACGAATAAGATTTATCTATTTCATTATTAACACTATTCTCTCTAATATTTATTGAAAACTCAAAAAATCAAAGAGTTAAAAGTTTAACACACGAGTCCGGATTGTTTCGAGGATTAATTTCAAGCATGTGAATCACGTTAATTTCACCCAGGTAAAATTGGAAAAACAATTATTTATATATTTTTCTCACTTTTTTTCTCTTTTTTCTTTTTTCTCCATTTTTTCTTCATCTTTGTTTCTAGATTTTAGGGTCTGAATCATTATTGTCGTCTGCCATGGTGCCGTGCACAACCATCCTTGGTCACGGGCTAGCCGATTTATGGCCCCGCGCGGTCTCCTCTGCCATCGGCGACCAAGAAGGCCTTGACCTGCATCCACATTCGCAACAATAAGTTGTCACTGTCAATTTCTAGGTCATCGAGCAAGGCCTCCTATGAGCAGTAGACTTTAGCATCGGATGGAAATTTATGGGCTTGCAAAGTGGACTTCTCGAGTAAGTTGTGTTGAATATGGACAATCTGATTTATTTTTTGTAACCGACTCTGGTCCTTTCTTCTTCCGTTTTGTTTGTATTAGCTTATTGCAATGAGCTCCATGAGCTCCATGAGTGTATGATGAATTTATATAAATATTTTACCCTTAATTATATAATTACTAGTTATTTTTATTTATTATTTTTAATTAATTAAATTATTTTATTGAATAGAGGATTCATCGGGGATTATGGATAAAAAAAGGACATAAGAGAGCTCAATTTTGAAAGCGTTAATTAATTGATTTCAGAAGCAATTAGACATACACGCATGTGAAAGTGAAACTGAGGAAACCGAAGCTAGTAAATTAATTGATCTAGCACATGAAGAAGAATTTAAGCATAACATTGGCTTTAGCTTAGTTAAGTTACACGTGCATGGCATTGTAATATTTGGAAAGCAATTTGAAGGGACCAGCACTTAGCTTTCATAATTGGAAAAGGAATCCTAAACCAATTCTAATGGTGATCAAGTGTGAGAACAAATCAAGAAAAATGCCAAGCCTTTTGGTTTTAGGATTTAAGAGGTGAGGCCCATTTCAAAGATTATAAAAGGGAGTTTTAGTTTTTGGAGAAAAGGCAGCTGTTGGACGGAAACAAAAGGGTGCAGACACAAGGTTGGGAGAGAGTATTCGAAAGAAGCAGCAATTCGGCTACCATGGCTGATTTTGTTTTTTGTGTTAGTCTCAATTCAAGTATATCTGGCTAATTTTTTTATACTAAGGTTAAGGATGAAATCTTATTCAATGAAATAATTATCTTTTTATTTAATTAATTCCTTATATATATTCGTTGATGATTATGGTTTTTATTTCACATGATTAATTGGATGTTAATAAAATATTTTCATCAACTCTGTCATGCATTATTGATTGTTAGGATTTATATGCTTGGATTTATAAAAGTTTATACATGATTGTCTTCGATTTTATGTCTTTCATTAAATTGTTTATATAGAGTGCTTAGGGAAACTTAGACTCTTTGTTTTTCAATATGTTTATATGAGATGCTTAGATGTCATACTATTAAGCAGAAAAAAAAACCTACATAAGATTAATTTTATTTGGGCTTAATTGTTTATATTCATGAAATGGTTGTCACTCTAAAATTGGGGATTAAATAATTAGATAATTACTAGTTGAATAGTGGTAAATTCTAAAACCTTGGTAATTCTTATCTTATTGAATTCTCCTTTATTTTAATTGCTTCCTTAGTTTAATTGGCTTAATTTTCTTAGAAACTCAATTTTGGTAAACTAGGTTAGAATTAATATTAATTTTAGATTTAAATTAGACTTTTCAATTTATAACAATCCATGTGTGATCAACCTCGTTACCACTATTCTATCTTTAGATTCGTGCGCTTGCGAGTATATTAAAATTTTCACAACAATGTGACAAATTTTTTTTTGTTTGAACCATGAGGTGGTTCTGAGTAGGCCCAAACTGTGGGAGGTACCTTTAAGCCCGTACCACAACTCAGACTAATTCTCGTTCGCACCGAGTCGGCTCGTAAGGGGTAAGTGCTGGCTAAAGTGGTGACTCCATACGAGAGCGAGACTTGAACCCCCGACCTCTCTTAAGGAGTGAGAGTGCTAAACCACTCAGACCAACCAACTTTGGTTTGAGTGTGACGGTTTTAGTAGTAGCTGAATTGCAGTGATGGAAGGGGTAATGTAGTGATCATGGAGGCTAGGGTTATTAGTTTTTTCTTTTAATTTGTGATTTTTTCCTTTTTTATTTGAGTGGAAATCGGACAATTTTGGATGAATTTGGTGGCTAGTGGTTAGGGTTCCTTTGTGGGGGAAACAAATCAACTACCATGGGTAAAATGGCCAAATGATACATTAGTGGGCACACCTGATAGAGTTACGGTAAATATTAATGGATTGTCGCGTATAAGAGTATTTTCAAAACAATTGTCATCCACGTGACAAATGTCAAACTAAGGTGTTGTTTGTAATTTAGTTTGAAGTCTGAATTTAAACTTTTTTTTTCAGACATTTGTTTATTTTAGATTTTTTTTTAATTTACCACTTATTGTCAGATAATTTTATCTAAATAGAAAAAGTAAAAAAAGTCCACTTTTATCTTAAGTCTAAAGTTTAAATGGAAAATTTTAATTTCAAATTTCAAAAATACCCTTAACAATTTGTGTATTTCCAATATTGTGTATAAACCTAATATTTTTGTATTATTCTTGAAGTTTTTTTTAATTGATTTAAAGTTTGATTCACATGATCACGTTAACAAAACTGAAATATTGAACAAATCAAATTATGTTCATTATGACAAATTAAAAATAAAAGAACAGTGTTGACTTTATAATAAAAATTGATGTTATAATTACATATTTTATTAAAAATTTAAATTAAGATCAACAATGATAGTATTTTTTTGATACTACGAAACTAATCGACTTCTGAAAATTATAAATTATGAAGAACAAATATATGCATCACTTAAAATGATATTTATGTCAAACTACTAACTTTTAAGTTTTTTTCTTCAGATGCTGAAAAAGAAAAAACAAACATATCATTTAAACTTATTCAGACTTCAGTTAAATTCAAACTTATTTATATTTCAAATAAAAAAATAAACATAACCATTTGAGAGAAATTAACCTTATTTCAAATCTATATAGTTTAATCAACCGTGAGTTTTAAAAATAAGTATTATTTTTTAATATTATATATTTTATTTGAAAAGAATAAAATATTAGTAGTATTTGTTTTATTTAAAAATTAATTTTAATATTATTTAATTTATTTTATTAAATAATATTTAATCATAGGTCTATTATTATATTTATTCTTTTAAAAACGAAATAATATTATATAAAATAAAATCATATTTTAAAAGATCAGTAACTAAAACACATAAACTTTCAAAAATTATTTTATTATATAAAATAAAATCACATTTTGAAAGATCTAGATTACATAAACTTTTAAATAAAGTGTAAATAATAAGGAAAGTAAGAGAGTAAATGAAATTTAACGTCATAAAAGACAAAATTAGTGTTAGGAAAGTAGCAGGGTCCCTAAGAGAGGATGTCTATTTTCAAGATTCAACGTAGGAATTGAAACTAGTTAGACATATCCAAAAGACTCTATAAATTTTACTCTTCTAATATTTATTTGCTTACTTATGCGGTATATAGATGAGTGCAAAAAGATATTGTTCTCTAAAAGACTCTTCAAATAGAAATGAGTTAATATTATTTTAATTAAATAACTGTTTTTTAAAGAAAAAGTCAATAGTAATTAAAGCACATTTATCTTTTTTTTCAACAAAAAGTAATAAAATATAAATTGAAGATGAGAAAATTGAAATATAAGTGTGCAACCCCAGAGGGGTGAATTAGAATTTTAAAATATTATCCTAGCAAATCCACACAACAAGCAATCTAATATCTTAATAAAAATTAAAAGCAATAAGTTCAATAAAAGCACAGTAATTATAGAGTAAGAGAGAAGCGAAACAAACACACGAATTTTTACGTGGTTCGGTAATCCTTGCCTACGTCCACGCCTCCAATCGATCCAAGCTTGAGGATTTCACTATTCAAACCTTTCCAAGGCTTCAATCGATTACAATTGACTTCAAGGTGTCAATGAACCTTTACAACAAAGAGATTATCTCCCAATCTCTTTACTCAAGTGTCTCACACACTGAAACTCTTACAATTGAGATTAATAAATGAGAGTTACAATAAAACTCACTCAATGAGTAGATATTCAAAAATGAAGAACAAGAAATGATTCAATATTTTATGTTTTGCAAGTTGAAGGCTCAAGATATCTTGTGTGCTTTTTTTTTTTTTTTTAGCTTGTTGGAGAGCTTGAAAATGAGTTGGATTTGAGTTCTTATAGTTTGAGCTCAAAAACTAGCCGTTATGAACATTTTGGTCGTAACTAGATTGCCGGTTATGGACATCCGATTAGCCGCTTAATGTTACCGTTACAGCCACAATTTTGAATTTTTGAACATTCGATATGCCGCTTTGTCAAATCTGAATTGCCGCTTATGCTCAGAAGCTTTCTGCCCAATAACCGGATTTCCGTTTATTAGGATCCGGTTATCCACTTTCGATTCAGATAAATTTTGCCCAAAATCCGACTTGCCGGATTTTCACATCCGGTTAGCCGCTTGCTACAGTGACTGCTAGAGTGAAATATTTTTTAATTTTATATTTTGACCCTAAAACTTTATAAAACTATATTATGATCCAAAATGTTATGAAATTTTACAAATAGGTCCGATTTCAAAATTTTTTTCAGAATTTTAAATAAGGCTTTGTCAATCCCAAAACTTTCTGAAATTATGATTTTAACCAAATTATGTGAAATTATAGAATGACCCAAAGTATTTAAATAGTTTGAAATAGGTCCAAATCTGAAATTAAAAAACAATATCAAAAGTTTTAAATTACATTCATTTTAGTTTAAAACACTTTGATTTCATAGCATCATTTTCTTATTATAAAAACACAATCATAAATCTTTGTTTAATCAATACATGTGGTTTGTTATCATCAAAATCAATATCTATAGCTATATAAGCTAACAATCTCTCCATTTTTTATGATGGCAACACACATTACAAAAAATTAATGTAGTTATAAAAAGCTCCCTCTTAATCAATGCATGGTTAAAAAATTTATTTAAAAATAGATTATTTAAAAGCAGACTCCCCCTGCAGACATGCATCCTCCCCCTGGATACATGTATATTTTTATAACACTTTTTATAATACATATTAAATAATTCTCCCCCTTCATCATAAAAAAGAATAAAAGAATAAGAGCTCCCCCAATCAATCATCAATCATCACAATATAAGCACATTAGTTCACAAATATCCATTAAGCATAAGGAAATCCATATAATCCATAACAAACAATCAAAACAAAACCATATCATCCAAAACAAATACATAATCCAAAAGCATAATAACCATCCATAGAGTCAAAAATAAAAGAACATAATACAGCAAATGAAATGTAGGTGTGTCCAAATACAAGAATAAGAAAACTACTCAAGAGGTGAGGATGGAAGTGAAGGAGGTGGATACGGATATGGAATGCCGAAGTGCTTAAACATAAGGCGCTGTCCATGAATGAGCTGTTGCTGCTGCTGAAACACAGTCTGCCGCACCGAGAGTGTTCGCACCTCATCCATAAGCTGCTGAAGAGTAACCTTTGCAGAGGAAGGAGGTTGTAGAGGTGATGAAACGGAGCCAGAGACGCCAGGAGTTGGAGCAATCATAGGATGATCTCGACGTCTACGTTGACCTTGAAATGAGAGTGAGAAAATGGGTACTGATCGGCTGGAACCACAGCATTAAGTGGCCGATCATCACTTGGAGCAAGAAAGATAAACTTGTTCTCAGTGTATTTGACCCAAGTGCCATTCTTCCACTCAAAGCCTAAGTTGAAAATAACCTCATCCCTGATACCCTTAGATGGTCTACACGAAGGTTCTTTAATTGGTACTTCAAAAAATTTTAAGATTCGGGTAATGAAATGACCATAAGGAAGGGAGCGGGTAATCAACTTAGGTATGCTGAGCATGTTTCGGACAATGGTATATCCTAAGTCGACTGGACGATGTCTAAGAATATAATTAAGTAAGGCGACATCCATATGAGAGACCTCATCCAAATGGCTGGATCTAGGAAGGACAATACTCTAAATAAAACAGAGTAAAATCCGGGTTTCAAGATAAAGACATTGGGTGCAAAAATGGATAATACAATCTTCATCGGAAAGGTCGACACAACGACATATATTCTTAATAGCATCTATATAGACATAGTCATCAATATCAGGAGCTTTCCTAGGAGAAAAAATGTCTAGGCCATCATCGAAAGATCCTAGGATGGAGTTTAAATCCGAATCATCAAATTCAATCAAAACTCCTCCAATTGTGGTGATTACTCGATTCTCTTTCTCTGCGGAACAATCCATATTCGAGTAAAATACTTTCACCAAGTCGGGATATACATTTTCCTCAACAACAAGGGTATTAAGCTAACCGACATCTTTCAACAATTGCAATAAAGTACTATTACTAATACTAAAATGATTTAACCAATCTGGTAAAATAAAAAAAGTTGGGAGTACCTCACAAGTCATGAATTGTTGGTGAAAATATTTGGCGAGATGTTTCTGGTTCTGAAAATATGTGGACTCGAAATTGGATTGATTGGCGGTGCCTCTCGCTTCCCGTGGCCGGTCGGTTTGTTGAACCAGCTCCTTGCCTTTTCTTTGAACCGACCGTGAGCTTGACATTTTGATTTTGGTCGATTTGGAGTTAAAACCGACAAAGAGAATGAAGATGATGAAGATTGAAAGTGATTTGGAGAAGTAATTTGATAAAAAAATGGCTTGAGGAGAAGAATTTTAGAGAGAGAAAATGTGCGGTTAAACCCTAGGTTGAGATTCGGATCTAGGGATTTAGATGTTGAAAACGAATTTTGAGTGTGATTTTAGGAATAAGAACACATAGGGATTAGAATTTATGGATTGGATTGCATCAAAACTGAGTAGAAATGGTGGATTTTGGAGTGAAAAATGAGAGAGAGGAACCGATTTTTAGAGAGGGAACATGAACCAGAAGACCAATGAGGAAGAAGGATGAACAGTTAAAATAGCCCTCAAAACTGGCTTGCCGATTTTCACTAACCGGCTAGCTGGTTGTGACCAGAAGCTTTGAAAAATCGAAACCGGCTTGCCAGATGAGTTTAACCAGAAATCCTATTGTGGTCCAGCAAGGGCTTCACACAAATCTGATGTTCCAGATATCAAGAACCGGCTTGCTGGTTGGATCCAGAAGATAGCAAGTGAAAATCGGCTTACTGGTTTTCCTGAACCGGTTGGCCAAATAAGTCCAGAAAGTGAAAAGCGCGAATTCGGTTTGCATAACTGGCTGGCCGGTTTCGAGACAGATTTGAAACTTTACAAATTCGGCTTTCCGGATTGTCTTGAACCAAAAATCCGGTTTTGATCCAGCAAGCTTTTCATGCAAATCCGGCTTTCCGGTTTTGCTAACTGGTAGTTCGGTTTGAGGCAGAAAGTTGCCTCTTGACTTCGGTTTTTCAGATTTTAAGAACCAGTTATCCGGTTTTGAGACAGAGAGAATGCTTAGCAAATCTGGTTTTCTGGATTGATAAATGCAGTTTTCCGGATTGATAAATGCGGTTTTTCGAATGATGACTCGAGAGTAACCAAAGCTAATCCGGCTTACCGGGTGCTAAATTCGGTTATCCGAAACTTGTCTCGAGAGAAATCAATAAGAGAGCGGTTTTCTGGATGAGAAAAACTGATATACCGGTTTAGACTTGAAAATCTATTTGGCTCTAATTGATTTTTGGCAAGCTCTTATACTTGTATTACACACACCATTTTATTTTTGGCTTTAAAAATTGGTTAATTTTAAATCATTTTGAGATTTAAAACTTTTCAATAAGCCATTTAATGCATGAAACATGAAATCATAAAATCATAAAATTACAAGTATATCAAGCTATCTAATTCATGAAGCATAAATCCATATAATAACAGACATATCAGCCATGTAGTAAAACATAAATCAAGATGCAACATTCATCATTCCAAGCTCATGTCTTATCTTTATAAAATGCTCTTCGCTAAGAGGTTTTGTAAAGATATCCGCAAGCTGATTTTCAATAGAAACAAATTTGATTACAACATCTCCTTTTTGAACATGATCTCTAAGGAAATGATGTCTAATTTCTATATGTTTAGTCCTAGAATGTTAAATGAGATTCTTGAAAATATTTATAGCACTAGTATTGTCACATAAGATAGGTATTTGATCAAGCTTAATACCAAAGTCTCTAAAGGTTTGTTTCATCCAAAGAATTTGTACACAACAACTACCTGCAGCAATATATTCTGCCTCGGTAGTTGAAAGCGCAACCGAGGCTTGTTTCTTACTAAACCAAGAGACAAGAGAATGACCTAGGAAGTGACATATTCCACTGGTACTTTTTCTATCAACCTTATACCCAGCAAAATCAGCATCCAAATAACAAGTTAAATCAATATGAGTTCCTCTAGGATGCCAAAGACCAAGATTAATAGTGCCAATTAAATATCGAAAAATGCGTTTGACAGCAAGCATGTAAGACTCTTTAGGACAAGATTGAAATCTAGCATATAAGCATACACTAAACATAATATCAGGCCTACTAGCAGTCAAGTAGAGTAAGGATCTGATCATACCTCGATATGTCTTGATATCAACTTCTTTACCTTTCTCATTTTTGTCCAGCTTTATAGTAGTACTCATGGGAGTGCTTGCCGTTCCATTATCACAGCCAAATCTTTTGAGTAGATCTTTTACGTACTTGGCTTGGTTTATGAAAATTCCTTCCTCGTTTTGTTTGATTTGAAGTCCAAGGAAGTACTTCAACTTTCCCATTATACTCATCTCAAACTCTTGGCTCATACATAATGAAAAAGGTTTACACAACAACTCATTAGTAGAACAAAAAATAATATAATCAATATAAATTTGAACAATAAGTATGTCTTGGTTCTTATGCTTAACAAAAAGAGTCGTGTCCGCTTTTCCCATCGAAAAATCATTATCCAACAAGAAGTTTTTAAGCCTATCATACCAAGCTCTAGGTGCTTGTTTTAAACCATACAAAGCCTTGGATAACTTATACACATGATCTGGAAATTCTTCATTTTCAAAACCGGGAGGTTGTTTCACATAAACTTCCTCCATAATATATCTATTTAAGAAAGCACTTTTGACATTCATTTGATATAAAATAAAATCCTTATGGCATGCATATGCTAATAACATCCTAATGGATTCTAACCTTGCTACAGGTGCAAAAGTTTCATCAAAATCAATTCCTTCTTCTTGGTTGTAACCTTAAGCTACTAATCTAGCTTTATTTCTTACAACCATACCAGATTCATCCATTTTATTTTTTTAAATACCCATTTAGTGCCTATAATGGATTGATGTTCTGGATTAGGAACTAACTCCCACACATTATTTCTCTCAAATTAATTCAACTCCTCTTGCATTACCATAATCCAAGATTCATCATTTTCCGCATCCGCAAAGGATTTTGGTTCAATTTGAGAAATAAATGCAGCATGCTCACATGTGCTCCTAAGAGATGATCTAGTGGTAACACCTCGTGAGGGATCTCCTAAAATTACATCCTTAGGGTGAGAGGAAACATACCTCCACTCCTTGGGGAGTGTTTGAGAAGTACCTTCATTTTGCTCTACATTTGGTTTTTCATGATGTTCCTCTTAAATTACATGTGGTGCGTCTTCTTGGTTGTCATTTGATGATTCTTCTTGTTGTTCTTCTTCTGCATTATCATCAACAATGACTTTCTCCGTAGAGGAGAGGTTAGACTCATCAAAAGTAACATGCATAGATTTTTCCACAACTAAAGTTTTTTTGTTATAAACTCTATAGGCTTTGCTTGAATTTAAATAACCAAGAAAAATACCAATATTAGATTTTGGATCAAATTTACCAAGATTATCTTTTGTGTTCAAAACAAAACATTTGCATCCAAAAACTTTAAAATAACCAATGTTGGGTTTTCTATCTTTCCAAAACTCATATGAAGTTTTATTAAGATTAGGTCTAATCAATACCCAATTTAAAATATAACAAGCGGTGTTGAGGGCTTCGGCCCAAAAATACATAGGCAAAGAATTTTCATTCAACATGGTCCTAGCCATTTCTTGTATAGACCTATTCTTTCTTTTTATTACTTCATTTTGTTGTGGAGTCCTAGGTGATGAAAATTGATGCTCAATGCCAAAGTCATTACAAAAATTTTCAAATGCATGATTTTCAAATTCTCCACCATGATCACTTCTAATACAAGTAATAGAATAACTTTTTTCATTTTGAACCTTTTTATAGAAAAATGCATCAATGGCATCATCCTTATTGGCTAAGAACAATACCCATGTGTATCTAAAATAATCATCCACAATTGTGAATGCATAATATTTACCACTTAAACTAGCATATCTAGAAGGTCCAAACAAATCTATATCAAGCAATTGAAGTGGTTTTGAAGTAGAGACATGATTCTTACTTTTGAAGGAAGTCTTGATTTGTTTTCCAAATTGGCATGCTTCACAAATTCTATCTTTTTGAAAACTGATTTTTGGAAGACCTTTAACTAAATCATTTTTCACAATTTTTGAAATCAAATCCATGCTTGCATGACCTAATCTTTTATGCCCAACCAACCATCATCATGCAATGTGGAGAGACATTTATCATGTAATGATGCACAATTTATATTAATGGTATAGACATTAACACATCTATTTCCTACAAACAAGACTTTCCTATCACATGCATTCTCAATAACATATTTTGATTCATCAAAGATAACTCTATATCCTTTATCAGATAATTGACTGATACTAAGCAAATTGTGTTTCAAGTTTTTAACCAAACACACATTTTCAATGAGAGTAGAGGATACATTACCGACATTTCCAATCCTAATGATTTTTCCTTTTGAATTATCTCCAAACGATACATCTCCACTATTTTCGATCTTAGTGAAACTTAAAAACCAAGAATAATTCCCTGTCATGTATCTTGAACAACCGTTGTCCAAGTATCACTTATTATTCTTCTTCTTCAAGCCCTGTAGAGAAAATCTCAAGTTTTAGGTACCCAAACCTTTTTGGGTCCTTGAGAGTTAGCAATGGTTCCTTTCGCAACCCAAACACATTTCACACCATAATATGCATTTCTCTTCACTGCACATCTATTTTTCATATGACCATCTTGATTGCAATAATGGCAAACAATTTGATTGTTAATAGATGTAATCTTTATAAAATAGCTCTTGTAAAATTTTTGTTTCAAATTTGGTTTATAACCAATGCCACTTTTGTTAAATACACATTTTTGTGAGTTTAGCAAATTGTCCAATATCTTTTGCCCATTTGTGAATTTTATTACAATTTCATTTAATTCATTACTCTTTTTTCTAAGCATTTCATTTTCATTTTACAAGTCATTTATGTGTGACTCTAAGTGCTCATGTCAAGTGCTAGAATTCTAAAATAATGCTATGCTATCATGCAATGTTTTATTTTCTAATTTTAGGTATGTAATCTTTGCACTAAATGATTCATTTCATTTTTAAGCTCTATCATCTTCTTTTTAAGACGTATATTCTTTTTACCAATCGTCATCAGCTCATAATACAAATCCTTAAAGGCATCATGTAATTCATCATATGTAGGAAGAACTTACCTCATCAAGTTTATCACATGATTCTTCCCCAGCGGCCATGAGAGCTAAGTTTTTCATTTCTTGTTGTTCATCCTCATCACTTGTTTCCTCGTCGCTATCATCCCATGTGGCCACCATAGCTTTCTTCTTGAGTTTGTTGAGAAGAGGACATTCCGGTCGTATGTGTCCGGCCTTCTTGCATTCATAACAAGTGATTGGCTCATTCTTCTCCTTCTTATTCTTGTAACCTCTGAACTTTCTCTGCTCATTATTCTTTTTGTAAAATTTTCTGAATTTTTTAGCCAAAATAGCCAACTCCTCATCATCCATTTCGCTTCCTTATCACTTTCACGCTTTGAAGCCTTGAGAGCAATGTTTTTCTTTTTTTCCTTATGCCCTTTTTCAGCTGCCAAATCTTCTTCATATGAAATGAGAAAACCAATTAAATCATCAATAGGTAATACATTTAAATCCTTTACTTCCTCAATGGCAGTCCTTTTTTGTCTCCATTCCTTAGGTAGTGACCTAATGATTTTCTTGACTTTTTCGCTATTTGAAAAAGTCTTCCCTAGAGCTCCTAGAGTGTTCAATATGTCCGTATATCTAGTGTACATAGAGTACACATTTTCATTTTGTTCCATTTGGAACAATTCATATTGTCGAGTGTACATACTTATTTTAGATTCTTTCACTTGGTTTGTGCCTTCATAGACAACCTCAAGTTTGTGCTTTCATAGACAACCTCAAGTTTATACCAAATCTCATTAGTATTTTCGCAACTAGACACTCTATGAAACTCTTTCTTATCTAGTGTACAAAACAAAGCATTCATGGCCTTGGAGTTTAGAAAGGCTTTTCTCTTTTCGAATTCATTCCAATCTCGTGAAGGTTTTAGAATATCTTCTTCGACTTCATTTTTAGTCAAAGGTATGAAAGGACCATCATTAACAATTTCCCAAATCTCATAATCTAAAGCTTGCAAGCAAATTCGCATCCTAGTTTTCCAATATGGGTAATCATTTCCATCAAAGTAAGGTGGTCTAGTCGTGGACTGTCCTTCCCTAAATGTGGAATCATTTTGAGTTACCATTGATCTTTAGCTCTAGACAGTTAAGTCTAAATAAGAGCACCTTACTCTGATACCAAATGAAATATAAGTGTGCAACCTAAGAGGGGGTGAATTGGAATTTTAAAAAATTATCCTAGTAAATCCACACAACAAGCAATCTAATGTCTTAATAAAAATTGAAAGCAATAAATTCAATAAAAGCACAATAATTAAAGAGTAAGAGAGAAGAGAAACAAACACACGAATTTTTACGTGGTTTGGTAATCCCCGCCTACGTCCACGCCTCCAAGCGTTCCAAGCCTTTCTAAGGCTTCAACCGATTACAATTGACTTCAAGGTGCCAATGAACCTTTACAATAAAGAGATTATCTCCTAATCTCTTTACTCAAGTGTCTCACACACTCAAACTCTTACAATTGAGATTAATAAATGCGAGTTACAATAAAACTCACTCAATGAGTAGATATTCAAAAAAGAAGAACAAGAAATGATTCAATGTTTTGTGTTTTGCAAGTTGAAGGCTCAAGATATCTCGTGTGCTTTTTGTTTTTTTGCTTGTTGGAGAGCTTGAAAATGAGTTAGATTTGAGTTCTTGTAGTTTAAGCTCAAAAACTAGCCGTTATGCACATTTTGGTTGTAATCGGATTGCCGGTTATGGACATCCGGTTAACCGCTTAATGTTACCATTACAGCCATAATTTTGAATTTTTGAACATCGGACATGCCGCTTTGTTAAATTTGGATTGCCGCTTATGCTCAGAAGCTTTCTGCCCAAAAACCGGATTTCTGTTTATCAAAATCCGGCTCTAGCTGCTTTCGATTTGGATAAATTCTGCCCAAAATCTGGCTTGCCGGATTTTCACATCCGGTTAGCCGCTTACTATAGTGACTGCTAGAGTGAAATATTTTTTAATTTTATATTTTGACCCCAAAACTTTATATAAGACTATATTATGACCTAAAATATTATGAAATTTTACAAATAGGTCCAATTTCAGAATTTTAAATAATGCTTTGTCAATTCCAAAAATTTCTGAAATTACGATTTTACCCAAACTATGTGAAATTATAGAATGACCCAAGATATTTAAATAGTTTCAAATAGGTCCAAATCCGAAATTCAAAGATAATATCAAAGGTTTTAAAATACATTCATTTTAGTTTAAAACACTTTGATTTCATAGCATCATTTTCTTATTATAAAAACACAATTTATAAATCTTTGTTTAATCAAAACATGTGGTTTATGATCATCAAAATCAATATCTATAGCTATATAAGCTAACAAAAATAACTCTTCAAATTTGAAGAGAGAAGATTATTTCTTATTTAAAGAATCTTAATTGGAGTGTCTTTTGGAATCTTAAATGTTGATGTAACTCTTCAAATAAGTAATAAAATCTTATTTGAAAAGTTTTTTGGTGATATTCTTACAGGCAAACTGATTAACTAGACTTGTGACTACATTTTACTTATAGAATATACTATATTTAGTTTACTTTAAGTTTATTTTTTACGTAAAACTTGATAAAGTACTTTAATTACTAAATTTTCAAAACAAAATTAAATTTCGTTAATAATATTGAGCATTTCATTAAGCATTTTAGGTAAAAAAAAAAAAAAGAAGTAGTTATGTGATATTATCCAATGAGTTAAATAGTTGTGATAAAATTCGATGTTGAGAGTAGTAGTGCATACTTACTCATAAGTGAGCATTCAAGTAATAATTGCCCATAAATGAATAATCAGTAATTGTTGGCTTACAAATTTATTTTACAAATAATTATTAATTTCCATCAAAAGATTTGTATTATCCTAACTACAGAAAAATGCAATAAATTAATGGCATTAGAACTATAAAAAAATCTATTATTTGTGAATATTAATATATCTAATAATAATTAATTAAGTTGTAAAAAATATTTGATAAATTAATAATATAGATTATTAATTTATGAAAAAATTTCTTATTTTTAGAAAATATGATCATATTATATTATTTATTTACCTTGATTTAGTATTTATTATATTTTATTTGAATAGCAAATAATTGTCTTACATTGGTAATAATCATATTATCGTGGACTATTTATTTTTCTATGTTAAAGACAATATATAGAGCTCATTCGTGCTTGTCGCAAAATGGCAATGTAAATTAAAATTTTGAATTACAAAAGGAGTTACAAATTGATGTGGGAATAAATGAATAAAATCAATAATGAAAAAAATTACATTTTGGGTGTAGTATACAAAATTAATTCGAAATAAAAATTAATTCAAGTGCAACAAACTTTTTCTTTATAGATATATTAGAAATTATTAATACGATCGTGCAAATGATTCGGTGTCATTCCATATATGTATTTGATGATATAATTAATCAATATAAATTGCATTAAATATTGTAAGATTACTTGATTTTGATATAATCAAATATAAAAATATAAAAAAAGGGGTATGTGAATGGAATTGTGCCATCTATTCGTGTGTAAAATGAATAAGTAATGATATGGCCACAAACTCTTGTACAAACTAATGTGACATTAATTCATTGGTTGAATTAAATATCTTTTGACCCACATGATTTATTTATCTTATTTTATATTTTCATTCAACCAATAAATTAATGTTATATCAGTTTGTATAAGATAAGTTTGCACAAGAGTTTGTGGCTATATCATCACTCAAAATGAATAGATAGCTTTTTAAGAATATAATAGTTTTTTTATTAGATATGGATAGTATTTTAAAAATATAATATTTTTTTATTAGATATGGAAGGTGGCTACGCCCTTAGTCATTAGGTCCAATCAAAGCACAACCGACCAAGGCTGACCCGAAATTTTTTATCCACCTTACGAATTATCCTTATCCCATAAATATAGTAAAGGCTTTGTAAATTAACACCCGATATATTGATAACTTTGATCAAATAATAATTTTTTTTTTATCAATCCCAACTTATGATCAATGCGGTAAATCACTAAGATATTAATTTTTTTTAATTTCTATTTCCTATAAGTCTAACTTCTTATATAAATTAACAATTATATCATTGAAACTAAATTTATATGATATGTTTATATGATTTTTGTAAAATATGTTCTTAATGTTGCTTGCTTCCTTTTTTAAATTGATTTGGATTTGGATTTCATCTTTTTGTTATGCACAAAGGGATTTTAGTTAATATTATTATTATATACAAGAAATTATTTAATTTCAATATCACTTTCAATGGCTTTTTCCACGACACAAGTTCTATAATAAAACTATCATCTTTAGCATGAAAAAATAAAAATTATATAATAATAATAGCATTACCAATGCGGCAACTAACTACTATTCAAATAAAACATTGCAAAAATGAAATCAAGGTAAATCAATTCTTTAAACATAATCATATTTTCTAAAATAAAGAATATATTCATAAATTAATAATTTATTAATATTTTGATTAATTAATATTCACTAAATTAATAAACTTTACATGGTCCAAAACTATTTTTTTATCGAGATTCTATTATGAGTTGAAAATCATGAGATTGGATAATTTTGTTATAAAATAATCCTTATGTGTATGCTATCAAAAAGTAGAGGTGGGTAAAAATGATGGGCCCACCAATGTAATCCTAAACATTGGCAAAATTCTATCCAGGAACCCTGGGATTAGTTTTTTAAGTTAAAATTTTATCCTATATTGTTTATGGGATTGAAAGATAAATTCCCAGTTTCACTTTAGTACTAAATCTTTGCCCAAATCTCTCATTCTCATTACCAAAATTTCCTCTGTTTATGTAGTAAGACTAATTAAATCTTCACATAAAATTTTTTGTTAAATATCTTTTCTATCCCTCAGTTTTTTTTTGGATCATAATCTCTTTATTTAATAGTATGGATATTCATATTTATATGGTAGTCGAGTGTTTCTTAGTTTCTATTGATTTTAATGTGCATAAATTAATTTTGAAGGGTAACGCATGGTGCTGTGTGGATATACTCACAAAATAATATATAGATTTTCAAATTTTAATGATTGGTAATTTGGTATGCTGAATTAATTCATCCAAATTTATTATAAATTTAGTAAGAATCATTTTTTCTTTACTAAGAAACTGATATTTTATAAGATTCTTAGAATTGGGCTAATAACTTATTCATATGGAAAGTGTCTTGATTTTGTTCCTTATCTGCGTAATTGTAATTCTCCATGTTAATGATCTATTTTCACTTATTGTGATATTCATAAATATGGTTGTTGAACCTTAAAGGCTTTACAAGTCATTTCTTAAAGAAATTGATGAATTGAATGAGATTAAAATGAATCAAAGCAGCAAACATTGATCCTAAAATAAAGAACAAATTGAACAACACAGTTTCACATAGCTAAGTTAAGAAGGAAAAATCTACTCACATTATTGATTAAAATAATCAAGACACAAGTTGGATTTTAGAAAGGGATTCTATATATCACAAAGAAAACAAACTCTATGCAAAATGAGTAACAAATGAAGAAGAAAATGGATCGACATCAAGTATTGTTCATCAAGCCTTTCTATTATGAAATTTTGCTAGTAAGCATAAAATATCAAGAAGACCCCTTTTACTAAAGTCAATCTACACAAAAGCTTATAGCTTCCTTCCAATTTGTATTTAAGTCACTAAAGTCAAAAGCTTATATCTTCACATTCTCCACCTTGTAGACTTGATTCGGTTGATCGTTTCAATAAAGTGGATTTAAAAACATTCATGCACGCAGCTTAACAACTAGAACCATTTCTAACACTAATAAAGTTCACACAAAACTTGAATTTGGCTGTTGGAATCATCTTTATCAACATGTCAGCAGGGATGACATGTGTATAGATCTTTGTCACTACAACATACTCCTTTGTAACCTCATCCATGATAAAAATGTAACTTAACATCAATATGCTTGGTCCTTTCATGATATGATTCTTCATAAGCTGAATAGAACTTTGTTATCACAAAAGGTATGAACTGCCTTTGCTTTAAGCAAAGCTCATTAAATGCCTTTTAAGCAAATGGACTCTTTCACAACCTCTGTTGCTGTAACTAATTCTTCTTTAATAGATGACAGAGCCACTATAGGCTGTAAAGTTGCTTTCCAACTTACAAAGTAGCTGTCAAATATAAATAGATATCTAGAAATTGACTTCCTTCTATCCAAGTCTCCTGCAAAATCAAAGTCCATATAGCCACTGACATAACGGACTTCTCACTTTAGATTTCCCCTACATCAAAAATGTTACACCCCAAAAAGCTCAAGAGGAATTTGGGGTGTTACATTTGTAGTATCAGAGCGAAGGTTATAAGATTTTGTAGACATTTAAGGTCAATGATCAATAGCTTAGGATTGAAATTCCATAGAGGTCTTGCCCATTTTTAGGATTATAATGACTAATGATAGGTAAAATAGAGAGCTAACTATAGATATGTCGGAAAAGTTGTTGTCATTGATTGATTTGTATGAATGATTGCAACGTTTCACATTTTTGCTCTTGTTGGAGAGTTGACTTTCAAGTCATTGATTTTGCTTATATCTATGTATATAATTTTAGCTATATTTTGAAAGAAATGCTTATGGAGCTTGCTTGTATGTATATACTTGATGACCAATAGGATAATGCTACCTAGAAATGATATCAGTCGAACTCTACCACATGAGAGTGATAGAGTGACTCGTAGGGTAACTAGCCCTCGGACTAGGGGTGTTACTAGTATTGTCCAACGTACTACTGTGGTGGACGAGGTTGAGACGCGTAATCCTTAAGGTGCAGGTCTTTCTCAAAATGTAAGAGGTGAAGGGAAGATTGTTGTAGGCAATCAAGCGATCGTGACATTAGAATAGTTCCAAAAATTAGGACCACCAGTATTTTGAGGGTCTACCACAGATCCCTTAGTAATAGAGGCATGGTTAAAGCAAATACAAAAGGTACTGGATGTAGTTAGTTGTATTGATGAGTAAATACTGGGTTCGCTACTTTTTTCCTTAAGGGTAAGGCTAATCATTGGTAGGAGACCAAGGCTCATTTATTGAAAAGGTTGATCACATGGAAGATGTTTGTTAATACCTTATGAGAAGTATTTTCCTCGAAGTCTTTCCAACTAGAAAAAGAGGCAGTTCCTAGATCTAATTCAAGGGAACAAAATGGTGGCTGAGTATGAGGATAGGTTCAATGCCTTATCCCGTTTCGTTCCTACCTTAGTTGACACAGAGGAGAAGAGATGTAGACATTTTCTTAAGGGATTGCACCCATCCATCTAGGATCCTTTAGAGGATCATAGGTGTAGACATTTTCTTGAGGGATTGCACCTGTCCATATTATAAAAACTTGGTGGATAGGGCTACTAACAAAAAGATGCGCCTAAATGAGTCACAGAAGAGACGGGATCGATGGAACTAGCTAGGTCAACAGAGGGGCGCCCAGAGCAAAGGCCTAAACAATAAGGGTCCTTAGACTCAAAGGAATTTTAATGATGCTAATAAGGGTGAACAAATGGGTATAGACAGTCCTTCATTTCAAAAGAATTTTCCTCCTTGTTCTCGATGTGGAAGACTATATCAGGGTGAATGTTACATAAATATTGGTGCTTGCTTTAATTCTGTACAAATTGGCCACATGGTTAAAGGTTGTCCTAAGAGGCATGAGAACACTAGTAGTGCTCAAGTTGAGGAAGGTCTAAGGAAGAAACGAAGAGCTTAGGGTCGAGTCTTTGTAATGACGAAGCAAGATACTAAGGCATCTAATGATGTTGTGACAAACACACTATCCCTGTTTTCTAGATATGCTAAAGTATGGTTTGATTCTAGTGCAACTCATTCCTTCATATCAATTGCATTTGCTTATCATGTGAATAGAAATGCCTCTTGTTTGTTACTTAACTGTTGCAACTCCTATAGGTGATAACATGATTGTAAATTAGGTATATAAGTGTTGTTTGATTAGTTTTGGGGATATAAACTTTTATGTTGATTTGTTACCAATTGTGATGCATGACTTTGATGTTATTTTGGGTATAGATTAGTTAACAACTTATCATGCTAATATTGATTGTTTCTCTAAGGAAATTGTTTTTAAAGTTCCTGGAGAAACAAAATTTCAATTTCGAGACAACCGTAAAAATTATGAGGTGTTGATATTTGTACTTAAGTCTAATAAGATGTTGGCAAAAGGATATGAGGGCTTTTTAGCTTATATAATGAACAATAATAATGGCGAGGTTTCCCTTAGGGATATTCAAGCGGTTAGGGATTTTTTGAATGTACTTCCAGAAAAATTGCTTGCTTTACCTCCTAACTGAGAAATCAAAGTTTCTATTGATTTATGTCTGGCACTGAACCTATCTCCAAAGCACTTTACCATATGGCACCTCTTAAGTTGAAGGAATTAAAAGTTCAATTGTAAAATCTTCTTGATAAAGGTTTTATTTGCCCTAGTGTATATGTCATGACCTAACCTAGACCAAGCAAGATATTATCCGCTTTGGGTCTTAACAAGGCCCTCACGGCTTTATTTCTGGGGCAACATACACCCCAAAACGGGTTTTGTAAATTAAGTTGTGGATCACCCTTTATAAACCTAGCATTTCTCCCGTACTTTACATGTCGTATTCGCCTAGGGTGTTACATACACTGCCTTTAGGGACTCAGTGTCCTCGTTGAGGTTTGCTCCACCATCACTCAAGCTGACACATAGAGCCGTTTTAATACCATTTCTCATGACCTAACCCAAATCTGACAAGATGTTGTCCGATTTGGGCCTTAACAAGGCCTGCACAATTTTATTTTTGGGGCGCCCATAACCTTTAAACGCATTTTGCCAATTAAAGTGTAGATCACCCCTTATAAAGCCAGTGTTTTGCCAATCTAGGATTCACCTAAGGTGTTACATACACCTATTTAAAGACTCAGCATCCTTGCGAGGTTTGCCCCACTATCGCTCAAGAGAACCCGCAGAGCCACTCTGATACCATAAATGTTGCACCCCAAATTCACCCAAAAAACTTAAGAGGATTTTAGAATGAAATCTTTTAACATTAATCTTATAACTTATCCCAAATAAAGTCAATGTTGTCTATAGACAATGCATCTTGTCCAAGATAATAAATAACTTAATAATCCTCCAAAATAAAAACTAGCTCTAGGCAATAATCAAAGTAGCTACAATTAATTCATTTAGAAAATGCCAAAGTTTTTCAGCTAACAAATCCTCTTTTCTAGACTAAAAGCCCACATCTCTAAAATCAATCTATAAAATGTTAGAGACGAGTGGTGAGCCATCAACTCGGTTAGCAAATATATGCATAAGGTTTACTAATATGAAAAAGTATATAATCATTATTATGAAATATCATTAGTTCAGAAATTGTAATTATTTTATAATCATATGTGTGCGGTAAAACTCATAATCAATTAAATTATAACGTAGTAATCATTTTTAATAAATAACCAAGTAAGAAATCTTTTATTAACAAAACCTTACTTTTGATCAATTTGCTCATGCTACATAGTGTCATTTGTATCCCCGGTGACCTCATCAATAGTTCAATATGTCACCTCTGGTGACCTGGCCAATAGTTCAATTAGGGTACTTTACCTTGCAATAATCGTCAATAGGTGCATACAATACAACTAGTTGTTCAATAATTTCAATAACAATAACTATGGACAGTGAGCCAAAACCTTAAAAAATAGTTTCCAATCTTTCAATATCAATCATCGTCTACTATTTCGACAAAACACTTATTGAATTGGAAAAGCATTACAAATATTTTTCAGGAAGACATTTTATAGAAAAATAGGTATTTTAAAGTTATTTTTAAAACTAATTTAAGAAAAACGTTGTAAAATAATTTCAAAACCATAACTTACCAATCCATTTGAACAACATTATTCTATTCATAAATATTTACATATATACTTATAATAAACATTATGCATGAATTCACTTATCTCAATCCAAAGCAATCAACAATAACCCTAATCACACAAGCTCACTCTTGGCCTATAATTATCAACACAATATTCTTATCAATATCTTATTTGATCTAGATAGAAAAATCGAAAAATACTTAAATCATGGAACCTTACTTAAGCACATCAATTCACTGACTATAGTAGACCGCCATACAGGAGCTGATTTCTATCAAGTTATAAATATGTCAGAAAATCATAAATATCACAAAAAGCTACTGTGAATATATTGGCATTCAATACAAAATTAACAAGATTAATTAGAGTTCATAATCATCTTCAAAAATTGCTTTCCCATAAAAACATCAAATTGTCCAGTAACGATATAAATAAAGGACTATTGTTTCAAAAATTCATAACCTTAGTTACAAATGTCCAAAAATAGCAATTCTAGTTTTGAAAATTAGGGAAAACAATATGGAATCATATTTAAAACTTACAAGACATTTACTAATGAAAAACTAGCCCAAACTGACCTAAAGATCAACCCTCGCAATTCTGGAAAAATAGTTTCCAAGATTGTGGCAGTCCAACTCTGTGATTTTTAGTAATTTTTATATAAAACCAAAAATTATGAAATTAAAAAAATCTAGGCATACATATTTATAGTACTAAAAATTCCCAAAATTTTCAAAAGTCATTTGGGTTATGAAATCAATTATTGAAATGGGAATTATTGCTGAAAATTTAAATTTTCTAGCACCAGTGTGCTAATTTCAAAAATAAAAAATATACAATGAGTTTTTGAACAATAAACATATGGATAGAAAGATAAGGATGTTTAGTTTAATAATCTATAAACTTTATGTATGAAACTCAATGAAAACAATAGTTGTATTAAGTTCAATCTATATTTTTCATAGTTTTGAGGATAGCATAATAGCACTACTTCAAATTAATAACACATAAATCAATACATGATCATGCTTTTTACAATTTTATTAATGTGAAAGACTTAAAATCATTCAATCAATCACATAGAATCACAAATACAATCAAAGGTTTATAAGCTATTTCCTACCGTTAAGACCAAAACAAAGTTCAAGAACTCTTTTAATGGAAAACACATCTTATTCGAAAACATGAATTTCCTCTTATGTTGGCTCTTGTATTCTTTTCTTTACTAGCGTCTAGGGTTTTGAGAAACAAAATAATATAGAGGAGATTTTTACAGGCCAAGCCTTTTTAAAACCCTTACCCATTAAGGAATTTATTTCCTTTTAAAATAAGGTATTTAATAAATAAAAAGATTAAATGATTTGAAATTTAAAAAAATAAAATAAAATACAATAGAATGCTCTTGAATACATTAACCCAAAATAGCATATTCTATAAAAAAGATATATAGTAGTAATAATAATAATAATATAACAAAATCAATAGGTGTTACAATTTCTCCCCCCTAAAGAGAAATTTCGTCCCCGAAATTTAGAACCTCACCTTGTTCCTTAAAAAGTTGAGGGCACTTTTCCTTAATCTCTATCTCTTATTCCCAAGTAGTTTCCTCTATAGAATGATTCGCCCAACAAACTTTCACTAGTCAAATGGCTCTTCTTATTAAAGCTTGTTCATTCCTGTCCATGATCTCTATTGGTTGCTTCTCGTGCAACATATCATTAGAGATCTAAATAGGTTGGTAATCTAAGACAAAAAGGATCAACCATGTACTTCCTCAATACAGACACATAGAACACATCGTGAAGTCTTAAAAAGCTTGTTGGCAAGGCCACTCAATATGCCATTGTGCCAATTCTCCTTAGAATCTCACAATAACCCAGGGCTCAGTTTACCTGTCTTCGCAAAGCAAAAAACTCCTTTCCAATGTAAGACTTTCAAGAAAACATAATCTCTAACTTGGAACTCCAGATCATGTCTACATCGATCAGCATAACTCTTCTGCTTACTTTGATCTGTACAGAGACGCTCTCATATCATTTGATTTTGTCTGTAGTAATCTGAACTAATTCTAGCCCCAATAGTTTTTTTTCACCAACTTTATCCCAACAAATAGGCGACTTATATTTCTGCTCATATAAAGCTTCAAAATGTGCCAGGCCTATACTAGAGTGGCGGCTATTATTATAGGCAAATTACACTAATGACAAATGCTCTTCCCAATTACCTTTTAGATCCAACATACAAGCTCGTAACATGTCCTCAAGAGTTTGGATGAAAGGTAGCACTAAACCTTAACTTTGTTCTAAATTCCTTCTGCAAACTACCCCAAAAAATAGAGGTGAATCGTGGATCCCTATCCGAGACAATGAACACTGGCACGCCATGTAATATCACTATCTTATTTATAAATAAGCTGCCTAGCATCCAGAACTTGTCAGTGTTCTTCATTGGCAATAAGTGCACTGACTTGGTTAATTGGTCTATAATAACCCATATCGAGTCGTAACGTTTCCTTGAGCAAGGCAATCCACTCAAAAAAATCCATGGTAATATGCTCCCACTTCCACTATGGAGTAGGGAGACTGAAGAGACTCAATAATTGTTTAATGCTTAATCTTCACTTGCTGATATACTAAGCATTCAAAACATAATCAACAGTATCACCCTTTATATTTCTACACTAGAAATTTTACTTCAAGTAATGATACATTTCTGTACTACCAAGATGAACATTCAAACTTGAGTTGTGGTCCTCTCACATAATCTCTTTTTTTAACCCACCCTCTACTGGTACATAAAGTCTTTGTCTAAACCATAGAATACCATTTTCATCAAGTCTGATCTCAAAACGTCCAGCCTTCATTGCCTTAAAAGTTTTTCAAAAATATAGATCCTCACAATGTGCGGCATTACTCGTATCAATCAATGTAGGTTGAACCCTCAAATGAGAAAAAAAACCTTAATTTGCCCATATAAAATAACCTCAATACCTATCCTCTTCAAATCCTCTAGTATGTGACTTTGAGTAGTAATTATATGTGCCAAGCAACTCAATGACTTCTTACTAAGAGCATCAGCCACTACATTTGCCTTACCAAAGTGATAATTAATCGAACAATCATAATCTTTCACCAACTCTAACCATCTACTCTACCTTAAATTTATTTCTTTTTTAGTGAATAAGTACTTTAAATTCTTGTGATCTATAAAGATTTCACAAGTTTCACCATAAAGATAATGTCCTAGATCTTTAAAGCAAAGACTACAACAACTAATTCTAAGTCATAAGTGGGATAATTTTGCTCGTAACTCTTTAATTTTCGAGATGCATATGCAACTACCTTACCATGTTGCATTAATACACATCCCAATCCCTTTCTAATAGCATCATTATAAATGACATAGCTACCACTACTAGAATGAACTGTCAAAATAAGAGCATAAATCAATCTATTCTTTAATTCTTTGAAACTCTTCTCACATTCATCATTCCATTCAAACTTGACGTTCTTCCTAGTCAACTATGTTAATGGAGCTACAAGACTAGAGAATCCATTCACAAATCGTCTATAATAGCCAGCCAAACCCAGAAAGCTTCTAATCTCAATAATATTAACTAGTTTCGGCCAATTTACTATGGCCTCAACCTTGGCTGGATCAATAGAAATGCCCTCCTTAGTAACCACATGCCCTAGAAAAACTACTCAGTCGAGCCGGAATTACACTTTTTAAACTTTGCATCAAGCTCCCTTAAATGTTCCTCATGCTCCTCTATGGTTTTAGAGTATACAAAAAGTCATCGATAAAAACAATGACAAATTGATCAAGAAAATGCTGGAAGTCTTTATCGATCAAGTCCATAAAGGCTGCTGGAGCATTGGTTAGCCCAAAAGGCATCACAAAGAACTCATAATGCCCATACCTTGTTCGGAACGTTGTCTTAGGCAAATCTTCATTCTTCACTTTTAGCTGATGATATCTAAATCATAGATCGATTTTGGAAAATATTACTACACTTTGTAGTTGATCAAAAATATCATCAATGTGGGGAAGAGGTATTTGTTCGTGATGTTAACTATATTTATTTGTCGGTAATCAATGCATAAGCACATAGAACTATCTTTCTTCTTCAGAAACAATACTGAAGCTCCCAAGGAGATACTTTAACACCCTAAGTAAATACTACATAGGTAAAGCACGAGAGAGATTATGAATTTATAAAGGGTGATCCACACCTTAATTAGAAAGAAACATTTTTGGGTGTATGATGCCTAAAAAATAAAGTCGTTTAGGCTCTGTTAAGGCCTAAAGCAAACAATATCTTGTTAGGTTTGAGTTAGGTCATGAAAGATGGTATTAAAGTGGCTCCGCATATCCTCTTGAGTGATAATGTTGCAAACCTCAGCAAGGGCGCTAAGTCCCTAACAGGGGTGTATGTGACACTCTAGGCGAATCCCATATAAAAAAACACGAGAGAGATATTGGGTTTACAAAGGCTGATCAATACTTTAATTGGTAAGATGTGTTTTACGGTGTATGGGCACCCTAGAAACAAATTATGTAGACCGTGTTAAAGACCAAAAGGGACAATATCTTATCAGGTCTGGGTTTAGTCATGACAGCTGACATCACTGACTTCTCGCTCTAGATTTCCCATGTACCAAACCATGATTAGAAATATTGTAAAGTTTACCAAGATAAGTGAGACTCTAACTCAATAAGGTATCTTTTATCAAGAAGCATTCTATTTCAAACAACAAAATAAAAATCTTAACCCTTTAGCCACAAGGATAAGAACCAATGGTATAAGAAATATAGGGTTGATGCTATACTCAAGAATGAAGACAATATTGCCAGTGATAGGTTAAAAACGAACACTGCAAGATAAAATCTTTATAAGTTTTGAAAGTTCTTTGAGGAACTAAAGAGAAAAATTGTCACTATTATCATAATCTATTATATGAAATTCCCAATAGAATTATATAGGTTTATATAGTTGAATTTTTCTAATGGAATAAGGTTTTTGTTATTGCTAACTACAACCTAAAGTAAAAAGAAATAAAAGATCTTGCTTATTTTAAAGTAAACAAGAATAAAAGATCTTATTGATCATAAAGTGAAAATAAAAGCCCTTGTTTCCAAAATAAATTAGGAAACAAAGATTTTGCTTGATTTCTCTTCCTAATTTGGTAAAGTCTTGTTTGTTCATCATGCAAGTCACTGCTAATCAAATTTAGAAGTTCGACTAATATTGACAAAACATTGACTATGTCAAATATTTATTTTTGACATATTAGTATCTTGAAGAAGGCACGAATTTGAGATGTGCTCAACTAATCCATTTAATACTTTCTTTGTTTTCTTGATTTTTACTCTTATCATTAGACCTCTATAGATACTCTATGGATCTTGTGAAGCATTATCAGCATGGTTCTCATCATTCTCCCTTTCAAAAGGATTTTTCTCAAATCTTCACATACGTCAAAAGGAGATAAATCGGTAACATTAAAGCTAGTATTTATATTATACTCACTCAAATATCCAACCTAAAATGTATTGTTATTGATCATTTCAATCACTTGGATGGTCCATCTACCCATAGAAGTAGTTTTGAACGCCTTTGAGCAGAAAATCATTCCTTTCTCATATACAATCAAACTCAATCTCTTGGTTCACATACAACTTTCTTGCGCCTCTTATTAGCTTACTAGCATAATGCTTGGTTCTCTTCTCAATGTTTTGCTTCGCCTTTTTATGGATGTCCCTAACAAAGTTAGTCTTCTTCTTTCCATCTAAATTAATTCGCTTATCCATAGGTTAAATCCAAAAGAATTAATAGATTAAAATCATAAAGATTTTCAAAAAGAGAAAACCTAGTTGCTAAATGCACACTTTTATTATATGTAAATTCTACATGTGGCAAGCATTCTTCCTATGTTTTCAAGTTCTTTTGTATTATAGCACGCAACAAAGTAGATAAAGTCCTATTAACTACTTCAGTTTGTGGATGACAAGAAATAGAAAACAAAAGTTTAGTTCCTAAATTACTCTATAAAGTTTCTAAAAGAAACTTAACAACTTTGCATCCCTATTTGAAATAATGCTTTTAGGCATACCATGTAACCTCGAAATCTCTCTGAAAAACAAATCAACAATATGTGTTGCATCATTAGTTTTATGACATGGAATAAAATAAGATATTTTAAAAAACCTATCAACAACCACAAATATAGAATCCCTATTCCTTTTGACCTTGGTAAACCTAACACAAAATTCATAGATATGTCAGTCCAAGGTTCATTGGGTATAGGCAAGGAGTATACAAACCATGAAGCTTAACATTAGACTTACTTTGTCTAACAAGTAACACAACTTCTCGCAAATATTTTCTATATTACGTTTTATATGAGGCCAATAGAAGTGCTCATGCAAAACGCCTAAAGTCTTAGATGGTTTACCAAAGTCATCAAAGCAGCCTTACAAGTTTCTTTAACAAGCAAGTCAGGCAATGAACATTTAGGCACATATAATTTATTTTCGCTAATAAAAAAACCATTATGCCTAAAGAATTTGCCAAATTCTAGTTTCTCACATGCATTGAATACATTACAAAATCAGAACCACCAACATACAAGAATTTAATATATTCAAAACCTAATATTTTACATCTAAAATGGAAAGTAAGCCTTACCTTTGAGATAATATATTAGCCACAATGTTTTGCTTACCTTGCTTGTACTTTATCATATAAGGATAAGTTTTAATGAATTTCATCCACCTTGAAATGTTGTTTGTCTAGCTTGTGTTGACCTTTTAAATACTTCAAAGACTTATAATCCACATGAATACAAACCCTTTCGGTCAAATATAGTGCTGCCAAGTTTTTAATTAATGCATACATTTATTTGTCATATATAGGATAATTTAACGTTGCCCACTTAGCTTTTAATTAAAATATACAATGGGATGTCCTTCTTGCATTATAAAAAATCAGTACTTATTTCACACTTGTAGGCTTTGGCCTATCTTAAATTACCATTACATTTTCTTTATCTACCTCAATTCCTTTAACACTAATAAAAAAAACCAATAAATACAAGCTTATCTATGAAAAAATTACACTTTTTGAGGTAAACAAACAACTTTTCCTTTATCTAAAACAAGATTTAAATGTTTAAAATGTTGATTTAAGTTTTTACTATAAATCATAATATCAGCAAAGTATATAACCACAAATTTATAAATAAAAGCTCACAAAACATGATTTATTAATCTCATGAAAGTATTAGGTGCATTATCTAATCTAAACATCATAACTAACCATTCATATAGGTCATATTTTGCTTTAAATGCAGTTTTCTATTTATCACCTTCATTCATCCTAATGTGATGATATCCACTCATAAGATCTATTTTGAAAAAAACACAGGAACCATATAACTCATCAAGCATGTCTTCTAATCTAGGAATGTGATGTTTATACTTTACAATGATATTGTTGATAGGACAATAATCAACATACATCCTTTATAACCTATCTTTTTTAGGCACAAGCTGTTGGAGAATTAACAAATAAAAACACACAAAACACACACTGTTTTATTTCTTCAACAACACTCCACCAATTACAACTCTAATTTTTCACTCTCTACACCTTAGAGATTTTGCTACTTCACTTGATGATTAAACCAAGGCGGAGATGGGGTATTTATACATGAAACAAACTAATCACAACCACTCATTTATTCAATTAATACACAAATCCTCACCATCCATTAAAACCTACCACTCACCTACTTCACCAACCACAGCTAACACACCTACCATAAATCATTCAAACCTTTACCAACCATACCTACTCATGGAACTTCCATAAGTTGGGCTTGATTTATTAATCTTGGATCAAGTTTATGATCCAACACCTCCCCTTAAACTTGATCCTGTGACACCAAGCAAACTTCTGAATCTTACAAAGTCTTCTCGCTTGAATGGCTTAGTAAAGATATCAGCTGCTTGATCTTGTGATTTTACATACGCAATTTGCACTTCTTTTCTTGCAATACACTCTTTTATGAAATGATAGCGAGTGTCTATGTGTTTACTTCGATCATGAAAGACTGGATTCTTGGATAGGGCAATTGCTGATTTGTTATCAACACAAATCTCGGTTGGCTCTTCTTGTGCCAAACTCAACTCCTTCAGCAAATTTCTGATCCAAATTGCATGACAAACACTCGATGTGGCAGCTACATACTCAGCTTCGCAAGTGGATAGCATGACAATTGGTTGCTTCTTTGACATCCAAGTGAAAGCAGTATCTCCCATGAAGAACACATATCCTGTAGTGCTTTTCCGGTCATCTACATCTCCACCCCAATCACTATCGCTATATCCAACAAGCTTGTAGTCATTAGAAAATGAATAAAGCAAGCCGAAATTAATTGTACCTTTGATGTAGCGAAGGATTCTTTTTGCAGCTTTAAAATGAGTGGTCTTTGGATTCTCCATGTATCGACTCACAAGTCCAACAACATAAAGGATATCTGGTCTTGTGCATGTCAAATAACGTAGGCTTCCAACCAAACTTTTAAAGAATGTTGGATTTATATCTTTACCTTCATCATGTTTGGATAATTTAACTCTGCATTCCACTGGCGTGCTTATAGGCTTACAATCATTCATTTTGAACTTCTTGAGAATCTCCTTTGCATAGCTTTCTTGGGAGATAAATATGCCTTCTTCCTTTTGCTTGACTTCAATGCCGAGGTAATATGCCATCAGTCCGATGTCAGTCATCTCAAACTCTTTGATCATCACTCTCTTGAACTCTTCAAACAAGCTTGGATTGCTTCCAGTGAAGATGAGATCATCCACATATAGGCACATAATCAAAATATCTCCATCTTTTTCTTTGACGTAGAGAGCATGTTCATATGGGCATTTGGTGAAGCCTTTCTCTTGAAAATGCTTGTCAATTCTGCTATTCCATGCCCTTGGTGCTTGCTTTAACCCGTAAAGAGCTTTCTTTAATCTTAGAACTTTGTCTTCATGTCCTTTCACCACATAGCCTAATGGTTATTCGATATAAACTTCTTCTTCAAGGAATCCATTCAAGAAAGCAGACTTTACATCCATTTGAAGAATCTTCCATTTGTTCTGAGCAGCCAAATAAATAATAAGTCTAATAGTTTCAAGTCGAGCTACAGGAGCAAATACCTCGTCATAGTCTATGCCAGCCTTTTGACTATAGCCTTTTGCAATTAGCCTCGCCTTGTGCCTTTCAATTTCTCCCTTCTCATTTTTTTTTTGTTTTATACAACCATTTGACACCGATCGCCTTATGACCTTTTGGAAGAGTAGTAAGCTCCCAAGTATCATTCTTCACAATGGCTTTGATTTTTTTCATCAATTGCAATTCTCCACTTCTCATCTAGTGCAGCTTCTTGAAAGTTGACTGGTTCACAATCAGCAAAGAGGCAAAAGAGAGTGAGATTATCATGTCTCTCAGTTACCTCATAGAGATCTTGAAGACTCCTTGTGCGTTCTTCGGTTCTTTCATTTAAGAAAGACGGTGGTGAATCTCCGTATATGGTTGGTGTTGGTGAGATAGGTAGAGTGGCAGGCTCTTGTTGTTCATCTACTTGTTTTATCTGTGTATGATCATCTTCTTCAATGGGAAAGAAGTTGAAGTCATCCACACCAGAGCCAAAATCTTATTCTCCTTCTTCATCAAAAATTACATCTCGACTGATTACGATCTTCCCGTTGTTTGGATTGTAAAGCTTGTATCCTTTGGAGTTGTTATCATAGCCGATGAAGATGAACTCCTCACTTTTATCATCCAGCTTGGTTCTACTTTCATCTGGTACATGTGCATGGGCAATGCTTCCAAAAACTCTTAGATGGGTGACGCCAGGTTTTCTTCCACTCCAAGCTTCTTGTGGCGTCTTGCCCCACACGCTTCTTGTTGGAGATCGATTGGATAAGTAGACTGCGCATGCAATTGCTTCAGCCCAAAATTCTTTAGGTAGCCTCTTACTCTTAAGCATGCTTCTTGCCATGTCGAGGATGGTTCTGTTCTTCCTTTCTGCAACACCATTTTGTTGGGGGGATCTTGGAACTGTCAAAGGGCGTCGAATTCTATTTGCTTCACAAAACTCTAAAAATTTTTTAGAAGTGAACTCTCCACCTCGATCAGATCTTATGGTTTTAATCTGGTATCCACTTTCTTTTTCCACTGTAGCTTTAAACTTCTTGAAAGTTTAAAAAACTTCTGATTTCTGCTTCAAAAAATACACCCAAGTTTTTCTTAAAAAATCATCTATAAAGAGAAGGAAGTAGTTACTTTTACCAAAGGAGTTTAGCTTAAATGGACTGCACACATCAGTATGAATAAGCTCGAATGACTTCTAAGCTCTTGAGTTTGATTCCTTTGGAAAGCTCCTTCTGAACTGCTTGCCAAGTAAACACCCTTCACAAAGTTGATCAGGGTGACTGATGTATGGTAAGCCTTTCACCATGTTCTTCTTGAATAGTAGCTCTAATCCTCCAAAGTTGAGATGCCCATATCGAAGATGCCAAATCTAGGATGGATCTTTGTGACAGGCTTTAAGACATTTTGCAACATCATTTTTAATATTTAAAGGAAACATTCTATTTTTCGACATTTTCACCTTTGTAATTAGATTTCCTTTGTCATCTCCTAGGAAAAGATTATAATTTTTTAAGTGAATATCATAGCTTTTTTCTAAAAGTTGACCCAAACTAAGGATGTTGCTTTTCATATTGGGTACATAGTAAACATTCGAAATTATTTGGTGGCTACCATCTTTTACACGAAAAAGAATGTTACCTCTACTCTTCATTGGTACTTTTGAATCATCTCCAAAAGCAACACTGCCATTCATAAATTCACTTAGTTGCACGAACATGCTTCTGTTTCCACTCATATGATTGCTTGCACCTGTGACAAGATATCATGTATTTTCTTGACTTCCACCTATGTTATTGCGTGCCAGTAAAAGTATGTCATCTTCATTATTTTTTTCTTCAGCATAGTTCACTCTCTCCTCAATTCTGGTGCTTGGAGCTCTGCATTCTGAAGCATAATGCCCAAACTTTTGACAATTATAGCACTGTACTTGGGATTTGTCATACCTCGATCTTGGATTGCCTCTGCCTCATCCTCTAGTTGAGTTTTCTCATTTGGCATAATTGGAGTTGTTGTTGTTGAAATTCCAACCTCGTCCATGAGCACGACCTCTACCTCGTCCTCGACCTCTGCCTCGAACATAATGCCTTCTCTCATTGTCGGAGCTTTCTTCTCTTTTCTTTGGATTGAATTTTATCTTGAGAAGTTGTTCTTCGATTCTTTACTTCTTTTTTTGTTTTTCTTCATAGGCTTGTAACCTTCCTTGAAGTTGCTCGATCGTCATATCCTCCAAATCTCTTGTTTCTTCAATTGTCACAACAACATGGTCAAACTTCGAGTCTACTGATCGAAGTATCTTTTCAATGATCCTTACCTCTTTTAACTCCTCGCCATTTCTTTTTAACTCAATGGAAATGGTCACAACTCGAGTAAAGTAGTCAGAAATTGACTCTGATACCTTCATGTGTAAGGACTCAAATTCTCCTCGTAATGTTTAGAGACGAACCTTCTTTACTTGCTCTGCTCCTTTGTAAGAGGTCTCTAGTTTCTCCCATGTTTCTTTTGAGGAGGTTGTACCAGCAATCTTTTCAAAAGCATCTTCATCTAATGATTGAAAGATGAGCTACTTTGCTTTGTTCTCTTTCTTCTTCAAATCTTTTAAATTCTCCTTCTGCGCCGCAGTTAAAGTGGCTTCATTTTCTTGCACAATAAAGCCTTTCTCCACAACATCTCATACGTCATGTGCACCCAATAGAGCCTTTATTTTAATACTCCAATTGTCAAATTTACTTCCCTTTAATTGTGGAACTTGAAATGACATTATACCATTATTTACCATAACTCACAAATCAAGTGAGAAGTTGGAGATTCTGAATGCACAGATGGATCCGGCACGTCGAAAAATCTTGGGAAGGACTTGACTCAACTTTCGGTCAACGGTCAACGCTGGTCAACGGTCAACCCACGGTCAACGGTCAACGTCGGTCAACGCCGACTTGATATTCTTGATTCGGTCCGGATTGGTTCAGCTCAAGTTGGATCGGTTCGACTTGATTCAGTTCGGCTTGACTCGGCTTGGTTCAGTTCGACTCAACTTGGTTCAACTCGGTGAGTCGACTCAACTTCAGGACAGAAAACTTCTGGTGGCAAGTGTGGGCGCGTTCGGCCTCGGATCATGATATTTTTTGCGGCGTCACGTTCCTCTCGTCGAGATCTTCGATTTGATATGCTATATGACTATATATAGCATCAAGCACTAGCTCTGATACCACTTTATTGGAGAATTAACAAATCAAAACACACACTATTTTATTTCTTCGACAACACTCCACCAATTACAACTCTTATTTTTCACTCTCTACACCTTAGAGATTTTGCTACTTCACTTGATGATTAAACCAAGGGGGAGAGGGGGTATTTATACATGAAACAAACTAATCACAACCACTCATTTATTCAACTAATACACAAATCCTCACCATCCATTAAAACCTACCACTCACCTACTTCACCAACCACACCTAACACACCTACCATAAATCATTCAAACCTTCACCAACCATACCTACTGATGGAATCTTCCATAAGTTGCGCTTGATTTATTATTCTTGGATTAAGTTTATGATCCAACACAAGCTACATTGGAACCGCATAAGGACTCATGCTTTCATGCACATACCCCTTCTCCATAAGCTCATCACCTGCCTTTGAAGTTCTTTTGTCTCCTCAGGATTGCTTTTATGGACTGGCCTATTTCGAATTGAAGCCCTACATATAAAGTCAATTTAATGCGCCATTCCCCTTATTGGTGGTAAACCATTAAGTATCTCCTCTAGAAATAAATTTTCAAATTCTTATAAAAGAGAAATAATAATACTAGGCAAAGAAGGATTAAGTTCATTAGTACTTAAGCAAACCTTTGTATAAATAAGTACACTCATAGGCTATTTTAAAATTGAAACTTTTCTAATATTACTCTTCTTCGCATATAAATTTACTTGTTTTCTCTCTTTTCTTTCCTCATTAATTGAAATTTCTTTTCTTTTTTTTTCTTTTTAGTTTCAACCGCTCTTGGTTTTGAATTTGTTTCTCTCCTTTTCAAGTCACTCTCTTTTTGTTTTTAACCTCAATTGATCATCATACACTTGTCTTGGGGATAATGATACAAGAGTAATGGGTTTCTCAGCAAGACTTTGTTTGGTACAGCTTTTAAGTAGAGCATTTGTTAGTAGAGCTTTTATCCAAAAAAATTTAGTTGTTTAGTTATCAATAAGAACTTTTATTAAAAATTACAAAATTGCTTTAATAGACAAGTGTTTAAAACTATGTTATGAAAAAAAAATTATCAAATAAGTAGAAGATATTTTAGATATTTTAATATTTTAAAAAAGCTTTTCAACTTCTATTTCTAAATCCCAAAATTAGAGCTCTTGCTAGTAGGCAAAATAGCTTATTTAAGTTTCAAAAATAAAATTTTTGAAATAACTTATAGAATTAAATAAGTACTTATCACCATTAAATAAATCATAACAAATAGGTATAGGTACCAAAAAGTATCTATTGGTATAACTAGCATGAATAAGTGTCTATCAAACTACCATGGTTGCCCTAAAAGAATATACGCAATGCATTGACACCACTTCACACAACCTTATGTTTGTACTCACAATTGAGAATAAAACAAGCATTTTTTTGTTTACTTTAACTACACAATCATTTAGTCATTGTAGCTTATATAGTATAAGATGTTTTAAAGTTGTCAAATTTAATTTTTCAACTAAATTGGTGCTAGCCATATTAGTACAACTCCCTCCATCAATAATCATGCTATATCTTATTATTGACATGGCATTTAGTGTAAAAGATGTTTTCACGTTGTACTTTCTTATCTTCTTTAATTTGCACATTGAGAGATATTCGTGGAACCAAAAGCTCTCCATCAACTGGGTATTCAACATCACTTGCATTCTCCAAAGGTGGATGGACTTATCATTAGATTCACCTTCAATTTCAAATTTCCCATCATCCTTTAAGATCATCATTCTTTTGTTTAGGCTTTGAGATGTAATATGGCTTGTTCCCAAAGACAAAACATTTGATATCCCTATTTCTAGTAGGTTGGGAATCAGATTTACCCTGGTGTGGTGCATATCCATTCTTATGAGCTTTAAAGGTTTTGATTTGAGGCTTAAAATTAGGTTGTTCATCCTTTTTTTCTCCAATTCGATTTGCATGTTGAATAAGACCCTAAATTTTGCTTAATTCATGTAGAACCCTTCATTTTCAATTGTTTCTCCACTTTTATGGCTATATACACCATGTCATCCAACTCAACATAATGCTCTAATTCCACCATGTTTACAATATCATAGTTTAAACCAACCAGGAACTTGACAAAAGTAGCTTTTCCGTCCTCTCCATATTGGCTCAAAACATGGTTATTTTCATCTGTTTGTGGTAGTCTTCAATGGTTTTAGACCTTTGAGTACAACTTTGTAGCTTTTGAAATAAGTCCCTAAAGTAGTGACTTGGAATACATATCTTCCCATGTCTCAATGGGCTTTTCATGATTTCATCTCTTATTTAAAACAAGTTGATCCTACTAAACAATAGTGTAGTCAGTGAATTCAATGGTGGCCAAATTTACCTTTTTTTTAATTCAGAGTAGTTATGACAATCAAATATCAATTCCACCTTTATTTCTACTCTAAATAAGCTTGATGATCATTTTTGCCTTGGAAAGATGGAATCATTAACTAAATATTTCCCAAATTGTTATAAACTATATCTCAATATCTAGCCTCTTTATTTCTATGCCCTTGCTTAAATCTACCTAAATTAATATAATAAGCATGATCTTCTTTATCTAAGTCTTCCATATATTCATCTTCATCAGCATACTAATAACTCTATGAAATGAGAGTTATCCTAGTACTTTTAGACTTAAATCACTAATACTTAGAGTAAATGATGTGCTTTCATTGCATTTTTGTTATATTTTGCATAAACATTCATTTAAGTTTATTTTTAATAAGTTTTTTTATTTTAGAATAATTTGTGCGCTTAAATCATATGCATAATTGTAGGTGCCCGGAAATTCAAATTTTAAGGAAGGAATGTTGAGGCAATAGGCTTGCAAAAATAAGGAAAGAACATGACTAAAAATAATTGAAATAAATCTGAAATAGTGTAGTTGATGTAGCCATTGCTATAGCAACTATTGTTGTAGCAATCTTGGAACAACGATAGAGAATATTCCATGCGATATACTTGCAAAATTACAATCTGCAATTTCTTCATCTAACTTATACGCACCCTAGGCTTCTGTTTACCCTAATTTTCAGCTATAAAAGAAGCAAACATCATAAGGAATAAAGGGGGTCATCGCCGAAGAAAAAACACAAAGAAACAAAAGAAAAACAAGATTTAAGAGAAAGATTAAAGGTTGCACATGGAAAAATTATAGAGATCAATTGGGATTTCAATCCTTCTTATCTTTCTCTTGTTTTCTTGTTTTCGTGTTTTCTATTTATTCATAGGGAAACTTTGTTCTTTATTTTTCTTTTGCAAATCATGAACTAAATTTATTTATGATTGAGTGATAAATAATCTTAATGGTTTATTAACTGAAAATATGAGTTGCTGCATGTTTGTTGTAGTATTTTGTTTTGATAGCATTTATTTTTATTTATTATTTCGGCTGATCACCCATTTAATGATACAAGTTTGGAGAGAGCCATAAAACAACATATCTTAATAGAATATATCAAAGCAATACTTGATCTTAAATTGAGTTTCCTGGATTGAGTTTTACTTGAGTCCCAAAAGGGTCATGCTTGATTTAAAATTAGTGATAAACTAGACATAGAGATTCACCTTGTAGGGTAAATAGAACCTAAGTGTGTAATGTTATATCTTATATTGGCATAACAATTGATTACTGTTAGGTTGCATATAGATATAAAATATCCAACATGCGACGGCTGAGGATGCATAAGGATTCTGCCCGGTGTTGTAGCAGATACTGCAGCAACCGAGCCAACCATTAGAAAATAGTCAAGACCATTAGGAGAGTTTATCCACTCAACTACTCTATATTCACATTGGTTTTACCCTTGAGTTTGGCGTGATAATTTACTTTGTTGCATTTTATTTATTGCATTTTTATTTTAATTAGTATTTAGTTTCATTAATTATTTTATTTTAATTTAGAACAAAATATGCACCGTTAAAATTACTGTAGCAAGTCTGATAACATCAATCCCTATGGAGACGATCTTGAATACTTATCATTATATTACTTGTTGTGTACACTTGCATATGACAGTAATAGCATTAGTATTTATACCCAACACATACCTATATGGATTCCTCTCTCTTTGTTGGACATTTAGAGCTTTAGGTAATTGCCCTTTTGTGAATTAGATTCAACTTTATCTATTCTCTCTCATTTACCTCATCAAAACTTAATTCAAACCATTCAAATTTTTGTTCTAAAGACTTAAAAAGAGAGTCTAAAAGTCTATATGTTCCTGAGCATCATTGGAAGTAGACTAATTTTTGTCTTGAGACATACAAAGTTATAAGTCCTCACAAACACTCCCTCACATGTTTCCACTCAAAGTTGATAGCACTTCCACTTGTGTTTACTTAAATATGGTTTTTAGCCTTTTATAAGTTGACACACTTACCTTTTTCCACTCCTTAACTTTCTCTTTTAGTTCTTTATTGAACTTGAATCAATTAAATCAAAATTCACTGGCAACAACCTAAATTCAATAAATCAAAACTTTAGACAAAGAAAGACTAAGAAGAATATAAATATTAATGCAATAAGGATTGCTTTTTTTTGTTGAATTGCAAAAAATAAAAATATGCTAGACTTGAATAACAAGCTATTCTTTAAATTCAATTGATTTTCAAAAATTTCTTTTTTTTCAATTTTGAATAAGAAAGAATAAGACATGAAGGATTAGGACAAAGATGGGGAAAAAAAGAATTAAAGAAGATAGGATTATAGATTCGAATAAAAATTAAGAAACAAGATTATGCAAAATTAGAGAAACTAGGAAATTTAAAATGGATCAAACCTAATTTAGAACATAAGCTCTGATACCAATTGATGTAAGCCTTATAAAGATAAGTGAGTTCTACAATCATCCTTTTACCAAGGATCGTACTAATTCATATTTAAACGGCCATAAAATAAAGACCTTGATCTTTTATTTATTGAGGACCAATGGTATAAGAAATATAGGATTGACGTCACACTCAAGAAAGAATACTACAAGATGAAATCTTGATGCATTGTGAAAGTTCTTTGAAGAACCAAAGAGAAATGCTCTTATATGAAATTCCAATAAGGTTACATGGGTTTACTAATGGAACAATGTTTTTCTTATTGCTAATTATAACCTAAAGTACAAAAAAATAAAAATAAAAATCTTGTTTATTTTAAAGTAAAAGGAAATAAGAGACCATGTTGATCCTAAAGTAAAAATAAAAGATCTTGTTTCCAAAACTAATTAGGAAATCTTTTAGGAAATGAAGATTTTGTTGATTTTTCTTCCCAATTTGATAAAGCCTTGTTTGTGCTTCATTCAAGTCAATCGTATTTAAATTTAGAAGCTTGAATAATATTGACAAACATTGACTATCTTGAATACTTATTCTCAACAAAAAAGTATCTTGGAGAAGGCATGAACTTGAGATATACTCAATTAATCCATTTAATGCTTCCTTTATTTTCTTGGTTCTTGCCCTTGTCATTAGACCTCCATGGATACTCAATGGATATTGTGAAGTTTTATTAACATGGTTTTCATCAAAAGTACCTCTCAAGTACCTTTAATCCACTTCACAGCATCCAAATGTACCTTACCAAGGTCATTCATGAATATGCTAACTACATTAAGTTTAATGAAATAGTACTTCAGCCATTTAATAGCTCTCAAAATTTGAATTTGGCAATTTATCATCAGAAAGATTAAACTAAGCCCCCCAAAGATGTCAATATTAGCTTTGAATTTAGCATTTCAAACCTATCTAACATCTTGTTAATGTATAGCATTCTCTCTTGTTGTGTTCAAACTCTTTATAGAATTTGCATTGCATTCTATATCTCATTATCTCTAGATGTATTTCATTGGATTCTCTCCTCCTATTCTTCTTTTGGTCTTCTAAGAAGCCTCCTACCGGTAGTGGTAATATTCATCAGAATTAGCTCTTGGCCATGGTCTCTTATCTAGAATGGGGTGAATTAATCTAGAATATATGGCTAAGTAACTGTGTTACTTCAACAAGTCATTTATAAATTGTGAATGATCTTTTCTTAGATGTAGAATGCAAGACATAGCATGAATACATGGAATGTCGCTCAATTACCAATAATTACAAATATGATTTATGTTGAGTGTTAGAAAGTGTGTATTTATAAAGGAGAAAATCGTCATTTTACACTAAGTCTCACTAACAACCCTACTTTTATGTATTTAAGTCTCTTGTAATTTAATTATTTGTTTTTATTATAACTATGTATTTTAGTGGATATCATGGTCATTTCACAATGAACGAGAGATCAGATAGTAAAACGGACAGCAATTTTGAACTCATGACAATCGAAAACCTTAAGAGAAACTTAAAATGATAAATGCATTGTTCACATATACAATATTGTTCACATATACGATATTGTTCATGATAATGTCCACGGCACTATTCACATAGATGGTATGTTGACATGGCATTGACTGATGACGTGGCACCGATCGATGACGTGGCAGCATTCGTTTGGACGAATGATGTTGCATTGACTGATGAGTTGGCATTGACCGATTATATATCACGATCCTATTGGACTAAAATGATTATGTAGAGTTGACCGGTGACGTGGCAGATGTCAGTGGACCAAAAAACGTGCGGACGATACATGCATTACGCGGAATGACAGCCTTGATGATGTGTTCTATCCAATCAGAACTTGCCATGTGGCGCAATCCTATGCGTCCAAATTATTTTAATTTGATGTCTATAATTTACTCATTGTATCTATAAAAAATGAGTTTTTCCCCTAATTCGACACCCTTGAATTCATTCTGAAGCTTCATTTTCTATAATTTCTTCTCTATCCTGTATTTTCTACGTATTTTCATAAATTTCTATTTTACCCCTACTTCAATTATAAGTAGCTAATTTTCTTTCAAGCTTGAGTTGAAGGTGAAGTCTCAATATGTTCCATGGATTTTATTTGGTAAATTTATTTTCTCTTCCCCTTTGATTTATGTAGATGTTTTAACTTTTCATCGACAGATAGTAATAATCTTATCTAGATATCGCACTGGTACAACAGACTCCCTAGTGCAAGGTTATTCCTATTTGGCATGATAAGCCCTTAGCACCATATTGATTAGAGTGTGGTTCATGGGAAGTGGAAACCTACCCTCATGATTTAATTGGTACAAATAAGGAATATTAAGCCCACAATGCATGTTGATGCAAATTCAGATACCCAAGCGTTTTCTTTTAATAGATCTCATTTCAATTTAGTCTTGCCATTTTAATTTAAAATTTAGGATAATCTAAATCACTTCTACCACAAATTCAATCACCCACTTAAAAATTTAACTCTACACATAATTAAAATCTACATCCTCATGGGATCAACACTCGTCACCATTGATCTATTCTACAATAGATTCATGCACTTGCGAGTTCAATAAAATTTGCACAACAATTCATAAGTCAACAATGTAAGTCCTGCCCTCTTATCCACTTTATACAACCATTCAATTGTTCAATAAACAAGATTTTCACTTCTTATTTGTAAATTTTTCATCATTTTTGCATTAATTTTTTTAGGTATAATTATTCTCCAAGCCTGAGGATTTTGTCTTCTATTAAACAACCTCTTCATTATCTTTTTTCTCATTCATTCTAGCATAGTTAACACAAGTAGTTTCTTTTATACTCCCAAGATATTAGTAACATGATCTGTCTTCCACTTGTTTTCAAATGCATGTCTTAACCAATGTTTTGCTAGTAGTTTTCTCAATGTTTTATAAATATTAACATCAATTTTCTTCACACCTTATATAGCCTCTTCAACAACCCTTCTATTTAATGCTTATTCAGCTACCAAAAGTAAGCTTTGAAATCAGATAAAAGATGTTTAGACTTCAAATTCGATTGGTTGTTCCTAGTACAATATCTCATATAAACATCAGGAAACTCAAGTGTCAATGCATTCTGAATCCCTTTTTGCCTATCACACATTAATGTTTCCCTAAAAATGTCTTCAACTATATTAAAAACCAAGTCCAACTAGATATGCTCTCAATACCACAAACACATAACACGATTAGGAATATACTAGTATTGGCATCAAATGATATAGTTGATCGGAGGATACCCTTACAGGGACCCTTCAAATGACAACCTTCTACAACAATAAAGAGTCTACAATCACTGTTGACGCCATCTCTAACTATTAGAAATAAAAGAAAAAATTTGTCAAAATGAGTGATTGGCTCATTAACCTAGGCCAATGATTCTAGTATCTTGTTTAAAATATATAGTGCATAAGATTTAATAAGCCTACAATTAAATTGACTATCTACTTCCTTTATTTCTAAAGCCTTCTTCTCTGCCCTATAGATCTTAGTCATGCCAACCTTAATCCTATGTGTTCTCCTAAGCTCTGATTGTATGAAGTCGGCACTAATCTCTAGATGCTCAATAATAGCATTTCTAAACCTCCATGTAATGAACTTTGTAATGCATTTAAGATTTTTCAACAATCTAACACACATATGCACATTATTGTACCTTTTTACCATGAAAATTGATCTTCTAAGTCTAGTTATTTTAGCTTGTAAAAACCATGGGCACATGAAGATCCTATACCCAATAGTGATTCTCGTTCTTTCATACTTGTGTCTATAAGTCATAAACCTATCTTGCACAACATGTTACCTTATTGCCCATGCCAATTACATAAACTTCTTGAAATACTATCTAACTCATAATATTACAGGTGCATGACTAAGAATTCGCATATTTGCTCTCATATCAGCATCCATTCTACTCAGTAAATGATCGTGCTCATCATCAACATAGACCCCAAACTTATTGTCATTATTTTCACAATTAAAATTATAAAATCACTATCATATCATCAAAAGGCATATACCCTATGATAGTTGTGACATTAGGTTTAGCATTAGCAGCCTTTAACTTGTCGTCATCTTCATCACTATTAGTTTGACTAAAAACATTATCCTATAAGTCATTATCTAGGGGTATTGTTGCATTGGTGATAGAAATATAATTAGTATTTGAGAAATTGAGCAAAAGATTAGAAGCTAGATACAATTATGATTTTAGGTTAGTTTCTGTATTGTTGGTTTTGATGGCATTCCAAGTAGGATATGAGATGAATAAGGCTACTTTTGATGGATTGCCACATGCTCAATAAAAATTGGAGAAATGTCATGAGACATAACAAATTTTTACTTTTTTTTTAATCATTTGAAGTATGGCATTGTTATACGAATCTCCATCATCAATAAAATAAGCTCAAGTGTGTCTGTTGCAGTGATATAGTTAGATGAGTTTTGCTAACAAGTTGGAGTTCTAAAGTAGCTATCAAGGAAATTCTCAAATAAATCACAATTGGTTGTATTATGGTTCTTAATGCTGGGGTTTTGAGTATGGTTCGAAGCTTCAACTTTAACTATTGTTGGCTATTATTTGGTGTAACCAATTTGACAATGATGGTAATGTTGGCATTTAAGTGTAGTATCAATTTGTAAAAGGGTATGTATAGCAGGGTTTGATTTGTTTTATAATGGCAAGTGATGGTAGTGCAATAGGGTTATTGAGATTTATGGTACTTGGGATGGTGGGTTATGGGTTAGCAAGTATGTTTAGTTCTAAAATGTTTGAAGACTCGAATAAGGCTCTCTTTGTTTTCTAATGATTCATATGATGTGTTAGTTGATCAAGATAGAACAGCATGTAGTGGAATATCAACTTGTGATGCTCTTTTAATTGGAAAAATAGATCTTCGGTATCAAAGATTTCAACATTTGTAATCACCAAGGCACTCAAACAGTGAGTTGAAACTACTCATCAAACTTCATCTTTCTTCCATACAATCTCACAAGTACTTTGTTGGTTAAGGAGACTCTATTGAATCTATCTGGATATAGAACACCAAGATTATGTGTGGTGTTCTTAAAAGTGAAATACACGATTGTATCATTTTCATCATTCATCTAAACTATAACTATATATTTATTACCAAATTTTCTACTATGACAGTCAGAGCAAGAGAATGTACTTCATTCTCAAATATTAATCATAATACAACACTTAATAAATAGTGAAATAATACTTTTCCACCGAAGTCCATTTTTCCTAGATTTTATGCTTAAAAAAGATAAGCTTCTCTAAAAAGCCTAAATCTTAGCAAATAATATCCAAATGCATGCCAACCAAATGCCTAATCAAGGCATCCAAGCATAATTTTACACAAGAAATTAATGGTGTGTTTACTTCATGGAATAAGGAATGAGAATGAAACTCATGTTTACTTGGAAAAATGTAATTTGAGAATGAGAATAAAATATGTGGGTCCCACACAATTTGGAAATAAAAATGAGAGAATGTGAATGAAATATATGTTTACTTTTGTATCCCTCTACTTTTTTCATACTTTCCAAATTACCTCATTCAAATCACAATTAATTTTGTTATTTTAAATCTCATTAATAATTATTATTATTATTAAATTTTATTAACTTTATTATTTTAGTTATTATTAATTATTGTTAATAAAATTTAATAAAAATATTAATAATGATAATATTAATAAAAATAATATTAACAGTAATTAATAATGGCTAAAATAACAAAGTTAATAAAATATAATAATATTAATATTAATATTAATAAATGTTAATAATGATAAATTAATAAAAATAACAATAACAATAATTAATAACAACAACAACAATAATGATAATATTGTTAATAATGATAAATTAATTATTTTTATTAGTTATTAATACAAGGGTATTTTGGTAAATTGATTCTCATTCTTCATTCTTATTTATTTTGCCAAGTAAATATTAAAATCTCATTCTCATTCCTAGCCCATTTTCATTCCCAGCTCATTCACATTCCACCACATTCTCATTCCCATGAAATAAATGCACCATTAGATCAATATAGAAACTAAACAAGTATTCACCCTTGCTTAAAATACAAAATTCGCATTTTAATCATTGATAATTGTAGCATTGCTTTTCTAAAATTAAATTGATTTACCTTTTAGTAAGATTTTCTTCCTATAAATTAAACTTTTCATTTTGACAAGAACGAAAAGGCAAAGGCATATGCTAATATTATTATTTTTTATGCAATTTGTAAATTGTGTTTCTTTCATTTATCGATTAAATTCCAACTGTACCTAAGACCTTAAGGGAGTGCTATAAGACGATGGTAACACGATACTAGAAGGAAGCGTTGGATGAAAATGACTTTTGAATAGCAATGGTAATGGGACATATATAGGTTTATCTACTCTGCTCTAAATCTAGATCCATAGTAAAAATTGAGCTTCGTATATGCTCTAGATCCACCATGGATCGATGTTTTTCGCTCCACATCCAAATTCCTCAAAAAGGAAAAAGAACAAGAATTATATCTCCTCCGAATCTAAAAAAAATAATAGTCAAATATGTTCTAAATCTGTCATTAATTCTAAAACTAAATAACACAAGAGACATAAATTTTTAGAAAGAAAATTAAAGACTAAACTTATAGAATTTATCTCAAAAATCAAACACAGACATCAACATCTGTAAAATCAAGAGATCCAAAAATCTGATTTATAGATGTGCCACAATGAGGCTGAATTTCCATGCTCTAATTTACTCTTTGTACCTCTGGAACTAAAATGCAGGTTTTCATTGTAACATGAAACAGTTTCTAGCAAATATGGATTGTCATAAGCATTAACCAAACCGGTTCCAACAACGTTACAATTGATAGATAAACTAAATTTTCAGTTTACAAATGAACAATAATAACCAAACTTGTCCAAAACAAAAACTGAAATCAAATTCTGTGTAAAAGAGGGCACAACAAAAGTATGTAACAAATCCAAATAACAACCAATTTTCATAAGCAATCTAAAATGTCTAATTGTTTCAACTTATACCGACTTGCCATCTCTGACATAAATACATGTTTCAGCATCACTTGGCGGCCGGTAGCTCAGGCAACCCTGCATTGAAACACAAATGTGAGTAGTAGCACCCGAATCTATCGACCATGTGTTTCTTGGTACCAAAGCTAAATTAATTTCAAAAAAAATCAAAGTAAGAAATGCACCTTTCTTCACACGCCGTGCGTGATATTTTTTACATTCCTTCTTCACATGTCCAGGCTTACCGCAGAAGTAAACTTTGATAAACCTTCCGAACAAGGCCACACAAAAAAAAAACATCTTATTAAATCGCATGCATAGTAAAGTTTTGAAAACAACTTTAATTGTACTGCTGGCATTTTCCTGCTGTTTAGCTATTTCGCGGATTTAAAATTGTTGTTTTTGTGGCTTGTTTGTGTTTGCATTTACTGTTTTGAATTCCCTAATATCGTAAGAATTAAAGAAACTTGATTACAAGGGTGTTTTCAGTTATTTTCAAAGTTCAAAGCTAAACAAAATTGTTAAAATAATAGTCGTCCAAAAAACAACAAATGTTATTTTCAAGATCTTGAATCCCAAAATCAGGAGCTAAATTAAAGCATGCTAATAGTATCAACAAAAATGCTATAAAAACAATTCAAAAAATTTATTGAAATAAACCTAGAATAGAATGAGCAAATAAAATTAAAATAAAGATTTATTTTCTTCAAATAAATAAGATCTAACACAAAGCATATTAATTCAAAGTATCTAAAGTTTAGGCACTTGAATAGGAAAGCACCGACATAATGCTCTCTTTCTCTTTACAAACAAAACCTTTATCATTCAAGCATCCTTATATTACAGATATTTTTGTGGTGGTAGTGATGAAGGTAAGAAAAGGCACCAAAACCAAATCCTACGGTTACTGTCAAAGTTTGGTTTTAACTCCAAACTAGAGAAGTTGTTGCTATTTTTAAAAGAAATCTCAGTGAAATGATGCATGCTATAGTAACCATCATTAGCGCGCATCTTGAAATCTTTTTTTTTTTTAGTATGGATGAAATTTCAAATTTACCTTGGCATCGTTACATTTGACAATTAAATTTATGGTTTGGGATTTTAGATTGAAAATGTTGAAACAAGTGGGTGTGCAGCAGAAAATGTCAAAAGATTTGAGGGTGGGATAGAAATACAAGAAAAAAAAAATTAGGGCTGGCCATGGAGGGTGGAGAACTAGAGAAGTAAGGGCTGAGAGAAGAGAAAGAAAGAGTGGAAATGAAGAGGTATAAAAATTAGAGTCGGTGTGCCCTAATTTTTGTTATTAAATGAATCTTAGACTAATAAATTGTATTTGATTTATTTATGACTCATTTATTAAACAAATACTAAAAGAATAAATAAATTAATGTCCTTAAAGTCAAATTCAATTTGTTTATTTAGCGAATCGAATCAAATTCAATTCATTTAAATAAATTATTTTTTGAAATATAAACTCATTTATTCGCATTGAATCAAATCAAATAAGCAAATCATAACCCAGCTTGTCACTCACAATTTAAACCACATTTGCATTAACTTGACCTTTGTTATTACATTAAATTTTGTAAAAAAAAATTCTATTTATTTTTACTAATTATTATCTTAAAACTAATGGTCAACAAATGCAACTCCAATTCAACATTGTTGTTATAGCCACCGATGTCCGCTGGATTAACGTGTCCATTGGAGTTGATTTTAGTATTTTTAGAATCATCATCGATTAAGCATTGCAAAGATCATGTTTCATAAACAATGTTTCCACTCACTGTAGATGTATTTAAAATTTTGACCAAAAATATATGGTAAACAGAAGCTCAGTTTTTTTTTTTTTTGAATCGAAAGTAATCCTTTCATTAAGCAACAACACTAGTTAATACATTCTGAACCTCAGCTGGGATTGAATCAACCCAGACATCAGTAGAATAATTCGTTAAAGCTAGCTTTGCTAAAGTATGGGTATAAGTATTACAGATTCAAGGAATAAAAGAAAATTTCACATGCTGGAAGTCCTTACTAATTCTAAGAATATCGGATAAAATCCAATGAATTTCTGTCCTACTGCCCTTGGTGTTGTTTAGGAGCTCTATCACTTCTTTACAATCAGATTCTACTATTAAGAGAGAGGAACAAACTTGTTTTGCAACAGTCAAGCCCTAGAGAATGACTTCTGCTTCTGCTGAACTGACACCCTCTCTCAGCTGGACTTGTTTGATTCCTGCTGCTAGAACCCTTCCTGCTGCATCACGAATAACAGCTCCCAGCCCTGACCTCTGCTCTATGCTATTCACTGCTGCATCGGCATTAAGCTTCACCACATTCTGAGGAGGAGGCTTCCAAGTCTGCTAGGCTGCTGCTCTAGCTTTAGACACAAATCCAGCACCCAACTTACTCACCCTTTGGAAAGCTTTTAGTGCTGATTCTGCTCTAGCTGCTGCAATTCGTGAGTCAGATAACTTGCCTTCAAAAATAAATGTATTCCTCACTGACCAGATTACCCAACAATAGACTACCATCAGCTCTGCTTCCTCTTTTAAGACTCTGGAGCTCATCTCTTGGATTGTGGTGAAAAGCTCTTGGTTGGGAACCTTGGAAGGCTGAATTGCTGACGGAGCTAAGTGCCAAATCTTCCTAGCTGCTTTGCATTCTAGCAGGGCATGGCTGACAGTTTCTACATGCGTCTTGCATCTTTGACAGATCGGCTCGTGCAAGCTCTTTCTCTTCCAAAGATTGTCGACCGTCGGGAGAATGTTTTTCAAAGCTCGCCACAAAAAAATTTTGACTTTTGCCGGTAAATCAAACATCCATGGAATTTTCCATTGCCTCGAGCTGCTAACTGAGCTTTCAGGGTCATTAGGAAAATTCAGCTTACAAGCAATTTGATACCCACTCTTAACGGAGAACTCCCCTCTTTTGTCAAAATGCCAAATCACCTTATCATCTTCTTTCTCACTTGGCAGCCGAATCTTTGAAATAGCTTCAGAGTCTTCTTTCATAAAGTACTGCTCTAGCATATCTATGCGCCACTGATTGTCCTAGTCAATTAGATCAGCCACCGTAGTCTCCGGAGAAAGAGTTCTTGGAGAAATGGGCTGGAAGGTGACTGGTCTTGGGATCTAGTTATCTTTATAGATTAGAATCTTCTTCCCATCTCCGATGCTCCATCTTGCACCCATTGTAATGACTTCCCGTCCCCACAAGATGCTTCGCCAAATAAAGAAGGGATTTGAGCCCACAGTTGCGTTCCAAAATGACGAGTGCTTGTAGTATCTGGCTTTCACTACCCGAGCCATAAGAGAGTTGGGGTACCGAATTAATCTCCACCCTTGTTTGGCCACCAATTCTTGATTGAAGCAAGCTAGGTCCCTGAACCCCATCCCGCCTCTAATTTTTGCTTTGCTCATGCTGTCCCACCGAGCCCAATGGATGCCATGTCTGCCCTTGTTGGAGCCCCACCAGAAATGTGCTATCTCTTTTTGGATGTCATTGCATAATCCTTTAGGAAGCTTGAATACACTCATGGCGTACGCAAGCACTGCCTGGCCTACGGCTTTGATAAGAATTTATTTCCCTCCACTGGAAAAAAAACTTGTGATTCCAGCTGGATATTTTGCTGGCCACTTTAAGCTTTACCTCCTTAAAAAATCTTTTCTTGTTCCGGCCTAGCATGGGAGGTAAGCCTAGGTACTTCTTATATTTGGGCACCAGTTTCAGCTGAAATATACTAGTTATGGCTGAGACTCGATCATTTGGAACTTTGCCGCTGAAAAGCATCGTGGATTTGTCGAAATTGAAGATCTGCCCCGAAGCCTTTGCATAACAATAAAAAATGCTTTTTAGATAATTGCACTCAGCTACAGAGGTTGTGCTGAAAACGAGGCTATCATCAGCAAAGAGTAGGTACGAGATTGTGAGATCTGAATCAAATTTCAAGCCTCTGATCTTCTTCTCTCTTTCCACTTGATGCAGCAGTTGGGAGAAGGCTTCCGCACACAAAATAAAGAGGTACGGAGAAAGAGGGCAGCCTTGCCGAAGGCCCCTGTCCGGTTTTATTAAGCCCACTGGGGTCCCATTAATAAGCACTGAGAAATAAGCAAAGGTAATGCAACGCATGATCAAACTGATCCATTTGGCAGAGAAGCCCAAGATTGACATGGTTTGTTCCAGAAAAACCCATTCAACTCGGTCATAAGCTTTGTTGATGTCGAGCTTTAAAGCCACCAAACCCTTCCTATGACCCTTACTACGCCTAATCTTATAGAGGCATTCGTAGCCAATAATAACATTATCCGTAATGAGCCTATTGGGGATGAATGCACTCTGATTAGGAGAAATAATCTGGTTAAGTATCGCTTTAAGCCTGTTTGCTATGGCCTTGGCTATAAATCTATACACCACATTACAAAGACTAATGGGTCTAAAATCCGTAACTTTCCGAGGCTTCTCAATCTTGGGAATAAGAGCAATAAGAGTGTGTTTTAGAGAGCTTAAGTTACCTTGCTCATTAAGAATGTGCAAGCACGTATGGGTCAGATCGTTGCCAACTATGTGCTAATGCTTTTGGAAAAAAGCAGCCGGCAGTCCATCTGGTCCCGGGGCTTTCGTCGGACACATTTCAGCTAGAGCTCGAGATACTTCTTCCGGAGTGAACAACTCCTCTAACAAGTTATTCATTTCATCGGAGACTTTTGGCTGCAGGCCCTGAGAGCTTCTGAAATCTGGAGCTGACTTGGTTTGGAGGAAGTGAATAGCTGCTGGAAGTACCCGCAGAAATTCGCGACAATGCCGTCATGATCCGTCACCCAATGCCTCTGATCAGCTTCAACCCCCAAAATCTTGTTTTTTCTTCTCCTTGTTGAAGCTTCAGTGTGGAAGAATTTAGTATTCTTGTCCCCCGCTTTTAGCCAATCTGCACGCGATCGCTGCTTCCAATAGACCTCCTCATCCATTAGCATATTACTGATTTGGTCCTCAAGCTTCCGTATTTCTTCCCCATTTATCGCTTGCGGAGAATTCTGCTTGGCCTTATTCAGCTGCTCTATTAACTCGGACTGCTTCTTTTTTCTTCCTCCAAACTCCTTTTTGCTCCAGAGTTTGAGCTGAGCTAAAGATCTGTTAGTGGCCTGCTAAAAATTCTGCACCGCGTTGTCCTAATGTCTACCACCAGAGCATTCCCACTCTCGTCGCACTATATTGTCGCAAGCTTCGAATGAGCTCCACGCAACTTCATAATGGGCTCGGGGGAAAGGATTGTGCTTGTAGTAAGACGATTTACTGCTGTTCTTAATTTCAAACAAAATTGGACAATGGTCCGAAACCCAGTTCCCTAAACTGATAGCTGGGGAATGCTGAAAGGTGTTGCTCCAGTCCTTGCTACAGAAAACTCTATCGAGTCTTTCCTCAATAAAATTAGCCCCATATCTCCTGTTGGACCACGCGAATTTTTGCCCCTTAAAACCCATATCCCTCAAATTACAAGCTTGGATGGCTTCTCTAAATTCTAACATCATAATACTGCTACAGCTATTTCCTCCCACTTTCTCATGGGGCCAGAGAATTTCATTAAAATCACCAAGACAACACCAGGAATAGGAAGAGAGATCGGCTAACCTTTTCAGCAGAGTCCATGTGTGGTGCTTCTGGCTGGCCTCCGCATGGCTGTAGATCCCAGTGCATCTCCAATTCGTGCCACTCTGATGGTGCACAATAACGTCTATATGGTGAGAACTATAGGATTGAATTGTGACATCCACCTCCGAGCTCTAAAATAAAATCAGACCTCCCCCCAACCCATTTCTATCAACTACGAATCTATTGTCAAAATTAAAACCCCCACAAGTTGCGGCAACCTGCCTAGCTGTCATCTTTGTTTCACAGCAAAAAAAGAGTTGCGGTTGGTGCAGGTGGAGAACTTTCTTAATGGCTAGGCGCGTTCGAGGCGTCCCCAGACCTCGAACGTTCCAGCTAAGGACTCTCATGGCCCCTAGTGGGGCTGGCTACCAGCTCCCGCCAATAAGACTTCTACCACTGCATCTCCCTTCTCCCGTGCACCGTGGTCTTCCTCACCTAAACTCAGTTGACAATGTGTCGTGGATGAACTGGGTTGAGTATGGTTACTGATCTGGTTGGATGGATTAAATAGTCTGGGTTTCTTGTTTTCAGAGTTGGGCCTCGATATGTCGAAACCCGGCCGTTTTGAGTTTTTTGATTCACTGCTCCCGCCTCTCTCTAGTTTTTGACTTCTTGCTTGGAGTTTCCATCGCTTCGATTTGGGCTTTAGCTGTAATGTTGTCGGCCCATTATGCGTGGCCTCCTCACCCGCTGTGCCAAAGTCGTTGTTTGAAATTGTTTCCTTGGCCTTCGTAGTTGCAGCGTCCCCCCACATTTGGTTTCCCGCTCTGTCTTTGTCGTTTCTTGTGCAACCGTCTTTGGCAGTTGACCTACTCTGCAGGTGATTGTTTTCTTCGTTTCTATTATGCCCACTTGGTTGCATACGTTCCATCACCTCAACTCTCTATTGTGATTGATTGTCCTTGGTTGCTTGTTCTCGTTTCTTACTCATCAGACCATCTCCATCTCCCATTTAGGTGCCCCTGATGTTCGTGGGTGACCCGTTTGCACTTCTCGGGTCGTAAGGAAACTAACCAGGCTCTTGGGGTACCCCTGGTTGCGGCTTAGCATGTTCCCAATGTCTTCTCTCCCCCCCTGTGTAACTTCATCCTCTCGGTTAATGAGAGAGCTCTCATCCAATTATCAAATGGCAGCTTCTCTTTTGGCTGGCCGTCATACTTGACACATTCTCTGAATTGATGGCCGATATGGCCGCAACAGAAACAGAAGTCTGGTAGCTTTTCATATAACACAGGCATAGGAATTTTCTCCCCCTCTTGTTGCAAAAACACAACCTTTTTCAGAGGTTTTGTTATGTTAACAGAGATTCTGACCCTAGCAAATTGGCTTTTGCATTCCCCTGCTTCATCCGCATCAATGTCTTCTACAGCTCCGATCCTTTCCCCCAGCAGCTTAATGGTGTCTCGTACCATGCACAAGAGTGGGATGTTATGAATTTGGACCCAAAAGGATGTGTGCGTGCATGATTGTCCTTTGATATCTCCTATGCCCCTTGGTTCGGCCAGAACCAGTAAAGCCCGATCAAAGTGCCAAAGACCTCCCTTGAGGATTCTTCGCCTTTCTACTTCATTGGCAAATTTGAACAGAAATACATTGTTCCCCATGCTCTTTATTTTTACTTCTCTGGTTGTTCTCCACGCCTAGTTCATTGCGGTTTTCAGTCCTTCCCGGTTCACTCCTCTGGTTAGCATGACCTTGCCAATCAGACAGTGTGCAGCCATTTTTTCCCCTTTAGCTCGCATTCCGTCCCTCAGCTTAACTATGGCCTCCTCTTCTTCTTGTAAAACAATACCTTGGCATTTGCGGATTAGTTCCTCAGTATCCATGCTGATGAATATTGAATAATGGTTATGAAACACTATAGATAAGCCCCGAGTGGAGGGAAAAACAACACCCAACGAGTGAGTGACCAACATTCAAGCCATACTGGCTTAATATACTTTCATTCTAATACTTTTTTGAGAGAAAAAAGTCCTGTAGAAGAAAGAAGTTAACAGAAGCTCGGTTGCTAGTGAAACATGTACTCTTGCGAAGCTCTATCAATGAGCATTTTAGGTGTACGAAATATAATTTCAAATAACGCTCAATCTTATGCCGGCGACATCTCATGATGGTTGATTGTGGCTATGGCAGCCATTGGTAAATATTGTAGTCTTATTTTATAAATTTAATTAATAAATTAATGTATTTAAACTTTAAACCAATAATAAACATATGTAATATATAAGGTAATAACTACTTTTGCAGCTACTCTAAAGTATAGTACAAATCACAATTACACACGCAAAGTAATAAATAATAAAAGAGTGATGATACAGTTACAAACTCTTGTACAAACTGACATAGCATTAATTCATTGTTTGAATGAAAATATAAAATAATAAAAATAAATTATGTGGGTCAAATAATATTTAATTCAATTAATTTTATCATGCCACATCAATTTATACAAATTAAGTTTATATAAAAATTTATAATTATATTATTATTCATAATAAACAATATATCATAATTTTAATCATATTATTACGAAGGCGTCCTATACTTTAAGGTGATTTCAACGTAACTGGACCTCTAATATATTATACAATATATCCAACATTAAATAAATTAGTGGTGGGTATGGTTCGATTCGATTCGGTCCGGTTTGAAATTAAGTAGATCTGATTTAAATAGGTTATTTATAAAAAGAACCAAATAAGAACCGAACTCAAACGGTTCTTTTTGGATCGGTTTGGTTCAGTTCGGTTTTTTTGATTTTGTGCATATTGGCCTATTTTGAATTTTTAAATTTTTAGCCCATTGGGCCTCATGGAAGTAATAATTTTTTTCAACAATTAATTTATCCTAATTTTATTACAAATATTAATAATAAATACAAAGTATTCAAAAGACATTTTATCACTAATATCTTACTAACTATTAATAAGATACTCCCAAAATATAAAATATTAAAATTTCAAAATACATAATCAAACTTCAATACTCTATCTATATAAACATAATCATAATGTTATAACGAGAAATAACACGTGTTTGATTTAAATAAAATTATTAATACATGTTTAATTTGAATAAAATTAAAAAATAATTTAGTTTTTCGGTTCAACTAAGTGAATTGAATACTAAACCGATATTTCAATTTTTTAATAAACAGTATTTTTAATTTTTTAAAAATAAAAATCAAATCAAATTTAAAAAATTATTGATTCGGTTTGATTTATTTAAAACTACGAATTTTTTACCAACCCTTAAAATAAATAGAGGACAGTTTGGTAATTAGAGGGAGAACAAAAAGAGACATGAGGTACGATCATTCCAAAAAGCAAGGCGTGTACATTTATTCCAAGGAAAATCCCGCCCATTTTCCTTTTCATTGTCTCTGAATTGGATTACTGAGTCAATCAATCCATCCCCCATTGATCTCCCTTCGTCTCTCGTTTCAAATGCCGGTTTTCAATTGCTAGGGCTTCTCTTTCAGATCTACAATTCTGCTTCTTCTTTTTTAAATTAAGGTCAGATCTCAAGTTTGTCTTTTTTATTTCTCTTTTCATTTTTTTTCAATTAGCAAATGTTTGTTGCGCCTAGGCTAAGAAAGGAGAGAGAGGTTTAAAAACCTGAAACGTAGATATAATAGAAGAGGTTTTCAAATTAGAATTGAGCTAATAAATGTTTATGGAATTGATTGGGATTCCTTAAAAACTGACTTTATATTGTTATTATTATTATTATTATTATTATTATTATTATTATTATTATTATTATTATTATTTGGGGTACTTCCATTATTAATATATTTGATTTTTGTAGACATAATGAACAAAATTTAATAGGTAGCAATGATTGAATTGAGTACTTCACTCCTAAGATTGCTAACAGGCTCCAATGTCTACGGCTATGGTCCTTTCTTTTTTGGATCTTTTGGGCTACTGGCAATCTTGTATGCATCTTTTAAGTGGCAAAGAAGAACATCTCTAAATTGGATTAAAGATGCTGCTAGAGCAAAGAAGAAATTCTGGAAAAAACTTAATGTCCCTCTTTCTCATCATACGTGGATGGAGGATTTTTCTAACAGCGAACAACCGTCCACATGTTGTGTTTGCTTGACCTCTTTGGTTTTACCTCAAAGTGTAGGAGCTCATTTTCCTGTTCATCGCTGCGCTGTTTGTGGAGTTGCAGCTCATTTCTTTTGTTCTGAGTTCACAGCAAAGGATTGCAAGTGTGTGGCTCAAGCTTGCTTTAGTCATGTTAAGCATCACTGGTCAGAGAGATGGGTTAATATGGATGATAATGCGGAGTTGTCCGCCTTCTGTTTCTACTGTGATGAACCATGTGGTGTTCCTTTTATCAATGATTGCCCTACATGGCATTGTTTGTGGTGTCAGCGTCGTATACATGTCAAGTGTCATACTATAATGTCAAAAGAATCTGGTGATGTTTGTGATTTGGGTCCTCACAGAAGGCTTATCCTTTCTCCACTATGTGTGAAAGAAAATGAAGAGAATATTGGAGGTCGAATGTTAAGTTCTATCAAGGAGGGAATCAGAGCTTCTTCTGTTCATGGGAAGATAAAAAGAAAGCGTCATCGGGGTAAGGCTGGAAAAAGTCATTCTGTGAATGAAAAGTTGCAAGATACCACATCGACCAATTCTGCCCTAAAATACATGTTCAATGGGTTTGTTGGATTGAAGAAGTCTAATAATGAGAAGAATATTGAATTTTCAAAGGTGGATGGCAGCGTACTCAGTAATAGCACCCACAATGAGTCTATACAAAAAACTGGTGGAACTGTCCTCTGTGGTCAAGTGAAGAAGTACAGTCTGGTTGATGTGCCACAGGATGCCAGGCCGCTTTTGGTGTTCATTAACGCTAAGAGTGGGGGTCAACTTGGGCATTATCTTCGGAGGAGACTAAACATGCTTTTGAATCCTGCCCAGGTGATGATAAGAGTTTATTAGAAGCAATGACAGGTTATATGAATTATAGTTACCAATACGTTTTAGAACTAATAATTGAAATTCCTAATTTTCCCTAGTATTTTTGTTGTTAAACTACTTTGTTGCTCCTGCCAGTTGTAGTCCATGACACATATTACAGTTAATTAGCTAAATTGAAAAATTGATGAGTGAATAAATTATAGGTCAAGTTTGGATGTATTTCAAGGTTTGCCTGTTATCTTCAACTGTCTTTTCACGCTAAAAATTTTGGCTTTCTTTTAGTCCATTATTCTCAACTGTCTATTTAAGCACTAAATATGACTTTAAACGTTTTTAATTCATTTTCATTTTTCCTTCATCTTTTCTGTTACATTAAGGACTGACTTTTTTTTTTGGTCTGTTATTTGGGTAGCTTACGGAAAATCGCTTGACTGCTACTTGATGACACTTTTTCCTATGGAAGGCTTTTACCTTCTGTCCCACTCCTCTTTCCAACCCCATAAACAACTGCACACTGACAAAATAGTTATAGGATCCAAATTTGAAAATTAATAATTAGTCAATTCGAAGAAATGAAAAGATAAGTCATTGATTGCTCTAATGGGAGCTTCAATGGAATACAAATTTTTTGGTTGTTTGATCATGGTGTTAATATACTTCCAGAAAATGGTGATCAGCTCTGATTATTGTCAATTTGCTGACTTTAGCAGTTCTTGTTTTCAGATTAATTATTCTAATTTGGGCCTGTAAATTTTCCTTTTTGTCAACTGATTGTCTGCTTCGTAATTTATTGAAAGCTTCAGTATTACTAATGGAGTTGGATTAGCATAGAAATCTTGTGCGTGCTACTTTGTGATTAAGAATCCTACAATTGTCACATTTTTTTCTAGATGCAAATTTGATGACCTTGAGTTTTCTATCTTTCACTATCTTGTCAATGTACAGAAGTATTAATAACGAGTCAAGAAGAGCTGAGCGGCAGCTTTTGCTTTGGTTTTCCTCTGGTCTGTTTTAATTTTTTTCAATTTTTTTCTCTTTTTTTTTTTTTTTTTCCTCTCCTTATTTGCATGGAAACAAAATTCAGGTTTGTTTGCAACTCCACTGGATGTTGTTGAAACTGAATAGGCCACCTAGATTATCAGACTTTGGGTCAGTTAAAGTCCAATTCATATTAATATTCCAATTCACTGGAAAGCCAAAGGATTTTAGAACTTTAGTAAGAACACTAAGCGAAGGGTTAACTTTTCACTAGCTAAGCATCCCCAGAAGGAGAGATCCCATGGAGTTCTTCCCCCAAAATGTCAATCTCACAAGCTTCCCATTCTGGTTTGAATTATATCCTTTTTCTGACCAAATTTAGGCTCTAGTTCAGTTCATTACTTGACTTGATTGACTGGTGAAATTTATCCTTCTATGTGCATCAGCTCCTCTCCCTTTCTACAGAGGCTGGCATTGTGCAAGTATCTTCAAACAGCCTAACTGTGGCTATGTTAAGTTGATAAACTATATTTATAAGACTGCAGATTCTAATTTAGATCTCTTTCTAGGAATGATTCCAGAAAATAGATGTTTGAATTTATTCATTTATTCACCTTAACTGCTCTGCTATTTTTATCCGAATGCTTTACATGCTTTTGAAACTATTGTCATTACTTCTTATGACTGCTTTTGGACTTGTATCATGGTTCAAAACTGTCGTGCTAATTAAAGAAAATTATTCAGTATAATGAAGAAAATTCTCATCTTCTCTTTCCCTTTTCTTAATTGTCAATGACTGCAATCTTGTGTTCAGAGGCCAATGAGAATATTTGGTATTGCTGTATTTTCTTTGACCATAACTTCTTTCATGTGTGTTTGGCTGAATACAGTAATTTACCTCTGCAGGTTTTTGAACTCAGTGTGTCCCAGGGTCCTGAGGTTGGTTTGGAGTTATTTAGTAACTTCCAATATTTTAGAGTTTTGGTTTGTGGTGGAGATGGCACTGTTGCATGGGTCCTTAACGCGATTGAAAAGCGTAATTTCAAATCTCCTCCACCAGTAGCTGTTCTCCCACTTGGCACAGGAAATGATATGTCAAGGGTTTTGCAGTGGGGAAGAGGTTTCTCAATGGTTGATGGACATGGTGGCTTAAGCACAATTTTGAATGACATCGAGCATGCAGCAGTTACAATGCTAGATCGCTGGAAAGTAAATATCAGAGAAGAAAACTCAGAATATGATCAAAGAAAAGAACAATCCAAGTTCATGTTGAACTATTTAGGTATATATTTTTTTGGAAGTTATTGATGCTAGTGATTGTTTCCAGGAACCATTAACCATCACTGTTTTTTGTTTCATAGGGATCGGATGCGATGCAAAGGTTGCATATGAATTTCATGTTACTCGGCAGGAGAATCCTCAAAAATTCTCTAGTCGGGTACTTATTTTTCTTTCTGGTCATTCTATTTGTTAAAGCCTTTTGTCCATGCCAGAATAATTATAGTTATTTGCAATATATGTTTGTTTTATGCTGGAATCATTCTCCAACCTATAGTTATTTGATTGCATTTCTATTGTTTGATCTCATTTCTTATAAAAAAATAGTTAAATAATTGTCTTATTCCAGAATCCTTTTTCCAGTTTTTAGACAATCGTGTTTTTCATCTACTTAATTTTTGTACTTCCACTGACTCACACAATCAAAGCATTTCTTGTTTCATTACTGAGTGGTGGAAGTGGCTAATGGTCATTGGGAGAACATTCTGGCCTAATTTTACTAGTTTTAGAATTTAATCAAATGCTAACATGTTTTCAGAATTAGATCCATTAAAATCTCACTTCTAGATATAGAAGTGCATATATATGTGTGTACAAGGTAGTTTAGGAATCGCATGCTTTCCTGGATTTTCCTTTTACGATTTGGGCATTCTGTTAACTGTAGTTTGTGAACAAATTGCTATATGCTAAAGAAGGTGCTAGGGATATAGTGGATCGAACATGTGCCGAGTTACCATGGCAAGTTTGGCTTGAAGTTGATGGAAAAGGCATTGAGATTCCCAAGGTAGGATAAGTATAATACTTCATTATTCTCCACCAATTTTTGTATTTAAATTGCTGGTTATGCTTGGGTTAATTCACCCCATCATTTATTCACAAACCTCAACATGCCCCAACATTTCTGTATGTCTACAATGCACTCCTGCTGTTATTCTCTATTATAAATTTAATTAGTTTAGGAGTAGTAGTCCTTGTATTACTTTGTTAGGGAAAGTATTTTTAACTAACATTTTATTGTTTACAAGATATTTCGGTTTTGTTTCCTATCAGTTATTACAAAAATGAAAAATACTATTGCAAAACCATTTCATTTCGCCTGCAGCTGCACTTGTCCACCATTGACCGTTATTGACCGTCATCATTTAATGTCACCATTGACCCACATCATTTGAGGTTGCTATTGGTACCTTTGGATTTCTTGTTGGCTATTCTTCTCAACCATGCAAATATTAGTTGATGACCTCAATCAAAGACAGTCAATTGAAGCTAGTGCTTGTCAATGACAGCTTCTGTGAAATGATGTTGTCTAATAACATTTGATTAACAAGTAGAGGATATATATTTCTAGTTTTCTACATCGAGCTTATATCACATCATGGGAAAAAATGTTCTATAAATGGTCATCCTTGGAAAACTATCCTTTTTAATGGCAGAGCAACAGTGTAAACATTTTGATGCATAGGTGGCACTATAAGGTGTGTCAAAAATGATGGGGCAGCCTGTGATTAACCTGTTAATTTTGATGTTTTAAATGCATTTTTTATTTTGTTTCATCATTAAATGCTTTTTTAAATTTTCTTTCTTTTTTATTTTCTATGCCTCCAGGATTCTGAGGGATTAATTGTCCTGAACATTGGCAGCTACATGGGTGGAGTAGATCTTTGGCAAAACGACTCTGAGCATGATGATGATTTTAGCCCTCAGTCTATGCATGATAAGGTGCTTGAGGTTGTATGCGTCTGTGGAGCATGGCACCTTGGCAAACTTCAGGTTTAAGATTTTCTGCAACTTTTCTTTTCTCTGCCTGTTTTAATGCTTTGATTTTTGTTGTGATTTTCTTTCTGACTTAACTATTTGAAGAAGTCAATATCCACTGCCAACTTGTTAATAAACACCATAGGATAGAAAAACAGAAGAGTCAATTGAAGTGGAATATAGGTACTTTCCCTAGATCCTCCTCCTTTAGGAGAAAAAGTTCTCAAGAGATGCAAAAATGAAAATCTTGAGGCTCTACTCTTTTTTGTTCCTTTTATTTTTTAAGAAAGCTCCAGTACCTATATATTTTTCTTTTGATTCTGTGCAAATTTATTAACGTAAATAGGACAGTCCTGAAGATGATTGATCATTGTTCCTTATATTGGAAAAAAATTGGAGGTGGTGGCATTTACGTGTTGTATTTTGTTGAAGCTCCAATTTTTTTTAATTGGTGGTTGATTTATCTCTTAATTATATCCCCATGGGGCTGTGCCCTTTGTATAAATTAATAAATTATTAATTTATTTATTCCATAGAAGAGAACGTGATTTAGTCAAGTTTGTAGTCTCAGTGCTATAATCAAAGTATTCGACCAGCATTAAAAGATAGTCAATGAGCTTCATATTGTTGGCATGTAAATATTGCATATATTTATATTCTTGGCAGAATCTTTTTATTTTAGGCTAGAATTGTTCATGCTTATATTAGTGTAATATATTGTGCACAATTCATAAATAGTAAATCATCCTTTGCACTTAGGTTTTGTTGTATCATGAGATACTACATGCTTCACTCAATCTAGCTTGCCATGTTGGCCTATTGCTCATGTACCTGCAATACGGTGGGGGAGTTTTTCTTAAGTCTTAAAGATCCACCCCCTCCACCACACAACCCATACTGGCAATTGGGAATTTTAGTTTAATGCTTCATTTTTGTGCAGGTTGGACTTTCACAGGCTAGAAGGCTAGCCCAGGGTAAAGCAATAAGAATACATTCTTCCAGTCCTTTCCCAGTTCAAATAGATGGGGAACCATTTATACAACAGGCTGGATGTCTAGACATAACACATCATGGGCAGGTATTTTACGCATTGTTTTCTATACAATCGGAATTGTTATGAGACATTATCTATATATTAGTGCTTATCTCAGAATAGTTGTTTGCTGCTGCTTGTACTTTAATGATGAGTGCATGTACACCGAAGAAACTAACATTTTTACAATTGAAAGTTAAAGAAGAAAAAACAGAGGTAAAAGAGAAAAACGACATTATTTACTTAAAAAAGAAAAAAAAGGAGAAAAAAAAAACTCGCATTTATGCAATGGAAATGGTTTCATCTCCATGCTGCAGCAGCACTAGTCAACTCATAGTATGTTGCAACCACACTTTCAAACTACCTAGTGAAATATTAAGTTTTTGTTTGTTTGGTTTGCTTTGTTCGTTCAGGTGTTCACGTTGCGTAGAGCGCCAGAGGAGCCCAGAGGACATGCTACTGCAATTATGACAGAGGTCTTACTAGATGCTGAGTGCAAAGGAATTATCACTGCATCTCAAAGGAAAGTCCTTCTGCAGCAAATTGCCCTCCAGCTTTCATGATTTTAATTCTCGAAACAGTTCGGTTTTTCTCTCATATCCACAAATCTATCACAACTAAAATTATTCATTTTCCTTCTTATTCCTGGGTCCTTTGCAGTCGTGTCCATGAGTTTTCTGATTCTGTAACTCAATATTCTTATCATTCTTGTGAATTACTAGACTGATAGAGAATGAATTACACGAGAGCCACTAACATAGGACTAAGGGATTTTGTAGAGAGGTATTATGTGATTGTCAGGGACGATTGGTTCAATACTTAGATGGGCGTGATTTGGGTCTAAATTTCCACTGTTAAGCACTTAATTTTCTATATAGCAACTACATTATTACTGATTACTGGAGTCTCTCTGTTTTTTTTTTTTTTAATTATAACTTATTTATTCAATAAAATTAGAGAATTTCTTCAAGTTTGTTTCATTGAAGGTGTGCTAGAGACTTTTTCTTTCTTTTCTTTTCTTTTTTAATTTGTTCTAAAATTATAAAATTAACAGCTAACTCTACTTGGAACTAATTTTTTTTTAAATAACATAACATTGATTGCCCTCTCATATGTTTATTTAAATTACTAGATTTTATGTAAAAGGAATGGGGCTCCCCAAAGTTAGTAGTTTCATGAAACCACATACCAAACCACTAAAGGGTAGCTAACTGTCATTTATTTCAACCAAATAAAAGAATAAGTGAGAAAGTATTAATCGACTCAACCAGAGGAGTATTACTTCATCTTAATTGTTCTAGTTTTAGGACCCAATTTTAGTCCACGACGGCGCTTAAACAGGTGCCACCAATGCAACTTCTTTACCACAATCCCTCCCTTTGGCAGCTTTGATTTCTTGGGATGTCTAGCTTGCCTTCTCAGTAACCCTTGCACAAGTGTACGAAAATAATTAGCTTGCTTCTGCTGCTGTGTACACCTAGTCGCCGTGAAGTATTGTTTTCCACAAATCTCATTTTTGTGTCTCTTATTTTTATGATGTAACATATTATTCTGTATGTGCTTCCACATAGTGTGACTGTGGCGTACCTTTGAGAAGTCACGGTCATGGTCATAATGATGGTGATGGTGATGATGATGGTGATGATGAAAGATGAGAGCCAGCTTGTTCTTGAATCTCCTCAGCCTTCCTATTGCTGGTTTATCTTCTTTAGGATTTAATCTGCTACGGCTAGTCACAAAAGAAGAATAAGAAGAAGGAGAAGTAGAAGAGTTGCCGCTTCTCTTAGTGTCAGGTCCCGAGTTACTCCCATAGTCTCCATTCTGCCCATATGCAAAACTTGCTCCTGACAATGACTTTGCCTCATTACTGTCAGTGTCCGTGGTGTTCGAATGCTGAGTTGTCCAGCTTGCTGAAGCTGAACTACAATTTCTTTCATCCGACTCTGATTCTGATTCTGATTCTGGCTCCAGCAAAGTAGGCCTCACAATTACTTGGCGGCGTGGTGGTGGCAGCTTTTTCTTCGCGGATGGTACAGGCCTGAGCCTACTAAGCCTGACTGTCTCTTTTTGAGCCATTTTTATGGAAAGTTGATCGACTAGCTGCTGCTCTTTATTATTATTGTTGTTATTATTATTATGACAAAGTGAGCACTCACTAGCTCTCGCAACCCCAACACCCTTCCTATGTCTCGAATTAGCACGATCCACATCCGAAGCATCGCACCCAATCCTTCTGATTGCCGTTGCATTACCCACACGCGAACCAGGTGCAGCTGCAATGTGATTGACATCCCTACTTTGAACATAATTGATTCTTTTCCCCCGTCCGCTACTTTTTACTGGCTCGCTCATTTTTTCATTTTCTTTCACGCAACCATTAAAACGATCACGTCGCTGTTGCCCATCATGTGCACCACTTTTGCTTGGTGCAGTCCCTGAGCCCTGCTGCTTCGTGCCCCTTTGCAAATCATCTCTTGAAGTGAACTTGTTATGGCAATTGGTGGCGTTTTTTTTCATGTTTGGGACAATGTTGAATTGTTGTTGTGCCATAGACACACTTGATTGTGCTGCTGTAATGATCTGTGAGTTGAACAACAAGATGATTCACTGAAATGAAATGCTTAAAAATTGGAAAATGAATCACTAATGATACTTCATCAATAAATTAAAAAAAAAAATTTAATTGACATTACCTTCGTATGAGTCTCTAAAGCCTTCTCCGTAGCACCATCGAGTAAATTCTTTAATACAATCTTCGCTCTCTCATCCAACTGCAAGTTTTACCAGCAAATTAAACTGATATAAAAATTTCACAAATTAAAAAAGATATATATATAAGAATCAAACCTGCTTTAAATTTTCTTACTTCTTGTGTGCCATCCACGCTGCTATTTTGAAGGAGGCCATATAATTTTCTTAAGGCCTCGAGATCGGCATGTACATCTACAAGTTCCGTAGCCATTCCTTGGGACAGCCTGTAAGTATCAATTCAAATTTAGAATGGAAATTTATGCTTAAAGTCCAATATCATCTTCCACTATTATCATGAACAAAATCTCTGCATTTTAAAAATGAAAATTAATATACGTGTGTGTGCGTGCGCCAATGATTTTGTAAATAGAGATCAGATTATGGAATAAATACAGAGATGAAATTCTTTTGCTTATAAACATCACTAGGTTTGTTAATTACAATAAAATTTGCATTATGGAATGAACCTGTCCCTTCCAATATGAATGAATAGCATAAAAATTTTGCTTTTATTTTTGGTTTTTTTTCCCCTCTTACTCGTCTAGTTTTTGGATTTCTTCACAAACGAACCAAAGTCTCACAAAGAGATCTGTACGAGTACTTGGCTTTGAGGAGTTTCGGAATACACTGTAAATGAATAAAATAAATTCTTTTATATCTTTTAATTTTAAAAAAAAAACACTGTTTCATAATCTATTATAACCGTTTATAACGATTTCCCATAACTACTTGTGCTTAAAAGTAAATAACAAGTAATAAAATTTTAAAAATAAAAAATTCACGACAATCAACAAATTTAGATATGCACGAGCAGGAGTGAATCGGAAACTTTCAAAAGGCCATCTGGATTTTGGAGAATTTTCAATTTTACTTGACGCGTTTCACATTTTCATTTTCGAAGAAAAGTTTAATTTATTTTTATTCTTACTTTTTAGTTATGGAAATTATAGGTGGTCTATTTTATCTAATTATGTCTTGTGAGTGGGGTTGGTAGAATTCCCTGAATCTCAATCAGATTTTTTTCTAATTTACTAGGATGAAATTCGATATATAAAATTTTGTCTTGATTTACTAGTTGTATTATAATATCATATTCAATTTTTTTTTCTAATTTACTATTGGAGACGGAATGTAGACAGTCTAAATATCCCAATCGTGATCTCAAATATCTTGAAATCTAATTTTTAGAAATATACGACACGTAAGGATAGCAATGGGCACCACTCGCTGCGGCTTTATCATTGCCAAACCCGCCCCCATAAAAAATTTAAATTACCAAGCCACAAGCAGTAGGTTTTAACAATTATTAAATCCACCTGCAACCTTCAGCGGATTTTTATGGGTTTTGTCATTTAAAATCAAAAATATTAAAATAAAATACTTTTAATGATACATAAAAAATTATGTTATATTATTCAAACTATAAATTTATAACAGTTGCTTATAAAATCCGCATACAATACTCAATTATAGATTTTATCAATATAAATAAGAAATTAAAATTTCAACATTAAAATAAATGCACAAAATATATTAATCTAAAATAAAATATTTCTACTATATGCAAATCATCATCATTAGTAGCAATAACTTGCTCCTTCTTTTAATCAATAAATAAGTATTATCAACAATATTAATACAACAATGATATGCTTACAACAATCAGTACAAAACTTAGTACAAAAAGGACCGTTTTGCAAATTATTTTAAAATTTTATGAGATTTTGGAATTTATGAGTTTTATAGATTTTGATTGATTGGAGCATTTCTCCTTCCATCTCTTCTGCATCTATTTTTAAATTTCTTCAAAGTGTCAACTATATCTTTGTAAAGTTCTAAATGATTATCTCGTTCATAGAGGTTTATATGTAAATTAATTCCTGAATTTATAATCATTTGTCTTCTTTGAGTCATAAACTAAATCTTTTCTTCGAACATATCTATGTATACTTCTAAGTTACCTTCCCAACTTAGGTACATTCTATCAAAACTTTCGCATATAAATTGTAATTTGAGATCTGCATCTTGAATCAACATCTCTATATGATTATTATTATCTACTATTTTATGCTTGATTTTGAGTTCTAGTCTTACACTTGTCCTAGATTATTTCGAGGGTAGATAAAATTGATTCTATTAATGCTATCTTGTTTTCTTCTTCAAATGAATCAGATATTTCTAGATCATTAATTCCTTTTATTACTTCATACAAGCGTTTGCTTGTAATTAATATAGTTTTAACCATGGAAATTGTATAAGCAACTTGATATTCTTGACTAAAGTCTAAATGATCAATTGCATCTAGAAATTTATTAACAAATTTTTCCATTTTTAAGAAATCGAGTTACTCTTATCACTTCCTATCTTATAATATCTCTGAAAGCAAACAAGGCTCAACATGCTTCCATTTGTTGCTAAAATAAAATAAGAGAGTTCAGATCACTAACCAGTGTACTATCTCTCGGAATTTTGAGGTAGATTCACTAATTGTCTCCAACCATAGAGAGGTCCATGGTCAGCACTGCCATAGCTCCACACATCATACAAGATGACTATTCCACACGGTCTAATGCAACATACAACAAACTGGCCTAATAGCATATGTCTAAGTGATTTTCTTGCAGTTGCCTCTAAAAGAGTGCTTAGTAATAGAAAATCTTCTTCATTTAGCACAAGTATTGACATGGAAGGTTTTTAGTTAATTTTCAAAAGATATATATAAGATATCTAGAAGATGATAATTTCACTCAAAAGAGTTTTATTTATTTCATTATTAAAATTGTTTACAAAGGATGGTTACAAAGAATACAAAGGTAGGTGAAGGTTAGACATGTGATGTCCTCCCCCTCTTACATGCTTTTATTTATAATCTTAAAGAGATAAGGTTATCCCTTTTACATGACACATGTTCAAATTTCCCAGTGGATCATGGATTCCCCTTTGATAAGGTGACCCCTCTTCTTTTTATCATTGAAGACAGTGGTTGTCTTCTTTTCCTAATGGAAAACGACCTTTATCTTGTTGTGGTGAGCTTTATCTTTTTGGAATCTTTCTTTTTGAATTATTAATGCCTTTAGGATAGCACCTTTTATCTTTTTCAGTGGTCCATGTCACATGCCAATTATCAGATCTTCATCTAGAGACATGTCTTCCCTACTAGAATCTCCTTTTGATCGTTTGTAGCAGTAGCCACATGATGACTGATGCTTTAGCACCTTGCATACCTCGTGGTGTGTCGGCAAGCTGGATTCCACGAGATTTTTCGTATATTCCCATTTTTCTCTTTTAATATAGCCTGCCTGGCTAAAATGCTTTCTTTTCTACTCATAGAAAAGATTATGTGCTCTTTTGTGGCTATGTGGAGCCATATTTTCTCCTTACGTATCCTCTCAAGAGATTCATAGAGGACTTTCATTCCTATAGCCTTTTTCCTTGTGAGAACCTTGGGCTTGAAAAATTCAAGATCATAATCATTATAAACTTGATCCAAATCAACAGTTGGACTAACTTTTTTGCTGCTAATTCCAACTTGAATCATATGCTGTGTTGGATAGCACTTGTTTCCATGGTATTCAGGGCAAGCAGTAAGGATCTTGATAAAAATCATTTCTTTTATTTTGGATATCCTTCTGAGATCATTAACTACTTCTGTAATTTTTCCAAGGAGCTCTTTTATTTCTCTGCAATCATCACTGACATGAATAAGGTTAAGAAAACCATATTCAGACATGTCTTTTATCAATTTTGGATAAGATCCTGTCACAAAGTTTATCCTTAGGTATAACCCTGAATGATCTTGTATAATAGTCTGGCTAGGATGAATCTCATAGACTTTATTACCAATTCTTTTATAATCATAAGCATAGTCGCTTCCTAATGGAATTTTACCCATAGGAATGGACTATCTGCTTTTATCATATTGGGGCCTTAAGCTCACTGAAGACCCTTCAGATTCTTCTTTCTTCGTATATTGTTCTTTGAGATCATTAATTGTGAGGAATTTCTCTAGATGTGTGACCTTTGAGTTCTGTGAAGAACTCTGGGCAATCTGACCCTCAGTTTTATCCTTAAAATGGACATTTTTTAGCATATTGCTCATATATTGTTCTAAAGTTTAGACTTCTGGATGATTTTGCAAACTTTTGTTTGGGCAAAGTTTGCTCAATCTTCATGGGCATCATCTATCATGGCAAGCCCATCATAAATCATACTATTGCCTTTGAGAAGCAATTCTTGACCTTCAGAGCACATCATTATGCCCTTAATTATTTTGGAAAGACTCATCTCCGTTGTATTCTCGGCTAAGAAAATCTGCAATACAATTGTTAGATCCTTTAATATATTCAATTTCAAAATTATATTAAGCAAAAAAATTGTTGCCATCTAATTAATCTTTTATATTGAGGAAGATTAGGCAATTTATTAAATATAAATCCTTTAAGGGTGGTGAAGGTGATCTTCTAATTAATCTGCCACTATTTGTATGAGACCAACGACACATGCAATGCTAATGATGTGTGCTAAACTAATGATGCAAAAAATGCTAAATGAAAATTGCAGAAATAAAAATAAACTGGAAATTAAATAAGCAAAAATGCAAAATAAAAATAAACAAATTGAAAAATAAATAAATAAATTAGGCGGTGAAACCAACCATAAACAAAGAAATTAAAAGAAACATTTTAAGCGGTATTTTAAAACCAACCATATAATAAAACATAAAATTAAATAAATTAATGCACAAAAATAACTAAACTGAAATTAAAATGATAGGTGGTAGAACTGACCATAAATAAATTAACATCTGAAATTAAAATGCTAGGTGGTAGAACCGACCATTTAAAACAAATGCGGAAAATAAATTACAGAAAATAAATTCCATGTGGTTCGACCCCGGACTCACCGGGTTATATTATAACTAAACACTCTTATACTTGGAAGTAATACACTTTTGAGTCGTGTCATAATCAAACTTGCTAAATATCTTTTTATTAATTATAGAGGTAATTAATGTATCTTTAGGAGGTAAAAAATATCCATCGAATTTGGTATATTTATTTAATTATTTGTAGTTAATAACTATACGAGTTTTTTCTCATTTAATTTCTGCATAATTTCTAACTATAAAGGCTAGACTACTATGAGGACTTTTAGATACTCGAATAATCTTAAGTTCTAATAATTCTTTAATTTGTTTATCAAATTATTGTCTATTTTCTTGCCCGTATCTCATAGGCTTGACTCTTATGATAACATTTGGATCTTTTAATTTAATCTTAGTGTTGTGCAAATTTTACTGAACTCGCAAGCGCACGAATCTATTGTAGAATAGACTAATGGTGACGAGTGTTGATCCCACAAGTAAATGGATTTTAATTGTGCGTAGAATTAATTTTTTAAATTGGTGATTGGATTTGTGGTGGAAAATGATTTGGAATATGCTAAAACTTATATTAAAATGGCGAGAATAAATTCTAAAATTGGAATTGAAATGGCAAGAATAAATCGAAGAGAATTCTATTGAAATGACGTACTTGGGTATTTGGATCCATATCAACATGCATCATGGGCTAAATATTCCTTATTAATACCAATTAAATCATGAGGGGAGAATCCACACCTCATGAACCACGCTCTAATAAATATAGTGCTAAGGGCTTATCGTGCCAAATAATAATAATCTTATACTAGAGAGCCAGTGAAACCTGGGCGGTACTAGACAAGATTATTATTTTTTGTCAACGAGAAGTCAAAACATCCACAAAAACTAGAGGGGAAGAGAAAATAAATTTACCAAATAAAGCCCATGACACATGTTGAGACTTCACCTTCAACCCAAGCTTGAAAGAAAATTAGCCACTCATAGTTGAACTAGGGACAAAATCGAAATTTATTAAAATACGTAGAAAATACAATATGGAGAAGAAATTATAGAAAATGGATCTCAAAAATAGATTCACAGGTGCCAAATTAGGGGGGGAGGCCCCCTTTTTATAGATACATCAAGTAAATTATGACCATCGGATTAAAAACAGTTTGAACGCTCAGGATTGCACCACGTCATCAGTTAACAGTACGTGTGAACAGTAACACTGTTTGACCACGGTTTGAATAGTAATACAGTTTACACATGGTTTGAACAGTAACGCGGTTTGCACAGTGAATAATCCCATGTGTTGCATGTACCGTACGCGCGTTTTTTGGTCTACTAATATGCTGCCACGTCACCATCAATTAGGCTTGTCAAAAAAGCCCGCCCGGACCGGACCCGGACCGGACCCGGTCAATCCGGTCCGGGTAAAACCCGGACCGCATGTATATAAATCCGGGTCCGGGTTTGAAATTCCCAAACCCGGGTATTTCCGGGTCCGGGTCCGGGTTCAACAAAAAAAACCCGGAACCCGGACCGGACCCGGGTTTTTAGTAAATTTTTTTAAAATAAATATATTATATATAAATATATAATTATGAATTTATAATATGTTGGATGTTATTTAAATTTATTGTGTGATTATTGTGTTGTTGAATTTAATTTATTTATTTTATATATAAATTAAATGAATTTAATTTAGAAATTGGATGAATTTAGGTATTAGAAAGTATTGAAATAATTTTTATTTATCATTTGTGCAAAATTTGTATTGTTAGTGTGTTATATATTTGTATTTGACCATTTTCTTTTCTAAAATTTCAAATTGAATGAGTTTATTTAATTATTTTCTTTTTAAAAATTTGTATTGTTAGAGAAATTAAAGAAAAAAATTAAAAAAAAATTAAAAAAAAATTTTTTTAAATTATCACATCCGGGTTTTAAAAACCCGGATCAAAACCCGGACCCGGAAGGTGCCGGGCTCAAGCCCGGACCGTACCCGGAAAACCGGGTTTTAACCCGGGTCCGGGTTTTCATTTCTCTCATCCGGGTCCGGTCCGGGCAACACCAAAACCCGGACCGGACCTGGATTTTGCCAAGCCTACCATCAATAGTACATAAGAATTTTAGTCCAACAGGATCTTGACACTTCATCAGTCAATGCCACATCATCGATCTATCTATGTGAACAGTAACGTAGACAGTACCCGTACATGTAAATAGTGCCGTACATGTGAACAGTGCCATTTTTCCTTTTAAGATCCTCCTAAGGTTTTGGACCGTCCTGAGTTCAAAATTGATGTCCGTTTTGTCATTTGATCTCTCGTTTATTGTAAAATAACTATGATACCCCTAAAATATATAAAATACTTAATTAAAATAAAATACACATAATTAAATCATAAAAAGCTAAAACACATAAAAGTAAGGGTTGTTAGTAAGATTTGAAATGTAAAATGATGGTTTTCGCCTTTATAAATATGCATTTTCTAACACTCAACACTTAGCATATGTTTTTCAATTTCCTATAATTGATGATATTGTAATCACCACGCTGACTACTTCAAAAATGTAATTTTCGAGTTGTTTGCCTAATAGGGTTATAAATCCTTGGGGTAGTGATGGAATGATTACAAGGTGTTTTAAGAGTAATGGCTTTGTTAGTCTTTATATAAATGAATTGACAAAAGAAATTGACTCGTAAAAGTATATTTGCTCCCATATGATCATATGGCCATAATATAAGGATGCTTACGATGTAATCTTCGATTTGGATTAAACTTTTAATCTTGCATGTCCCTAAGGTGATTTGTTCACCATTTATTCCTTTTCCTGTTAAAAACATATAATCTTTCCAATATGATATAGTATAATCACTTTTATATAAACTATAAAACGATTAGACATATCTTGATATGGTCTGCTTAATTCTTTTAATTGTTATGCTTATTTCTCTATCTCTTATATAATAAGAAGTGAAATTCTCAAAAAAGTTCATCCATAATAATAAAGGACTTATTTCTATTTCATAATTTGATTCTATGAAAAAAAAGGAAAGTTAAATTCTGTTCCTTTTATTCTTAATGGTATTTCACAATATTGATTTAATGTCTTTCTTTCCCCATTAAATCCTACATAGGTATGAGGTTCAATTAAAATTTTTCTTACTAAATATTTAATCATTTTAGCATCCATATAAGATTTTGCAGCTCATATATTAAGGATAGCAAAAGTCTTGTACCATGATTTTCCATTATTATATTTTTTAAAATTTTTAGATATTTATTATTTTTTCCATTATTATATTCAATCATACTTCTTGTGATGGTAGTATCACAAGATGACAATATTTAGTAAAACTTTGGGTTCTACTTAATTCTGGTTCTTTTTTGGGTATAGAGAATGACCTTCTATGTGCTATAATGATTCTTCCTTTTGGAGTATATTCTATAGATTTAGTAGTATTTCCTCTAATCAGAGTAGGTTGACTACTTAGATCCATTTCCCGCTCTTTTAGTAAATCTATTTCTCTCAGGATTTTAGGAGATTGTATCTTTCCAACTTTATTAAATAATTTATATATTTCAATAAAATCTTTACCAGCAAACATGTCACTATTTACTGAATTTGTTAATGCATATTATATGGCATGTGTTATGCTATATGGATAAGATCCATCATGCATTATATCAAAATATTTAAAATCATGACATAATATTAATGTCTTATTTATATTTATGTCCCTAAGACTTATAGAATATTTGGGAAATATCTTAAATATCAATTTTTTATAACCAAGTTTCCTTATATTATTCCAAGGAGCGCATGTTTTCGATCTTTTATTCTATTATCCAGTATCGCTAAATTTACTAGACTATCTATTCCTTCTCGAAATGAGCTTTTATCATGACTTGAATTCCTCCAACATGAACATATCCAATTTTGGGCCTATCGCTAGATTTTATCTTACTTATCTTATCTTCTATATCAGTATTTAATAATAATGGTATACTTGTATTTCCTCTAGCATACATAATTTCAATAAGTTCTTCTTGCACAATAGCACTTAAATACATTATATTTTTTCTTTTAATCATGTTAGTAATTCCTTGTGCTAACTTATTGACTGAAGTCATGGATGATTCTAATCCTTTTTTTATTAATTTTGAGGTATTTTTTTTTATCAAATATTAATTCTCTATTAAAATAACCTTGTTCTTCTAATTCTTCATCTTGATATAAATCTTGATCATCTAATTCTTCTATGCTCATTCTGAATCAGATTATAAATCGAAACTTCTTAAAGTTTCTTCAGAAAGATAATATATGCTATCATTTTCACTAGCATCTTCACTATCTGTGATTAATTCCAAATCACTGAAATCCTCAAACATTTTTATATTTGCTTTCTTCTTTTTAGGGCATTCATCTACATAATTCCCTTCTTCATTACATAACAAACATTTGCACTTTTTAGGTGCATTGGTTTTAGATCTTCTATTTTTCTTGTAGAATTTTTTTATATTTATTTTTCTTGTAATATTTCTTGTTGGCCTTAAAGAATCTCTTCTTTTAAAATTTCTTCCTATGTTTATAGGTTTTATCTGAACATTCAAATTTTGGTGGATCTTCTAACCTAGAACAACATAATCCTCGATTTTGTCTTTTCACAAGTCTTCTATCTCTTATTTCAACATACCATTCGCTGATTCTATTTCTAGCAAATCTAATCCTATTTCCTAGGGTATCAGTTTCGATGGTATGTCCATATTCCTTGTTCTATTCTAACATAATCCTTTTACGCCATGGGTTTGGTATCTTTATAAAATACAGATCATTGTAATAGCATATGGTATTTTCATCTTTATCAAATTCGCATTTATAATATAATTCTTTGAAGTTACATGTGTATTCTTCTAAATAACATATATTACATATTTCAAGCCTTGTTAACTTCGTTACATTTTCCATCCTTTTTCTCTTTATTTCTTGTTGAAAATCAGTTTCCCAATCTTCTCCTAAGAATTATTTTCTTATCTCATTTTCAAATCTATTTAAAACTTGGTCGAACTTTCATTTTTTATCATTATTTTCTCCATATAATATTTTATTTTTGTCTGTACCATTTAGTCCCATAAACCAATGAGACACAATTCCTATAAATGGAGTTTTTAAGGAATTCTATACAATTATCCCTATCAATTTTGGGAAATGCAAATGCCATTTTCATAGATTTAATCCAAGCAGTAATCGTTTTATCTCTATCTATGACATAGTCTAAATCTAATCATACTCCATCGTAATTGATTGGTATTTTTCTATATTCTCTTAGAGTTTTATATTCTTTTTTAGGCTTGTTAACCCTAAAATGTTGACCTGGTGGTTTTTAATGAGTTGGTATTTCTTCCCTAGTATAGGAAGCTCTATTACTAGTTTCTCCTCATTAAAAAACACTTGGCTTTGATTCATTCTTTTTTAGATGTTCTATTCTATTTTCAATGTCTTGTAAATTAATGAATATATCTTCTTCTTATTCAAATTCTTCATCAAATATTTCTAGATTAAATAATTCTTTTAATCCATTGTCTATATTTTCACTTAGCATCGTTAAACTTATTAATTTTTTTATCTTCGTTTATTTTGCTAAATACTGGTCTAAATATTGCTATCATTTCTTTATCTTTCTTTTCGTTGTAGTAAATTATGGTATCTTGTAAAATTTTATTTTGTTCTTGAATTACTATGAGTAATTCTTCCATATTATTATCAATTTTTTGTACTTCAATCCTTTTGTAGTTTCCATTTATACTTATTGCAAACTTGTTATCAAGTTGTTCAATAATTTTTTCAATCTTGTGTAATTGAACTTCTATCTTATTTAATTTATCTTCAATTGAATTTCTGTGTATGATATGGATGATTTCTTGTTTCAATTTATCCTGATCTTCAATTTTGAAGTCTTTTATTAACTGCTTGATTGAATTAAATTCTTCACTCATATGATCTCCCAACATTTTAATTCGTCTTATATTTTCAGCATTAAAGCTTTTAATTTCAAGTATTTCATTTACAACTTCTATATCATTTATGGTTAAATTAGGGTTTCCCAATTTATTTAATAAGTACAAAGAAATCTAGTTCAACTAATTATTACCCCATATATCATAATCAATTACTAAATCAAAGGGTTGAAATCTTCTCTAAGTAAATCCTCTATGCCTATAGCTAGAAGGTGGTGATATGTTGGTTTCAATATTTATTCATAATACAATCTGCATAATATTTTATTATATTCCGTTAACTTAAAGGGTTACACATAATATAATTTTGATGATAACAAACATGTGTCTTAAGTGATTAAATAAATATTGTATTTCACATTTTCACTAGTTCTTGAAGGATAATATTTATGATGAAGTGAATCACGTGAAATCAAGTTTAAGACACTCAACGGACAATAGCAAAATAAAGAAAAAAGTTTAGAGCTCAACTGATAAATTATTGCTATAAATTCTTGTAAAGCCTGTATGATTTAATTGATCCATGATTTAGTATTTGAGAAGCTCAAGAGTTTATTTAAATAATTACTTTTCATAAAATAACAGGTTTTATATTTATAAGATAAAGTATTTTGTGAATTTGAGTAACTTGAACTAAAATGAAAATTTTTGCAATCTTTGAATTTAATAAGTATTATTTTGAATTCTGAAATTGGACCTATTTGCCAGCATTTCAAACGTTTTGGGCTATACTATAATTTATGAACGTTTGAGGACCCGAATGTAATCCAAACATTTGAAATCCAAAATTGGACATAGAGTGAACAGCTAACCGCTTGAGGGCTGGCAGCTGGCGGCTAGCGGCCTAAGGAAATTCTCATCTTTTCAAATTTTGGACAAAAGTGAAAGGTTTTGAGAACTTTGAAAATTATAGGTATTATCTTAAATTTTGAAAAGGACCTCTTTGAAAAATACTATTATATTTAAGGTCATATATTAATTTTACAAAGTCTTGGGAATGACAAGTATTATTAGAAATTCTGAAATTGGACCTATTTGTAAAGTTTTATGACGTTTTGAGCTATAGTGCAATTACAAAAAATTTGGGCAAAAATGCAATTCTGTGAACAGTATTACTGTAGCACAAATCAAATTTATCGGTAACTTTACTGTACTGGAGTGGCTAGCCGGCTAAATTAAGCAGCTAACTGCTTAGGTGCAGGAATTTACTTATAACGACTAGTTTTCGGACTTTAACTATAAAAATCCAACTTCAACTTCATTTTTGAGATTAAGGGTGGGCAAAAAAAGTTGATTAATTAAAAACCAAATCGAACCGATGGTTGGGTTTGGTTTTTTTACACTTAAAATACTGAATAAGTAATATAGTAAAATAGTAAAACCAGTCGACTCGGTTTTCGATTTTTAAAAAAAATGAAAAACCGAACCGATTATAAAAAAAAAAACAAATCACAAATCTCTAAACCTAGTGACTCTAATTCCCTAAATCATATTTCTATTTCTGATCTTCATTCTTCAGCTATTGAACCCGTGACCTTCAGCTGCTGGAATCTCGTCCCCGTTGCTAGTCGCTGCTGCCCTGCTACTGCTACTGTCGTTGTTGTTCGCTGATGCTGGCCTGTTGCTACCGCTGCTCGTGAAATATAAACAAACAGCAAAAATGCTGCTACTGCTGCTGGTCGCTGCTGATTCTGTAAATTTCTTGATCTTGATTTAGTGCAAAGTTGCTGGTCGCTACCGGCCTGCTGCTGCCCTGCTGTTACTACCACTGCCGTTTGCTACTACTGTTACTGCCACTTCTGTTCGCTGCTGTTGCTGTTGCCGCTGCTGGCCTGCTGCTATCGCTGCTCATGAAATAAAAACAAACATAAAAAATGCTGCTGCTGTCGCTGGTCGTTGCTGATTCTGTAAATTTCTTGGTCTTGATTTGGTGCAAATAGTTCTAGTGCTTGATATGATATTGTAAGGATCTGACATTTTTTTATAATTTCTTGATCTTTCCCGATAACTTACTGATTTATGTAATAATATACTTGTCCACCACCAGTACCGGCCACTTTTGTTTAGAAGCTGAAGTTAGTATTTAATTACTATATGTAATTTTTTCTACATTGACCATATGAAGATATTAAAATAATTAATTAACTACACAATTTGTCAGAAATTATTTGCAATATCCACAAGTATAAATTATCTGTGCTTCCGTTTTTACATTGTATGTAGCCATATTCGTCAAGTTTCTATTAATTATATAAAGGAAGGAATCGTTTATAGTAAAATTATTGTAATTAATATAGTGTATTGGTGGTGCTAACGTATGTTTATATTAAATTAATTTAAGGTTTTAAATTTAAAAAAGCCCAAAATAGGCCCATAATCGAAATAATCGAACCGAACCAAAACGAATCGAATTATTTCAATTAATCGAGTATTTTATTATTTCGGTAATTTGATTAATCATGATTATGGTTTTAAAATAATCGTAATCGAACGATTATGAAAAATTTAGTAAAAAACCGAACCGAACCGAACCGCATCCATCCCTATTTGAGACTCCAGCAAGCAAAAACAAGTTTAAACAACATATATTGAGCTTGCAATTCGCAAATCATCATAGATTAAATCTTCATTGAGCTGTTATGTGTATGTCCACTCTTAAAGAGAGTTTCATTGTTGTAATCTTTATTTTCTCATCAAATTTGTGAATGTATAAGTGTGGGAAACACTTAAGTGAAAAGACTGAGAAATAATCTCTTGGTTATAAAGGTTTATTTACACCTTGGAAGTCAATTGTAAAGAACCTAAAGCCTTGGGAGGTTTCGATAGTGAAATCTTCGAGCTTGGTTGGCTTGGAGGTGTAAACGTAGGCGGGGATTGCCGAACCACATAAAAATTATTGTGTTTGCTCTCCCTTCCCTAACTCTTTCATTATTGTGCATTATTAAACTTATTGTTTTTAATTTGATTGGGGTAATAGATTAAATTGTTGAGCGAATTATTTAGCGTAAGCTTTAAAATCTCAATTCACCCTCCCTCTTGGGTTGCATAACTTGCATTTCATATTCTAATAAGCATTTATGACATATAATATTTCTTATATCTTTAGGAATATTGTTTTCCGTTAATCCTTTATGTATATAGCAAAGTTTATACATAATTAAATCTTTGTATCTTATTAGCATGTTGCTAGAAGGATAATATTTACTTCTGATCCTTTTGTTATTCCAATTGTATTCATCTCTTTGTTTAATATTTAAAAATCCATTATAATCAATTATAAGATTGTCTGTGTAATCCTAAATAGATTTAATATTCTATTATTTCCATGAAAATTTATTTCTATATACTTCTCTCCTAATTCTAAATAGGAGAATAGGATCAATGTTTAAATTTACATTCTTTATTATGATAAGTTCTTCAATCCTAAATTCATGAGCTCAGGCTAAATAAAATTGTTTTAATTGTTTGTGATCTAACATATTGATTGTTGAGTGTTAGAAAATACACATTTATAAAAGAGAAAATCGTCATTTTACATTTCACATCTTACTAACAACTCTTACTTTAATGTATTTAAGTTTCTTGTAATTTAATTGTGTCAAAAATCTTAGGAGGAGCATAAAATGAAAAATGGCATTGTTCACATGTATGGTACTATTCACGTGTACGGTACTGTCTACATTACTGTTCACAACACCGTTCACATAGACGGATTGATGACGTGACAATGACTGGTGATGTGGCATTGACTGATGAGGGGTCATGATCCTATTGGACTAAAATTCTTATGTACTATTGCTGGTAACATGACAGCATATCAGTGGAAAAAAAATCTCGCGTACGGTACATGCATCACAGAGGATTATTTTCAACCAAACCGCGTCACTGTTCAACCCGAGTCAAACTGTTTTACTGTTCATACGCGTGGTCAAACCGCGTACTGTTGACTGATGACGTCGCGCAATCCTGAGCATCCAAACTGTTTTTAATCCGATGGTCATGATTTACTCTATGTATCTATAAAAAGGGGGCCTCCCCCTAATTGAATATCTCTGAATCCATTTTTAGGATCCATTTTCTGTAATTTCTTCTCCATTATATAATTTATATGTATTTTAATAAATTTCTATTTTACCCTTAGTTCAATTATGAGTGACTAATTTTCTTTCAATTTTGGGTTGAAGGTGAAGTCTCAACATGCGTCATGGGCTTTATTTGGTAAATTTACTTTCTCTTCCCCTCTAATTTTTTTGGATGTTTTGACTTCTCGTCGATAAATAATACTAATCTTGTCTAGTACCGCCTTGGTTTCACCGACCCCCTAGTACAAGATTATTATTATTTGGCACGATAAGCCCTTAACATCATATTGATTAGAGTGTGGTTCATGAGGTGTGGATTCCCCCCTCATGATTTAATTGGCATTAATAAGGATTATTTAGCCCATGATGCATGTTAATACGGATCAAGATACTCAAGTACGTTATCTCAATAGATTTCTCTTCAATTTTTTCACGTCATTTCAATTCCAATTTTAGAACTTATTCTTGCCATTTCAATTCCAATTTTAGTATAATTCAAATCATTTTCACCACAAATCCAACCACCCATTTACAAAATTAATTTTACACACATTTAAAATCCATCTTCTCGTGGGATCGACACTCGTCACTATTAGTCTATTCTACAATAGATTTGTGTGTTTGCGAGTTCAATAAAATTTGCACAACAAGTTTTTGGCACCGTTGCTGGGGAGATAAGTAATTTTAATTCATAGAATTAATTTTTGTGAATAGTTTCTTTTATTTATTTTCTTGTATTTTTTATTAAAAAAGTGAATCTACATTTAAAGGTTAGTATATCTTTTCTTTCTTTCTTCTTTAAAATTATGTAATTTAATTTTCAATTTATTTTTCTTTGTAAATTTTTTTGTTTATCTTATTAATTTATTTTTAGTTAATTTATTTTCTCGTATTTTTTAAGTGTATTTTTATAGAAAAGTTGTAACAACGTAATAAGGTTAGTATCATAATTTCTCTTTTTTCTTTATTTTTATTTATTTTTGGAGGGATTATTGCCGAATGTGCAAGAATGGCTAATGGCAACAAGTGGAGGAGAGTTAATGTCAAAAAGTGCATTAAAGATTTGGGAATTCTTCTAGTGACAAGCGGATAATTCCCAACAACGGAGTCAATCACTCAGGAATACTAGATGAATTAAAGGAGTAAATGAGGTTCACATTGGCGAGTCAAGTTTGGGAATCAAAAAAATCATGGAGATGGTTGAAGGTCTTGCTCGACAAATAGGATTGTTATCGACTGCTAAATCAACAGAATTATATGACCATAACTCATACTCAGATCAAGCCAATGCCATAGGTGTAATGAGAAAGCCATCAAATTACAACCCATACTCCAACACATATAACCCTGGATGGAGAGACCACCGCTAATTTTTCATGGTCTCAAGGATTCCAACAGAATGGACCAGTAGCTCTAGCTCTACCAATGCAACCAATTCTTCAAAATCCTCAAGCCTCTCAGCCACCATTCAGACTATACAATCAGAACTAGAACCACTCTCAACCTAGACCATAGGAGGATGCATTCCAGAATTTCAGGAATGTTACTCACTCCACGATTGAGCAACAGAACTACACCATTGATGGACTACGAAATGAGTTGAGAGCAGGCTTTTACTCACAAGCCAAATCAGTTTCAAGCCTCGAGAAGATGGTGGGACAATTTGCTTCTTCAGTTTAGACCTTGGCAATGACTGTTGAGAAAGGTAAATTTCCAAGTCAACCAGTGTCTAATCCTAAAAAAGTACATGAAGCAAGTACCAGTTCACCACAACAGCATAGAGAGGTCAAAGCAGTCATGACCTTACGAAAAAGAAAAGAAGTCGACAACAAAGTGGAGATGCCGATGACAAAAAAAAATCAAATTATTCCTATAAGTATTAAGGACTCACCACCGAAGGAGAAAGAAGAAACCAACCCACAAAAATATATTCCTAAAGCTTCATTTCCTCAAAGGTTAGCTAAAGGAAAAAAAAGGAAAATCTATAGGTGAGATTCTTGAAATCTTCAAACAAGTAAGTGTTAACATCCCTTTACTTGATCCTATAAAACAAGTTTCATCTTATGCCAAGTTTATTTAAGACCTTTATACTAAAAAGAGAAACATGGATGTTCAAAAGAAGGCATTTTTAACAAAAAAAATGTTATTTCTATACTCCAACATAAAATTCCTTTAAAATACAAAGATCCAGACTCCTCCACTATCGCATGTAGTATAGGGAACCACATAATTGAGAATGTTTTGTTGGATTTAGGAGCTAGTGGATATGGAGAATTACACCCAACTCCAGTGGTGTTAAAACTTGCAGATCGGTCCATGAAAATACCTCGTGGTATTGTGGAGAACATGCTTATCCAGGTAGATAAATTTTATTTTCCCATTGATTTCATTTTAATTGACACTCAACCAATATAAAATTCAAAGGAAGCACATCCCCATTATTCTAGGCCAACCTTTTTTTGCAACTGCGGATGCTCATATTCAATGCAGGACTGAAAATATACAGTTGTCCTTCGGCAATATGACTATAGAGTTTAACATCTTCAACATTGTCAAACAACCTCATAATGTAGATGATGGAATTATTGATGTGGATTTAATAGAAACAATAGTTGATAACATTTTTCTTTCAAACCTTAGTGATGTTCCTTTACAAACATATTTAACTCACTTTGGTTTGGATTTTGATATTGACCGATCGGTCGATGAGGTCAATGCCCTACTTGATTCAACACCATCCATGGACACTAAAAAATGGAAGTCAAGAGTTGAACAATTAGCACCATCAAAGAATAAACCCATCCCATCATCATAATCATTACCGAAACTCGAGCCCAAATCATTGCCCAACACTTTGGAATATGCATTTTTAGGAGAGGAAAGTACTTTACGCGTAATCATCTCATCATCCCTAAATGAGAACAAAAAAGTAAGTTGTTGGATGTTTTAAAAGAGCACAAATAAGTAATAGGATGGATCATAGCAGACATTAAAGGTATAAACCCAGTAGACTGCATGCATTACATTCACCTCAATAAAAATGCTAAATCTACTAGGGAAATGCAACATCGGTTAAATCCTAATATGAAAGAAGTTGTTAGATCAGAAGTTCTTAAGCTATTAGACGCATGTATCATTTACCCAATTTCTTATAGTTCATGGGTCAGTTCTGTGCAAGTTACCCCTAAAAAATTAGGAGTCACAGTAGTTACCAATGCTGATAATGAATTGATACCAACTACAGTGACTAGAGGATGGCGTGTATGAATTGATTATAGAAAGTTGAATTCTATCACACGTAAAGACCATTTTCCTTTACCATTTATTGATCAAATGCTTAATATATTAGCAGGTCATGAATTTTATTGCTTTTTAGATGGCTACTCAATACATAATCAGATTCTTATAGCACCGAAAGATCAAGAGAAAACTACTTTCACTTGCCCTTTTGGCACATTTGCATATAGGAGAATGTCATTTGGATTATGTAATGCACCTACTATATTTCAATTATGCATGTTAAGCATTTTTTCTGATATGGTTGAACAATTCTTTGAAGTCTTTATGGATGATTTTTCTATCTTTGGTAACTTGTTTGATTAATGTTTACATCATCTAACACTAGTTTTGCAGAGATGTATCGAGAAGAACTTGGTCTTAAATTGGGAGAAGTGTTATTTTATGGTAAAAATAAGGTATTGTTCTCGGTCACATCATTTCGAGCAAAGGTATTGAGGTTGACAAAGCCAAGGTGGATCTCATTTCTAATCTTCCTCCACCCAAAATAGTTAGAGAAGTAAAATCTTTCCTTGAGCATGTTGGTTTCTATAGACGTTTCATTAAATATTTTAGCAAAGTTTCTAGACCCTTATGCAATTTACTTGCTTATGATGTACTTTTTATCTTTGATGATTCATGTATTGTGGCGTTTGAAAAATTAAAGCAGTCGTTGACATCATCACTCATCATTCAGCCCCCAAACTAGAGCTTACCATTTGAACTCATGTGTGATGCATCTGATTATGCAGTAGAACCAGTATTAGGACAAAGAATTGATCGAATTCCCCATGTTATTTATTATGCTAGTATGACATTGAATGATGCACAGTTAAACTATTCAACTACTGAAAATGAAATGCTAGCAATAGTGTTTGCATTAGAAAAATTTCGATCTTATCTCATTGGTTGTAAAATAATTGTGTTTACAAATCATACTGCTCTTAAATATCTTCTCATGAAGAAAGATGCAAAAGCTAGACTAATTCGTTGGGTGTTACTATTGCAGAAATTCGACTTGAAATTTAAAGATAAGAAAGGCACAAAGAATGTTGCAGCAAACCATCTCTCTCGTCTCCATTTCAACACAATTTCTGAACCTTTAACATTGAATGAGTTATTTCCAGATGAACAATTAATGAGTGTGGAAGTATTACCTTAGTATGCTGATATAGTTAATTATCTTGTTACAGGTCAACTTCCAGAACATTGGACCAAGTAAGACAAGGCTAAATTCTCTACAGAAATAAAGAATTTCTTTTGGGATGACCCTTATTTGTTCAAGTATTATGCAGACCAAATTGTTAGACGATGTGTCCCAAAAAGTGAAATTCAAAATATCCTTTTATTTTGCCATGAACAAACTTGTGGAGGTCATTTCAGTACTAAGAAAACAACAACTAAAGTTTTACAATGTGGTTTTTATTGACCAACTATATTTCGAGATGCTTACACTTTCTATTCTTCATGTGATAGGTGTCAACAAATAGGGAGCATTACACGAAGGGACATGATGCCACTAAGTCCAATTTTAGTGGTTGAAATTTTTGACGTATGGGGTATCGACTTCATGGGACCCTTTCCCCCTTCTTTTGGCCATCAATACATATTGGTTGCTATTGACTACATATCGAAATGGGTAGAAGCAATTCTCTGTAAAACCAATTATCATAAGGTGGTGATAGGCTTTTTGAAAAGCAACATTGTTTCGCGCTTTGGATTCCCTCAAGCAATAATCAGTGATGGTGGTGCCCACTTTTGTAATAAAGTATTCAAGACTCTTTTGACGAAGTATTCAATCACTCATAAAGTGGCGACCCCATATCATCCGTAAACCACTGGCCAAGTTGAGATCTCCAATCAAAAAATAAAGCACATATTAGAAAAGACGGTGAGGCCAGACAAAAAAGCTTGGTCATTAAGACTTGATGATGTATTATGGGCATATAGAGCGGCTTTCAAGACCCTGATTGGGATATCACCCTACAGGTTAGTGTATGGAAAAGTTTGCCACCTACCTTTGGAACTCGAGCATCGTGCATATTAGGCCATCAAGAAATTCAACTTTGACATGCAGCAAGCTAGCTCAGAAAGAAGATTACAGCTGGCAGAACTTGAAAAAATTCGCAATGATGCATACGAAAATGCAAAGATTTACAAGCAATGAACGAAACTCTTCCATGAGAAGCAAATTATGAGAAAATCATTCACTCCAGGCCAGAAATGCTTCTATTCAATTCTCGCTTGCACCTATTCCTAGGTAAGTTACGCTCTCGTCGGTCTAGCCCCTTTATTGTTCACACTGTTTTTCCACATGAGGCAATTGAAATTAAGAACCCAAAGAACGGTGTCACATTTAAAGTTAATGGTAAAAAATTAAATCTATATCCAGAGTACCAACCACATGGAGACGACACCGAAATAAATTTGAGTGACCCACCAGATTTGAATTGATTTTTTTTCTTTTCTGTGGTTTGATTTTTATTTCTTTCTTTTTATTATTCTTTTGCTAGTTGAAATTATTTTTGCATAAGTGTGTTTGTTTTATCATTAAGTTTTCTCTTATCATTGTTAATCATGAGTACCATACTTAGACCGTTCCTACTGAACATTCTTAAACCACTTCAACGTGTCAAAACTCGTCTCAAAAAGCAGATTCAATTTTGTAAAACACATCGTATTTGAGCTCTGCAATCACCAGAGTTAGTATCCTATGTTGAGGGTTTAGAAAGCCAACTCAGAGACATTGAGAGAAGTGTTTACGACATCCAGCTAGAGCTTGAAGCAAATTCAATAAGAGAATGATTTTAATTTTCTTTGTGTGTTTTAATTTATTTTTTTGTTTGTGTGCTTTAATTTGTTACCCCGGTGAAGTGGCGGATAACGTTACTCCGTGACAATTAAGTTGGTTACTTCAGTTTTCCCATAACAACTGATATTCTGAGGTGAAGGTATTGACAGAAACGAGATTCTAGTGAAGCTTCACAAGTGATTCTCTTCACTTCCTCATAATGCCCTCCTTACAATCTATAAAGTTCGGTCCGAACGCATGCAATTGCTCATGAGGAATAACATGCCTACTAACATTCGTTAGTTAATTGAGACGAAAGTATGATTGGCAGGTGAGTTACCTCCAAAATTCATTGTATACATGCCTGATTATGGTAAAGGAAATTATGCAAGAAAACGACGAGCTCGAAGAATTTCTATTGCTTGTCATAAGTGTACCAGAATGAGCTGCGATAAAAAACCATATTCTTTAAGAATTGTGTCTGATAATAGGGAAGATAAGATTCAATTCATTAGGGATGGCTTGAATGAGAAGTCATTGGATATATCCTTTTGTCTCTTGAAATGCATCCCAGTGGATATGTGCAAGGAGCGATTCTCCAGTTATGGTCATTATTCCAGAAAGAACATGCACGATATAGTCTCGGGAATCTGAGTATAAACGACCATATTTGCCAGTTTATAAGAAAACTGGATGGAAAGCATATCCTCGACTCATAGAGGGCGTTCAAGCCGTTTCTGGACGTAAAACTAGAGGAAGATATGAGCCACAGTGGCAACTACTTATACATATCTTTTTTACTTCATTGTTATTTTATTTCATTGTTGTTTTATCATTTATATTGTTGTCTTTAATAATTTCATTTTATTACTGTTTACTTTTTCCTTTTTACTATTTCTTTTTTTACTCGCGAGCCATGTGCTTTACACATTATTTGACACTGACATGTTACCTCATACACAACTGTGACCCACTGTCACCAAGACTCTTAAATATGATTTTTTTTTGTCAAGCACTCACAAATTGTTTTTGAGAAGTATTCCAATGGCAGCTACTCCTAATAGACAATTCAAGAACATTTATGTGCTTTCTGAATTTACCTATGACAAACATAAAGAGTTCGTTGACACAGCCATAGATCTTGGTCAAAGCATAGTACAAAGAAAATTACACTTGATGTATGGAGGAGGTAACTGAGGGTTATCAAAATTGGTTTTAGAAACTGCTTTTTTCAGAGGAAGCTAAGTGTTAGGCTTCATCCCAAGAGTTCTAAAACCTTTGGGCAGTTTGTCTGACTCACCAACTGGAGAAGAGTTAGTCATCTCAGGTATGCAAGAAAGAATAACTGAAATGCTTAATCATGCTAATGCTTTTATTTTCCTTCCATGAGATCTTACAACACTAGAGGCACTTATCACACTAGCATCTTGGGCCCATCTGCACATTCACCAGAAACCCATTGGTTTATTAAATGTTAATAATTTTTATAATGACTTTATCGCATCTCTTAACCATGCAATAAAAACTATTTTGCTCCTTCCAACGCCAAAAAGCTTTTTATTTATACTCACACGGCTAATAAGCCACTTGATCTGTTACAAGCTTGTAGACCGGAGCCAGACCCCTAGACCTTTGTGTTGAAGCGTCCAAATAATAATGGTAATAGTAGCCGCAGTAAGAAGTACAAATTAGATTTAACTCTCCACCTGTAAATATTTTCTTCTGTCTTGCACTACTCAAATGATATCTTCTAAACCCTACTTCTTTCTTTTAAAACATTGAGGACAATGTTTCGTTCTGGTTGGGGGGAGGAATAGTCGACAATTCTAGAATCTTGGTTAAGTTTCTACTAATTTTTTGTTGTAGAAACTAATTGTTGTTAACTTTTTATGTTAAAGATGGTTGAATATGGAGTGTAGTGACTCTAGAAATACATCTTCATCGTTTAAAAAAATTAAAAAAATCAGACTTTTTTTTCTTTATTATGTTTTAATGTTCATTTTTCTTCTTCTTTTAAATTTCTTCTTTATAAATATACATTTTTAAATTTTTTTTTAGTCAAAGATGGGTTAATATGGAGTGTAGTGCCTCTAGAAACGCATCTTCTTAAGTAAAAAAAAAAAACATTTTTATTTTTATCATTTTCAAATTAGTTTTTCTGCATCATTTTCATATTTCTGCATGCATATTTTTCTTTCATATTTAGAATAGGTTGAGGGATAGGATGTTGTTTAAAAAAAATAATTTGTGTGATTTGTTTTACTATTGGATGACATGATTAATTTCAAATTTTAATATTTGTATTATCTTTGGTCTTAAGTGATGTCATTTCAATATAAATTAGAGATCAGACGGCAAAACGGACATCACTTTTGAACTCAGGACGGTCAAAAATCTTAGGAGGAGCATAAAAGAAAAAATGGTATTGTTCACATGTATAGTACTATTCACGTGTATTGTACTGTCTACGTTACTGTTCACGACACTGTTCACATAGACGGATCGATGATGTGGCATTGACTGATGAGGGGTCACGATCCTGTTAGACTAAAATTCTTATGTATTGTTGATGGTGGTGTGGCAGCATATCAGTGACTAAAAATCTCACGTATAGTACATGTATCACATAAGATTATTTTCAACCAAACCGCGTCACTGTTCAACTCTGGTCAAACCATGTTACTGTTCATCCACGTGGTCAAACCATATTACTGTTCATCCACGTGGTCAAACCGCATACTATTGACTAATGACGTGGCGAAATCCTGAGCATTCAAACTGTTTTTAATCCGATGGTCATTATTTACTCTATGTATCTATAAAAAGGGGGTCTCTCCCCCTAATTGGATATCTCTGAATCTATTTTTTATATCCATTTTCTGTAATTCCTTCTCCATTTTGTATTTTCTATGTATTTTAATAAATTTTCATTTTGCCCTTAGTTCAATTATGAGTGGCTAATTTTCTTTCAAGCTTGGGTTGAAGGTGAAGTCTCAACATGTGTCACGGACTTTATTTGGTAAATTTACTTTTTCTTCCCCTCTAATTTTTATGGATGTTTTGACTTCTCATCAACAAATAATACTAATCTTATCTAGGACCACTTTTGTTTCACCGGCCCCCTAGTACAAGGCTATTACTATTTTGCTTATTTTGTATTTTCTATGTATTTTAGTAAATTTCCATTCTACTCTTAGTTCAATTATGAGTGTATAATTTTTTTTTAAGTTTGGGTTGAATGTGAAGTCTCAACATGTGTCATGGGCTTTATTTGGTAAATTCACTTTCTCTTCCTCTCTAATTTTTGTGAATGTTTTGACTTCTCGTCGACAAATAATACTAATCTTGTCTAGTACCGCCTTGGTTTCACCGACCCCTAGTACAAGGTAATTATTATTTGGCACAATAAGTCCTTAGCACCATATTGATTAGAGTGTGGTTCATGAGATATGGATTCCCCCCTCATAATTTAATTGGCGTTAATAATGATTATTTAGCCCATGATGCATGTTGATATGGATCCAGATACCCAAGTATGTCATCTTAATAGATTTCTCTTCAATTTATTCTCGTCATTTCAATTCCAATTTTAGAATTTATTCTTGCCATTTCAATTCCAATTTTAGGATAATCCAAATCATTTCCACCACAAATCCAACCACCCATTTACAAAATTAATTCTACACACAATTAAAATTCACTTCCTTGTGATATCGACACTCGTCACTATTAGTCTATTCTACAATATATTCGTGCGCTTGCGAATTCAATAAAATTTGCACAACATTGACCTCTGAATAATAATATTGTTTATGTTTTATTATGTTATTTTTAATTGTATTACTATCTATCATTATATTAGAATCTCTATTATTAAGAAAATAAACAATTGTTTCTTCCATGTTTATATTTTGAACCAAAAACTTGGCTTTGATGCCATTTTTGCAGACAAATTCAACCCAAGATCCAAGAAAGGATGTATATGATTAATTTTTAAGATTTTATCAACATTTTGTAATTTTTCTTTTTCAAATCTTGTACTATGTGTTGTGCAATCTTTTGTAAGAATGTCTTTTTCCATATTATTAAGTAAATTTTGTACAACAATTTTTCTAACAATTAATTAAATAAATAAAAACCAAACTTTAGTAAACAATCATTAAGTTCAAGTAACTAAAGCATAATTAAAAAAAATCAATCAAACTAAAATAAAATTTCAGCTATACTAAGCTTGAAAATTATCAAATTTCAAATATATACATAGACAATGTGTGTGTGTGTGTGTGTGTGTGCACGCGCGCGCGCGCACGTGTGCATGTGTGTGCGCGCGCATTGAAATGCTAGTTATGCAACACTAGAGGGCTGAATTAGGTTTTTAAAATTTAAGCTAATCAAACCACACAACAATTTAATCTAATGCCTTAATAAAATCAAAAACAATAAATTTAACAATACTCACATCAAAAGATAAATTTAACAACACTCAAAAATAAAAAAGTGAGAAAAGAGAGAGCAAACACAAAGGTTTTTACGTGGTTCGGCAATCCCCGCCTACAACCACACTTCCAAGTAAACTAAGCTTGAAGGATTTCACTATTCAAGCCTCCTAATACTTCTAATATTTACAATTGACTTCTAAGGTTTCAAACAACAAGATATTTGAAATACTAACTAGGCAACCCAAGAGGAGGGTGAATTGGGATTTTAAAAAATTATTCAACTAAAAACAAAATATCATGCAAATCTAAAACGAAATTAAAACAATAATAATTAAATTAATCACAATATAAAAAGATAAGGGAAAAGATATTCAAACACGAAGATTTTTACATGGTTCGGTCAACCTCGCCTACGTCTACGCCTCCAAGCTTTTCGGGCTTGAGGCTTTCACTAAGCAAGCCTCCGAGGCTTCAAATGCTTACACTTCACTTCAAATGTATCAATAAACCTTTATAACAAGATATTATCCCCAATCTCTTAATCCAAGTGTATCCCAACACTTACAAGCACTCAAAGTAAAAGATTACAAAATATTTTTCTCTCATACAATATTTAAGATTACAAATCAATACCCAATGTGTGAATAGATGAATCAAAAATGTATTTTAAAGTTCTATGAATATTGTATTCTCGAGTATAAGCTCAATAGTTGTGTTGTGATCAGTCTTCTTTGAATTTTAAATGAGCTTATTTATATTTGGAGTTGAAAAACTAGCCGTTACTGACTGTCGGTCCGAAAACGGTTCACCGTTAGCCGTTAACGGTTAACCGTTTGCGCTGGTTAAAGTTACCGTTGGGCCAATTTCAAATAAACGGTTTGCCGTTTAGGGTTACCCTTTCGCCGTTAACTTATAGAGACCTGCGAGATGAACATCAATTATCGATTTATAGTAAACGGTTAAGGCTTTGCATTAAGTGACTCTCTGGATGTTATCGGTTAACCGTTTGACATAAACGGTTCGCCGTTTGCTTCCAGTAACCTGTAAAATGAACATCAGTTATCCGTTTATAGTAAACGGCTAAGGATTTGCATGAAGTGACTCTCTGGAGATTATCGGTTAACCGTTTGTAATAAAAGGTTCACCGTTTGTTTCCAGTAACTTGCAAAATGGACATCAGTTACCCATTTATAGTAAACGGTTAAGGGTTTTCATGAAGTCACTTCTCTGGACATTATCGGTTAATCGTTTGTAATAAACGATTCGCCGTTAAATTTCAGTAGCCTTTGTATTTTCCGTTTTTCTTAAACAGTTAGAGCTTAGGCAAATTGTTGCTCTCTGGTCTTAATCGATTAACCGTTTAAAAGATACTGGTTCACCGTTTATTTCCATAATCACATTTTAAACTAGATTTCGCAAAGAATCTTTTTTCGATTTGAAAATCCATATTTTATAAGTATGAATGTAATGATTATTCAGGCTTTCGTTTATTAAGAAATTGCTCTAATATTTTTATCAAAAACTATTTAAAGTTTGTTATCATCAAAATCAATATTATTAATATATACATATTAACAATATTATCCTCTAATCTTTTAATCCAAGTGTTTCTCACACTCAAACTCTCACAAATTTAATAGAGAAATGAAGATTACAACAAACAACTCTCTTTTAGAGTGGATATACAAATAATAGCTCAATGAAGATTTAATCTAAGATAATTTGCGAATTGGAATCTCAAAATATGTTTTTTACACTTGTTTATACTTGCAAAGTCTTAAAATTGAAGTTGGATTTGAGTTTACATAGATTTATCCCAAAAACTAGCCCTTATAGGCATATTCCAGCAAGTAAAGGCCAGCTACTAAATTAGTCAGCTCCCCACTTCAGTACAGTAAAAGTTATCGTTAAAATTTGAATTTTATTGCAATAACATATTTACCAAAATTACACTTTTACCCAAAACTTTTCATAATTTTACTACAGCCCAAACAGTCATAAAACTTTGCAAACAAGTCTAATTTCAAAATTTCTAAATAATGCTCATTATTCCCCAAACTTTTTGAAATTAGGATACAACTCAAAACATAATAATTTTTTTCAAAGAAGTTCATTTCAAAATTTAACAAAATATTTATAAATTTCATAACTTCTCAAAAAACTTTTCAATTCAGTCTAAAATTTGACAATATGAAATTTACCTTAGGCGGCTAGCCGCTAGCCCTCAAGCGGTTAACTGCTAACTCTCTGTCTATTTTTAATATTTACACTTTAGTCACAAAACTGTTACAAATTAGAATATGACCTAAAATGGTTCATGTATTTGCAATAGGTCCAAACCTAGAATTCAAAACAATACTTATAAAAATCAAAGATTCTAAAATTTTTTCATTTTAGTCCACATCTTGAAAAATAGCAAATTTCATAGACTAATTAGTTTATAATTGTAAAACCTTTGATTTATGAAAAATAATTTTTATCAAACGAAATCTTGAGCTTCTTAAATGTTAAACCATATATATATTAAATGATACTGACTTTACAAGAATTGTCGCAATAATGAGTCCGTTGAGCTCTAAACTTTATTCTTGATCACGCTGTTGTCTGTTGAAAGTCTTGAACTTGATTTCACGTGATTTACTTCATCATAAATATTATCCTTCAAGAATTAGTGAAATGTGAAATGCAATATTTTTTAAATCACTTAAGACACATGTTTTTTATTATCAAAATTACATTATGTGTATCCATTTAGGCTAATACGCGTGAGTGTGTGAAATAGATTAAACTTGAGAATTAAGAATTTTAATTTACATATATTTATGACTAATTTTTTTAGTATCCTTTTATGATTGAGAGTAAAAATATATATAATTAAAATAAAGAATAGGGGTTGGTGGAAACCGCACGAGTACCTAATGGATTGTTTTCTCAATACTAAACTCATTCACAACCCGCTACAATTTTAAGTTTATAATACTAAATTTATTCGTAACCCGTAAAATTACTCGCAGTTCACAAGATTTTGCAGTTAGCTTTGGGTAGATTGTGGGTTAGCAGTAATTTTGCCATATCTAGCGACACGTCGGTTTGATGAATCAAACATATCTAACATGATAGTCAAATATGTATAACGATTCAATTTTGATAAATAATATAAATGACATGTTGGTCATTATGACATGTGTTTATTATGGAATCTGCTACGTATGATAGAAAATTCTGACACATTTTTGTACTGATTTACTATTCGGGATGAGATTTGAAACATATTTTTTGTCTGATAGGATCAAGACGGGCAAATCCCTGACCTGTGCTATCTCTTTGTCAACCCTACTTAAGTCCACTGGAATTATGATAAACCTTGTTGTTTAATTTAACATTCATTAAATGTTAGGTAATTAGGTGACAATTTTTCTAAATTACAAAGTTAGATTAGTAAATAAAAAATTTTTCCTTGTGACATCAGCATCCACCAACCGAGATCATCGAAAAAAAATTTCCAAATAAGTGGAATTGGGGTGAGTTTTAAAGAAATTATGTGAACTTTTGTTAAAGGTCACATCCACTGTCTCTTTATTTCATTAAACATTGTGACAAATAATGAAGAGTTGCTATCATATCAATCCAAATCCAATGAATAGATAAATTAAGAAAAATGCTAAGTATAGAGAAAGATAAGAGAAATAAAGAAGAAAAAGAAAGAGAGAGGGGGTGGATAGAGAGAAGGCAAATTCTCTCATCTTCCTCTACATCAAGCACAAGTCATTAATGATTTTGTAAGTTACATAATTAACTTTTTTAATACTTAGAAGCGGATAGCTACGATATAGGGACTCAAAGTCCTAGTATCATAGATTGATCCCCTTGTTGTTTGGCTGCCATCTGGTAGCCAAACAACTTTTCTCACTGGCAGCAACTGAATTTTTCAATCGATTGTTGCCATTAAAATAAAAAATGTATAAGACAAATAATTTTTAAAAAATAATAAGAAAAAAGACAAGTAAAAATTAAACAAATATTGTTTATTTATAAATATTATGAAAAATAAAATAATATGAGTGTTCACAAAAAGACAAAAGCTCAATTCATGTTCTATAAAATATTTCTCATATTTAACATTTAAGGTTTCATATAGTTTTTTCTATATTTCATGTAGCATATTCTAAATACCCGCAAATTGTTTTTTTGTTTTTCCCCGTTTCATGTTTAGATTCAAGTTTCATTTTGTAAGTTCAGAATTTCATGTTAAATGTTTAATGTTTAATGTTACAAAAGTACTCATATTTTATATTCATTATTGTCTATTTTAAGTAAAGGATAATGTTTATTACCCTACCTTTCATGTAATTATTATGCAAATACCTCCAAATTTTATTTTTTTTCTTTTGTTTCATGTATACGCTCTCAAGTTTAATATTACAAGTTTTCATATTTAATATTTTTATGTTTAATGTTACAAAAGTACTCATATTTTTGTCTATTGTTGCATATTTTAGGTAAACTATTTCGTGCTTATTGTTCTATGTTGCATATAATTATTATCCAAATACCCATAAATTTTTCCCCTCATTTCATGTTTAGGTTCAAGTTTCCTATTGCAAGTTCAGCGTTTCATGTATAATATTTTGAGCCTAGTGTTATAAAATACCCCCAAATTTTGTTTTTTCCCCCACTTCATATTTACATTCAAGTTTCATATTGCAAGTTCAAAGTTTTATGTTTAATGTTTTATATTTAATATTACAAAGTACTCATATTTTATGTTAATTGTTGTACATTTTAAGTAAAGTATTTCAAGTTTATTGTTCCATATTTCACGTAATTATTATCCAAATACCCTCAATTTTTTCACCAACTTGAACAATATATTTATTATTGTATTTATAACTCACTTACTCTTTTTCAATTAATGTCATTGTCCCTTTATAAATTAAGGTACATATTTTTTTTATTTTTCATTTTTTATTATTAAAATCATTATTTCAATGAATACCACCTTCTCACCATAACTCACTCACCTTGGACCAAGCTTTTATTTTTCCTCCATTGCTGATGCAAGTGCAACTAAAAGTTGGTGAAAGATTCTAGTATTGTTACTAAGGTAAGTGTTTTACAGTAAAACACTTTTTTTTTCTTTACACTTGAGGTTTTTTTTAAATTTTTTTTGTCATGTAAAGTAGATTTTCATTATTCTATACACTGATAGACATTGTTCTATCAATAGAAGGTCAATCATATACAACTAGAAAAAAAATAGAGCAGTTGTGCATCAATGACAAAGTATGTATATTATAAATTGAAATAAACGAAATGGAAGAAATAAGTAAAAGAAAATATTACATTCTCTCTAATTAAACATACCTTAAGAAAAGAATACAGTTGCTAACAAAGCTCACTTTATTTTCTTTAAACTTTTGCACACCTTCCCACAAAAAAAAAAGCACCAATAAATGCAATTTTTTTCTCCAATAGAATTTGTATCTTTCAATACGCGAAGATACAATGGATTAATGTATGTTGCACTTGTGGGACATAATATGGTTCTCAACAAAAAAAAACTAAAAAGTGTCTTAAATTCATCATCAGAACATGTACTACTAATTAGCCTTTTTTTCACCTCCGCTATCTGAATTCCTCTAGGTCCATTGTTATATATAGCACGCAAATCAGTTATATCAATAACTTGGTTATTTAAATCCACATGTGCGCCTCCATCTCTAACTCTCATTATGGTTGCAAAAGTTTTAGGGCTTATATTGTATTCTTGCCAATTTAGAATTATGTTTTGCCTAGTTGTATCATATTGTTCAACTGATGATGCACATAACTCTTGTCTTAGACGCCCACATTTTAGATCGAGTGGACTTCCAAAGCCAATTTCTTTTACTATTGCTTGTTGATCAATAGAGAAAGACAAAACGGGTAAAAGCCCATTTAGTCCCTATTTTTTAAAATTAGTATCTATTTAGTCCCTATATTTTTAAAAACGTCTCAAAATATCTCTGCTGTTAAAGTATTAATACCCCTACCATTACGTTTTTATTTCTTTTGACTTACTTTTACAATATTAACCTTTTATAATAATTTTTTTGTTTGGACATTAATAAAAAGAAAATAATTAAAAACCAATTTAATACTCTTAGCGTTACTTTTTATTTCTTTTTACTTACTTTTACAATATTACCCTTTTATAAAAAAAAATTTTGTTTGGACATTAATAAAAAAGAAAATAATTAAATTACCAATTTAATACCCTTATTGTTACTTTTTATTTCTTTTCGCTTATTTTTACAATATTACCCTTTTATAATAATTTTTTATTTGGACATTAATAAAAAGAAAATAATTAAATTACCAATTTAACCCTAAAAATAAAAATAAAATAAAAATTATATTAACTTTTAATTGTCAAAAATTATATGCAAATTACCAATTGTGCAAATGGTGCTTACAAAAAATTAGTATATTTTTTTAATTTTCTAGGGTTGAATTGGTAAGTTAATTATTTTCTTTTTATTAATGTCCAAACAAAAAAATTATTATAAAAGGGTAATATTGTAAAAGTAAATCAAAAGAAGTAAAAAGTAACGGTAGGAGTATCAATACTTTAACAGCAAGGATGTTTCGAGATATTTTTAAAAATATAAGGACTAAATAGACACTAGTCTTAAAATATAAGGACTAAATGGGCTTTTACCCTAGATGAAACCGCCTCTGAGAAAGAAAGTACAAGACAACGAGCATCAACCTTGTCCTCATCAAATTCCTCAATATTTTTACTCACACTACTATTTTCACCAATAATTGAGGTAGAGATCTCATTCATATTACTAAACATCCATTGATACCTCTCCTCAAGGGTTAGTTTCTTCTAATTTTGTGCAATATCAGCTCTAACCTGCAGTAATAAAAATATATATATGTTCAGTGGCATATTATTTTAGGTAAAAGAAAATGAAATATTTAGAAAGTCATAGTTAGATTACATACAATTTTATCCACCTTTTCAACCCCTAATAACCTTAATCGTTTAGTTTCTGACTTACTGTAATTAATATTGAAAGTTACATTAATAAAAAAAATATAACCTTTAAATATAATGGGTACATAAATGCATATAATTTATACTTTCAAATAGTATATCCATGCTTTTTCATCCACTCCTTGCTAATATTTTTTTTCTCTTATCATCAATAGATTCCATGTCTTTTTGTAAACGTTACAAGAAAGCAGTTAATAAAAGAAAGCAGTTAATAAAGAACATAATTATTGTCTATCACACTTGTGTTTAATCCATAGGTGCGCACCAAAGCACAGCCCATAGATGCGATAGACATCAACCAATAGACATCTAAACAAAGGCACACGTGATGTCTATCGCACTAAAAGAATGCATGCACCAACCTATCACACAAAACTATCACACTCGAACGGCCAAATCTAATTTTTATTAATTATAAAATTATTTAAATAAAAAAATAAAATAAAAAACACAGGTGCAACATTTTGTCAAACAAAAAAAAAAAGGCGACCTAGAATCTTAAAAGAAGAAACCAAATAAGTCTTTGTGGCATTTCATCAACATTGCGTGTGCATTATATTTCTACACTACATCATTAACAAATCGTTTTCTCCAAATACAAATCTAATAACTTTGACAATTACAAGACTAAGTTTAAAACTGAGTAATCTTGATGAGGAGCGAAGGTGAGAGTCAAGAGTAGGAGCCAGAGTGAAAGGGAGGTAGAGCGTGACTGCGTGAGTGTGAGTTTGGACCAAGAGCAAGAGCAACAGCAGGAGTAGAAGCATGAATAGGAATGGGCGCAGGAGCGTGAGAAAGAGCAGGAGAGTGAGCAAGAGCAAGAGCAAAGCAAAGTGTGCGTGATCGAGAGGGAGAGAAGATGCTTTTGTTTTATGATCCGAAGGGACAGAGAAGACAATTTTGTGGTTATGATCCAGAGCAAGGGAGAAAATGCTTTTCTTCTCCTTTAATTTCAACCGGTTGCCTCCTTTTTTTGCTTTTATCCATTTCTTATTTTGTTAAATTTAAAACCCCAACCGTTGGATTCAAATAAGCTGAATCCAACGGCTTAAGAGCACCTTCTGCACCGTAGAGGGGATTTTAATTCATGCATTGTAGCCACAGCCTACTTAGAAAGTGCCCTTCTGCATCATTCACTTCTAATTGATAAAACGGACAATAACTAAATAGTGTTTATATAATTTAAGAAATTTTGACTGAGGACAAGAACTTGCCCTCAACAATAAAGTAGAAAAAAAATAAGTCTTTAATTAAAAAAAAGGAACAAATTAAGATAAAACTACTGATTTTAAGAAGGAAAAATAAAAAAAGAAAAGCTATTATTAGTAATAATTATGATGAAGGACATCAATATAAATCAGAAGATATCCAGCCTACTACAAGATTAAATAGCTTCGGCTTTTTGTCTCATAAAAGTTCTCTTAAATAAGAACTCAGTTACAGTACATCTGAGACACAGATACAATTTATGTTAATCCCTTTTCAGCTAAGACATGACATTCATTCGGCTACCGTAATTGTGCTCATTTATCATTTGTATGTACCACTTCAGGTCTCTGCGGTCATTTGAAATGAATTAGTTTTTCAGCTTCAGCTTTCTAAAAGCTCGGCCCAGCAAAAATCTCCAAATGGAAGCGGAGACATTGATAAATCAACTTGATGACCTAAATATCTTTCATTTTAGAAAAGCAGCATGACCTCATACCCTAGAGCGCTTCATGTAGACCAACAGCCCGATACTTGTCAGAGCAACTGCACCTGCCAAGATACCAGTGTGGAAAGATGACCATCCTGTTTGCTGGACAGTGGCTGTACTCAAACTCGACTTGGATTTGTTTTGCTGGCTTGATTCAGAATTGTCCAGGTGCAGCCTTAGAACCTGATACATGAGAAACAGAAAGAATAACATATAATATCAGCCACACAGGATAATCTAGCATTAAATCTCACTAATGAGTTCAACCCACATTCAGCTCTTATAAATCATATCCCATACATGTGCTTCCTGTGATGGTTGGAAATCTAAAAGATAGCCAAATATGAAATTTAGGAGATAAATTTTAAAAGGGTATTCAATGGAACTGTTACATAATGCTTCCAACTTATTTCAGATGACTGATAGAGTTTGTAGGATCATCACTCAACACCACTTTTATAAAGTACTATTAGCCAGTCAATTTGGGATCCACAGCAGGATAAAAGTCTCATTTTTTATTTTTTACCTAATATAAATAAGTTATACCTAAACAAAACCCTACATTATAATTCTTATTCAACCCTAAAATATTATTATGCTTTCTTTTCTTTCTCGAGGTGTTATTCTCTTCAAACATTTTTTAATTTTGATATTGTTTCAAAATATTGTTTCAACCTTTTGGAGATTTTTTTAAAATAATTTAAATACTTTATAATATGGTAATGATTTCATTTAAGTCTATTTTTTAATTTATTGAAACCATTTATTCATACTTATTATAAAAAATAAATAAATAGGGTGGGGATGGGAAAATCATTTCCCACATGGGATTCCCCATCCCCACCCCACTAAATTTATTCGGGCATAGGGTGGGGAATCGAGGTGAAATTTTTAATGGAGTGGGCAATGGAGTAGGCCTCCCCACCCCGACCCCACCCCACCTCGTTGCCATTCCTAGGATAAGAATAGTTCTTGATGAATTGGGAATAATGTGGGAAGGAACCATGAAATCTATTGTGGCAATAAATCAGCAATATCTTAACCTGTCCGATATGATTCAAAAAAGCATGTTGAAATCGACAGCGGCCTTATCAAAGAAGAGTGGATTGACTTGTACTCTTTATATTTGAAAAGATGGCAAACTTGTAGATATTACAACTAAAGGCTTAACAAGTGATTCTTTTTAAGATATTACCAACCAATTAGGAATGGACCACAAAGAGAAGCTTGAGAGTGGATTGACTAGTACTCTTTCTTTAAAAAGACAGCCAACTTGCAAATATTACGACCAGAGGCTTACCAAGTCATTCTTTTTAAGGCATTACTAACAGTGGAAAGGACAAAATATACTCCCCAGTGGAATTGGAATATTGGAAAATCCTATTCCATGATCAGTTAGCTAGTCTTTAGGAGCATAGTTCGTTTGATTTGATAGTGCCTTGCAAAATTTTAATACAATTATTCTGTTTCAGGAGATTTTTTACATATCACTTCACAAGTGATGATTCGGGAGTAAGAAAAACTAAGTCAATTTTTCTCAACAGTTCCCTTATCACACACATTTATCTTAGATCAATTATCTTTAAGTAAATTATTACTGATGGTGGGATCTTTGGTTTCAAAGAATCAGTAGTACCAAGCTACATATAATCTCTTCTTTCATGTCAACAACTCAATTTCTATTTTAATTTTAGTTACCTAGAGATCAAGCCTTAAGGGGCGGAACATGATAGAGCTTGACATATTTTAACTAACCGAGCAAAGCTAAGCTTCAACCAATACCCCTATATTTTGTCAAAATAATGGACTTCATGAAAACTCACTAAAATCAGAAGTCTTGAAAGAGAAAGAGCCCAAAAAGAGAGAATAAAACTTAAAAAGTATCAAAACAAGGGTAATTAATTACCTTCAGTCCCACCGATCTGGCGTGACTGATTGCACCAACAAGATCCGCATCAGTTGCAAGGAGTACTTTATCACCCTCGTCGTCTTCATACTAAAGGAAATAAAAGATATTTAAAGAAAATGAATAGATAATAAAAGAACTCCAACCAATTACTGTTACATCAACAAGGAAAGCACGTCTGACTTAAACAATACTAAAGACCAACCAGAAGCTGAGGGCGGTCTCCATCGTTGCCAGTACCAATCCTTTGCATGACAGTAGATAGCAGCTCGTCTACATTCTCAGTACCTGGAGAAGAAAGATGAGAGATAACGTATAACTCAGGTAGAATAACTCAGGGAGAGGCATCCATTCTGTTTTTCTTACATCTATATGAACAAACTGAGATACCCATATCAACAGATATATCAAATTTAAAATACAGGGAAATTTCCTAAGGAATATTGCCAAAACAAGTTTCCCTATGATCTCAATTTAGAAACTTAAGGAATATTATACCACAAATTTTCCATGGTATTTGTTAACAAATTTAAAATGCACATGTATGCACAATACTTAGTCACTACTGCTTTAAATGGAGAAAAACAGTAATATTTTTTCAAAGGAAATTTTAACTTTTCAAACTTGCTAAACAGAAAAAAATAATAACAATAGTAATAATAATAACATTTAAGTCACACACTGCAGGATAAATATTGGTATGACAATCCTGAGAGTCCAAAAGATGTTTTAATTTGAGGGCATAATGCGGCTTGGGCATCCTTATCTTGTGTTGCGGCCAATTAACATGGATCATGTTGTCCTCACACAAGGTTCAAACCTTTGAAGTACAAACTCCTACACTTAACAATCAAGTATATGGGAAAAAAATATTGAAAATATTATATTTGGTGTAATATAATGCCCAAATGCAATGAATGCAATTGTTTAGTATGATAACAGATATTTCAAACGATTAGTTAGGTGATATTTAAAAACTACTTGTAGTCTTCCAGATCATATATGATATCAATAGTTAGTACAGGAAGATATGAAGGTAAAGAATCAGGACCCAGGTCCTCACGACCCACCACAATTGAATCGATGTACTCGACCCTTATGATCCTCAAATTTGAAGGCAAATGAGTTTCCAAGACCAAGAGACGGATATGTGAACTTCCCTTGTTCTGTTCCCTCAGAAGTCATCAGTCCAGACATTTCACTGAAATTCACATCCTAATAGAATTAGGGATGGAATTAACCAGGACAGCATACAATACAGTAATAAAAGCAGCAACAGATATACCTGTGAGTGTCATAATCTTCTGGTGGCTCTAACGCAAGAGCTGAATCCCAGAACTTTTGCATCATTGTGTTTGCCATATCATTAACAGCTCCAGAACCACTTTCAACCTAACAAAGATCAAAACAACTTGCTCGAAACTACAAAGCACTTGATGTAACATAAGATGAAAGCTATTACAACAAAATGATTATACTTGCATTATAAACTCAGCTTGCTATCAATTCTAGGTGAGGTTTTCCCATAAGTATTTTCTAGTTTGATATTTTTGACATGTATTTCCTTGATAATATCTCTAGCATGAAAAATACCTTCAGATTTCCCAAAATCGTCCGCGACTAGATGAAAATAGTGTGTGTCAAAAGAATGGAAATGATGCAGGACATCCTAAAGACCCACGTGCATACTAAACTTTAGGCAAAATACTTGGTATTTGTTAGGATTTCTTGAGACATATTATTGTAATAAGCTATCGAATGTCCTAAACCCATTATACAATTATACGCATATAGATTATGACAAAAGGTGTCGAATCAGTGGCTATGATCATGATTCATGCACTCCAAATTGAAAAAGCTTACCCATGAAACTATATCTTCAAGTAAAACCAAGATTCCCAACTTCACTTTCAGTTGGTCAGTAAAACATTGAGATATCCTTGTAATCAATTTCACCAAGCAATGAACAGAAACAAATATGACACCGTTGCTCCACTTCAACCATTCAGACCAAGGCAACCACCAACAGCAGAAATTCACTTTTTTTTTTTTAATGACTGAATAATTACTTTATACCAATGCTTCGTTGAAATACCAAGTTTTGTTCTATTCCAATAATAAAATGCCCACTAGAAAAACAAACGAAGCAACTATCTACTACGGGATTAAGTTGAGAGGTCAAAAACAGAAAAAGAATAAACAAGTTACCACATATAAGACACAAGTTTCACTATGGTCAAAAAACACAAACATAAGAAAAGGAAGGAGTAGCTGTCACACTTATGAAGCATTAGAATGGACATCTAAGTGGGACAGACCATTCTCACAGCAAAAATGGTCACACCCACAGCCTCATAAATGAAATAGAAGAATTCTTTGGAAAAAGTCTTCACCTTCTTTCATGCTAACCTACAATGTACCTTCATAGGTCCTATTTGGGATTGACCGTTGGGCAGCTCTAATTTAAAAACTATAGCACTAAAGTGTTTGGTAAACACTAGCTGTTGTAACCTGAAAGTTAAGTTGATTTGATTTTATACTTGTATGATGAAAAATCAATTATATCTATACTAATTTTGTAAAAATTATTAAAAGCTATAGTACTAAAGTGTTTGGTAGACACTAACTGCTGTAGCCGGAAAGATAAGTTATTTTGATTTTACATGTATGATAAAAAATCGATTATATCTTTACTAATTTTGTTAAAATTATTATTTAAAAATTGTATTTTACTATATAACATTAACTTTTATTTCATAGTTACATTTTTTTTCTATAGCAATTGTATCTTAAAAGCTACAGCACAGTACCAAATAAGGCTTTAGCAAGGTGGTAGAAACAAGAAGTTAGATCCCTCTCATTACAATAATGCCACTCATAGCACTTAAACATGTATAAAAATAAAACAATTACTACAAAAAAAAAATGCAAAGTGAAAATATAGGAAGCCGCAGCTCCCATTTGGTTGTTAGTCCAACACTGCATTCAACAAGTTGATCCAACACGGAGGCAATCATTCAACCTAAATTTTATTGGTAACTTCAAAAAATTACATGAAATAATCATTCAACTAGTTTAAGCTCCAAAATCACCTAATCAACACCAAAGTTTTTGCTCAAGAAGAGCTGCAACACACCAATGAAAACTTGATCCATTGGACCAAGAGGATTTTAAATTCCATTGATGAGAATAGAGAAAATTTTCAAGTTGCTGATTTCTAATAGGTCCCTATGATTTAGGATTGGCTTCAAGTAGGGTTTCCATGATGTGATTGTATGTTTGGAACCATAGCTGATCTGTGAAATTTGTCAAACTCTATCAATACATATTTTGAATAGAGCAGTTTTACATACAGTAAAAGAAAGAAAGTCAGAGATGACAAGATTTATTAAGTGAATTTACTCAATCATCTCTTAATTTATTTTGATATTACATCCCATAATGTGCTAAGAATAGTGAATTACGCACCCAAGATACTAATATGATCTATGTTTGGTCATAAATGTATAATTGGTGAGGATGACAGTTAAAAAGGTAGTAGAAATATTAGGGAGAGAAAGTGAAGGGAGATGGACTTTTATTATCCAAAGATAATTTTGTTCCAAAAATATGAATGATATATATGAAATGAAGACACCTTTCTGTCTTGCTATAATATTATAAATTCATTCATATTGTTATTAATGCTTTACTAAATTGGCAATAGATATATTCCTTTTAACTTCAGTAGCTTCATCATTAAGTGAGATTTAACTTAAACATATCTTGTTCCATTTCAGGACGACACATAGGGTGTCTGCAAAACCATTGCAACAGAATTAAATGACTTTACCATAGAGATGGCTGCATGAGTTATCTGAAGAACATCTAAACAAGCAGCAACTCCTCCATCTGACAAATTGATGTCAGGAATCAAAATAATAGTAATAATAACACTAATAATAACAAAAGGCTATTCTGGACCATATTTCAGAAAGCATTGCCCACCTTTGTCTATCACTGGAAGATGTAAAAACTTCCCATCATGCATTATATGCAATGCATCAAGGATTGTTGTTTCCATCGTTGCACATTCAGGGTTCGACGTCATTACCTGAATCATTGAGCATAAACACAAGAGCAATCATAACGAGCACCAAAATTAAGGTTTTCTGGAGACTCATCCAAACTACTAACAGATTTGGGTATATACAGGGAGGAGAGAGTATCCATTATAGGCCAAAGATCACCACCACCACAGGAGAGAAAAGAAATACCACCACCACAGGAGAGAAAAGAAATCAAACTGACATTGGGCATTTTTGTAAACAATCATGCATTTTGATGAAATTGAAAAGTAGATTTGTAAGTGGTATTTTAAGATAAACTTTAGGCTTTGTAAGACTCCTTAGTAGTTTTAAGATTTTTTAATAAATGCTACAGGTTTAATAAAGGGAAGAAAAGAGCAACATAAACCACATGGATTAGCCAATTCATTTAAGGCATAGAGAGATAGGGAAAGATCGAAAAGATAATGTGATCTAGGGATGAAGGATTCAGATACAGATCAATAAAACTCAGGTATTTGAAAAAAACCCGAGAATCAGTAATTTACATTCAAATCAGAGCATATCATGGTGATTAAGCATAACAAACAACACATTTGAGCTTACCATTTCTAAGAAATTGTGTCCTAACTAATTCTCACCACATGTGATTTCCTATCATGAAAGGTTCAAAATTCGACCTTATGAGCAAGCTCTATTTTCTAAAATGGTTAGTTCTCATGCATAGGAAGGAAAGGTAACAGGGACATTGCAAGGTTTGTTATTCATAAATGAATGAAATCCAATGACAATGAAAAATCATTGGCAGCTACCAATCCCTGCAGTTTTAAACATAAATGGTGACTTCATATTCAAAAACCCTGTTCCTCCTTCAAAATCCATCCATATGAATTTCATGGTATTCCCAGTCATTGATTCTAGTTCTCTTGAATGCAGTTTTTTAGGCTCTAAATAGCATTCTCATTCGCAATAAATTAAACCGTTGACTTACTTTGCTCGAATCTACTTAAAACAATGGATGAGTGAGTTCTTATATAATGCCGACAGTTGGAACTATTTATAAATGCAGGAACATGTCAACATAATTGTAATCTCATACTCTGAACAGAAAGAGCCTCATAAGTTGGAAAATGCCAAACAGTTAAGCCTTTGCATTTCAATTTCGTATGATATGAACAAGATGGGCCATGTGGCTTGAACAGGGTTTTAGTTGGCCATTCACAAGGAAGGCTAGTGTAAAATTCCAACTATAAAGAGCAAAGGCTTTTTTAAACAAGAACAGTCATGAACCAATTGATCCAACATTGATCGCTTAAAAGAGAAGAACCAAAGTATGTCTAAGTTGCACATACATCTCATCCACAAGAATATAATACAAAAAACCAAGTACAACATAATATTCAATGAGAAAATAAACTAAACATCGATATGGTGTTCTCAAAAACCATACAAATGACCATGTAGGGAAGTAGAAGAGAATTTTAATTCACATAGAATAAAAGAGGAACAAACTTAAACATTAAATTCTCATAATGAACCTTTTCCACCAGTGTCAACTCAGGAGAAAGATTTTGTGCCACAACTCGCATAAGGACATCTTTTGAACTGCAGCACAAAAGTAACAAACAACAGTAATCAAATACCATATACCAAAAGAAACGGTAAATGTCACTTTAAAGACATTAATTTAGAAAAATATTCAAAATATTTACTTATAAAAAGCCTGTGAAGACAAGAACAATACGTTAGTATTCCCTGGATTTTGTTTCCTGTCACAATGATAGCTGAATTACTTCTAAATTCCCGCATCTTTTTTGCAGCAACAGCTACAGGGTCTGATGGAGATACAATGGCAACCCTGAGAAAATAGGAACCCAAAAAGAGTGAAAAATATTATGAAAGAAAAAAACCAGCCAGACATCTAAATAGAAACTTTGTTTCTTCAAAAAGAAGAGCCCAACAGACAACTGAGTCCGAGATTACTTGGCATTTTCAGTGATAATAGTTGACAAGGACGGCTTGAACATCCGCTCCCTCAATGTTTCAATGAATGCATATGGAGCTGAAATAGAGAAAGAGGGGGAAAAATATTAAATTCATACCGCAAAAAGCATAATAAGAGACACCACAACATATATTCAAATGAAACACTTGATAGAATGTTGATGAAAAAATAAATAAATAATTAACTAACTAGAGCAGATACTTCTCTAAAGGAGCTGTGCTTATTAATAGTTTTTGCTAGTTCCTGGGTACTTTATAAAATCTATGTCATATTTTGAAATCATAATTTGAAAATTAATTTCTAATTAAAAAGATATCCAACTACTCTTCTTCGATATTTCGAAAGACATTGTAGATAAGCTGTGAATGCTTAAAATACAAAACCATCTTCATATAAAATAGAAAAAGCAGTGCAAGGAAAAGAAGGAAGAGCAAGCATTTTGATACTAAAAATGAGAATGATGCCTTCTTCTGTAGGTTTCTCCACTTTTCAATTAAAATTGTTTCTTTGAAACAAATTCCAGAAACGTTGAACCTCCTCCTCTTTCACAATACTGAGAAACCATGTCCCATTTTACCAAAAGTATTTTTGTCTTACTATCTTCTCTTCCTCCCACAAGAAATCACTCAATTTTTAATCATGTAAGACATCAATAAACTGTATAATATTTACAATAAAAATTAATTCTGCCCAAGGAAGAACGTGCTCCACAAATCTTCATCTTTTCTCCACTTTTTCAACAATGGGATCTCAAAAAACCCAGATCATCTCCCAAAACTAAAACAAGAAACTTCAAGGCATCCAATGCAACAACCATTCTCTGTGGAATAGAAGTACGCTCTTCCTCCGGAGCAATTCTTTCTGTAATTTGCTCTATGTGCCTGACCCGCTCTTTATATAATTGCAATGTCCTTCAGTCATTTAATAACCAAAGCTCATAAACAACTCTATGAACCATAAAAGTCTTAGTGCCTATTTGGTATAGTTTATCTAATGGCTATAAGTGCTTATTTAATTCCATAAGTCCTTTTCAAAATTTTTGTTGCTGTTTTTTTTTTTTTTGAGTAAAGCTTTTAAAGATTAAATAAGTTATTTTGTCTCTACTAGCAAAAGCTCAAATTTTGGGCTTTTGGAAGGAAAGGTTGAAAAAGAATTTTAAAATATCTAAAATATTAATTTTTTATTTGACAATCTTATTTCATTCTTTTCATAATATAATATTAAAAAATTTGTCTACTAAAGTAATTTTATAATTTTTAATAAAAGCTCTCATTGTCAACCAAACTAAAACTCTTTTTGGGAAAACTCTACTTAAATAAGTTCCATTTGAAAAGCTATACCAAACGAAGCCTTACTTTCACAAATTTTACCCCTTTTGCTATCCATAGCCATGTCTAAAATTTCCAAACCAATTATAGCAATTTCCAGTCACTGGAACTCAAATTGCGTTAAACCACAAAAGTTCCTAATATAGAAAGCGCAGCCCACCATCCAAAGGTACGTAAATTGGCTAGTCTGTTCGATTTCATATGAACTATGAGACTTTAATGTCCTTGACAATTACTTAACATTTTGATAAATACCATCTTTTTGTACACAGCCTCCCCATTCAAGGAAGACTAGAAGACTACGATTTCAGACACATAGTCATGGTCAAAAAGGAATATCCTTGACAACATAGAGCATACTCCTTAAATAATAATTAAGAAAACATCTATGAATATTTTTAATAAAAGCATTCTTCAATCAACAACTATACAAGCAGCAAATGCTGTTACCCCAAAGTAAAACATAATAACTAACCCGAAAAATTGCTTCCCCACTGGCGTTCCACCCCTTCAACTGCCGCAGCAATAGCACTCCCCTGTTCAGCAGCCTTCTCCATTCTTGATATGGCATCATAAAGGCACTTTGTGATATCCAAAATGGCAATAACTTCACCATTCTCTACAACAGGGAGATGCCTGAACTTTCCTGTCAACAGAAGGAATCAATTGAAATGCCACCTAGATGACTTGGAATTAGTGCGTGATATGCCATATCAAAATCAAGCAATATTTTAAATCATTTTATTCAATTTAATTGAAAAGATAATTAACTATTAGAAAACGTAAGAAGGTAGCATAATAAAATGTGAATAAAAAACAAATCACTCAACTCCAAGCTCTTAACAATTTATCAACGAAAACTCCTATAAGCACTAATAACCACCAAAACGACAACAATGAGCACTCAAATCCCAAAGCCCGTACTATACAATCAATACAATATAAAATACAGCCACAGTAGCAATTTGTCCAATCAAAATAAAAATAACTACAGGTGAAAATGCATTCAATTCCAGCTGTAGCTAACCTTGTACCATCTTCTGAAGAGCTTCAATGGCCAAAGAATCAGAAGTGACAAAGATAGGATTGCGGGTCATGATCTTAGAAACGACAGTCTGATCAGGTCTCAAACCTTCGGCTATAACCCTGGTGGTAATATCCTTGTCCGTGACAATACCAGAGAGCAGCGCATTAGCATCAGTCAACAAAACCGCATCGACACGACGAGATGCCATTCTCCTGCAAGCATCCGACACTATTGTTCCCTCCGGAATTGTGAGAGCTTTCGACAGCCTCAGCTTCTTCACTGTCCTCTCCCCGCCGGCACCGCCAACAGACGACGACGATTCGCCCTGTGGAGAAGGAGGCTTCGACAGATTTCCTCCATTTTCGGACGACGACGTTCTTTTGGACGTGGATGGCGCTCTCTTCTGGCTCCTTCGACTACCCCCTTGACTACTCATTTCCTCTTTTTTTTAATTTAATTATTTCAACAAAAGAAAGAAAACCTAGAAGAAGAAAAATGATTTTGATGATTTGGTTTTCTCTAGAGGCCTGGAGGGGTTAGGGTTTATTTAGCCTTCTTTTTCGGCCGATAATGCTTGAGGCCTCCTCTCGGTCTCGGGCGTGGGAATGAAAGAATCAAATCCCTCTTTTCCCACCACCTCGCCTCTGGCTGTGGTTTGGTTTTTATTTGAATTAGATAAACAGACATGATAAAACGGATAATAATTATCTGTCCTATGAATAATAACCAATAACTACCTCATTGCCTTAGTGGGATCCACTCCTCTTGTTTTGCTTTCCTTGGCATTTGGGCTGTGGCTACAATGCGGGGCTGTATGGCGCAGAAGGCGCCCTTGAGCCGTTGGATTCAGCTTATTTGAATCCAATGATTGGTGTTTTAAATTTAACAAAATAAAAAGAAAATATGAATAAAAAGGAAAAAAAAAAAAGGCAACCAGTTGAAATTGAAAAAAAAAAATTTCCCCATTTCCCTGTTTCTCCCTCCTTTGGATCATAACCACAAAACCCTCTTCTCTCTCCCTCTAGATCCCCACGCTCTTGCTCACTCTCGCTCTTGCTCACTCTCCAACTTCTGCTCACGCTCCTATTCCCGCTTCTGCTCATGCTCACACTATCACGCTCGCTGTTGTTGCTCTTACTCTTACTCTTGGTCCAACTCACGCTCACGCTCTACCTTGTCTCTCACTCTCGCTCTTCTCATCAATGTTACTCATCTTTAAACTTAACCTTGTAATTATTAAAGTTAGAAAAATTATCATTCATATAACTTAAATTTACACTTTTATCAAAAATACTAAAACACTTTAATGGTGTATCTGTTGTAACTGCACCCCTGAAACTATTTTGGGATAATGGTGGTGCGGTAGCTCAATTTAAGGAACCAAAGAACCACAAGAAACAAAACATATTGACAGGAAGTATCATCTCATAAGGGAATAGTATAGAAAGGTTAGATGACAGTACCCCAAATGGCATTAGATGCTAAATGGCAGATCTTATTACAATGGCTATAAGTGGGAAACCTTTATAACCTGCACTTAGAGCCCTAGAGCATGAGCAATATGCTAGATATGCTTTGAGAGCTAGTGGGAGATTGTTGGGAAATTATGCTCTTTAAAAGCATATGTGTTTATTTAACTGTAATAAACATTTTTTCTGATTAATAAAATTAATGAGGTATTTTATTCAAATATCTTAATTGCATTTATATTTGTGTTAAAGTCCATTTAATCATATTATATGTATTTATGTAATCACTATGTGGATTCACAGAAGACATAAATACAAGTTATCTTATGATTAAATAAATTTAGTTCGCAGTTGATAAATAAAGTTGGGCACTTTATTTAGGTATAAACTGTAATAAATTCATTGAATGATTTGTCTTAATCATGTATGAATTTATTAATGTAGTACGACTACATTGAACTGGATCACATATGAGATTTAATTAACTTTATAATAACTGTCAGACTTATTAAATCTCATAGGCATTGATTTTACTGTAATCTTAATCTTGAGTTAACTATGATTTCATGATTGTGATTGTTATTCCATTTGAGTTACTAATGGGCACGACACATCTTTATGGTCAAGATTACCCGGTATTTTAGTGGAAGCAATTATGAATATTGGAGTTATAGATTAACAATATAGAATTTGTACAACACATCTCTTGATAGGTTTTCGGTACTTGATCATAGAATTCTCTGGCCAGAGTGTGTCAACATATTTAGTATGTTGAAAATGATCATTAGAGAAAACTAGTAAGGATCAAGGAATAAGATGTTATTAAATTGATTGGACAGTTGAGATATCAATTTAATTAACGATGTGGTACAAAGGATTGTGCAGTAAAGAAATCAATGTGGCTTGGGACGAATTATTATTCGAGCATACAATTATGGAAGTCAGTTCCAATCTTTTAGTGGAGTAGATTTGGAATTAAATAATTAGGCTAGTTTTATTTCATGCCTAATTATTGTAGCCACTATTGTATGTTCCCAAATGATCCCCGGGTTAGCTTATTTAATTGACTGCACCACTACTGGACTAATAAGCAAGATAACTAGCAATATGAGTCAAAAGCCTAATATATCATTTAGTGAGAGGCTCCATTTAATTAGCTTTCGTATAAGGGGCCTTATGTTATTTTACAAGGTGGGTCCCCTATTAGAAAAGTAAATAACGTGAGTTTAATTTGGAGCCTAGGGTTTCACTAAAAGGGAGATATAAAAGGCTTATTTTCTCAACAGAAAATACAGAAGCCACTTTACACAAATCTGAGAATAAGATTTTTCTCTCCATTATTGAGAGAAAAATTTTCTCGTGCTAGTTGCTTTGGTAGTGATAAAGGCGCCTATACGTCAAGTGCAGATCGAACCTGAGTCATAACCTGGAAGATCATTGGGGATAGTTCGTGATCTAACTAGCGTGGTAGTGACGGATCGTGATCCAACAGGAGTGGTGGTGGCAGATCGTGATCTAGGAGTCTAAATCACTTCAGCGGAAAAAGCCAACTCGGATTTTCAAGATACGATTTCTAGATTACGTGTTCTTATATATTATATGAGAGCGGTCCTTAATAGGTTTTATAAAAATTTAAAAACCTAATTTTTCCCCAACATTTTAAAGAGAGAGATGTGGAAATGAAACAGTGTAGAGAGAGAGAGAGAGAGAGAATGAGTGACAAAGATGATGAACAGGGCCTATAATATATAAAGTCGGCTAGTTGCTTGAACCAAGCGGTTAACCACTCAGTTCCAGAAACTAAACAGTCAATCGCTTGCTTCAAGGGACTAGCCACTAAGTTTCTAAAACTAAATAACGGATAGCCACTTAAAGAAAGCGATTAGCCGATTCTCTTGAAATTTGGACCATTTTGTTTTCTGACCAAAATTTGATCAATTTCATGACCATTTTGTGATTCCAAAAAATTTCAAATGCCATTTTTCATACATGAGACATGATGATGAACATCTATAAAAAAAAAATTAAGCATATAACATGTTAAACTCAAGTATATATCAACAATCATCAAAGATAAGAAATCAGACAAGTTAAGACAAATATAAATTCCACATCATGAGTGTATAAACAAAATAGTAACACACTAACAAAAACTTCAATTAAAGCACGGCTCTAGTAAAGTCAAATATAATTAATATTTATGTCTTCTGATTTGTCAAATGAATTGTCATGAGGCCACCAATTAGAGTGCATGTTGGGATATGGAAGAAATATAAAGGTATCATCTCCCAGTGATGATGAAATTGATGAATTATTTTTGAAATAATTATTAGATTCTGAGAGCACTTAAGAACTACTCCCACATTCATTTTGGGTTTTAAGTTCATATGATACTTTACTAGTGTTGAATGAAATTGTTTACTTGAGCGAGCTAACTTAGAACTACCACAACCATCATTGTTAGTAACATTAGCTTCACTACTTTTGCAAGAAATCATTCATGAATAAAATGAAATTTGCTTGCCATAAATTATAAAATAATAAACAACAAACATAAAAACAAGTTACTTTGAACTTGCAAAAGAAACTTAAACGTAAACATGAAACGAGGGAAAAAAATTCGGGGTGTTTGGATAATAATTACATGAAATGTAGAACAGTAAATATGAAACACATTATTTATAATATGCAATAATGAACATAAAATATGAGTACCTATAATAGTGAACATAAAACATCAAAGATGAAACTTTGAACTTGCAACATGAAACATGAACGTAAACATGAAAAGGGGCAAAAAAGAAAAATTTTGGGATATTTGAAAAATAATTACATTAAAAATATAACAATAAATAAGAAACATGTTACTTAAAATATGCAACAATGAATATAAAATATGAGTGCTTCTATAACGGTCAATATAAAACATCAAACATGAAACTTTGAACTTGCAACATGAAACATAAACGTAAACATGAAAAGGAGGCAAAAGAGAAAAACTTGGGGGCATTTGGAAAATGATTATATGAAACATTAAATAGAAATATATGATACACATTACTTATAATATGCAACAATGAATATAAAATATGAGTATTTCTGTAATAGTGAACATAAAACATCAAATATGAAACTCGGAACTTGAAACATGAAACTTCAACATAAACATAAAATAGGGGCAAAAAATTTTTGAATAATTACATGAAACAGATAACAATAAACTAGAAACACATTACTTAAAATATGCAACAATGAATATAAAATATGAATACTTCTATAACAGTGAACATAAAATATCAAGCATGAAACTTTAAACTTTAAACATGAAACTTCAACGTAAACATGAAATGGGAGAAAATAAAAATTTCAAGGTATTTGGAAAATAATTACATGAAACATATAACAATAAACATAAAACAAGTTACTTATAATATGCAACAATGAACATAAAATATCAGTACTTCTGTAATAGTGAACATAAAATATCAAATATCAAATATAAAACTTTGAACTTGTAGCATGAAACATAAACGTAAACAAGAAACGGAGGCAAAAAATAAAAACATAGGGGTATTTGGAAAATGATTATGTAAAACATTGAACAATAAATATGATACACATGACTTTTAATATGTAATAATGAACATAAAATATGAGTACTTCTGTAACAGTGAACAAAAAATATAAAACTTGAAACTTGCAACATGAAATATGATGTAACCATGATATAGGAGTAAAAAAGAAAATTTTCGGGGTATTTGGAAAATAATTACATGAAACATTGAACATTAAACATGAAACTTAAAATGCAGGGCCGGCTCAACCAAAATCGAGGCCTTATGTGAGTTGTTAAAATTAGGTCTCCTATAAAAAATTGAAAAAAAAAAAAATATATATATATATATGAATGAATTATACGAAAATAAAACTATTTAAAATCAATTTTTCCAGCTTTCTGAAATGAAAATTTATTAATCAAACTTTTGTATTCTAATTTTGCAAATATATCTTTCTCAATAGACAATATAGCTAATTCATTTAATTTTTCTTGTGACATGGTTGATCTAAAATAATTTTTTATTAGTTTTAATTTTGAAAAACTTCTTTCTACTGAAGCAACAGTTACCGGTATTGTTAATAATATTCTATAGGCAATAAATGCATTTGTTAAAGAATCAACTCTTTTTAAATAATTAAGCACCTCAATTGGAGAATTATTTTCACCTTGAAATTTTTTTTTAAAACTTTTAGCCTAGAAAACAAATCTAAACCGTCTACATCAAAAAACATACCATGTTTTAAAGCATTTTTCAAGATTAAGACAACAAATTTTTAAAACATCATCACTTAAATATTTTAATTTTTTGAAATTAAACAAAAATCCAAACATATTCTCATACATTTGAAATTGTTCAAATCTACTCCTAATTAATGAAATAGCTTGATCTACTATGTATATAAAATAATTAATTCTAAAAGAATCTTCAGGAGACAAACTTTGATCTTCAACAATTTTTTCATCAAAATTTCTTTTCCTACGGATCACTCTTTTCTCATTTAATTTAGGTTCAATTTTCATTGCACAAGCAATTTCTTTAGCTGAAATCATAGCAGACACCAATCTATTTTCTCTATAGTTTTCAAAAAAAAAAAGAAATAAGTCATTTAAGTTGATCCATGGCAATATCAATATGCATATCTTCTTTTTACAAGTTCTTACTCACTGAATTAATAAAAAATAATATATCATACCAAATAACCATACCTGGCAAGAATTCAAAAATTTCTAATTCATATGTTGCTAGACACTTAGCTTCACTCTTTATTTTAGAATCTTCACTTATTTCTACTAATTCAAGTAATGCATCTCTTATTTGTGGAGCTTGAAATCTGATTGCTTTTACACTTTCAATTCGACTTTCCCAACGTGTTTGTGACAATGATTTAAGAGTCAAATTGGGTACATGTTCTTGCAAAAAATTTCATCGCTTTGTTGAAGAAGAAAATAATGTATAAATACATTGTACAACTCCAAAAAAATGAACTAGCTCTAGAACAAGAATTAGCCATATCACAAAGCACTAAATTAAGATTATGACAACCACATGATATATAAAATGCTCTAGGATTAATTTCTAGTAATGTTTTTTGGACACCTTGATTTTTTCCTTTCATATTAGAACCATTATCATATCCTTGTCCTCTTACATCATCAACGTCAAGTTCAAGAGTTTTTAGGGCATCTATGAGTTCGTTAGAAAGGTCTTTTCCACTAGAGTCATCAACTTTTAAAAATCCTAAAAAAATTCTTCTATTTTCACTGGATTTATTGAAATATCTACACATTTCAATACAATAGACATTTGTTCTTGGTGGCTTGTATCTGGAGTACAATCAAGTATATTGATAAATATTTTGCTTCTTTAAGCTTCTTAATTATTAAATTTTTTACTTCCACTCCTAACATTTGTATCAATTCATTTTGTATATTATGCCCAAGGTAATGATTATGAATTTCACCATTTTTAATACGATGTATATGTTCTTGCATTGTTGGATCAAATTCTGTAATTATTTCAATTAAACTTAAAAAGTTTCCATTACTCTCTTGGCATATCTTGTCGTTCTTTTCACGAAATGCTAAATTATTCTTTGCAAGATTCTTTATAACAGCAATAATTCTTATTAGTACTTTTTCCCAATGATCTCTTTCCTTATTGATTTTTTCTTAAATATCTTTGTCAATTGTTCTTTTCTTCAATAATCTTTCTTCTAATTCAACCCACATATTCATATTAGTGATATGTTCAGTGATGGTTTCATGACTTTTAAGTTTAACACTAAGGTTTTTTCAATCATTAGTTCCTTTATTACTTAGTTGACTTTTATTAGAGTTTGCATTGAATAATTTGCAACAAGAACAATAAACTTTATCAAAATCTTTTGAATATACTAGCCATCTTTGATTATATTTTTCTTCATTGGGTAATTTTTAAATGTAATATGTAGTAGAAAAATGCCCAGAAAATTCATCCTTTGGAAAAATTAAATTATTCTCTCTAATTGGACCTTTCACTACAAGGAAATCTCTTAATTTTATATTTATATTTTCCCATCTACCAAGATCATAAATATTATTTGGAAAATAGAACTTCCTAAATCTTCAGTTTCATCTCTAATTTCACTTCCATTCTGATTATTATTATTATCTTTGGTGTCATTTTTATCATTAGACACTTCATAATCTACTAATTCAACTTGAGTTTGTTCAATTACTAATTCTTCACTCAAATTCACATTTTTTTTATCACTCCTAGCAAACTTATCAAGGGTTCCTTTTTGTGATTGAACTAACTTTTCTATTCTTCTATTTTTTTTTTTTTGCAGTTTTGATATCCCGATTCATATTTTCTTGTAGACATTATTTATTATTGAAATAGAATAATAATAAAGCATGCACACAATTATGCTAGATAAATTAAATCAAAACAAGTGAATACAAGAATATTTATAAGAAAAAAGAGCACAAATAAATAATAGGGATTCAAGAGAATAAAAAAATAAAACCTGGAACTTTGAACTTAAATCACAAATTAACTTTAATTTTGAGATTGTGGCAATGTGGCTTTCAATGGTAGTTGGGAGCAATGATCAATGACGGGAGAAAAAAGAAGTTGCAGTGGAGAAAAAATAATTTTTTTGTTTTTTTTTTCTTGTAGACACGTTTCTTTTGCTTTTGGAGTTATTCTTTTTTTTTAATGGGGCGTAATTCACTTAAGTATGAAAAATTAGGTGAATTCCAAATGCAATACATAACTATTAAATTTGAACGTTATTTCTTGAAAATATAATAATATTTATTAACCAGATTCTAAGTGCACTCAACTACCTAATATGACGTTTATTCTTTGAAAATGTAATAACATTTATTAGCCTAAATTGAATTTTTTTAAGTCTTATCCATTACTTTTAGCCGGAATCTTTTAATTAATATTTAATATGGTTTACCTTATTTTAAAAAAATTAATTATTATCAATTAAATTTTTAAAAAATTAATATCCCAAATTTGAGACTTTCATCATGGCGGGGGCCCTAGGCAACCGCCTAAGTTGCCTAGGACACAAGCCGCCTCTGTTGAAATGTTAAATATGAGACAAATTTCATAAAAAATGAATTAAATTTTTATTTTTTTGTTAAAACTCATTTCATTTTATTTTTCAACATATTTATAATAATAAAAATTTTCATTTTTACTTTATTGGTCTTTTTTGCTTATTATTATTATTATTATTATTATTATTTATTTTATAATTATTTTATTTTAATTTATTTAAACTAAAAGTATATATTAATGGTAGCTGCCAGTCATAAAAGTCAATAAATTGACCCCTCTATGATACAAGACTTTTAGTCCCTTATCATGTCCACCCCCTTGCATTTGTATTATTAGTATTATTATTATGTGTCAATTAAAGGGGATTCTTATGGCAATTGGAGAGAATTATAGACAGCATAAGAGATAATACAATTAATAAATATATGTATCACATGTGTAATTTAATTTAGTATAACTACCACTTATTTAGTAATTTTTTAATGTAAATAAACATAGGTCATAACATTATTTACTTATTATATAATTGACATGGTACCTCTAATATATTCTATAGAAATTCTTTGCAATTAGAATTCTGGATTTTTATTTTATGGAGGAGGGGGGTATGGGATCCGTAATAAGTGAGAAAATCACCCATTTCATCAAGCATGCTAGCAATAATTTTTTATCTCTTCTTTTAGTGTGTGCTTTTTCCAGCGCATGATGCAAAAAGGAAGTTTGAACTTGATGCAAATGGCTAAAAATATTTTATGCTTTATATGATTATCAATCAAATAAAAAATTACTCTATGTATCAATTCTTATCTCCTACAACAAATAGAGTGATTTTATTATTTTTGTACTAGGCTACAGTAAGTACATTGCCTCATTCCCAACTCTAGTCCCAAAAGAAATAAATCATTTTTGTGTAAATAGGTGTGCATGTGGGCGTATACAGGGTCTCACCAAGTTATATTTAATGTAATTCACAATCAAATAAAATTTATTTATTGGTCCACCTAATCTCACTGTTTTATTACAGGTTTGTACTGAAAAACCTGGCTATAAATTATAATAAATGTAACTTAAAAATAAATTCACATATATAATTCTCATGGGATTCCCTGTATACATAACATGTATTTTATCGCATGCAATAACGGAACTGTACATCCTCTTTTTGCAATATATGCAAGTGTGTCCTCACTCCTCAGCAGTCATTATTTACATTATGGTGGTAATGGAATACAAAATGCTGATTCGCCGATCAATTTTGGAAATGCCAGAAATTCTCTTGCTTGACAATTATAAATAAAACCTATATTAAGTACTTTGTTTCAATATGATCATTGATTTCCGCGATGAATCATCCTTTTCTCAGGGGAAAAAAAACCCTCAAAACCCATTTCAACTTCTTTTAAAGGTAATGCTGACACGAGGTCGATGCCCTCTTAAGGACTTATAGGTCAATGGCGAACATTTTTAAGTATTCAAGATCTTTATGCCATGACTGTAAATTCAGTAGCTTGCAAATTCCATGATTCCCCACCAATTTTCCCTTCACCTGTATGCTCCAATGGCTTCTCTGAATCAATCAGGAAATCATCCAGTGTAGCAAGAGATCTTAACTGCCGGCCAAGTGAAGCAATAGTCTTCTGGCACTCTGCAAATTTACTGGCAGCCACTGCTAGCTCCTTCTCCTGCAAATGCAAAATACCATACATTAGAAAATTTCCAACTACTTTTGAAACAAACTTCCGTTTTTTTCTACGTCAATAATTTCCTTGGTAATAAGCTTCATATGCAGATTGCAGAATCAATTTTATTGCTTCCAAAGGAAAATTTGTGATGAGTGCATTTACGACAAAGTAGTAATTCAGTTATACCACAAATAAAGAAAGGATAAAAAAAGAAAAAAGGAAAAACAGCAGGCAGCTCTTTGCATTTGTGACCCATTATAAAAAATATACATTCCAAATTAGGGGAGTTTGTTATGCGACTACTCCAATTGTTGTTTCAGATTTGAAATTAAAAAACATTATTTACTGCCTATATATTTACATGTCCTGTTGAGAAAAGTAGCTCAGGACATCATCTTTTAAAAGTGAAGACAATGAAAAAGTCGCTTGATTGACACTATTCTTATTTTTTGAGGCCCATTTCCATATGGGGCGGGTAGGCCTATTATGCAGAACCCGATTCAGTTAACCCCATCAGTGATCAATTCTTATCTATCACAAAACCCAATAAGGAAAAGGTAACATCTAATGTTTATAAGAAGCCAGGACACTATAAAAAGGACAACATCAAAGATTACCCAAGTAAACGACTCAGTGCTACTGTTTTTCTCTGTACAAAATTTCTCTGCTCTTTGTTCAATATCTCCTTAAATTCCAAGAGTTGTGACTTCAAACTACCAGACCCGTTTTACCCAGTTTCAACTAAAAGGGTGAGGGGAAGCAGAGACTGGCAGCGCAATCAAATTCACTAAGTGCGAAAATGCTAGACAAAGTGGGGGTGTTTCCCAATTTTGTTTCCCTTGTGGTAAAAGAATGTTTGGTTTGAATACGACTAGGTTGCTCGCTACATATTCTCTAATTTCACCTCGTTCCTCTCTTAAGATGTGAATAATGTGACAAAACGTCATTGACACCCGAAAATATTCCTACTGGCTCCATCCAAAAGTGTAAAATGGGAAATGTAAAATATTATCAAAGAAGGGCCAATATACGATACGAAATGGATATATTATGTGTATCCATTCATGCACCAATACGTTGATGTATTATGGATTATATAGAACAATCCTTATTCGAATCAACACAATAATCCCCAGAATGTTATACACTAATTGTGTGTAGATGTGTATTACTGTTGATCAGAGATGGTGAGGTGCATATGCATGTGTACATCTACACGTCAATACACAGATGCATGTGTAACACATCTACACACACCCGTTATTGACTTATATGTGCATATAAAAAGGACACACCAGTGCAAACAGTCTCTCCTAGAGCAACATAGAAAAGAATAGCTTTTGGACAATCTTCAAGCTTCTAGACCCTCAGCCTTACTTAAACTAAGAGCCATTGGCTCCAGAATCTTAAATAATTACATCTCACATCAAGAAACTACATACTCCGAGTCCGTAATAATTTAACACTTCAGATCACATCATCCTTTATATTTGATGCTACCACATGTTGAAATTTATGAAATCTACTTTCTGAAGATTCAAGAAACAGACTTTCATTTCCAAGACTTCTATTTACTATTTCTTCATGTTTTTTAATTGAACAAATACCAAAGTTATTTTGTGTGTGTGTCGTAAAAGACCAAAGTTATTTAGTATAATGAGGATAGTGTGCGGGAATGCTCAATTGGGAAAGGACTGGATAGTCTTGTGTAATCCATTTAAACATATTTCCAACCATATGATATCAATACATGAGAAGCAACTATATTATTTTTATCAAAGTTGCCTCCCTGAATAAATAGCTACGTCCCTGATAGCTTGTTTGAAATATATTCTTTAACTATCCGCTAATTTCCTAGGGACTAATGGCAAACTATTAGCCCTAAGAATCCTGTCAGTCACTTTTTAAGAGATACCTCACAATAGGCTGTTTTAAGGGCATGTCAATCCACTAAGGCAAGAAATCTTTCTGTTGTTTCCTAAACGCAAAACATTACTCTACTTCAGCATAAAAATATAGCAAGAACCAGCAACCACTTGTAAGCCAGCAATTACATTAAAATAAACTTTGGTTTTCTTCCTACACAATGATTCAAGCAATGGAATGAAGTTAAAGGATTCAGCTTAACATAAATGACAAACCACTGACCTGATTTATCTTCAAGTCCTGATTAGAGCTAGCTAAATACTGGAGCTTGACCTCATGCCGAAGCTTAACTTCATGTTCCATTTTTGAAAGCTCATCTTTTGATTTCTGAAAATTAGCAAAGTTTTCTTCTGACAGTGCACGCTCCTTTTCAACCTCATCCTCCAAGGACATAACTTTCGAGCGCAAAGTTTCCATCTCAGCTTCAACAGCTCTGAGTCGTGACTCCACCACTTCCTTTTTCGATTTTGCAGATTTCACTTCTTCTTCCGCAGCTTGCTTTGATTTGTTTACAAGAGCTAACTGAGTTTTCATCTCTGCTTCAATGACACTCAGTTTTGACTCTGCTACTCCTCTTGCAGCGATTGCAGCCTTCATTTCGGCTTCAACAGCTTGTTTGGATTTGTTTGCAAAAGCTAATTGAGTTTGCAGCTCTTCTAGCTTCAACTCAGCTTCCTTTAGCTGATTTTGTGAAGTTTCCAGCTGCCTTTGGGATTCTTTCAAATCCATCTCTAGTTCCGATTTTTCTGCTCTCACATTTTCTAACTCTTCCTCCAGTTCAGCAATCCTGTGAATCAAGGCTTCAAGTTCAGCTTTTATTGAGCTTTCATCAACATTTGGTTGATCAGATGCTGGTCCCACTTCCACACAAAAGCTTCCGCTTTCAGTATCTGGCAGTGCTGCGAGCCTTTCCATTTCAAGAAAATCATCCATGAGATTGATATCTACAGAAGGGACCATGAAGTTTCTTCCAACAGCCTTCACATTCTTATCAGGTTCTATGGCTAAAGCAGAAGCCCATGAGGTTGAACTGTTTGGCTCACATTCATTCACTTCCGAGTCACTAATCTTGCAGTTATCCGTTTCATTTCGAAGTAGTCTCTCTCCATTATCTGACTGACTATCTGTGAAAGACCCAACATAAATGGATGAAGCAGTGAAAGATTTGTTTTCAGTTTTAGGGGATGCTTTACGAACCACAGCTTTAAGCCTCAGGCATTCAGCTTCAACCTTAGCTAATTTCTTAATACTCTCTAAGTACTGCTTGCTGGCTGTTTCAGCCGCTTTCGTGCTTAGGTCCCTCTCAACGATCCTTAGTTCTAGCTCCTTAACTCGAGAAAGAAGCTCAAGCTTAAGGGCCGAATTCTGTTTCTCAGCAGCCTCAAGTTTTGAGCGCAGATCCCGATCAGCTGAGGCAGCGGCTTCACTTTTGGCAGTTTGCAGTTTTTTTTGGAGATCAACGAGCTTACTCTCAAGCTCAGACTTTGTCGATTCCCATTCTAAATTTTGCTTAGAAACAGTTTCCTGGATCCTCTGCTCTTGTTCTTCCCTAGCTTGCCTTATTTGCCTCACACATTCCTTGAGTGCCCCATCAAGATGACTAACTCGATTTTCAAGTGCTGAATTCTTCTGAGAAGCAGCCTCAAGTTGTTGCTTTAATGTTGACAATTCATTTTCAGCCTTCTCCCAGCCTAGCATTTGAAATGGCAAATAAAATAAGAAGCTGATTACCCACTTATGAAAGCAAGCATGGAGATATCCTCATCTCCGAAAATGAAGAGAAAGATGTGAGAACAGCATATAGAATCAAAGCCATAAAAAACAACCCTCAGAGCAGAAGCTGACTGTATCCATTGAAGTAAAGGAAAACAGGATTTCAATGATTAAAATCACTTACAAGTAGCTAAGAGCAGTATGCAACTGAAATTAAATTTAAACTTTTTAACCATCCATCAGCAAGCAAACACATGCCTATCAAATTTTATACCAAGGAAACCACTTAGATTTCAAAAGACTCAAGAGGAGAACAAATGGACATTTTTTTTTTCTCTCCTTTGCAGAACAAAAGAACTACAATGTTGACAATTGCAGGAAAAGAAATAATCCATTGACTAACACCAGAAATTAAAAAAAAGTTTATTCTCCAAATAATTTTGTGGTCTTGGATAAATTCATTGCCTGCCCTCAGAAACAAGTCATAAGCGGAGCTAATGATCTCATTTCAAAAAGGAAAATCATGAACCATTAACAAATTCAACCATCGGGATGCCATCTACACACATGCTCCTTTTATTAAGCTAATTACCTTAAGGTCCCTTAAGAACCGGGGGTTACACCAGTTAAGCATCTTCAACTAGTAGTAGCATATCATTTTCCCATTGAATTACGAAGGAAAGTACAAAATAAAAAAGTGAGAAAACCTGATACAGCTTCTTCCGCAACTTTAGCATGCTGCTTTACCAAGTCTTCCTTGGCACTGACGTTGAGAAGAGCAGCGGACAGTTTCTCTGTTAGAGTCTTCACACTGTCATTGACTACTTCATCGAGAGGTGGCGCTTTAGACGTCGCCTCTGATGACTGCGAACTATGAGTCTGTAACCACAAAGGAACCACGAGATTTTCTCAGCAAACAACCAACTTCTCAGGATCTACGTTCAAATTCATGCAATGGAATAGAATTGACTCTTTAAACACTGAGAGCAAGCATCACATTACTTTACTGGTCAATACGGTGGTATCAGTATTGCATAAAAAATAACAAAATTTTGATTGAGTATCACGGAAAAGAGAAATGCTGACCTGATCATCGGAGAACCGTTCAGAAAGGGAAGAAACGGAGCCGGAACTCTCGGTTTCACCGCCAGCGGCACCGCCACCGGACTTTCTTCGCCAAAGCCAACTACGACGGTCCATCTAATTTCTAATTTTCTAAATTATAATTTAATCTAAATCTAGACGAATATTGGTGATCATACACACACACTCACTCAATTCAATCAATCTCTGCTTTCGATTGAATCCCAAGTAATCCGATTGCTTGCTTCAGATACAAAATAAATTTGTCAACATCTAACTGGCGCTCTATGTAGCTCTACCACCAACTCAATCCCCCAAATTTCACGCCATACAATACGAAGACAGAGACACAGGACCACATAACATTTTTATCACTACGTGGATGATTATGAATGATATTATTAAAAAATAAAATTACGAAACAAATATTCTATAATATCTCCAGAAGCAACCGCACGTATATTTATTTATATATAGGAGACTAAATTCAATTAAATTAAAATGAAATTCAATGCACAAGACCTTTTGCAGGGATAGACAGAGAGAGATTTGAGGAAGAATGTCTCTCTCCTGTCAGTCTCAAGAGGATTTTTTTTATTTTTACAAATAATGGTTTTCTTTTACTTTCCTAATTAATTTAATACCCATTATATACCTCATCTATCACATGTGTCTTTTTTTTATACAAAAATACTATTAAGCCATAATTGAATAAAGTTGATAGTCAATTTACTATTAGATTATATGACTTAATAAAATTAGTATTTAATTTATTATAAAATTTTATAATTTAATAACATATTTGAAGACATTCCTACCTAAAAATTTTTTTCATGTAATAATAATTTTTTAGTGAAGATATTTTTATTTTAATAAAATTAGAATGTTATTAACAAAAAAATACATATTTTAATATATTAACAAATAAAAAATAATTTTTAATATATTAAAATTTATATTTTTTAGTGTTAAAGTGAGAAATCTCTCAATTAGAGAAATACATATATATATATATACACACACACATAGAGTAATTTTTTTATTTAGAATTTTAAAGTGCAAAAAAGTTCAAAAAAAAATTTTAAAACATTTTAAAAGTTTATATTTTTAAATTTTTAAAATCATAAGATTTTAAAATTTTTTTGAATTTTCTCATACTTTTAAAATTTCATACCATAACATTTCTACACACATATATATGCATATGTATAGATATATATATATATATATATATATATATATATGTATATGTATATGTATATAGTATATGTATGCATGTATAAATTTAATGTCAGATTTATTAAAAATTTTAATATAAATAATTGAAACAATTATAAATAGGGTAAACATTCTTAAATGATTGGAAAGCAAGTCCAGATTACCTTTGCCAAATGTGAATGCCAAGTGTCAACCATTGAGCTGTGTCTTTTTTTTCGCATTTTTTCAAACGGTGATGGCGTTATTCCCGCCCATTGTCCGTGGGATATTCCTGCCTTCCCTGCTTTCGAGTAACAATAATAATAATTATGCGTATAAGCGTATTTGTAGAAAGGGTAAATTGAAAGTTCAGAAGCGGAATGAGAAAACTAAGGTGTGAGGATGCCAGTCAGTAGCCATCTCACTGCCTGAAAAAATATTTAATAAATAATAAAAATACCTAAATTTTAATTTATCCAATATGTTTATAACCGTTCTCTAAATATTTTTATATATTAAAAATATTTAAAAATAACATCATATTAATATTTTTCAAATTCATGTTTGTTATCATTTTTAGAACCCTTGTGAACAACTGCACAGCCATCACCTGAAGTTATAGAATAATGATAAAGTCACAAACTCTTATATAAATTTATTGGTTGAATTAAATATCTCTTAACCCACATGATTTGTTTATATTATTTTATATTTTCATTCAACCAATGAATTAATGCCACATCAATTTATACAAGATAAATTTGTACAAGAATTTGTGGCTGTATTATTAATTAAAGTTATAACTCTTGTTACGACCAAACGAGACATAAACTATACCGACAAATATTAATGTGAAATTTAGATAAATGATACGTCCCCTAAAATGTTTTATCCAATATTATACACAGTAAGCTCTTGCTGAGTGGTTAGATGTTGCCAAACCCATGGATGAGACTCTAAGCTATTAGATAAGAAACAATTTGGGCTAATTTAATAATACTATTTTTCTTAAAAATACTGATCATTTTTTTCATCTTAAAAGAACTGACGACAAAAAAAAAAAAAGATGTCAGATTCATATCATTTTCCTTTCTAAAAAAAATTATTTTTCTCAATAATTGTAGTAACAGTTCGGAAGTTTTAAAAATTATACTTATTTAATTTTTATTTGCCACATAGATTTTACAAAATTTATTACAATAATTCATATTTATATTAAAATATACTTATGTTTTTAAATCCAAATTAATTTGCATAATCATGTTATCAAAACTCAAATATTAGACATAATTTTTCTTTTTTTCTTTTTTTTGGTGAAGGATGAACAAATGGTGTTCCATTTTGTAAATTTCTAAATAAACTTAAAATAATTTTGGTTATGTGTATAATCTTTGGTGGACATGTATATTTTATAGCATCAATAAACATTATATAGACATAAACTAGCGCAATTTGTGTCAAATGGTGTCTAATATTTGATGTAAATAGTGTTAAATAGGTATTAAGCGGATTATTAGATGATACAATTAACTAATTATTAAATGGGTGTATCAGGTCACCCATATATTTTTCATGTCAGGTTTAGGTTTAATTATTTTGACACGACTGTTAAATGAGTTATATTTAAGTTAACCTAAATTTGACACAATATAAAACTAGCGAACACAACTCAATAGACCGTTTTGCCAACTCTAACTGATGTCATATGTATAATTATGTGCGTATGTATTCTTTCTATTTGAATATGTTGTTAAACATGAATATCCTTTAAATTGAGATGTTTAAATAAAATATCTCATTTAATAATTGTGCATGATTATGATATTATTAAAAATTAAAAATAAAACAACTAAAATATCTCTAGAAACTACAGCATATTTTTATATAGACCATGACTTCACAACCACACGTGCAAAGTGATAAATAGTAAAAAAATTCATTATAATTTTGATCGTGTGGTTATAAAAAGATGCTCTACTTAGAGTGGTTCCAACATAGCTGGACCCTTTTATATAGATTAAATTCAATTAAATTAAATTGAAATTCACCGAACAACGCCTTGGCAGGCATAAAGGGGAGAGATTCAAGGAAGAATGTCTCACCTCTGTCAGTCTTGGGGGACATTTGTAGATTTTTACAAAAGATGTTTTTCTTTCACGTATTAATTTTATATATGAGTTTATTCTGAAGTGCGGATGCACTCATTTTTTTTAAACAAACACACTATTAAGTTATATAGTTTAGTAGAGTAAGTGTTCAATTCATTATTACACTATGTGGTTTAATAGAGTTAGTATTTAATTAACTATAAAACTATATTACTTGACAGCATGTTTGGACAAAAAAAAAGAGGCCGTCTACACTTGACAAATATATATATATTCCAATTTAGGATCTTGAATTTCTTTAAATTTATGAAAATTATTTAGTCATATATTTAAATGGTGTAATGGTTAGAAAAACTATTAAATCATACTTTAATAAAGTTTAAGATCTTAGACCAAATCAATTATAATATCTATATAAACGGTCTTTCTCTAGTATAGGCGCCCTCACTTTTATTATACAGATATACTTTTAAGGTGTGCGGTTTAATAAAATCATATATTAATACTATTAAATCACACGGGTTTATAATGCATTAAAAAATAATTCTATTAAACTGAATGGCTTACCAATATATTCGCATTACAAAAATGAGAATACGATATAATATAATATGAGAATGATGTGTATGTAAAAAATAAATTATATAAATAAGATTATATAATATAATATAATATTAAATGATTGGAAAACAAGTCCAAGTACCTAAGCGGCTTAGCCCCATATGGATGTCAAGTGTCAACTATTGAGCTGTGTTTTTTTGCGCATTTTTCAAATGGTGATGGCGTTATTCCCGCGCCATTGTCTGTGGGATCCTCCTATCTTCCCTGCCCTGGATTAATAATAATATTAATAAAAATGCGTATTGGGAGAAGGTAAAATTAAAAGTTTTGAAGCAGAATGAGAAAATTAAGGTGAGAGGATGGGAGCCACTATCTAAATTTTCTTTTGATAAATAATAAGTACTGAAATCTTATAATTATGCTCGATATGTCTTCATTTGTTAAAAATATTTATGGATTACATCGTTATCAACATTTGTTGAAATTATATTTGATTTTGGCTAGACGTTGCCGAAATCCGTGTATGAGACTCTCAATTATTGGATAAGAAAACACATTGAGCTAGTTCGGTGACACTGTTGTTTTTAAAATGCTAATGCTATTAGCATTTCTTTTATTTTGTTATCTTAAAAGAATTGATAAAAAAAGGATATTAAATTCATAATATTTTCTTTTTAAAAAAATATATAATTCATTGTTCTCACTAATATTATTATTAGTTAAGCAGTCTTAAAAAATATAATTAATTGATTTTAATTATTTGTTACATAGATTTTACACGAATTGTTATAAGATGGTCACAAAGTATTAGTATTATTATAATCATATAGATAATTTTAAAGTTACAAATATATTAATATTATTTTTTACTATTTATTTTTAAAACTTTCCTTATATAAAGAGGTGCTTATGAATGCATATCGACATAGTTTTGATATAAAGAAAGAAAAATATATGTACATATACTACTCTCAAAGTTGTTTTACTTTTTGGAAGCCGTTTTTATGTTTTAGCTAGTATTTTTTGTTACTTGTAATTGTCTGTAATTAATATTAAAACTAACAAAATTTGATACGATCTATTTACTTGACACGAATGTTACACAATCAGATAGGTTTGAGTTGTGAAAATTGACATGATTATAAATTGATTTGGTTTGGGTTAACAAGATTTTTTTCCGTGTCGGATCATAATTCAATTCCTTAACCTATTTACTTGGTTAATGATACGATTATTAAATAGTCAACCAAAACTAATTCATATTTGTATTAAAATATACTTATGTCTTTAATTTTAAATTAATTTATAAAATCTTATTATCAAAACTCAAATATTTGACTCTTTTTTTTTTTTGTGAGGATGATAGGAAGATGTGAATACATAGTACTTTACATATACTATTGTCAAAGTTGTTTCACTTTTTAGAACCCGATTTTTGTCTTTTAATTATTAATTTTTGTTACTTGTATTTGATGTAATTTGACATAATCCATTTACCTAGCACGAGCATGATACAAATAAATGAGTTTGAGTCGTAAAAAAATTTGAGCCAACACGATTTTTTTCTATGTCAAGTTAGGATTCACTTTCTTGACTCATTTGCTTGTTTAATGACACGATTATTAAACAGTTAATCAAAACTTATTCATATTTCCATTAAGATATACTTATATTTTTAATTCTAAATTAATTTACGGAATCCTATTATCAAAACTCAAATATTAGACATGATTTTTTTTTGTGAAGAATGAACCTTTATATGGTGTTCCATTTTATAAAAATTCTAAATAAACTTAAAACTTCAATTTTATAAATGTGTATAATATTTTGGAAGACATATATATTTTATTGCATTAAGACATCTATTATTTACATATAAATTAATGTAATTTCTGTCAAATAATGTGTAATGTTGTTTGATATAAATCGTGTTAAATATGTATTAAGCTAATTATTGGATTATATCATGTTGGGGTAACACGATTAACTAATTATTAAATAATTGTGTCAAGTCACCGTTTATTTATAATGTTGAGTTTGGATTTCAAAATTTTGATATAATTTTAAATTGGTCATATTTAAGTTAACATAAATTTGATAAAAATGAAACTAATACAACATAACCATGGCCCGATAACCCATTTTACTTGCTATAAATGATATTGTATATATAACTGTGTCTGTATGTATGCTTTCTTTTCGAATATGATGCTGGACACGCATATGCTTTAAATTAAGATTTTTGAAGAAAAATATCCCCAACAGTGTCAACCTAAATGTCTCATGCCAAAGGCCAGAGAGCATTCCAAAAAGAACATGACAATGGGAAAACAGGAAAGTAATTTATAAAACGACTGGAAACAACCATCATTAAACACATATCGAACATAGAGTTAGAACAATTAGGCTTCAGATAAAAAATGGACTATAACTCTTCATGCATTGATGAGTCTCCAGCCGGGTGCAATTATTCTTTGTAGAGCAGATCATGGAAAAACTTAGGCTTCCTGAATTCTGAGATGCACAGAGCCTGTAAAGTAGCTCACGCATCAGAAGGTTGCTTGATCATTTCATAGAAACAAACGAATATTATCCATCAATAAGCTTAGGGACTGAGTGCTTAAGCGTGTGTGTGTGTGCGCGCGCGCGCGAAAGAAATTTCATTTTATCCAATGAAATTTCAGTTCATCTAGCTAGTAGCTACCTGCATTGCAAATGCTATATGCATCAATGTAGGTTCAGACCATGGCTTCCCTATAAACTGAAGGCCAATAGGCAAGCCTGCCGTGTCATATCCAACCTGTCAACGACACAAGACAACGGGTCAAACAAAGATGATGCTTTGGTTTATATAGCTGGTTAATTAAAGACAAGGGAACGATAAGATCATACCGGAACCGTCACTGCTGGCAATCCCAAAAAATTTCCCGCTATCTGATACCGAACAAGTGCAGCTGAAATGGTTTGATCAAGTTCCATTGTGTTAGTTATTCTAAATTCTAATAGTTGCTTAGCTCATTTAACGAAGGCTTGGAATGCACAGCAGACATCTATTTCAATCGTTCATTTCATACCTCCATATATGTAATCAAGTTCTCCGGTCTTCAGAGCATCGTCCTTAATCTCGTAGGCCGTCACACTGTAACATGCATAAGATATTACAAACCTTTGGACACCATTACTGGACTAATACAAGATTATAAGACCATATATGTTGCCAAATTATGTAAAAGTCAACCAAGAGAAGAAAGCTGACCCCGTTGTGGGAACAACGATGACATCTGCTTTGGCGAATATGTACCGATGAATCTGCATCTGGCGATTCCTGTGGATGCACAGTTTGGGAAGCCATGCAAACTGAATAAATGAATATCATAAGTTTGTTGGTTGCTGATTGGTGCCAGTATCTAAGGGTACTACCTGATTTTCTGGGCCTTAATATATTCTTGGCTGCTGAAAGAACCATAGACACTAAGTGCTACCCTGGCATCCCATCCTTGATCTGAACAATTTCTGTTTTGATAAGTTTGAGTATTCAGTGTGCTGACCTTAGAATTACAGTTAAAAAGACAGCAATGAAAAAGTGGAGGCACGGAAGAAAATTAACGTACATTTTTTGCAGATAAGAAGAAAGAGAAGTGCTGCACTCAGAACCAATAGTCAAATAATGTGCCAGACGCATCACTTCTATATTCGGGATAGTAACCTCTACAACCTTACAAACGACAAGGCGTGGAATGTTAGCAAGTAATAAAATCGAGTGCTTATTGATGTCCAAATAGTGCACTGATGCCGGGAGAAAAACGAAGCATGCTTTATTGCCTGTACCTTCCAACCATAACGCTCGCAAAGCTTGTCCACTGCACGAGAGCAGCACACTCTTATATCGTCACTGCAATCGTTGAACCACTAATTTGTCCCAATTAGTGGTTTGAGAATTGAAAGTGAGATTAGAAAAAGCCTTACATAAGTGAAATTTAAATTTTATTGTACACAAGAGTAATATGGATACATATGTATTACATATGAACCAGTGTACTAACCGCATCATACTTGGCCAATTTGATGGCTGATATTGATGTTGCAGACTTCAGCAGTGGGAACGATACTTTTGGCTGGTACATTATCCCAAGAAAAAAGAGAATTAAATGAACTAAAATTTCCAAACAGAGATTCGGTTGTTCTTTTTGTTGCTACTACACCTTATGATAGATAAAGATTGGTTGCGTAGATAGAAGAACATCATACCAATGAAACAGTGGGCTGTTGGGAAGGAAGTGGACCATTAATAGCTGCATAACTGAATATGATAACTATGTAAGAACTCATAGTTTAGTGTTTGATTTAAACCAAAAAAAAAATCAGAGAACACTTACACAATCAATGCATCTTCTACAGTGGCTGCTAAGATTCCAATCATTCCTACTGTCCAGTTCAGTGGAAGAACACTGAAAAAAAGTATCAATTTAGCAGTTCAAAAAAAAAAAACTTGAAACATAAAGGATTTGGAAATAATATTTCGGCATGAATGCAAACGATCATTTCTTACCCAGAAAGAGGTATGCGCCCAAAAGTTGGCTTAAAACCAACAACACCACAGAGAGCTGCAGGCATCCGCACGGATCCTAGACATACATTTTTATGTTAAAATATTATCTTGCAGAAACTTAACCTTAATGCCTAGTAAGTGAACAATTTCTATAGAACACTGTAAGTTCTTTATAACGATAATGTATTTCCCGCATAAGCTAGCTACTTTATATACAATTAGTTTATAAGAAGACTATTATGTAGCATTACCTCCTCCATCAACACCAAGGGCGACAGGGCACAATCCTGCAGCCACCACTGCTGCTGATCCACTAGAAGAACCTCCAGTGATTTTGCTGGGGTCGTATGGATTTCTAGCGACCCTATAGCATTCAGGAAACAAGAAAAGAACCATTGAAACTGCTTTAGTGGGGATTGTGTCAAGAGTACCAAATAGTTCAAACGACACAAATTTTTGCTTTAGCACAATGAAAGGCAACTAGAGGGAAAAAAAGGCTCACCCATAATGAGGATTTATCCCACTTGTTCCAGCCCCGAGCTCATGCATATTAGTTTTCCCAACAAGTATGGCGCCGCACAATCTGAGGCGCATAACGCAGCATGCATCACCTGTGCAAGGTCTAACTTTATGCATCCACTTGGTGCCTCCTACAAGAACCAACGTCAATGTTAGTGAACTGATGAAATAGGTCATCAATAAATAAGCCTAGTGAAAATGAAATAATAGAACATTAGACCACCTGTAGTTGGGTAAGGAGAACAATCAATTTCATCCTTGACAGCAATTAAGACTCCATCTAGAACCGATATTGGCTCTCCTGGAAAAGACCGTAATCAAAATCAGATAAATTGGACAAGCAGAATTATCAGATGCTAGCTAGCTCTAGGAGCACCAATTTGAAGATTTTAACATGTTAACATGCTTAATTTCTTCCTTTAGACCCCTAGCATCTATGTCTAGATAAGATGCTGAAAATTCCCAATGCAGTTAAGAGCAGTAAATAACTAATTACAAGAGGACTACAGAGCATTTGTTGCACTATAGTTTGATTATACCTTTTTTATACCGAAGAGTCGACTCTGTAGCTTGCTTTAGAATATCTTCTTCATTGTAGTTAATGAAGAATGACATTTTCATTGGAGGGTTTGAAGATTCATGTACTGCGGCTATAAACCGCTCTGCAACCTATACAAACCAAAAATCTATGTTTATTAGCGGCTAGCCGTGTAAAGTCCAACAAATTGACTATGCAAGCACAGGAAAGCATGCCAACAAGAAGTGATCACATATACAAAAGCTTACCGTACGAGGAGTAATATCTCCGGAACTGTAAGCTTTTGAATAATCTAATACAGTCCAGCGATGGAAAAACGGCTGCTTTTCTGAAGACAGAGGCAGACAATCTATTGCCTGTTGAACTTTTTCAGGTGGAGATAAATCAGAATCGATGTGTTTGATCTCTTGTTCTTTAAGATCTGCAAGATTTTTTAAACTGAATTTAGTTTGCTTAGAAGACAAGCTATTGAAATTTTAATGAAATCTCAAAACATGTGGTTTTGTTGTGGAATCAACATGAGATGAAATTAAGAGACATGCATGCACGGCGTATTCTTGCACACTGCCTGCCTAATGCATGCAGTCATATCTTATTTAATCAGTAATACCAAGTTTTCTTCAATTGAATTAGACTGTTATGGTGGATCTTGTGTACTAATCTTAGTTGTGGATTCAGGCCTGCATTTGTAATCAAACCTTCAGAATCATAGGGATGTAAGGGAACATAAAGAGGCGAGTCTTCCAGCTCTGCATATGAAATAAACTGCCAAAGTACAAAGCCTATATATATTAGTGTTAATGAGAGAAGCAAATTTAACAAATATTTTGAATTAATTCTTGAACAATCGATGATGGTTCAGCAATATCTTGAGACATGGAATATGTAAGATCTATGATGGGATTATTCTATTGCACTTGATTATTTGATTACCAAAGACTTGGAATGAGATTTGGTCAGCAAAATGTGATTGGAGTCTATAATCTTTGGTGAATTCACAGGCTTTGAGTGAATTAAATTGATGCCTTGATAGCGGTGCGGTATGCATGACTAAGTTAATTAATTTGTAATGGAAAATTCAACAAAATTTTGCAGCATTTATAACTGTAGAATAATCATCAACAACATTTTGCAGCATTTATAACTGTAGAATAATCAGGGATTGAAGAAGAGGAGCCCAACTGGCTAAATACTTTAGCTGCTGGATGATCGAGTTGTAATCTACTGAAAACAGTACTCACTATTTACTTTATGGATTAGCGACAGTGTCACGTGATACTATGTGAATAATCTACGATTTTAATATTATTCATAAAAATATGTGTCTAAGTAATCGCTACAGATCAGCCTCTGGTGCTCACTAAATCATCTTTTACTGGTGATAATAACCTAACGATTTTTTTTATTGGTTGCTTTTTGCATTTTGCTTTTCCAAATTTGTGTCACATTTGAAAAGAATCTGACATTTTTTTTACAAAAAAAAAAAAGAATGCGTGTCACATTCAGTCATTGATGACTCCATTTATTTTGAATATCAAATTCTCAATCAAGGAAAGCGCTGTATCGCCTACAGCGGTTAAAAGAGTTCCTTTCGAGTACTTATTATAGTTAAATTGTTAAATTTTACTGATGGATAATAACTTCTAGTTCCCTAACTTTTTGAATAAATCACATATATAACACACATTTCTGCAACTTTCTTCTTACGGACCCTATTGTAACTATAGATTTTAGAAGAAAATAAACAAAGCTCCCAATATTATTTTCCTTACTTTTTCACTTGGGACTTCAGTTTACCTTTTTTTTTTTTCGTTTGAAAAGAAGTCCCGAATATATCACTGTTATAGCTACTTACGAGTCATTAATTATAATGCAATTACTGAGGTTTTTGCATAATTAGAAATAACTAAAAGACTATTGTATTAGAAAAGTGAACAGCTGCAAATAACCCATCAGTTCCGTTAATTCAGTCTTAAGTCTTAACAGTGCAAGGGCAAAATCATTTTTTTTATTTTTTGGATTATCATTACCCAACTACTTAAATTTTTTGCATAATCACAAAGGATAAAGAGAAGATTCTATTCCAATCTCAACTAGCTTGTCACTCTTCACTACCAAAGTTTTCAAAAATTTTACACAACTATAAATTTTGACAACTCCATTTAAGATTTTGGATGGTTAATTTCAAATTTTCACTTTTGCCGTCTACATATGAAATAAATAGTCATTAATGCACTATTTCACCTCTAAAAAATCAAAAATTAAAAGTTATATTTTCACCCCTCAAATTGTGTAAATCCACCCCACCTCAAAAAGATAATTAAAAAAAGTTTACATTTTTTTTAATAATTTCAAATAAAAAAGAAATTTGAACAGAAAAAACAATACAAGGGAAGATATTTACAGAAGAGATAGAGAGAAAAGTGAGCAATTTAACCAAAGAGAATGAGTGTAATTTACAAGAATGTGTGTACAACAGTACAATAGAGTTGTTTATACTTCAACATAAAAGCACATAGTTTGGACAATTTAGCTATTTTATATCACAAGAAAAATAGTCAAATTACAATAACATTAAAATAATTGTATCGATCAATAATGTTCAAGGAACTTATGTAAAGGTAAAGATCTAGTTAGTAAATTATTTACATTTTTTTCATTATCTTAAAATTTGAAAATATAATGTATTTTTTTTTGTAAAATAAAATTTTGAAATGGAGTGAATTATAATATCAAATTTAATGTGAATGAATTAACCAATAATAAAAGAAACCAAACATTTTGTCCTTATATAAATATCTATACTATTTAGTCCAATTATAGGTATTACACCAAACAAAAGACAATATTAAATATAATCTTATCTTATCTTATCTCATCCTATCCATTTTATCCAGCATACAAAATAGACTCTTATAGCATAAAAGCACATCTGCTAGACAATCTGGTCATTTTATATCACAAGAGAAAATATTCAAATAAAAATAATAGTATCGGTCAACAATGGGCAAGAAACTGATATAGAGGTAAGGATCTAATTAATAAATTATTTAGAATTTTTTATTATCTTAAAATTTTAAAAAATAATATAAAATTTTGTACAATAATTTTTTGAAATAGAGTGAATTTACGCCAATTATGGGTTGGAAATATCCCCAAAAAAATTTAAACATGGTCTTTCTCAAACTAAATTATCAATGAGGTACTCATAGTCTTAATAACTCAATCAATAGGACACATCTTAAAATCAAGTTGTCAAGTTCAATTAATAAACCAGACCCGAAGTCCAAACCCAAGAATGAAGGTCTCCAATTGTCGATGGTAAAGAATACAACTATGAATCTATGATATTGAAAAAATGATTATGATTTATTCTGTTGATGGCGGAGAGAAAAAAGAAAAAATTGAAAAGGAGGGTTTTATCTCTCTACCGTAAAGACCAAATTAATTGAACTGTAAATAGTTAATATTTTTCGAAAGATTTTGGTGGTGCATAGTGCCTTTATGGACATGACCGAGTGATTTTTTATTTTTTTTAATTAATCATGTAAATTCAAATTCCGAAAAGATATAGGTTCAAAAAATTAATTTAGAGTTTATTCATCCCCAAATATTAAAAAAAACTTTTTAAAATATAGGAACTAAATGGATATGTAAATCAACATATTGGGACTAAATCACACTAGCAGAACTTAAGTTAATGAAAAACAAATCAATCAAATTTATCGTTTGCATCTCTATTCTGCTAAAATTTATAGTTAGGTGTTCTTTATTTTGAATTATTAATTTTAAATGATTAATTATCTTTCTTATTTGTTATTGAAATTTTATGTTCAATTTTTTTATTCAAAAAAAATAATGGAGTAGATAAAGTCCCATTTAATTTTTTAACTATTATTTATTTAAAATTTAAATTCAAGAAAATTAATAAATAAAATTATTTGAAAACCACTCAAACAAAACTTTCCTAATATAAATGTTCTCAAACAAAACCCCCAATAATGTTCTATGTGTAGGTCACTGTACGTTGGAAAGAACATAGGTACCAGCCAAAACTTTCAATTTTCTTTAGGTTTCAAATGCCATAAGTAAATGATTTTATCGATGAAATAGATAGATGCAGTAGATGCCAATTTAATCAAGTTTGATTAGTGTAAGTGGTTCGGCACTTTCACTCCTTAAGAAAAGTCAGGGGTTCAAACCCTGCTTTCATATGAAGTTACCACTTTGGCCAACACTTTACTTCTTACGAGTCAACTCGGTGTGAGCAGAGAATAGTCTGGTTTGTGGTATTAGTTTAAAGATATTTTCTATAATTGAGGCTCACTCAGGACCACTTTGTAATTCAGATAAAAAAAATTCAAAAAAAAAAGAATGAAGCTGTTATTTGAGGATAAAATTGTAAATGCAACAAAAAAAAAAAAAACAAGAGAGTAGTTAGTGGGATGTCACTATACTAAAAGTGGTGGTGTTATTATCTCTCACCCAAAAATCTATTTATAGGACCCCCCCACAACAAACACCTTGTTGGTAGTTTGGTACGTCCTTCCTTCCCCACATAGAGTCAGGACACCTGGCAGCGATGGCCTCCGTCCAGCCAGCCACCGTTTGCGTTATTAACTTATAAACAATAATCAGATTCATTTATTGAACGTTACTTAATCATCCCTGTCAATTATCTTAAAATTTTCCATACGGCATAAAAATCGTATACATTCATTGAATTTTAATTAGGTCGGTATAATATCTGAAATCTTGACAAGTTTTCAATTATCGTTAATTGGGGAAAACAGGATAGAAAAGAAAACCAAAAAGTAATTAGACACCACAATTCCTAATAAGTAAAACACAAAGCAAATAATTAACTACTAATTAACCCACCTATTGGTTTATTGAGTTCAGCTCAACTACATAGTAACCATACCATAACTAAAAGGGAAAAAATGATCAGAAAAATAATATTCAAATACTAACAAGATAGAAACGACAACACTGTATATAAATAATATGTCGTTTTATTATATTATAGTGCTATCATATTTAACGGATGGTAAAAATACTATTTCTATCATCCTGGTGGGCTCTTTTCTTTTTCAAATATCAGTAAAAAAAAAAAATACAATTTTAAAGAATAAATCAAATTAAATAAATAAATATTTTCTTGGAGACGGTGGTATCCGTGAGTTATGAGAAATTAAGGAAGAACAGTATCAGCAAGTGAAGGATAAGGTTGCATGTACCTTGTGAATTAAATTGTTTCTCTTCAAAATGTAGAGCAGCAATCCTCCGAGGATGGGAGACTCCAATAACCAGACAAATACTTTAACCAGAAATCCCGCCATGCGTGGAGCTTAATTATAAAATTAAACGAAAAAATTTAATTAATTATTCCCGACTCGGTGTCTTCAAAACTAATAAATTTTAAATATATTTATCCGCGTACACACACACACACACACACACACGAAGGGGTGCTGTTTTACTAAAAGAATAATAAACAGTACATTAATCATTGTTGTTCAGAAAGGGAAAATTAAAAGAACAAGAAATAACTGCGGCTAGCAGAAGCTGTGCGTGTCAGAAGAAAACTAAAAGATATCACATTTGCATGCATGTGTAGAGAAATTGACCCAAAAATTAAAAAGAAAGCAAAACATTTGATGACTGATGATGATGAATTGATGATCAAATCATATGCATATATATTATACCTTTGACATTGGCTGTAAGATAAAATTGATTGGGTTGAGGAGGAGGAGAAGCAGTGTCAGTTTCCTGAACAGGCTTATACACTACACCCTCTGCTCTGAATAAACCCATTTTCTTTATCTGAATTTTGGCCACACACCACTACTCTTCTAATCATCTCTACTCTATCTACCTACATCTATTTATATACATGTCATCTGTGCATATATTTATATATAAACAAATAGATAGAGAGAGAGAGAGAGAGATTACAGAGTGGTGGGCGGATATGGCAAGAAAAACAAAATGGGGCTTGTACTGTATTTATTGTTATTGTTATAAATTCAAAGCTAACATCAAACTGTTTTCTTGCTTTCTGGTAATGTATTGATTTCTCCCATAAAAAGTTTATAAAATTAACGACGGAGTCCTTTTCATGCTTATCGTTCTTTCATTTCAATATTCACAGGTAAACTTCACGTCTAATTAATTCATAAATGTTAATTAATTAATTAACTCTTCTTTGTTATTCACTAACCAATCATTTACGCAACCTGTTGTTTCTGGCAACTTAGTCTGTAGTGTAGCTTACCGACAAATCAATTAAAAAACAAAATTACCTTCAAAAGAACTGTTTCCTGAAAAATAAATGTTGAGTTGTGTCGTAGTTATTTGAGTTTACAAGTACAAATAAATTCTTCTGCCTAATAAATTAGTGTTTTAGATTAGATTTCTAGAAATTTTAGGTCTAACCCCGCACAATGAGTTTTCTTAACCAACAGTAGCTATAAAAAGTTTCGAACAAACGAGTTTTAATTCAGATTACAGCACACAATCCAACTATTTTTTCGTGCTACATATATATTAATAAAAAGCATCCAATTGCAATTAACTTTAGGGTTTTGCCTGAGTTAAAATGATTGTAACTTACAATCACGTAAAGCGATACAAAAAGAATTAAGGGAGCAAAAGGGCTAACATATAGTGAATTTTTATCTTACTGTAAGTTTGATTAGATATAACTTTAGAGAGACCATAATTTAATATTGAAACATGAATGAGCAGTGATCAAATTATAATCATTAATGCAAATGTCCGTGAAATTGATTGATCTGAAGCCTAAGGCCATAAGCAAGAGTTGTCATGGTACATGTTAAAAGATAAGTCTTATCATTATAATTAATAGCTATAACAATAATGGGTCTGGTTATGGTGTAACTGTGGTACCGTGCCACAGTTACATCCAGTTGTTGAATGCATTCGAATGGGTGAGTTCTATTGGTATCCAACGATTAGATGCAACTGTAACACAGTACTATAATTACACCATAAATTTTCTTTGATAATGTGTGTATCAATAAATTATCAGCAGTAGCGAAAATTTAAAAATAAACGAAATGTTAAGAAATTATTTTCAAGCTACGTAAGTCTCGTAATTATATTAGTGTCTCAGTTTTAAATTTCATTTACTCGATAATATATTTTAAGGAATCTTTGCAAAAAGACTATTATGCCTTTGAAAGTGTATCATTATTATTACGTGAATTGCAGGAGACCTTGATGTGTACTTAAAACTTTCTCTAAATAGTTCCCAGGTGATAATAAGCACTCAAAAACGCAAAAAAGAGTTCGGTACGTAATCAGTATTTCACCCCTACGACCACGGCATTTAATGAAGATTACTAGAAACGTGAACCGATGACATAATAGACAAACATTATGTAGATATGGATGATAATTTTAAAAGCTTTTATATATTTTATTAGAACTTTTACTAAAAATTAGGTGGGTTATTAGTAATTTCCTTTTAAATTATATATTTACACCATACCAATTGAATAGTGAAACTAATTAAACTCCATGCTTTATAACCTCTTTACATTTACTAGAATTTGTGTTTGATTTTAAAAAATTTTGAAATTAACATTGGTCATTACAATAAGGTTATGTTATATACAAGTTATTATAAAAAAATAAACGGGAGGCCCCACTCAAGTGATAATCAAGAGCATATTCTTTTTAAAGTCAAGGTCTTGAGTTCCAGTCTCACAAAGAAAAATGAGATAATAACCTTCTGAAGAAAAAATTAGAATAAAGAAAATAAAAATTCAAACTAATAAAAGATGATAACGCTCTGATAGTAATTGATGTGATAATTGAAGAAAAACGTCATGTTCATTAATTGTACAGAGAAATCTATCTACACCTTAATTAATTATTTAGATTCTTCTCAGATTAATTATGCCTTATATAGCAACTATCAAAGTGCACCACAAATCGAGTGATCTAGTAGCTTTAAATGGATTGATTAGCCTTTTCGGTGGCCTCTAGAAAGACCATTAATTAAGCATTTAAATAAGTACATGGGGTGGTGGGTGCCCACGAAATTATTCCATAATCAATCACTCTTTCAAACCAAATTATGGAGAAGATGAGAAAAGCCTTGATCGAATTGAGGGAAAAAGTAATTAGTCGCACCCAAACCTATACTTTTTAGTGTTTAATGAAATTTTAATTATATAATTTAGGGTTGCCAATTGGAGTGATGACTATTGTCTTCATCTATATATATATATATATATTTGCAACTTACATGAACATGGATTAAATAAGATTAATGCTGATTGCAACTTAGCTGAAGTCCACATGTATGTTAAAAATCAGTAGGAGGTTTGGTATCACGTATAATCAAAATTTGCAACTTTCCTAAGCAGAAGAGAAAATTTACATTGGTTTTGTCTCCGGTGGTTACACCCAAAGTTAATCAAAGGTTGACTAAATTAATTGTCTTTAAATAATAAGAAATCTTGAAATTAATTTTTCAAATTAAATTATGATTAATCAGCTAGAAAAGTATTATTATTATTTAAATAGCAGCCATTCTTATTAAATGGAAGTGAAATGGGTCGTTGCGTATTTTTTGCATCTGGCTTTTCAAACAACTCTCCATTCAATTCAAAGGTCCTACCAATACAAGTTGTGGAAACAATTGCGCCTTAAAGATTTTGTTTTTTTCATATGTATGCCGTAATGAACGGCACAACATTTAAGGACGATTTTACTGCGTCTGCACGGCGGTCCTGCTGGATTGGGACCATTATTAAATGTTGAAAATTTGTGTCGACATTTGGGGATTATTCTGTAATTTCAACTTCACCGTGTGAATAAATATATGCTAGTACAGTTGGAACTTGGAAAAATTTCAGTGGCTGCAGATCCGAGATATACTGGATTATTTGAGAGGGGTGAAGTATGTTGGAAAAATTTGACTCTTTAAGTGTTCATGATACTCATAGATTCAGTAATACTTTAGCCCACTTTCTAGCAAAATTAATTTTAGAGAGACTTCAAATTATTGTGTGGATGGGTTCATTTCCTCATTTATTATACTTATTTTCTTCTGTGAAATGAAGTTATTTTCTTTTCAATATATATATATATATATATGCTAGTACAAAGGAAAGTGAAAAACTACTAACATTGGATGCATCATGCATGTGAGCTTATAAGTTTGCATTTAAAGGTACTAGCATCACATACATCACTCATAAAGTTATCAATAAATAAATTTTAATATTTGTGTCGTTGATGTGCGGTTGGTAAAATAATAATTTTTAATTAAAGATCGCTGGCTATATTAAAACCAGAAATGAATTAAAAAATAAAAAGACACAAGTTTTAATATAATATATTTTACCTTGCAAACTAAAATTTATGTTCTTTTATCTTTTAATTTATCTTTAATTTTAATATGGTTGGAAATCTCTAATTACAACTCTCTCTCTCTCTCTCTCTCTCTCTCTCTATGTGTGTGTGTGTGGAGACAGATTTAAGGGATACAATATTAAAGATAATTTTAAGCATAATTTTTAACCATTAGATAATTTAGATTGAGGCCAAATGAATGGTAAAGATTAGATATATGATTTAATTAGTTTTATTAATTAGTTTTCTCTTTCTTATTAAAACTCTCTCACACATTTTACCCCTCTTTTTTTTCTTGTCCTAAATTATAATTTTTTTCTTCATTTTACCCCCTTCCCTTTTTTTCTGGTCCTAAGTCCCATTTTTTTTTCTTTCTCTTCCACCACCGTTTCTGTAAGACTCTTGAACTCATGCTTATGATTATAATCAAGACTTTTTTTTTCCAATAACCAAGAGTATGAATAATCACTAGGTCTCCCCTTGGCTTTATTGATCATTGTTGTTTGAGTATTTAGGGTTTATTTGAGATTGAGGTTGAACAGTTATATTTTATAAGTTACTGTATTGAAGTATTTGATAAATATTAGTTGCTGTAATTTAGAAGTTATGTTAATACGATTTTACACGTGTATGATGAAAGTTCTATTATATCTTTACTAATATTGTTAAAATTATTATTTAAAAATCTGTAATTTAAAAGTTACAGTACCTCAATTTCAAATAAGATCTTAATATAATAAGCCACCATGATTTAAGATCTGGTACTGATAGAGAGAAGGAGAGACAAAATTAAAATTAGACGACAGCAACTAAAATTCTTAACAATCTAATATAACAGGTGAAGCTTGCGGATGAAGTATGCCTACTGCCTTTGGTAATTGAATCTGATACGATAAGCACGGTAAAATAAATTAATTGGGAGACTAATTAATCTCTAGGAAATAGCAATTGTGGAGTGGAACTCAACATGCCTTTTCCAAGTCTTGTGATACAGCAGCCCACTGCTTGGCATATCAAATCTTATCAAAAGCAGTGTGAAAAGTTTTGATAATTTATCCGAATACGACTTAAATTGACTCCCCATTTAATAAGTAAACTTAACATAGATAGTTTTTTCTTTTTATTCCAATTATGCAACAGATGAAGGTTTTTGCAGTTGGAACGCTTTTGGGAAAAAAAAAGGTCAAAATAGGTTTGAAGTGATGGGAGAGAGAGAGAGGACATTTAATAAGGCCAGATCCACATTAATTAATTAATTTTTAAAATTATAAAATTATATATCTATTTTAATATTAACCATTTATCAGTTATAATTCAATGATTAAAAAGTTGCATTTAAAATTATGGATGATATATATATATATATATATATGTGTATTCTTAATTGTAAGTATTTTTATTTTTATATAGATATACTGTTAAGTTATATGGTTTAAGAGGGTCAGTATAAATAAATTATTAAGCCAAATAATTTTATAATGAATTAAATACTGATTTTATTAAAATATATAACTTAGTAATACATCTATATAAAAAATTAAAAACACCTGCATTTAAGAATTTTGATATATATATATATATACGCGCACACACACATAGAAACCGATTAAGCCAAAGTGCGTGTGCGCGTGTGGGCTTCGCAGATTTTAACCGTTATGAAGAAATGTGACCTGGCGTGAAAGCAGTAATGAAAAAGCTTTGGCTCTTGATATGGAATTTGTTTCGAGCGGTGCTGCTACCCCACCTTCGAAACCCACGTGAAATCATTTTCGTTTATTAAAACACCTCATTTAATGATTTTTGGCATTGGATGCATTTTCCAGATCCATATCTGGACTGAAGCAGCCGTCAAGACAGCTTTCCTTCGTTACGAATTTCAAGAGATGCGTAAACCCTAGGTCAGTTAAAATTCTTTGCCTATTTGGCACGACGAAGAGTCAGTAAAAACAGGGTCCACTGCCAAGCTAACCGAAGTTTAGTTATAACTAACTTGAAAAATCTGGAAATCTAGTTTTTATAAAATTGGTAAGAAATTTTTGGGAAGCTTATACTAGTTGCTGGGAAATTTTGTACGGTTTGATACCTCTGTACGTTTCTTTATCATAAAAGCTAAAAGGGGCAAGCTGTGTTTTAGCCGCGGATGTAGATGCTTTATGTACTGAAAAACCACATAAATTATTTAGAGGCACAAAGAAACTATTTGTGGGTTATTGTATGTTACCATTAATTTTTAGTTCAAAAAAACAACATATTAGTATCCGAGCCTGGGGCTCAAGACTGTCCAATATGTCAGGGTCTGAGTTTCATTTTGACAAGTTTTAACGGAAATAAAGGCCTTTCACCAGTGAACGCAGGATTCGAAACATTTTAGTGCAGCAAGGCCGTGAATAAGTCTTGGAGCCTGCATCCAGTTTAGGCAAGAAAGTGGCTGCATCCAGCAGGTCCAGACTTCAAACTAATGAAGTTTGGAGGTCTTTTCGTAAGAATCAAAAGGGCTTTATGTCATTTTACCTAAACATTAGGGTCCAACTACCAAATACCAATAGTCCTTTTGCACTTCATTTATCTGTAGATCCAACAATTTCATCTAATCGTAGAAGTATCCTTTCGCAGGCAGACACCACAGACCAAACTAAAGATACCAACCTTGGAACAAACCAAAATCTATTTTACTATTTATTGCAGTTTGTGGTCAATTTATACTTTGTTAAAATGCATATTTGGGTTGATTAAATCAAAGAAACATAATAGGATTAAAGCATATGAAACACTTTCAATTTAAAAAGGTACAAAACAAAGAGAAAAGAGCTCCGTACAGGACATCGACTTTCGATATTCCATGGACAAATTGACCGGAAGCAGTTGTCTACGAAATATACCAAAGGCATGTGCTACTCGGCCTCATCTTATGAGAGAATCTATGAGCTTGAGAAAACCTTTGTTAAGGTGCTCTGTAATAAAGCAACTGAATCTATGGCAGACTTGGTGAGCCAGCTGACTCCAACTTTAAGCCGGTGCTCATCGGTCGGTAATCTGATCAAGTATGCTAATTTCCTCGCTACAATTAAGGAAAAATTAATTGCTAAGAATATAATGCCAAAGAAAAGAAAGAGAATCAAATGTATGAGGACACGGAGAACCTTACCGCTGTGACCAATAGGGCCATCTAACGTTACCCCCTCAACAAAACTTGGTGAGACAGCAGCATCGTTTCTACCAAGAGTCATCATCTCCCCTAAATTTTGAAACCTGGAAATTGATGGGCAAGGCCATGATGACAGATGTTTTCAGAACTGATCCAGTTGGCGTAAGTTATGAACAAAACGTGTAGGCATTCAAGATATCAACACTGAAAATATTTCTAACACCATGTTAGGATGTTGTTCAAAATAGCCAGCATCCCACTGGGAAAATGACAAGAGGAAGATAAAAGTTCATGAGAAGGTAGTTCAAATCTTTCCAATCTCACATTAAAGTTCCAAAGCATGCAGTTCCATGCTAGTGATGGCTACCAATTCTATCTAGTATAAGTTATGAATAAACTCAAGTAGTGCCGCTAATTTAAGGAAATTCCTTGACCACCAACCTGAAGGGTAACAATGGACGATCATTGATTGCTGCCCACAGATTCCAACCAGCAAAGTCAGCCTGTTGAAAGGCAACCTGAGAAGAGCATTTAAGCAAGTTATCAAACTGAGGCAAGTGGAAAGATGTACATAGCAAAATGAGTAGACAACCTCAGTTTCCCTGGTCATCATTAAGGCATTGCAAGTTTATCATGTATGAAATTGAACCAAGAGCATTATACCTGTGCAGTTGCTGGAAGAGGCCTTCCACTTGAATCTCGTAGAGCAGAAGAGTCACCAAGTGCAAATATACGAGGATGGCCCTTGACACGGAGAGTTTCATCTGTTTCTGCTTGTCCTTGAGCATTAAGGGGAAGATCATGGAGTCTGTTATTGGGTGGCCCCACATGAGGAAGAAGAGGTTTGGACCCGACAGTCCACAGTACCAGGTCTGCTTCAAAAATTTGACTTTCTAGCCCCTTTATGGCAGGTTGAAGTTCCAGTATATATTTATCTGAATTTTTGTCTGCTGCAATGTTCGGAATAGCTCCGCTCTCTGGCTGCTTCACTGAAGCTTCAAACTCACCCACTCTCCTAATACAGCGGACAAAATAACCCAAAACAAGTTGAACTTTCCTGGCTGAAAGAACCTGAAATCAGTAGTAAACACAATATAGATTAACAGTAGTGGCTAAAATTTTAAAATATAATTTCCTCAAGTAAAAGGTGAAAGCATCAAACAAGATGTCATGCCCTGTAGGTTCAAACATTTGGACATGATGTTTAAAAGCACCCTAACTTGTCAAACTATTAAATTCATAGGTCACATGCTTCCTCCTATTAAAATGTAACTGTTTTTGTTAGTTGAGAACAGATAAAAATGAACATTTCATACAGTTTTCACTAGAGATGCAGACAACCTTCCTTAAAACCCAAATCCCTCTCTAGCATAATTTTCAGCACTTTCCTTCCAAAACCAAGGAAAAAAAAGGAGAAAACCTAAATTTCGGTCAAACATGTTAACTAAAAATATAATAAGTTTTATATATATCCCTTCTTTCATTATTTTCTCCCTCTTAAGAAAAGCTTTGGTCCAACATATACCTACAACAAAAATCAAAAGCCAACATAAGCAATTCAAATATAAAGAAAATGCCTATGACTGCTATTCTCTTTGACATTATGCTTTCTCTCATTTTTTAAATGAATACATTTTCACCAGTCATTGTTAACTAGGTTTGGTTACAAGAAAATCAGTGCACTTCCCCTTCAGGTCTTCGGACTCACCAGAGCAGCTGACATGGTGGGGAACCAAATTTTACTCAGTTTCACTAGGTCAATTTCACTAGAAATCAAACTGTGAAGTTAACAGATGAAACTACTATCAACCGAGGTAAATGATGATTATAAAATCATTATCGAATTTTAAAAACCACAAACCAACTGCATTTGGTAGGACTCTTAGATCTTCAATTCGGCTACTTATAGCGGGTACCTACTATATCTACTATAAATATATTTACTTAAGGAGCATGAATTAATAAAATGAAGGGAAAAAGAAATGGAATCACTTGATATAGTCTTAGAAGAATGCATAAAAAGGTTATTGTTAAAACCAACAAGAATACCACGCAATAACTGTCTGTGAGACAGCATCTAGATTTCTTACCTTTAAGGCAGCTTCCCTATTGCCTGGGGTACCAGTTGGGCAGATGGTAGTTTCTACGTTAATAGCTTGAACTATTCCTTTTTCTTCCAGTCTCTCTGATACAGTTGCAGCTAACTCAACTCCAGAGTAACCACAGCCAACAACAGCCACGCGGATCAGAGAGTCCTTACCAAAGTTCCTCCGCTCCAATTCACTTAACTTTCGATCAACTCTCTGCATCAATGATACAAAAATGGAGAGGAAGATAACAATAAATCTGTTGCAGTATTGAGAAACCAGATCTGTCTGCATACAGTATGATAGAAGGGATGTATTTTATCAAGTCAAGCTCTTACACATGCATCTTCCAGAGTAGAGAAAGGGAATGCAAACTCTGCAGCACCTGGTACAACATCAAGTTTAGGTTCAGCTCCCAAAGAAAGAACCAGCCTGGCTGCCCAGGGAAATAAAATAAATTAGTTGGGGATTCTTAGTTAACTCAAAGTCCAAAAAGCAAGGTAGTTGATATGCTTAGAAGTCTGAAAAAAGGAACCATACATAATAGACATATCCTGCAAAGTCTAATTTAACTTTCCACACCATACTTCTGTAGGCAGAGTCAATAATCTCAGTACAATCTGATGCACCTATTCTCTTACATATTTTATGAGAAAAAATAAATAATATTATGACAGACATCAGCCAAGGCCTGATAAGAAATTTTTTTGATATGTATTTAGTTTTATTATATTATTTTATTTCAACCTTCTCAAAAAAAAATTATTTTATTTCAACAAGAAACAAGAAAAAGCTATATGAGTAACAACTGAAAGAGGCCTGGTAAACTTCAAACTATACCAGTCATATTCAACGATAAGGCCACTCTCAAGCAGAACAGTCCCTCCGTGGGTACATGTCATTGGCCCTTTTACACCCAAATGGTCAGAAGGACATAGCAGTTTTACCCTGTCTTTGAAAAACTGCACACCAGTATTTGCAAGCAAATCTGCAAAACGAGGAGCTATCTCCCACGCATCTACTTCTGCAAGAAAAGCAGAAAAGCACTTCTTATTATTTTGGCAGCCATGCAAAATATTTCTCATATGATAAAAAATCCAGTTAAATCATCACTAGAACCTAGGAGGAAATATCAATATAACTGTTAGTACATCAGACCTCCAGAGAGAAGCTCATACAACATTGGTTTGAAAGCAAAGTGCTCAGACTGATCAACAAGAAGTACCTGGTCCCACACATTCAACAAAAATTTAATGCATTATGAGTATGATTTGAATGATGAAATGGAACTGAATAACTAATCAGACAGCGTCAATGCATGAGAAATCACTGTATTAACCTCCAATTCTGTGGGTATCAGAAACATTTAGAGATTTTCGGTGTCGAAATTGGATCGTTTTCTCAATAACATGGCATCTGCTTAAAGCTAATTCTTTAGAATTAGTACACATCCACCAAGATCACTTCTTGATAGTTGGTACATATGGAACTATTCACATAAGGGTGTCAGTTTTCAGAAAAACGAAATTGGACACGTATTAATTCATTAATTCATTGTAAGCCATTGACAATGTATAATAAGTAGGTGATAGATTTCTGTCAAAATCTCAAACCTTCAAATTAATGATCTTCCACAATAAGTTTTTCTTTTGAAAAATAAAACCATTCTTCAACCTCTTCAATTTAATTTCATGAAAATATCATTTTACATTATCAAAAAAAATTAAGAAACACAGCAGGTCCCTACCTAAGGAGCAATGTGATTAAACAGCATAGATGTACAAACATACTATATTTTGTCTTGGTAAACTCTTAATAACAATATCAATTATATCATGTATTTCAGTTTGCAATAGAGGAATACTAATTGCTGAACAGCACTTGTCTATATGAAACCTGCAGATATTTATTGTTTATGCTTTATTAAATAAAATACTGTTATTTCAAACTAACAAAGTCCTTGCAACAACCAAAGAAGGAGAATCATTAATGAAACAGAATGTAATTTATGCCTCCAAAGAAGCTGATGTGCATTCAAAAAGACTAATGGAGAAGTTTAAAAAACAAAGCTTTCAACTGCACGGCACATGAAAATAGCTTAACAGTCTTGATCCTGGGACGTATGAGGAAATTATGACAATCTCGAGGATGTCAGACAACTGAAGACAGAAGTTATCAAAAGGTTTCTTCACTTCTTTTATGCAACCCACACCAAAGAGAAGAGAGACACATGAAAGGAACCTTTGAATCACTTCTCTGCAGTTAACTTCACCTTGTACCAAGGACCAAACATAGACTTAAATTTGGGAAGAAATTCTGGCCTCCCAAATCATAAAGGTTTAAATTCACCGAAAAAAACATTGTCTATCAACCAACCAAATAAGATTCCATGAGTAGTCTTATGCCTGTGACAACCAGACTACATCTATCTTCTTACAATTCATCAATGACAGCATTGCTTATCAAACCTATAATGGATGCAAATTTTTGATGGAAGAAATATACCAAAGCAATAGGGGAGAGAGAAAATAAAATTAACAGCAACCAACAACAATAATAACAACTTACTTGCGGCTTTTTGTCATCTTGCCATACAAGTGATTCTAGTCTCAAAGCAGTATACAAGCCTCCAAAGCCACCACCTAATATACAAATCCTTGGCTTCTGCAATAAAAACTTTTTGCTGTCAGTATATATGGTTCCTAAGAACTAGAATTGCTAATTGATCTCTCTGCAAGAGGAAAAGGTGCCATAAACTCAAGCCATAAGGTGGGGATTATAGGAAACATAAAATAAAACTAACATTAAACTCAAGTGTCCTATAAAATTTAACAATGCTGTAATTTTGTCTCTACAAAAGGCAAAAGAACCAGAAAAAAAAAAGAGTAATCTTCTTAATACATAAATTAAAAGAAAACAAAAGACTTAATTTTTTTTTTACCAACATAAAATAAAATTTCAAAAGATTTGACAGGCATCTCCCTTTCAAGAGAGATTTGAAAGATTAAGTGTATCTCCATTTCATGGAGAAGTCAGGGGAAATGGTTTTTGGCTTGGAACACTATGGCAGCAGGGGTGATTGATTCATCAGTCGGCGAATAATTTATTTAGGCCAAAGTTCTGCTAGTAACTAAAAAGAATGGTGATCGATAAGGGTGAGGGATAAAACTAGTTTTTGGAAGGAATTCCATGGTCTCTACGAGCTTTGTAATCTAACTTGGCGCGTATTTATTAGTGGAATATTCAATCTGGTAAAATTTGCTTTAGAAAAATCTGTGCATGCAATGGTCACCTAGAGTGCGCAAGAGTTCAAATTCAATGGTCTAACTAGGGATCCCACCTTAAGGATCCAATTCTGCACGGAAGATATTCACTCGGTCCAATCTGGGAGTAACTCTGCAGGTGTACAAACATGAAACCTTAACTATTGTTATTTCTAAGTCCTAACAAATGCTCCATTGTTTAAGATTCTATTGCTGTAGTGTGGGAATCAAAGCATTCGCTATCTGAACTCATGTCCAGAAGCATCTCGTTAAATTCCAAATCATCAAATGCATCAGTTGTGAAATCATTTACTTAAAAAAAAAAAATTACTCAGCAAGAGATTTTGAGAGGAAGCCAAACAAACCTTCTTATCAGGCCACGTGTACGTTTGAGAAGCTGATTCGTCTTCGGATGTCACTACTAAATCCCCATTTCTACCCGATGAGTTCGAAGCAGCAAAACTAATAAATCTATTCTTCCGACAAGTTTTAAATGACAAGTAACTTTTTGATGAAAAAGGAAACAGCTTACTCCACGCACCCGAATTTCCTGATTAAAACGTTCAAAGGAAAATTAAAAAAAAAAAAATTCGATTCGACTTAATTTGAGAAGAATTAAAAATGAAACCTCAATTGGATTTCATTTGAAGCAAGAGAGAGAAAACAAACTTACGTTTTAACGGTAACAGCGCCGCTGAAGCAGATAAAGCAGTGGAGGCCATATAAGATGCTAGTAATGCTGCTTAATACAGGTCTCCAATCCAAGTAATGCTGCTCAATACAGGTCTCGAATCAGATTTAAATTCATAAAGTCTGATGGTTTGTGAATTTTTCTGACCCGTCTATGGCTCCATTTTTTCCACGCTGCTTGCCTACAAGCCGAAAAGAAAACAGTATTATCGAGAATGAGCTCGCTTGCCTCGTTAAAATATTTCGGGGCCACAACTTAGTTAACTTACAGCCATCAAATTTCAGGCGTTGGATTCTAAAGTCATCCATCCAACGGATGGAAATTACTGTAAGCTCAAAAATATCAGTGGGCAATCAACCGAATTGACGTTGGTATAGGCACAAATAAGATGGTTAGACATATTATCAGATTATTATCATTTTGGGTTAACTTTATTTTATCCCCTATTTGGATTTACAAACTTCAATTTACTGATGAAAATTTTAATTTATTGTCAACCACCGTTAAATCCCTATTAGTTTTAATATCCAAAAGGATAAAATTATATTTGAACACGTACTGTAATAGTCATTAGATCCCTTGTGCATGTTAATTCAACGTCAGCATCTCTCTACATGTCATACCTAACCGTTAATATTTTGTCATATCTAACCCTTAATATTTTATTTTATATATTTTAATATGTTAAATCTTATATTTTTTTTAACAACACTGATATTTTTCCTTGTTCAAACCCCAAAAGTTAAATAAAATGACGCCGTTTTTTTCTTTTCTTTTTCCTTCTCTATAAAACTTCGCCATTTGACTTAGGCAAAAGCAACAATAGAAGCCAGCTGCTTTTCTCTTCTCTTTATTTCACCGCACACTTGAATAGAGGTGGCAAAAATACCCGTCCAGTTCGGACTCAGACCGTATCCGAGTTTTTTAGGTCGGGTATTACCTGGTTTAGATATGAAGTCGGGTCAGTCTTGGGCATCACTTGATAAACCCAAAACCCGAATTTATTAAAAAAATATTATAAAATATATATTATTTTAAATATTTATATTTATTTGACTTATTTATTATACATATCTAAAGTTTTAAACACTTAAAGTTTATATTTTCATGTCAAATTTTATTGAAATAAATTTAAAACTTATAAAATTATCAAAAAATAAAAAATATATACACATAAAATATTAAAAAATATAAAATTCTGGTACTCGAATTAAAACCTAGCCCAGACCCGAACTGGTTACATCTGGGCAAGGTCCGATCATTGCAATACCCGGATCCGACTTAGGGTTTTGCCATCTCTACACCTGAACGACAGAACCCAAATGCAGAATCCTTAAGCTTTATCTTCCTCTAAGGCGATAGGATTTGGCTTAGATAAGGCAAAAACAAAAGCTTGAACAATGATGACTTTTGGCATTGTCCCTGAAAGATGAGTTTTTGCATTAACAGTAGCTGTAAATTTTTTCTAACGGAAGATTGAGTTTCAACATTTACCCTAAAAGTTGAGTTTTGATTCTACTTGGCTTTGCATAAGCTAAGGTATTGTCTTCTTTGGCAGCATATTATTTTCGAAGCTTGAATTTTGATTGAATGTGGCAAAATCAATTTTTCTTACATACATTAGGGAAAGTAGTTAGCTGTATATTCTTGATCAGTCTCATTTATGTCCTCACGTTTATATGAAACTTTATTTTGGGTTTATTGGTGAATTATATGCTCACGTGTAATTTCTCGGACTAACTATTAATTAGATCTGTAGATGCCTTGTATCACACATATAGGCCAAGATTTATTCATTAACTGTTTGTATTTGTCAATTTTATGAGAAAGACGTTTGTTTGATTCACAAGTGCCATACAAATGACCTTTGGGATTAAAATTTAAAAAGCTATCATTTTTTAGTCTTGAGTTAAGATGGAAATAAACACCTAATGAAAGTTAGATAATTTGCAAATTTAGCATATATAAAGTATCAATGCCAAATCTTGCCAGGCTATTTGTAGTTGCTTGTTTCTAAGGGTCTCACACTCTTCGCAGTTGTAACGAGACTGCATTGTACTTCCCTTGGTGGTATAATTTGCAAAGAATTGGTTGTTTTATTTCGTGAAGCGATATTGCCGTTGTTGTTAAATTACGTTAAAATAATGGGTAATAACGTTAAATTACTTAAGTATTTGTTTATATATTTCATTTTGAATGTAGATTAATAAGCTGAGTATTTGTTTGTATATCCCAACCTTATGCTGTAATGCTTTTACAACAAGCTTGAGCTGTTTCAATTTGAATCTTGAGCTGTTTCATTTTGTTTTTAAATTAATGTTTCTAAATTTAATGAATTTATGGTAATTAATTAATAATATATTGAGTTATTTTAATTTACAGTAGTTAATGGACAATTTAAAACAAGTGGAAGGAGGTTGATGAAGTTGAGGAATTGCAGGATTTATAGAGGATTAATTTTGAAGAAGATAATGAGGAATTAGTGGAAAAAGTTGCTAAGCCTAAGGTTGGGATGTCTTTTAATAGTCATGATGAAATGTTTGAATATTACAAAGCTTATGACATTTCTAGTGATGTAGAAATCTTATAAAAGGGGGGGGGGGGGATGATAGGAGTTTGAGTTATGTGACATATACTTATGGACGAATTAGCAAGTCAAAAGCTAAATCCACTAATATTTTGTGGCTTCAACCTAACAAAAAAAATTGGATGCAATGCTAAACTTGGAGGACATTTAGATTTTGTTAGCAAAAAATGGGTAATTGGAAATTTAAGCCTTGAACACAACCATGCAGTGAGCCTAAGCAAGAGTAGGTATTACCAATGCAACTGTACCACTAGTCATTTTCTTAAAAAAGTAACTTCAAATAAATAAAAAAGATGGAATTAAAATGGCTCAAAATTTTAAGTCGATTGTTGTCAAGGCTGGTGGCTTTGAAAATGTCTCATTCTTAGAAAAAGATATTAGAATTATATTGACAAGGTGAGGCGATCAAGGATTGAAGAAGGGGATGTTGTTGCAATTCAGAGATTTTTTAAGAAAATGCAAATAGAAAATTTTAGGTTTTCTTTAGTCTTGACTTAGATGAGAGGGTCGATTAAAAAATATATTTTGGGCAAATCCAAGGAGTAGGACAACTTATAAAGACTTTAGAGATGTTGTTACATTTGACACCACATACCTTACAACATGTCATTTGCTCTTTTTGTAGGAGTTAATCATCATGATCAATCAATTTTATTAGGATGTGAGTTGATTTTGCATAAGGACATAGAGATGTTTACGTGGTTATTTAACACATAGCTATCATGTATGTCTAGCTCTCCTCCTCTTGGAATCATTACATATCAAGACAAAGCAATAAAAAATGCAATTAAAATTATTTTTCCAAAACTGGGCATTGATGATGTTTATGACATATACTAAAGAAAGTGCTTGAGAAGTTGAGAATGTATTCAAAATATCAGGACATTAGAGTTTCATTTAATAGACTCCTGTTGAATTTAAGGAAGCTCAGCATGACATGTTAGATAAATATAATCTTGGTAATAATCAATAGTTAAATAATTCATATGAGAAAAGAAATTGTTGGGTTTCATATTTCGATAAAACTACTTTTTAGGTTGAAATGTCAACCATTCAACGTATTGAGAGTATGAATGCTTTTTTTGATGAGTATGTTTACTCCAAAAAAACTTGAAGCAATTTTTGGATAAATATGAGAAAGCAATGAAAAGTAAAATGGAGAAAGAATGGTAAGTAGATGCTAGGTGTTTTAGCCAACAGATGCCATGTTGTACTAGTTTTGCAATGGAGAAGCAAGTTGAAAAAGTGTACACTATTTTCAAGTTTCAAGAATTTCAGCAGGAGCTAATGAATAAGATATATTGTGAGTTTTTTAGTTGTGGGGGGTCATGATATGAAGTTATTGAAAACAATGGAAAAAATAGAAAAAAAGACTTTTAATGTCATTTTTTAAAAAGATGAGGGTGAAATTCGTTATGTGTGTTTAATATTTTAATATAAGAGCATTCTTTGCAAACACTCCATTGCAGTATTGTCTATACAATTACTTCCTGAAAAGTATATCATACGAAAATAGAGGAAATATGTATGGAAATGCTATAGTAAAGTCAAAGTTAGTTATGATGCGATGAGTTCGAGTATTGAACATCAACGATATAAAGAGGAGTGCCTGCTTTTTATGATGTTGTTGAGGTAACTTCGAAAAATGAAGAAATCCATAAAAATATTAGGGGTTGGATCAAGAAAGTAATAAAAGATGTATCTCTTAATATTCGATGTGACGGCGATGATAAAACCATTGATGGTGGATCAAGAAGTTGTACCAAAATCATACATGATCTAATAGTAACTTGTCGTAAAGGTCGTTCACATTGTCAAAGAAAGCAAAAGCAATTTAAAACGTCAAAACAGAAGTCGAATAATGTTTAGATAAGCACAACTGTAGAGGTAATTCTATCAAAGTAATTTAAATTACTTTAATACATTCATTTTAAATTAATTTAATATACATTTTAAATGTGTTCTCAAGTGACTATTACAATCACAACATAAGGAGCAATATGGCCATGGCAATATTTTTTTATTTGTTATTTCCATTCATTGTCATATGTTTGATAATTTATGTTTAATTTTTTTTTGTTGTACTACAACAACTAGCAAAGTAAGCACTCCCAGAACATGCATTTTTTCCCCTTACTATCAGTCTTGGATAAATTACAGTGGAGTTCATCACGTAAACTTCTAACAATTTCCACAACAAAATTTCAAGGATGCCAATCGAAGGGAGTTTTCAACTAATGAACCAAGCACATGATCGAAGTTTATTGAAATTGGCTTGATGAATCAATCAAGTTAGCTTATGTTTTTATGTATTATTGTAAAGCTAATGTAATTTGGGGCATGCGTATTTCAGCATTTTCAAAAGCTCAAGATACTCTTTATAAACTTTAGACAAATCATCATTTTCCATGAACTAAGGTTTTGTGGTTTTAAAGTAAATGATTTTATTAAAATGGATGTTTCTAAGATTTGAGGACCAATTTGAAAAGATTCACATTTTTGGAGTTCATAAGTCTATTTTCAAAATTCTAAAAATGGATCTATTTGAGAAATATTTAAATGAATTGGGGCATATTATAATTTTAAGAAGTATTTTTTGGGGCTAAATTCTACTTTTAGAATACTGTGAATCAATTCCAGAAAGTTAGTGGCTAACCAGCTATACAACAATTGTGGGATATTGATTCCAGAGAGAGTTAGCAGCGCAATTTGAATTTAATTTATAACTTGGTTAAGTCAAACAACTCAAAAACTATAAGTATTGTGACTACATGAGAATATGTATATATTATATGTGTGCTCTACAAACACTATAAGGGAAGCTGAGCTACCCCAGTTATTGATTTATGATTATTTAGGTTTTTTTGCCAAATGGATTGAAGATACTTCATTGCTCCTGCTATACTTGCTTACTTCTTGATTGAATGAGACGGAAGCCAGTGTTGTTGATTAGTACACCAAAGGTAGTAGAGCTTTGCAGCTACTAATTCATAGGTATATAAGTAGGTTGAGAATTTCTCTCCATAAGGGTAGGCAAAATTGGATTCGGATCAACCCGATCAAATTTCGAGTTGATCGGGTTGGAGATAAACTCATCTGAACTCAACCTGAATTTTAGATTGGATCGAATCATATTTAAAATTCGGTTCGAGTTTGGGTCAATTCGAGTTAAGGACAATTTTGAATCATTTTTGTTAATTTTGGGGTTGTTTCATAATTATTTGATTATTACAAAATCACTTTTATGTAATTACTTCATTTTAGTCCATTTCCAATGGTTGCCCTAAAAAATATATATAATCTGAAATAGAATTGAAAATTTTGTGAGCTTGAAGGACTTGGTGAATCTCCATCTCAGCCTTGTTGGAACAACTGTAGATGGTTTCACGTGATTCAAGCGGTGGCCAATTGATCAAGCAACAGTAGGTTTCATCGATGGCTTCATGGGTTTCGTCGGTGACTACCAGTAGTTCAAATCCGATGAAAGTGAAGTGGAGCAACTATCAATGCAGCCACAAGTAGATCCTGTCATCAGTGCAGCAGATCCAGTCGCAGTGGTGTGCTACCGCTAGCCCGTTGTTGTGCTGACTTGCTGTTGTTGCTTGTAGTCGTTTGTGTGAGTTGTGAGGAAGAAGAGAAGGAATATAGTGAACAGTGAAGTGACTTTTAAACTTCATTTTTGTCATTGCTTTTGTCTTCTTTTTTCTCTAGTGGAGCTGTGGTGTTTGCTTGGAACATAAAGAGTGTTGGTGTGAGCCATGGTATTCGTAAATGTTTAGTTTAACCATTTAGGTTTATTTTTTTAAAGCAACCCAATCGGTTTTTACCACTAAATCGGTTTTTACCCGACTCGATCAAGTTTATAAGGTTTTATCTGATCTGGTTCTATTCACAACCAGATCCGATCTGAACCCAAAATTATTTAGGTCGGATCAGGTGTTTTGCCCACCCTTCCGTCTCTATATCAATTGAACATAATATGGTATAATCATTGTTTTGCATAATAGTAATGTTTTTGTGGAAGAAATTCTATGAAGATTTGCATAGCTGAGACATTATAGGACAATTGAGCTCCAAATAAATGAAAGATCTCATTGAATTGAATTGGGTCCATGAATATAAAAAATAGTGAGAATTCTTGATCTCTCTCAATTCGAAAATCAAGATTTGAATTGATGTCCTTTCATTGATTCCTCCTAAGTTGCATTGATTTGTCTTAATGATTTCGTTTCAATTGAAATTTGGTTATTCACCATGTACGAGGATCCGCGCTAAGCATCCATGATTGAATGGTTAAAGTGCCCAACTCATAATTGGTGAATTTGTAGGTTCAATTCCTACTGGATGCACACCAATGGGACCCTCCAATAAGTCTATTGGAGTTGGCTTTGTATCAATGGAATCTCATCATCTATACATAACGAATTGGTGTGGTACATTCATATTATAACATATGAACAGTAAAAACTAGCAATTTTATTGAGACTCGAACTCATAGGGAAGAAAATAGATTTATGGATGGAATCAAATATGTAGTATTTACAGACAAACGTATTCAGTTATTGGGAAAAAATCAATATACTTCTAATGTCGAATTAAGACCCACTAGGATAGAAATAAAGCATTGAGTCAAACTCTTCTTTGGTGTCTGGATCGCATAGCTCAAGGAAATTCACTCCCTCTCTCAGGTTCTTTAGCTAAAATTTCAATGGTCGTTGGTAATTACTTGATGATAAAACCACAAATTTTATACAAACTAATATGACATTAATGAATTAGTTAGATAAAAATAATAGATGATCTATATAATTTGCTTTAACCAGTATAATTATTAATTGAGCAACACCACATATTCTAAGTTTTTTATTTCAAAAACTACCCTAAATCATGTGGCGTTATCAATTAATTGATGATATATAATACAATTAATTTCCTTGGATCTTTTAAAAAATTAACAATCTCTTAATTAATGAAACATCATTTGAGATCAAATTTGGCATGAAAAATTAGTGTTGCTATCATTACTCTTATAAATGTGTACAAAATTTGTGGTCTATCACTATTCTTTTTTAGGTCATTCTGTGAGATCGTAATTAAAATTACGGTATCAATGCCGTAAGGGATGTAAACCATTAGATTTGAATGAAAATCACCATCATTAATTCTAAATAAATAGGTGACTTGTTACCTAAGTAGCAGGTAATTACTATTTTTTATTTAAGTTGTAAGTTACGTTTACTAGTATTATGTGTGGTTTACAAGATTAATATGTTATTTGCCACTTAATGTTGATTTATAAGTTTTATACGATATTTACAAGTTTTTATTTTATTTACAATTATGAAGACTAATTTACAACTCCAACATTAATTTACCATCTTTTCTATCAATTTACTAGTTTTATGTGTGGCTTATACATTTTTTTTATCTAATTTTAGAATTAATGTCAATTTACAAGTTTTATGTCATTTTTATAAGTATTTGTTTGGTTTACAATTTTTTCTTATAATTTATAACTCCAACATTAATTTACCCAATTTTTCATTAATGTACTAGTCTTATGTGTAGTTTACACATTTTTTTAGTTTTATTTTAGACTTAATATCAATTTTCAAGTTTTATATAATTTTTCTAAGTTTTTTTTTCTTTACAATTTTTTCTTGTAATTTACAACTCCAACATTAATTTACTCTCTTTTCCATCAAATTTCTAGTTTTATATTTGGTTTACGTATTTTTTGTTTTATTTCACACTTATGTCAATTTACAAGTTCTATGTCATTTTAAAAATTTTTTGTTTTCTATACAATTTTCTTGTTCCAATTTGCTACTCTAACATTAATTTACGCCTTTTTCCTTCAACTTACTACTCCTATGTGTAGTTTACAATTTTTTTTGTTCACATTTAATGTCAATTTACAAGTTTCATGTAATTTTTTTAAGTTTTTATTTTGTTTACAATTTCCTTGTTTCAATTTTCGACTCCAATTTAATTTAACCATTTTTCCTTCAATTTACTAATCATGTGTGTGGTTTATAAATTTTTTGTTTCCTTTCACTCTTAATGTTAATTTACAAGTTTCATGTCATTTTTTAAAATTTTTGTTTTGTTTATAATTTTCTTATTCCAATTTACAACTTCAACATTAATTTACCATTTTCTCCATCAATTTACTAGTCCTATGTGTAGTCTACAAATTTTATATTTCATTTCACATTTAATGTCAATCTACAAGTTTTATGTCATTTTACTAATTTTTTTTTACAATTTTCTTGTTCTAATTTACTGCTCCAACATTAATTTATCTCTTTTTTCCATCAATGTACAAGTCCTATTTGTAGTCTACATTTTTTTATTTCATTTCATATTTATTGTTAATCTACAAGTTTCATGTTATATTTCTAAATTTTTGTTTTCTTTAAAATTTTCTTATTCCAATTTATAACTCCAACATTAATTTACCTAGTTTTCATTCAATTTACTAGTCCTGTGCGTGGTTTATAAATTTTTTATTTCTTTTCACACTTAATATTAATTTACAAGTTTCATGTCATTTTTCTAAATTTTTATTTTGTTTACAATTTTCTTGTTGTAATTTACAACTCTAACATTAATTTACCATTTTTTCATCAATTTACTAGTCCTATGTTTGGTTTGTAAATGCTTTGTTTTATTTCACATTTAGTGTCAATTTACAAGTTTTATATCATTTTTCTACATTTTTGTTTTGTTTACAATTTTCTTGTTCTAATTTATAACTTTAACATTAATTTACCATTTTCCCATTAATTTACTAGTCTATGTTTGGTCTGTAAATTTTTTTATTTTATTTCACATTTAATATCAATTTATAAGTTCTATATTATTTTCTAAATTTTTGTTTTGTTTACAATTTTCTTGTTCTAATTTACAACTTCAACATTAATTTACCATTTTCGCATCAATTTACTAGTATTATGTTTGGTCTGTAATTTTTTTTATTTTATTTCACATTTAATGTCAATTTACAAGTTTTGTATTATTTTTCTAAGTTTTTTTTGTTTACAATATCTTGTTTCCATTTACAGTTTTAATATTAATTTACCCCTTTCTTCAATACATTTACTAGTCTTATATGTCGTTTGTAAATTTTTTATTTTATTTCAAACTTAATGTCAATTTTCAAGTTTTATGCTATTTTTCTAGGTTCTTGTTTTGTTTACAATTCCGATGACCAATCTATCACTTCAACATTAATTTAACCATTTTTCCTTCCATCTATAATTTATATATATGATTTAGAAAATTTTTGTCTTGTTTCACATTTAATCGAAATTTAGATTCGTTAGTTTAGTGGGTTGACTTAACTTAAATCCAATGTGAAATTGGTTAAAGAGTTCATTGGCATCCTTTTGAAAATCTTTGATAACCTTTTCATGTTTTTACTTTTCTAGATAGTATGATATGGAGGTGGGCATGAGTTGGGTTGGATAGGGTTTATGAAAATCCAACCCAACCTATTATTGAATGGGTTGAGATAAAATCCACCAAGCCTAATTAAATAAACTTATTTAACCCAATTCAACTCAAATATTAAATCATTAGGTTGGATTAATTGGGTTAAAGGCCAGATTAAAATTTTAAACTTGAAAAAAGAAAACAATATGAAGTTTGAAACGAAATTTATTAAAATCAAATATAAATCTATTAGAACATGAAAATTCCATTCACTATCTAGTGTGGAAGCTCAAAAATTTGGGTCAAATCAATCGAGACAAAATTTTGACTTGGTCTTTTTGCCATGTATACATGTTTATATCTTAATTTTTATTTTTATTTACCAAAAGTAGGTATGGTTCATTCATATTTCATTTTTTGGAATTTCGATATTTATAAAAAATAATTAAATATATGATAGATTAGGGAAAAAAATTATATCATACAAAATCTTGTATAAATTTATTTTCTATAAATTAATGTGATATAATTTATTTGGTTGGATGAAATAGCTATTAGCTCACATTACTTGTGTTTATTATTTTGTAATTTCATTCAATCAATAAACTTAGATTATATTAATTTGTATAAAATAAATTTATACAATAGTTTATCATCACTGATCAAACAATGTCAGATGAAACAAAGAATGAATTAAATAAAAGTAATGAATTAAATACAAAGTATACTTAAGTTGAAAAGATTGCATTGTGTTGAAAAATACAAAGTATCATTAAGTTGAAAAGATTGCATTGTGTTGAAAAATACAAAGTGAAAAATGTCTCATCATTAAAGATAGAAATATTATAATATTATTTTCAAAACCAATAATGATAGAGCCACAAACAGTTTTGTACAAACTAACCTAGAGAAACCGATGTGGCATAGAGGTATTTGCAGAGTGATAATTATTATTTTTATTATTTGTGTTTATGTGGATTCATGATTGTCTATATATCCTTTAGGTGTATATATAGGTGTGTATATATATATATTTTCTAATAATAAAATCATAAATCTATCAAGTTTTTCTCACTTTCTTTAATTAATTTTAAAAAATTGTGTAAAAAAATTATGACATCATTAACAACAAAAAATTTCATGACAAAAAAATTAATAAAACAATTTTGTGATTATTTTTTTCTTTTTTAAAAAATAAAATTATTTTCCTTAAGTTTCAATGTCACCTTAGACTAATGAAAAAGAAAAAAAAATTCACCGTCTTTGACCTTCAATTCCCAAATCTGAGTTTTACCCTTAATTCTCCTAAATGCAATGCCAAGATCCACCAGATCCGAACCCGAATCTACTGGCACGAGATCTATACTCGATCGCAATCCAGATCATTGGGCAAATAGAGATGGCATCCTAATCATGGTTCAGCTTTGGGAGAATCTAAGTATTAGTTTTGTTTATAATTTATTCTTGTAATTTACAACTCTAATATTAATTTACCCCATTTTCTATCAATTTACTAGTCTTATGTGTGGTTTATACATTTTTTGTTTTATTTAAGACTTAATGTCAATTTACAAATTTTATGTTATTTTTCTAAATTTTTGTTTTGTTTACAATTTCTTCTTGTAATTTATAACTCTAATATTAATTTACTCTCTTTTTCATCAATTTATTAGTTTTATGTGTGGTTTAAAAAATTTTAGTTTCATTTTAGACTTAATGGTAATTTATAAGATTTACATCATTTTTCTAAGTTTTTGGTTTGTTTACAATTTCTTCTCTCAATCTACAACTCCAACATTAGTGTACTATCTTTCCCATCAATTTACTAGTCTTATGTGTGGTTAACAAATTTCTTTTTTCATTCCGCTCTTAATGGTAATTTACAAGATTTATGTTATTTTTCTAAATTTTTGTTTTGTTTACAATTCCAAAGAGCAATTTATTGCTTTAACATTAATTTACCATTTTTTCCTTCAATTTACTAGTTTCATGTGTGATTTATAAGATTAATGTGTTATTTGCTACTTAATATTGATTTATAAGTTTTAAACAATATTTACAAGTTTTTTTTTTACAATTCTGAAGACTAATTTACAACTCCAACATTAATTTATCTTTTGTTTACATCAATTTACTAGTTTTATGTGTAATTTACACATTTTTTGTTTTCTTTCATTGCTCTAAATTTTTTTATTTACAATTGCTTTTTTTTAATTTATAGCTCTAACATCAATTTACCTCTTTTTCCATCAATTTACTTGTCTTATACTTGGTTTACACAGTTCTTGTTTTATTTTAGAGTTAATGTCAATCTATAAGTTTTATATCATTTTTCTAAGTTTTTGTTTTGTTTACAATTTCTTCTTGTGATTTACAACTCCAACATTAATTTACTCTATTTTCCATCAATTTATTAGTTTTATGCGTGGTTTGCAAAATTTTAGTTTCATTCCACACTTAATGGTAATTTACAAGGTTTATGTCATTTTTATTAGTTTTTTTTTTACAATTCCACAGAGCAATTTGCTACTCCAACATTAATTTACCACATTTTCTTTCAATTTACTAGTCATATATGTGGTTCATTATTTTTTTGTTTCATTTCACACTTAATGTTAGTTTACTAGTTTTATGTTATTTTAAAATTTTTTGTTTTATTTACAATTTCTTATTGTAATTTACAACTCGCACATTAATTTACCATTTTCCTATCAATTTACTAGTCTTATGTGTGATTTACAAAATTTATATTTCATTTCATACTTAATGTCAATTTACAAGTTTTATATCAATTTTCTACGGTTTTTTTTATTTACAATCTCGAAGAGTAACTTATGACTCTAACATTAATTTACCCATTTTCCCTTTAATTTACTAGTTCTATTTGTGATTTACAATTTGTTTGTTTCATTTTACATTTAATGTCAATTTACAAGTTTTATTTGTTATGAAATAATTATAATTTATGTGGATGTTCATCAAAGCATTCTTTTATCTCCTCACAAGCAACTTTTCATCTCTTATAACTCTCATTATCTTCTTAATTCAAGGATTGTTGTCTCTTATAATTATGATGTATTACTTACTACTTTATGGTTATATCACTATAAAAAGGAGACTTTTACTCTTTATTTGTATACACTTGGAAGTGTGAATAACACACAAGAGATTGAATAAATATTCTATCTACACACATTATGTCTCTTATTTGCTTTCTTTCTTTCTCTTGCTATTGGTTGTGCTTTTAATTAATAGATTTTATAACATTATGTCATTTTTCTAAGTTTTAATTTTTATTACGATTTTGGTGATCAATTTACCTCTTGCCCCTTGTCCTTCAATCTACAAATTCTATGTGTGATTTAGAAATATTTTATTTTATTTCACACTTAATAATTATTTTCATTTATTAATTTAGTTTGCTTGACCCAACCCAAATCAAATGTAAAATTGGCTTGAGTATTGGACTATTGGCAACCTTTTGAAAGTCTTTCAAAACCTATTTGTATATTTTATAATTTTAGATGGTGCTAGATTAAAATGATAGTAACGAAGTAATAATAAGTATGAATTTGACTGACAAATTCATGATGAATCTATAGTAAACACGTTCGGAACTTAATTTATATTTTTATTTATCTAAAGTAGGTAGGTACCATTATTTATCTATAGTAGACAGGTATCTGCCCTATAAATGATGGATTTGGAAAAAAAATATTCATATCATATAAATTTTTGTACAAAATTGTTTTCTACAAACTTATGTAACATAATTTATTTGTTTAGATTAATTAGCTCTTGGCTAACATTATTTATTTTTATTTTTTTAATTTCATCCAACCAATGAATTTAGAGCACATCAATTTGTATAAAAATAATAATGATTTATTTAATTAAAAATAAAACTTAAAAACATGGCATTACAATTTACTGATAAACTAACAAGTTACAAATAAAATTAATTTGTTTTTCCATGCTATATGATAAAAAATTGTAAAAATTTTGATCATTCAAAATTCTTTTTTAACTAGTCAAATGAAGAATCATAATGAACACAAGCAGAATTTTATACAAGATAAAGTTTGCTTATAAGATTCAGTATACATTTTATAATAAGTAAGGGCAAAACAACGTTAAGAAGAGTATTGTTAGTTATCACTGAGTTACTGAATCCAGGAAAAATTGAGAGCAACCAAAAGAAAATTCGAGTTACTCAATGGGTCACACTGTATAAGTGTTCAAATTAATCTTTCATGAGTAGTCATCCATTCTTTTGCTTCTTGATATATCACATGGTCTAACTTGGATACTTTTTGTTACTTTCATCTCTGTATAAATGCCCAAACATCTGTTTAATAATCCCATTAATTTGAACAAATAAAACTAGCTAGCTCCCTAAACACTCATTGAGTTTGCAGTATTTTCATGTAGCAACAGAACCAAATTTTATAGTAATTTCTTTTTTTTTAAAGTAATAGTAATTTCCTATTTTTTAAAGTAATTTCATACGTGTTTAATTACATTGATCTGAACTAATCAAACGTAAGGTGATTTAAGAAGATGAAGGAAAAAAAAAGGAATTTACGGAAGAAGCAGGAAAGAAGATGAAGAAGAAATGGTCAAAGAAGATGATGAAAAGAAGAAAGGATGAAGAAGATACAGTATAAAAGAAATGAAAGAAAGATTTTTATATTGTTTATTTTTTTATGTCTTGAAGTTTGTTCGGGGAATTGTTTTGTAAATGAAGAAAACGTGTACAAGAAAACGTGCAAATCTTTTTTTTTTCTCTTTAAATTTATACCCGTAAAATTTTTATTTTTTAAAACAGTATTTAACCGGCTTGTAAGCGGCTAAATATAATTTAATTAAAATAATTATTTTTTTATATTAAAATAATTATGAATCATTGATCTAATTTAATGGCCCATAATAATTACAGTATTAATGCTGTGATTTTAATCACTGGCATCATAGAATTTTCCTTCTTTTTAATGTGGTGGTTATATTGAGTTGAGGATATTATTAGATTATTAATAGAATGATAATAAAGATCTTAACTATAATTCTAACATGACTTGGGGCTTGGATTAAATGTACCTTCTTACGCAGAATTGTGATTGTAGAAACAGTGATGCTGTTAGCACTAACACTTTTTTAGAATCCTTATAAGACCAAGTTCTAAGTATTGACATTTTACCCTTGAGAATTGCAATACAGGATAGTGAACATCAGGTTCCTTCATTTTTAGTTTTGCGTCCATTAATGAAACGCTTGTGTAGATACCCTTTCAAGAGGCTTCTTCAGTAGCAAATAATAAAACTAATTGCACAGGATTTAGATGCAAAAAATTAAATTATGCAAAGGAAATGAGAGCTCATGATTTTTATCGGTTCAAATACGTCCAATATAATTTGAAGAATTCACCAATGTGAAATTCATTAGTTTGAATTATGGTATAAGTCAGGATTAATTATAATTATTTTTAAAAATATTAGGTAAAAAGAGAGAATTAAAATCACTTTCACGTGTTAACATGAGAGCTAAAGATACTTGAATAAAAATGGATGTGCTTAGAAGTGAGTGAGTTAGCTGTGTGAATTTCACTTAATAGAGGGTTTTATAAGAATTTTGAAGGGCTGAGAAGCCTCACTCTCGTAGAAAAGCAAGATTTCAAAAACCTCAAAAGGACTTATATACAGTGTATGTGTGTGTATATATATGTATATGTAAACACACACACATACGGGCAAGCTATGTCGGTCCACCTCTGGCCCAAGAGAATAACTGTCGCTAGCCATCAAGAATGTTTGCACGTGCGTTTAAGGAGAAATTTTAGAATGCATCTATTGTATCATGTTAGTCATATAATAAATAAATAATATCCTGATATATGTATATTTATTTTATAAACTATCATGTAAGTGGTGATTGTATCAAACTCAATTATACATGTCATATATGTATTAATTAGTTATAATACAATAGATGTATTCTAAAATTTCTCGCATTTAAGAGATAATGATGCCAATAAAGTAATTTCATTCATGCCGGGACTGACCACCGGCGGTGAATAATTGATGGATAAGGTGCTTTACAAAATTTGAGAATACAGGGACAATAATGTCCAAAAATAAGGATTTTGGCTAAAAAGAGTAGGAAAAGAAATTGAGGTTAGAAATATCTGATCGGATTGGGATTGGTAGCTTCATGAGAAACTTTAAAATGTCTTCCAAATATAATGTTAGCCATATAACAAATAAATAAAATTATGATATGTATATATTTATTTTGAAGAACTTGTTGGTTCTATAAAATTTAATTATACATATTATAGATATATTAATTATATTATCTCTAATGTATTTTTAAAATTCCTCCTGATCCTGATTGGCAAGCTAACTAAGAAAAAAAAAATTGATCAGTTGACTAGCCCTAAACCTAATTTTGATATCTCGCCAACAATGACTCAGCTCACAGCCGCTCTTCACCCCTCACCAAGCACCCAGCTCCACCGCACCAAGGGATAGAACCTTTCCACCGCAATTCACGGGATTTTGCCCAGCCCAAGTATTTTATCATTACTTTATTACATTTTTAGTTCCACCATCATTCAATCAGTTTCTCAGCTAATTTTGAACGTGATTTTTTTTTCCAATTCATTCTCAGCTAATTTTGAACGTGATTTTTTTTCCAATTCATTATTATCTTATATTTTCCCACAGTAAATTCAATTACTGATGAAAGGGGAAGTGAAAAATAAAATAAAATTTGCATAGTCATGATATCACACAGGTTTCATCCACATGTCTATTCCCATTTGTTCCTTTCCTTGATGATTCTGAGCACCGAAAATGATAGATTCTCTCCTAATTGTTTAAATTTAGTGAAAGAAATTAGTTTAATTGTAAATGATGTAAAAAAATTAACTTGATTGTAACATTTAAAATTCAACACATTCATATTTCGTCGATGTTTACCTCCAGTGGCAGAACATAGCATGAGCAAGATGGAACTTAGCATGCTAGCTAATTATTGTGGATGAGAATTTTGTACAGCACATCGGTACGATACTTTAACAACTCTTATCTGAAAGTTACTAAATAAGAATTGAGTTTCTCAAGTAAGTAAGTTAGCATGCTTGTGGAAGAGACGGAGAGAAAATAGAGCCATTAAGCTAAGAGAGAATTTATATCATTCACAAGAGAGAGTTTGTATAAATATCCTTGAGAGCTTACGAAATATATTTAGTTACTTACAAGTTGCTTGATCTAGAGCCTTTACATTGATAACAATCTCCAGAGTTTGCTTGTATCTAGAGAGTTGGCTATTACTCTTAACTTGAGCAAATATTTTCAACAAATATTCTAGCTTAATTAGTGGACCAAATCAAGGCTTCCTATTGCTTTTATGTAAGAATTGTATAAGTATCATGAGCTCCATACGAAATGTGCTGAACAAAATACTCATGCTGTGACGTAACTCTCAGTTTTTTAACGTGTACATGTATATACAGCGGCTCACACAAGACAAAACAGCGGTGCAATATACAGCGGCTCACACAAGACAAGCTGCAATATTTACTGTTCACACGACATTTTCTTCATTGTCAAGTTTCGTTCCCGTCGTCCTACACAATACAAATCCTTGTACTTTTTGCTTGAACTGCTCTTTTTTCCTTTTTTATGAAATAGTTTTTTTTTACTTTTTTTTTATTAAATATAGAAGGGAAGTAAGGATTTATTCAAGTTATCTAGTTAAAAGTAAGGATTTATTCAAGGCATCTAATTTTTCCACCACCATCATATTTTTTTAGTTTAAGGAAAATTATCATTTGTATATTCTATAGATGCTCTATTATAAAAAATACTACAATATTTTGAAGGTGTATCAAACGTCCACCCTAAGTTGGCAAAATGTATATGTCGTCCACCAAGCCGTAACTTGTTGTTTAAATAAGATAACACTGGAGGGGTAATTGGTCTTTTCATATGATACAGGTGATAATTTAAGGGTATACAAGTGATAATAAAAGAATTTAAGGGTATACAAGTGATAATAAAAGAATTTAAGGGTATACAAGTGACACTTTTCGAGGGTAAAATCGTCAATTTTTTATAATTTTGTTAACTTTCAAACGACAGCTAACGGTTTGATGGTCGACAAATAACTTTTGTCAATTTAGGGTGGACGATTGATACATACTTAAAGAGTTATGGTACTTTTGATAATAGAGTATTTATAGGGTATACGAATGATAATATCCTCTCTTCACCTCATTCTTAAAATTTAAAATAGGGTAACCTGTATGATTAGTGGGAGCAGAAATTTCATATTATATACATTGAGAGAAATTCTTCTAAACCATCCTAGAGGTAGAATTAATTAGTAAATCCAATATCAGATTAATTTTCGCATGTATCATTTGACTAAAAATCTTAAACATTAAATAAAGAAACTTGGATCCTCAGTATTTAATCTAACATCTCTAGAGGTTGTTAAAGATTTTAACACATGCCATCCAAATATTTTTATTAAGAAGATTTAAATTACTCTAATTTTTCCTTCTTAAAAAAATATTTTCGATCTTCAAAAAAATCTAAAATTAACATACTACCAATAGACGTTAACTCCCCATTTTTTATTGTGGTCACCACTTCTTACCTTATTCTTTTTTTTTTATTTGAGCTAAGAGCAAATTAAATCTATGAATTTTTAAACGATATGTGTTAAGATCCCCACAGATCTTAGTAGATGTTAGATTAGAAGAGGATTTAACTAAAAGCTTATAAAGTTGGGATATAAGAAAGTTGATATACAAACGGCACTTGATGTGTTATCAATTTATTAGTGTTGTGAAATTATCTCATTAATGGTTTATAAAAATGATGAACGAAACTTTTGTAATAGAAATGCCTCCAATAGTCATAATTATAATATTGTGAACCTAAATTAATTTTTTATCCCCTTCCTCGATACAAATTCGGGCAGTCAACTAAATAAACATACTAGAAAACCATTTGCACTCGCAATCTTCATTGAGCTAATCATAGAATTAGTTAGCTTCCTTTCTATTTTTTCAATTTGTTTTGATGGATAAATTCTCATTTAGACTCTATATTTTGACCAACGTGCCTATTTAGTCCTTATATATTAATTTTAAACACAGATTAATGGTTCTTGTTGGTAGAGAAAATTTTAAAACCTAATTCACTCCTCTCTTAGGTTGTTTAGCTAAAATTTTCAATGGTCATTGGTAATTATTCGATGATAGAGGCATAAATTTATACAAATTTATTTTCTACAAACTAATATGACATTACTATATTGGCAAAAAAAAAAAGAAAAATAAATGATCCATATGGTTTATTTTAACTAGTGTAATTGTAAATTGAGTAGTGCTACATATTCTAAATTTTTTAGTCGAAAAACTATCTTAAATGATGTGGCTTTCATCAATTAGTTGGTGAGATAGTATAATTATGGTACATTTACTAATCAGTAATCGAAATTGGTTGGAATCAAAATAGATGGGAATTGACTTAGGCTAGAGTCGGAATGGAGAATAGAAATCAGAATAAATTGTTTGCTTTTAACTGTACGAATGAGAATGGGAATGAGTTGTATTGCCACTCACGTGTTTGCTTTATCTTGAAATCAAAATGAATTGTTGTAAGTTACTAAAATGACGTTAGTTGATTCTTGTCATAATTTATTTTAATAATTGTGATTAGTTTTATTTAAAAAATAATTATTGTTAATATCAACAACAATAACATAACAACAATAATTGTTATTATTATTATTATTAATTTTATTATATTAGTTAATAGTATCGTTGTTGCTACTGCTGATGTTGATGCTATTATGATGATGATCATCATCATCATTAATTTTATTATAACTAATTAATGATTGTTGATTTCACCAAATTCTCGCTAGTATTTGATTTAAACCAATTAGGTTGTTCTCACCAGATCTAGTTCAAATCCGATTCAAACAAATTAATTCATATTTATGGGGAGCTTGTGCTAAGTTTGGGTTTATGTGTATTTTTCTTATGCTTAGGGCAAGTGGCATAGTTGAGGTACACTAGATGCTGACCTAAAGTGATATGCATTATAAGCTCATGTGGGCATATAACGAATAATAAAGAGATTTCAGGTAAGCTCATACATGAAAAACAATTTCGACCTCATATTGAAAATATAGTAACACAAACATAAATACAAAAAACACAGAAGGTTTACACGATTCTATCTTTAGTTTACATCTATGGGAGTAAGTCATCATCAATCCACTATATAAATAAAATGTTACATAAGATTTTACATTATCCAAGATGAATAACACAAGCTAGATAGCTATATAAAGATGCTTGGTGCGATAAAGATGAAGATGGTGGAAAAGATGATGAACGTAGAGAATAGAAATGGCCTCCTAAAATGAAGAAGTGAGTGATGATATAAAAGAAGGAGAGAGAGTGAGAGAGAGGAACCCCACAAATATGAGTTGAATAAGACATTTATGAATGCTAGTTGTAAGAAGAGAGCATAAAAGTTAGGGATATATGTCATCTATAAGTTAAAATGAGAGAATACTTTTAGGACTGTGTATCATATTCAAGGAAACGAAACAAGAATATTTCTTTTGTACTAAGTTTACTATTTCGCGTAAATATCTTAGAGTGTCCAAATTTGACCATTGATTTCCAAGCCCATCCAATATAGTAAATTTTTCCAAATGACATCTTTATACTACTTCAAGTATTTTATCCGCTTTGCCCTTGTAATTGTCCACATGTCATTCATTTCTTGATCTAAAAATATCCTTCCACATTTACACCCAAACAATTATTATTATTATTATTCTTAAAATTATTATCACCATTATTATTGTTATTAATGTTGTTATCATTAATTGTTATTATTACTATTAACAATAACAATAACAATAATAATATTAATATAATATATTATTATTTTTATTAAGGACAAATGTGAAATTATGAAATTTGAGTGAAGGTAAAATGAGAAGGTCGACAAATGAGAATTTGATTCCAACCCTCTTCATGAGAATCGAGTACCCACTTTTATTTAGCCAATATAAACTATTAATCATTCTATTTAGAATTTCGATTCTCCAATCTGAGATATAACCGCACCATTAATTTAATTGGATCTCATTAAAAATTACCAAATACTCAATTAATGACATATCATTTGGAATAGAATTTGAGATGTTTATGATTACTCTTAAAAATTTATACAAAATTATAGCTCTCAACTATAATGTGGTGGTTATATTAAATGAGACGATATTCAATTGTTAAAATAGAGATACTAGGGATCTCAATTATAATTCTAACATGAATTGGGCTTGGATTAAATGACTTCTTATATGTGGATTGTGATTGTAGAAAGAGTGATGCTGCTAACACTCCTTTAGAATCCCTATAATACCTTCAGTTTTATGTGTTGATAATTTTATCCTTGAGAATTGCAATACTGAATCGTGAACACCCTACTTCTTCATTTTTAGATTTTTATTGATTAAAAAAATGCTTGTATTGACATCCTTTCAAGAGGCTTCTTCATTAGCAAACAATAAAACTAATTGAACAGGATTTGGATCTTATGTCCAACTTTGATTGAAGCTATATATATATATATATACGGATTAACAGCGCTCTAAACTTACATTTATTTTTTATACTAGTTTGAAACCATTAGATTTAAGACATATTAATGATCAAGATTTTGGAAAATTAATAACATAAATGCTTAACCACAATAGTAATTAATGTACTTTCTCTCTCCACGTCAGCATCCTTGTAAAACATGATTTCTCTGTCCTAAGTTTTCTCAGTACCTTTTTATGTTTTTCTCATGTCATTGCTAAGCCTTTAAGTTTGCCAGTTGAATGTAAAAAAAATCCGCTAACAGGAATGACTTGCTTAGTCATAGGACGCTATTGCACAACAAGAACATATCCATCATTAAATCATTCACAAATGGAAATTTGATTTCTCGACTTAAGTTCGTGTTCTTACATCATGTTTATTAAAAATTGCTGATTGCCTAAACATTCGGTGATTGTTTCAATGTTAAACAAAGAAATCAAGATAGAGAAAGACTAAGTATTTTTCATAGAAAGAGTAAATATTTTTCTTAAATTGAATAAATCTATTGCTGCTTCTTGTTTGGTTCTCGCTTATTCGTCACCATTTACACCCACAATCTTAAGCGTAATTTTGATTTTGATGAGGAAAGAAAGAACAATTAATGAAGAGAGAAAATACAAAAGAGAAAATATTAGTGAAAAGGAGATAACAAATAAGAGAGAAGCAAAATCTTAATAAAATATTCATCACGTCCCACAAAATCTTGGCCGTTGATATGCATTAAATCTAATGGTTATAAATTAGTGTACAAGTATGCATAATTTTAGGGGGCTGCTAGTGTGTGTGTGTATATATAATATATGTTGACCAAGGTACACATAAGCCAAAACCAAATGAGAGCTCATGATTTTCTTCATCGGTTCAAATACATCCAATATAATTTGAAGAAATCATTAATGTAAAATTCATTAATTAATTTGAATTATAGTAAAAGTGAGGATTATTTATAATTATTTTTGAAAATATTATGTATAAGGTGAGAGAATCAAAATATTATGAATGATGAAAGGGAGGTGACCAAAAAAAAAATTGCGTAGCCATGATATCACACAGGCTTAGTCTAGATATCTATTCTCATTTGTTTGTTTACTTGATGATTCTAAGTACCAAAAAATTGCGGATTAGGAGTCTCTTTTAGAGTTTTTTTTCTCTTAATTTTTTAAATTTAGTGAAAGAAATTGATTTAAATTTAAAATTTAATTTTGATCACTTATTTTAGTAGGAACGATTAATGGAGAAATAATACTAGGAAAGAATTTTTATCCAAAAATCGTCATTTAAAACTTTTACAAAATGGATGATACAAGAAATCCAATCTGATTTTAACCTGAAGGCAATTAGATTGGATTGGATTGACTTCCGTTACCAAAATCAAGGAATTCGAATTAGCCTTCAAGAATATTAAATATATAAATAAATTATTATAAACCTCAATTTATAGTATTTTTATTCAAAAGACAAGTAACAAATGGGTGTATATTGACAATTTTTTTAATAGAAATAATGGATTGTTAAGATTTACAGTAATGTGGGGAGTATTTTGAAGACTACATTTTATGATAGGGTAATCCAAAATTATCCCCCAAAATAAGTAATTTTTCCTCTTTTTTGCTAAAAATAATATTTATCTACATTTATGTCATTCTTCTCATATAGATGGTAGTTCGCACGTTCATATTTTGTCAATATTTACCAAAAGTAAAAGAAATATAGGTAATAGCACATGGGATCAGTAAGATGGACCTTAGCATGATGCTACCTAATTGTCATGGGATAAGTTTTTGTGCAGCATACTCCCGTGGTACTTAAACTATTTTTATTCGAAAGTTGTCAAGCCTTGATCTTTTCGACTAGTTAAATTAGAATGCTTGCCAAAGAGTTAGAAAGAAGTTAGAGCAATTGAGGTAAAGAGAGTATGTACTATTAATTTACAAGATAGTGTGCGTGTGTAAGTATGCTTGAGAATTTAGAAAATGCTTTGAATTGCTCACAAGTTGCTTGATCTTGTGGTGCCTCTACACCACTAACAATTTTTCATGGGGTGCTCGGATTCAGAGGGTTGGCTATTACTCTCATGTGAGCTTGGTTGGCAGGTAAGTGCAAATCTTAACGCTAACATCACTTATTAGAAGATGAGTATTTTCTGCAAATATTCTAACTTAGTTAATCAAGAAGCTTAAGGCTTAATAACTTTTAGGTAAAGGTTGTTTAAGTACCCTACCAATGAATGTGCTGTGTAGAATACTCATGACGTAACATAATACTTGGTTTTTAATGTATATATACAGAGAGAGAGAGAACAGCGGTGCAATATAATATTATAATTGGGAATAGTAAGTGGGCTGTTTAGCCGTAATTTCGATTAACGCCAAACAACAATTTTTTTTTTTGGGTGACGTAAACATCCTTCAAAATTATTACAAAATATTAATAATGTAGTACTGCCTTTACTGTTCACACGACATTTTCTTCAGTTTCAAGAAAACGTGACCTTACTTGCGAGTTTAATCCCCGTCGTCTTACACAACGCAAATCCTTGTAGTTTTTGTTTTAAACTTTTTATTCATAATTTTTTTAACTTTTTTCTTTTTTTTAACAAATCATTAGTAAGGATTTATTGAAGGTATATATTTCCTTTCAAACTAATATACGTATATCACGGTTGAAATATCTAATTTTTCCACCACCATCATATTTCTTTGGTTTAATAATCGATAGCTCTTCACCTCATTCTTAAAATTTAAAGTTTGAATCAACCTTTATGATTAGTGGGAGCAGAAATTTCATATTATCTACATTAAGAGAAGTTCAACTAAGCCATGCTATAAGTAGATTTGATTAATAAATCCAATACCAGATTAATTGTTAGATATACATTTGACTGAAAATCTTAAATGTTAAATAAAGAAACCTGGATCCTTGATATTTTATCTAACATCTATAGAGGTTTGTTAAAGATCTTAACAAATACGAAGTTCAAATATTTTTATTAAGACGATTTAAATTACCCTTATTTTTCATTCTTAAAAAAAAATTGTTTTCAATCTTAAATAAAATTCTAAAATCAACTTTCTACAATAGAAGTTAACTCCCCATTTTTTATTGCCTTCACCTCTTCTTACCTTGTGCCTTTTTTTTTTTTTTCCTTGAAGCTAAGAGCAAGTTAAATCTATGATTTTTTAAATGACATGTGTTAAGATCTCCAACAAAAATCTTAGAAGATATTAGATCAAAAAAAGATTTAGTGATAAGCTTATAAAGTTAGGATGTAAGAAAGTTAAGATAAAAAGCTTTTATTTTGTGATACTTTATGTGTTATTAATTTATTAGTGTTATAAAATTATCATATTAATGATTTATAAAAAATAATGAACAAAACTTTTGTAACAGAAATCCTTCGAGTAGTGATAATTATAATATTGTGAACTCAAATTAATTTTTCCCCCCTCCCTCTCTAGGATATGAACTCGGGTGATCATTTAAATAAATATACTTAAAAACCAATCACACTCGTGTTCTTGGTTTAGCTAATCATAGAATTAGCTAACTAACTTTCTTTATTTTTTAAATTTATGTTGATGGGTAAATTCTCTTTAATCATTATATTTTGACTTAAGTGTCCATTTAATTCTCATATATTAAAAAATACATCAAAACACCCTTGCAATTAAATATGTTACATTATTATCATTACTTTTTCTTTCCTTTTACAATAATATCATTTCAGCAATATTCTTAATTTTAATTAATTTATCTATAAAATTAATTAAAATGTAATCAGTAGTTATGTATTAGTAAATTGATCAATAAATATCAATGTGAATGAACTAATATTTTTCATACTTGTGTAACCATCTTACTAACAATTATTTTATAAAATGTATAAATGTTTGAATAAATTTTTATGTTACTTTTAGGTAAATTTGATAATTTTTTTCATTATTATTTAAAAAAATTGTTGCAAAGATATTATTGTAAAATAATATAATTGCATAAAATATGCAATATGCTATACACACACTACCAATGATAACTTTTTAGTTTATATATTTATTTAAGCATAACCCAACTAGCAATTAAACAAGAAATTAAGCTTAAACGGTAGATTTAAAAAAAATACACATAAAACATTGATTAAGCTAGCCGTCTTTGCTGTATACCAGACTTGTCGGTTAGCTGCTGGTAGTAGCACCGTAAAGATGCCTAGCATCTCTTTGTTTCCCCCAATCATGAACCCTCAAGTGTAACTCAGCCGCAGCAATCAGGAAATGGACGGCTTGAATTGGAGTCAAAATATCAATAACAGCTTTAAGCGTTTTCAGCCGTAGATCATCAGCCGTGTGAAAGATCTCCTCCAACTTTGCCTCTTTAGCTACGAAATTGGACTCAATTTGATCATCCATAAGCCTGGGGTCGCTATCCTGACGGTCACCATTGGTACTCATCAACTCAGTGACAACATGTGATAACTCCACCAGGGACGAATCTGCAACCGTCTCTTGATACTTTGCCAACTTCTCAGACAAGTCCTTCTCTTCCTTAATTGTAACCAGTTGTAAGCCATCAACTCGGGTGAGTTGAGTGGGAGAGAGATCACCCAAGTCACCAGAACTCAACCCGCGAATCAAGTCATGGAGTTTGCCTTCGAGTTGTAAGCCGGATTTTGAGTGAAGCAAGTGAAATGCCATGCTGGGTCGCCACCCACCAATCCAAAGAAAAGAATCCTCAAGCGAACTTCTCCATGAAGGAGTCAACATACCCAGCACGTCTAGCTTCACCCATCTTGACTTGGCTCGATAATACTGCTCGTAATGCTCAACCACGACACGGACTTGTTCTTTAAAATTGCTGCTGCTGCTGTTGTTTTCTTGCTGTTTGGAAGCAGAAATGAGAGCTTGTAGATGTTGGTTTTGCTCGACAAGCCAGCTCTCGAAGAATTTTTGAAAGCTTTCGCCATCAGAATTATTGTTATCGCCGTTTCTGATGGTTGGGAACACGGACATGGACAAGTCTTTCGTTTAGTTCAATGAATCAGTAGAGAAAACGCCGCTGGCTTGGCACATACACTTGCGGCTTTTTATAATATATCCACGACAAAAGCGCTGACATGCAGTGGCTGAGTAGGTCGGTTTCCCTATGAACTGCATGCAGCAACATGCAGCTAATTTAATTACATAAATGGAAGCCCTTAACTTACAATTGGGGCCATACACTGTTTATGTGTGTGTAAGTTAGATGAATGTAATTTAGTGTTTGCCTGTATAAATGCTTATTTAGTCCGTGTTGTTGGAGTCAATTCCACTGCTGTATGTTCCGATTGCAAGATTTTTACGTTATATTAAACAAAAATATTTTATTTAATAATAAAAAAGTGAAAATCTAATAGTTATAAAAGTTATTATAAGTATTAACTTTTTGAAGGGGAAAAATTAATTGAATAGTTATAGAAGAATTTTTATTACTATTTATGTGCATTAAGTGCTGATTGGATCAGAGATTTTTTACTTTATTAAAGTTTGGTATATTACTATTAAGTCAAATGCCTTAATAGTTTTTACATATATTACACTATTAAATTATATGATTTAATTATATTTTTAAGAGAAATTTCATAATATATCAGATTTAATATAATTAATTGATACATATATGATATGTATAATTAAATTTAATGTAACTATCATTTATATAATGATCTTTCAAAATAAATACATCTATTATATTATATTATTACTAATGTGTTATAAAATTTCTATATTTTTAGAATCTCACAAATGCATATTTTGATTGGAACATTTTAAAATATTAAATGTAAAAAAGATGAGATAACAAGATCTAGATATTTTAACTAGGGTACAGTTGGCGGCGATTACGTCACAGGAGAGGAAGTGGACGCGATGATAGACGCTCGAAAGATGTAGAAGATGTCATTTGTTTGTTATTCTATTTCTTGTTTGTCGTTTTTGTCTTAAACAAACCAGGTTTTGAAACAATGGGCGTGGGTGCATGTGGTGTGGTGTTAACTGATGTTGTTCGACGTGCAACTGGGTTTTACTGTTGTTATTAGTTTATTATCCAGTTGGACTTGTCTCTTGTACAAGATACTGACATCATGTATAATGAATTTAAAAACTAAATGGATTCAATGCTTTAGGAGCCATACACAAACATACACACATACATACATGCATACATATATGTATGTTCCAATCAAGAATTACAATTATATTAAAATAAAAAATAAAAAATAAAAATTCTAATATAGTGTATTTTGTTATGTAACGCATCAAAATTTGTGTTTTTCGAATTTTAATTTATCCTTAACTCTTTAATATAGTTAAGGATCCCTAATTGAAAACTCAATATAACTCAATATATATATATATATATGGATGTTAATAAGTATATATGTTTATAATAAATTAAACCTTAATTATTGAGTGTTGTTAGCCTCCATGCCATCACCTAGTGATTTTCAAGTGATTGACTGATCAAATTTGAATTTTATGATAGGTAGATGTTAAAATTTTGATCTTTGCACACCGACCATCTTGCTATCTTTTAGAAACTTAAGTAAAACAATTAATTTTATGTTTTTATAAATACAAACGTGACACAAAATATAAAAAAATCTCTAAATGTTACACCAATGTCGGATTCAAATTATATAATATCTATGATTTCTTAACTTACTGAGCTCGTTTGTTTTTTTTCCCCCAAATTTCTTTAAATAGTAGCTAGTTTTTTACCAAGAAATTACTAATTTATTTTTTACATAAATATTTCTTTAAGTTGTTATAATTTATGGAGCGTTACAAACTGGGATTAATTGAGAATTTTGTTGTGGATCTATGCGGGAAGTAGTCTAGTTTAATAAATTAATTGTAAATAATGAAAACTTAGAAAACCAAAATAGAAGAAGTAATGAAGAAGAAAATCAGCCAGCAAGCCTTTATTATTAGCAAAAAAATATAAAACTTTTTTTCTGAATTCATTACAAAATATATCAACCAATAATACAGTGGGGACAGAGGCAAAGCTTTAAGGAGGCTAACCCGAGCTACAGCCCGGATTAGTTTCTTGAAAAAAAAATTACTTATAAATTTTTTAAAAAAATTGTAGTAAAATATAACTAATAATTATAGTCAATATCTATTTTCTCTAAATCGAAAAATTAACTCAAATCCTTGACTAATTGATCTAATTATTTAAATTCTAAATTCTTTAAAACTTAGTTGTTTAAGTCATCAAGTTGCCACCTCATGAGTAACAGCTAGCCTCTGTCACACCCACATGCTCATAATGTTTTTGAATTAGTTATTAGCTTATACTTTTGTCAATTTTGTTTGATAAAATAATTAATAATTCTCTAATGTATTATTACCGCAGACAATATAATTCAGATACGCTAATATATGAGTTTTCTTTTTTGAAGAATCGCAAGACGAAATTTCGTCGACAATGGTTTTTTTATTTACATTGTATTTTTTTAATTTTATTATTAATATTTTACTTGTCTAGTGTATTTTAATAATTTCATTTGTATAGAATAAATTTTTTGAGAAGTAATTGAATTTAAAAAAAATCTTGCCCATCCCAAAAAATAGTGCTAGCTTCGCCACTGAGTGGGGATAACCAAAAAAATATTAATAACATTAAATTTATAGTACATCTAAGAGACCTAAGATAACTCAAAATGGATAATTGATTAATAATAACCAAACATGTCTTGATTCTGCAAAAGAACAATCTTCTTGTAAGAGCATCACCAAAAGACTTTTCAAATAAAATTTTATTATTTATTTGAAAAGCCACACCAATATTTAAGACTCTAAAAGACATTCACTTAAGATTCTTCAAATAAGAGATGATTTTTTCTTTGTAAAATTGGAGACTTGATTTCTTCCTCTTTAATTTATATTTTATTATTTTTATTGGAGAAAGGGAAAGAAGTGTTTTAATTGCTATTGATTTTTCCTATAAAAAAATAATCATTTGATTAAAATAATATTAACTTATTTTTATTTGAAGAGTCTTTTGGAGAATAACATATTTTTTCACTCTTTTATTTACCACATAAGTAAGCAAATAGATAATTAAAAAATAAAATTAATGAAGGCTTTTGGAGATGCTCTAAGCCTTCTTCAATCTTCAATCAATAAAGGATGCTCCCAAATTTGACAAAGCTAATTTTAGCAAATACATTGACCAGTGCCATTGGTTGATCTTGGGATAAATTTGACAAAGCAATAAATGGCCATTGCCCTTTACTTTTTTTTTTTTTTGTGATTACATAAGACTAGTGCTCAAGAGTACAGCTCATATTACATAACATTACAACTGATATTTACAAATCAAATTATTACTATGACTAATTTACACCGATTCTTATAAAGCACGCCCATATTTTTATTTTCTCTAATATTCGAAGGACGTTTACTCCACTCATATTTCGAAATGGAGAAAACTGCCATTACCCTTTACTAATCCGCCTCTATTTCCTATTTAGGTTTATTCTTTAATGTAATTGGATATACTCTATCCGAAGTTTCTGGCCAATCAAATGTTAATTTTGCGCTATGTCAAAACTAAAAGTATGGAATTGTTTTTCTTTCTTTTTTAACGCCAACACAACTTTCAATATTATCGTTTTCTTTTATATTTTATTCTTTATTTTACATGATTTACAATCAAAATTACATCAAAATCTCAAAAATAAAATTTGTGATATGAAATTTAGATAATTGGATCTAAATGGAGTTCGATTTACTATTAAATATTTGAAAGTAAATTGACTGACTCTATGATATACAAGAGAAAACTCAAACCAGTATCTATATAGGTAGTGAAGGAGTGAGCATATTGAGACAATGCTGACGGTAAAATTCTAAAAGCATAAAATTAGAAATTATATATGTACTTAAATTCTAAAGTTACACTACTTTTTTTCAATATTGATTTATTTTATTATTATAAAATTAATGTAGGACGTTATTAGAAGATTTAAAAATTTAATAGTTTTAGATTTTTTTATTTTTTTAATTCGTGTCTCATTAAAATATATTTATATTTTATTTCAATTTAAATATTTTTAAATTTTTATTTAAATTAACTTTAAAAAATAGGTTTACCCTCCTCACGTATACATTAATTCAATGTATAGATATGCTTCCTCTTCACGTATACATTAATTCAATGTATATGACATGCTTTGTCTACATTAATTTATAAAGCAAAAGCAACCGATAACTAGCTGCACATGCCACCAACAGAATTGGACCGCTAGCTAATGCTTAGCTTACCTTTCAATGAATCTCTCTCCACTCTCTTTACGCTGAACCAAATACATTACATAAACATCTTGAAAAACTCTGCATTATACATATATATATAATATTAGCAAGTGGGCAGTTTAGTCGATTGCAGCATTAAACAGCAAATTTTCTGGTGCTCTCTTGCTCGCGGTTGCTATTTGACAGAGCGGGCTAAGCGGGAGCGGTATTGATAGAATAGATAGCACTAGATATTATTTTAGTACAGAACTAAGTTAACGCGATTAATTTATATTTTAATTGAAATATGATTAAATTTTATTTTAACTCAAACGACTTAATGTAATTTTTAATAACGTTTAAAGTCATTTAAAACAAGATTATATGACGCTCTAATTCAAATGATCCTACAAGAGAGATTTTAATAAATAATTTCAAAAGAAATTAGAAAATGGGATTTTATTGAATAATTAAAATTAAAGTTATGAATACAATATAAAGATCTCTTTATTTATAACACCTATTTCCCTAAGTTAACTTAAAAAAGAAAAGTAAACCACAATTATAATAGACATATAAAAGACTAAGACACTTATCATAATTGACCCTAATTAAAACAAAAAGTGTTAAAATAATAAAAATTCTAGAATCTTCAAATAATGTCTTACATCGCTATTGTATCATTGGAATATCTCACTATAAATTTCTATACATTCATAACCGATGCATCCTCATAAGCTCCTAAATTTACTTGAGGATATTTCTCTACATAATTGATTCTGGTTATATGCTTATATTATTATATCTTTTACATATATACCGTAGTTATTTCTAAATTAATTCGCACTAAATTAAATTCTATTTTACAAATCCTTATCTTATTATATATATATAGTGAGGACATCCTTACTTTTTCAGTAAAATATAATAAAACAGATATTTCAATATATTAGATATTGTGTTTTATGTCTGTTAGTGTATTGAAATCTATATTTTTTTTTTTGTATTTTACTGGCATCCTCACTTTATTAATAGAGAATGGTTATATATATATATAGACTTGTAGTTTTTGAACTAGTGGATTAAGTATGATTTAGGGGTTGAGATTTTGTGTAAAACTTTGAGTTTAAAAAGAGGGGCTCCCTATATATGTTAAGAAAAGCAGGTTTTGAAATGTTCATGCAAAAGAGAGCCTAAAAATGATATTTACGGCGTATTAACTTATTAGTAATGGGAATGGTTATTAAGTAATGGGATTCAATAATTTGTTTAATTTCAAAATAAGGAGCAGGAATGAGAATCAAATTAGTGTTGGGCCTACTAATTTAGGAATGATTACCAGAGAGGAGTTAGGAATTAGAACTCCATTCTTTGAATTGACCAAATTAGCCAACTTAAATCTTATAATTTCCATTCTATCCTCTATTTGAATATTAGAAAAATTGGAAAAAAATGGATCTGCACAATCGATCTCGTCACCACTGTTGCTCGTCAATGTCGTCGCTGAGCACTTGCCATCGTCGCCACAACCATTGCTACTACCCATTGTTACTGTTGCTACCTATTGTCATTGCTGCTACTCGCTACCAATGCCATATACTGCCATTGTTGTTGCTCACTGCCTACTGCTGCTATTGTTGCTCACTGCCGATGCTGCCTGCCACTGTTGCTATTGCTCCTTGTCAATGTTGTTGGCCGCTATTGTTGCTCGTGTCGGTCATTGTTGTTATTTAGAAAAAAGCCATCCGAATGTAGTTCGAATCCTAAATCTTATTTGAACCAATGTGTGGATCATATAGAAAATTTTGAATTAATTTAGATTTCATCTAGATATGATCGATTTAAATTTGGATGACTTCATCAATCAAACACATAAAATCGAATACTTGATAGGTGTTCTAACGTAAATAGATAATAGAAAAAATTCATAACCAAACAAGGTACAAGATATTACCTTGTTATTAAGCTTATATTAAGCTAATATTCATTGTTGGCAAAATAATGAAATACTATCACACATAAATATAGGGTTCAAGAGCTAAGGTGAGGGAGTAATATTTCCGATGTGGGATTTTTCATTCTTCTAAATGGTGAAAGTTCACCACTTCAGTTTACAATACTTCCCCTTTGAACTTTCTCATTTAGATACTTGACTAGGTGTGCTTAATACTGCCTCGTTAAAATCTTGACAGTAAAACTCAGTGGAAAAAAAAACTTGGTTGAAAGAAAGAGTATATAATACACATTTATCTAATATAGCTGCTAGATTTCTTATCTTCAAGATATACTTCCCCTAATGAAATATCTCCTTAAATGTCTTGTATTAGTTTGATTATTTGTTAAGTCAACGCATGCTAATATTACAGACTAATTTCTCAGACGTTAATGTGGGCAAAACTTTAGTAAAAACATTAGTAAAATTATCAGTGGAGCATATCTACGTGACATCAATTTTCTTGTCTTACTGCAACTCATGAGTATAGAAAAACTTTGGTGAGATATGCTTAGATTTATCTCCCTTGGTGTATCCTCCTCTAATTTGAGCAATACGAACAGCGTTGTCTTCGTATATAATTGTTAGAATATCTGTAGCAAAAGTCAAATTGCATGTGTTCTAAAGATGATGGATAATAGACTGTAGCCAAACACATTCTCTATTTACTTTATATTATGTGAGGATCTCTGGAAAAAAGTGGTTAGAGGAGTTGGCAACAAAAGTCTCCATTGTTGATCACCATGAAATTGCTATACCATTGTAAGTGAAAAGATATCTTGTTTGTGAACGGGCTTTGTCGGGATTAGAGAGATAACTTGCATCTACATAACCGATAAGGTTAGGATTCTTTATCAGTTGACTTCAATAAAATAAGCCCAAGTCTGACGGTCCACAAAGATATCAAAAGATATGTTTGATGCCATTCCAATGTTGTTGCGTTGGTGCTGAGCTAAATCTTGCTAAGAAGTTAACAGAGAATGCAATGTCTGGTTTGGTACATTGAGCATTTGAGCTAGATATAATAAAGCAAATATTGCATTGAGATATGATACTATTAGACTAAGTATCTCCCAATGATCCTCTTTAGGGCATAATGTATCTTGTTTAGGATCGAGAAACTAAACAACCATAAGAGTGCGTAGCAGATAAGCTTTATCCATATTGAAGCGATTTAAGATTTTTTCAACATAAGATAATTGATAGATAAGCACTCCGTTTATTTTTTGCTCAATGATCAGACTGAGATAATATTTTATTTTTCCCAAATCTTTTATTCCAAATTCTCTCTTTAAATATTTGGTAGTTTTCAGAGCTCTTCAGAAGTTCCAATCAAGTTTATTTCAACATAAACTGTTATAATTGCAAATACAGATTTAGATTTTCTAATGAATACGCATCGGTAAATATGATCATTTTGGTATATATATTTAATCAAGTATTGACTCAAATGATTGTAACATATGCCTTCAGATTTTTTCAATCCATATAAGGATTGCCATAACTTGATTGAACACAGATTATGATCCTTTGATTTAAATGCTTCAAGCACTCTAAATCCTTTAGGGATTTTCATATAAATAGTAGCTTCAGGTAAACCAAATAGATATGCAGTCACTACATCCATGAGATGCATGTGAGCTCTTTTTGAGACTGCTAAGCTAATTAAAAGTCAAAACATAATGGCATCCATCACTAGCGAATAAGTATCTTCATAATTAATATCTGGTCTCTGGGACAAATCTTGTGCGACTAGTCGCACTTTTTATCTAGTGATTTCATTATGTTTATTATGTTTCCTTACTAATACTCATTTGTATCCAACATGTTTGACATCTTCAGGTATCTAGGCTACATGTTCAAAAACTTCTTGTTTAGTTAGAGAAGTCAAATATGCTTGAATTGTTTCTCTCTATTGAGGCCAGACATGTCTTTATCTCTATTTATCAACAGTTTTAGGCTCAAAATCATTTGTAATTTCAGTAATTATTGTGAATGAAAAATATATTATTGATGTTTATTTCACTAAAATCCCACATTTTGTTTGTATAAATATAAATTGTAGACTTTTCCTTGTTTTTGTGTTTTCGCATCTCTTCTAAAATTACTATCTCTTCATGAACTTGTGTATCTTCAGGGATCATCAATCCTTCTTGAATTGGTGCTTTAGATAATGTGGGTTCATTTATAGCTTGAACATCATTTTCATCAGGATCCTGGTCTTTTATTCTTCTCTTCTAGGAAGCACTGTCTTTGGAATCAAGTACTCATTAGCTGCTTTTATACTTGATTTTTCTTGTATGAATGACCACCCAGGCTCACGTATTAGCAGCTAGAGTATGTGACTTGGTTGCCTTTATTACATTTGTAAAATATCTAGTAATTGATTTACAATTTACTACAAATGTATTGTCCTTTGTATTTCATTTTCACATAGACTAGTATGAGAATCTAAATGTGGCAAAATGAAAACTTTCCTAGAAAATTCATTTGCACTTTAAAAGGCTTCTCATTTTCCAATGATGGAAAAATTGTCCCATTAAAATGACAATCCACAAAATGAGCGATGAAAAGATCACCCGTCAAGAGGTTCAAGATATTTGATAATTGAAAGTGAGTTAAAACCGACATAAATCCCCAAACAATGTTGAGGTCCTATCTTTGCGCTAAGGGGTGATATAAGAGTATAAACAAAAATGTGTGGATGTGAAATGTTAGGTTTTTAACCAATTACAAGCTGTGATAGAGAATATTAATAATAAGCAGTGAGTGTAAGATGAACTAATGTTGTAACATGTAAAATAGCATGATCCATGCAGATATTGATAATTTTGCGCACATAAGTTTTTGCAATTATCTGCAACCATTTAATTAACGATTTTGTCAATCCATTCTGTGCATGTACATGTAGAACCGAATGCACAATATTGATACTTACTGAGGTACAGTAATAATTAAATGTCTTATATGTAAACTTACCAACATTATCTAGATGTATAATTTTGATTGGATAATTTGAAAATTATTCCCTTAATCTTACAATTTGGGTAATGAATCTTGCAAATGCAACGTTGCAGGTGGAGAATAAGCAAACATTAACCATTGTTCAAATGCATTAATCAAAACCATAAAGTAATGAAATGGTCCACTAGATGCATGAATTGGTCAACATATATCTCCTTGAATTCTTTTGCAGAAAGTTGGAGATTCACGACCAACTTTAAAAGGAGATGGTTTAACCACAAATTTTCCTTGTGAGCAAGTGAGACAAACATTTTCATTAGATGATAGAATCTTCTGGTTCTTTAATCGATGTTCATGAAAATATTCAATAATTCTTCATATTATTGTAGATTCACGATGTTCAAGTCGATTATACCATATAAATATTTTTGGATATATTAACTTCTAATTCATCACTATATAGCTTTCAATTGTATTTATGATTGTGTAATATAATCGCAATGAGAATACTTTGAGTTTTTCTAATGTGTATTTTTTCCTTAAGACATTTTTAGTAATAAAGAGATATTCTGCATTATTTTCATTTAAAGTCTCAATATAATATCCATTTCACCAAGTATCTTTAAAACTCAACAAATTCCTTTTAGATCGTATTGAATATAAAGTATTTTGGATTATTGATTTTGTTTCGCTTGCCAACAAAAGTATGACTCTTCTGGAGCCTTCTATCAGGTCTATAGGACTAGATATAGTATTTACTTTTCTTTCAAGTAATTTTACCTTCAAGAAATATTTTTTATCTTGAAAAATAATATGTGTGGTTTCATTATTAGCCAAGCATACATCCTCAACTTTTGTTTTCAAAATAGATAATTTATTTCTAAATCCATAACATTACATTAAACAAAAGTTCATGCTAGACATCATAATTAGATATGAACATCAAGTACATCTGATGAAACTACAAAAAATACAAAAGTTAACAAATTAGTAACTTACATAATAACGAGAGCTTTATTAATATAGACATCGCCAATTAAGTGATCGTTTTCCTCTCTTTGTCTTCAAAGCAATCAGTGGCATCAAGATAAACCAGATCAATAGGATCTGAGTTATGGACTAAATTAGTCTCAATCTTTCCTTTTTCATTTCTTGGATGCCTGGTAAAGGTCCATCAAATGTTTACCAACCCGGCAGGTGCATGACCAATGTGTTACTCGCAAGTATAAGAGTGTCTAGTTATGATATAACCTGGTGAGTCTGGGGTCGAACCACATGAAATTTTAAATCCATTAGTCAATTTAAAACTAAGAAAATTAATTGTAGAGAAAAAAATTATTTGAAATCAATTTAAAAATATGCTAACGTTCGAGATTCACTCTCTGTATTAAAACTATAATTTTAATACTCTTTAATTTATATTTTGCCCTCACTTTTTACTGTTAATTATTATATATTTAATTTTATTTGTATGGATAAATATGAAATAAAGTACCTAAAGTGCCACACAATATTAATGTGTCGACATTATGTCAAAATACAAACCGATCCAAAGAAATTTATAAATTAACATGACATAAAAATAACTAGAAAAGAATAAAATAAACTTAAAAACTCATTTGAGAAAATAATAAATTTAATAGTTTGAAACATTGAGCTTCACCTTTTACCCCAGCTTAGTAAAATTAGTCACTCATATTGAAAGAAAACACAACACTCTTTTTATTTGATAAACTTTTGAAATATGTTACAAGGAAAATTGATACAAAAGAAAACAAGAAAAGAAAAGAAAAAAAGACATAAATTCTCCAATTCTCTTTTGGCTACAACTCTCTCTCTCGGCTTAAGCTTCTCAATCCTCCTCTCGTTTCCTGAATTTCCTTGCCTTTTATAGACAAGGAATGCATTATATTTATTTATTTTATTATTGTTGTTATTATTATTATTATTATTATAACCAAATTGTTTGGTTTTTGTTCTTTTTTTTATTCATTTTCATTTATTTATTTATTTACATCTCCTCAATAATGCTTCCAAATTGCTCCAGCAGTCTTTCTTTATTCTCGCTTTCAATTTCAATTTATTCCTGAAAAATATTTATAAGATAAAAATTAACATATTGCGAATTAATTTAACACAAAAATTTATTTGGGGAGCATTCATATAATTTATAAGTTATACGCTTATTAATCAACCCTTTAAGTAAAAAACTAATAATTTTATCCTTATTACATGCACACTTTTTAGTGTTAATCAATAGCATTCAAGAGGAAAATATCCCTATGATGTTTAAATCTTTCATTGAGGTTACTCCACAAAGTTAGTGGATCCTCCATCGTTAGATATTGAGCTTCTAGCCTTCGATTTTTCTTGTAACGATGTCTTCTTTCCTTCTACTATAGTGCCTTCCAGACCTGTAGCTTGCAAGTGCATTTTGGCATCCAATATCCAAGAAAGGTAGTTTCTTTCGGAAACTTCAAGAGCGAGGATTTGTAGATTTGTGAGACATGCTATTTTTCAAAAACCTTAATTATTAATGATCAAAAGAAAATAGAAATAAGTATCACAATATAAATATGAAGTATTAAATATAAACAAAGACAAAAATTATGAAATATAAAGAAACTTCATAGGTGTATTTAGAACTTTAGGTTCAAACTTAAAATTATAAATTAAAACTTCATATTCTAATTTTTAATGAGGTCAGAACTTCAAGTTCTCACCACTTCATTTGTGTTGTACACTTTAGGCTACAACAATAATATTTAAAGACATATATATGCAAGAATAAATCATAATTTATTGAAATTAAAATAACTTGATAGCAGTTAAACTAGTCATATAAGCAAATAAATTAAGCGAAATAGGTGGTTCAACCAACCATATAAATAAATTAAACAAGTCAGGTTGACATAATAATAACACATTAACAAAATAGCAATATAAAGATAATAACAATATAAGCGGTATTATAAAACCAACCATTAAAATTATCATAAACAATAAACAATAAAAATAACAGCATAATGAAACTCACAATATAAAAACGTAATAATGATAAAAGCATAAAAGAAATAAGGATAAATAAACTCAAGCAGGAAAAATTAAATTGCCCACATCAAGTCAGCCATCATGCTGATAACATGTTTTAAAATAAATGATAATAAAAAAATTATTAATCAAAGTATTAAATAGTAGCTTATTATTATGTTTATATTAAGCTAATTTTGATTGTTGCCAAAATAATGAAATACATCACACATATATATAGGGTTCACAGAGCTAGGGTGGGGAAGCAATATTTCTGATGTGAGATTTTTCATCCTTCTAAATGGTGAAAGTTCACCACTTAAGTTTACAACAATAGTCTATTAGCTAGTTAATCAAAAACTACAAGTCTATAATAGAAAAGAGTAAAAATATCTGATAAATTGAATTCTAATTGATAAACAATACCATACTAGAACTGAAAACACTAAACTAGAGCTTTTTTTCCACAAATATGACACCAAATTTATCAACACAAATAAAAAATAAATGGAAAGAGTAATTATTATACGTTGAATGTTGGCTAAACGTTGACTTCAATGGCTCTGATTGGCTAGGTTCGTGTTCAGCCGTGGGTGGTCAGGGTTCGCTTATGACATTTTGTTTTAATTTGGGAATTACCGAATGTAGTATATTACTTTTTGATTTTTTTAATTAAAAAGTATTTGCTTTTAATTTTTAAGCTCAATCTAATGAGATTGGTCAGATTTATTCAGTTTCAATGCAATCCACATCCAATACGATCAGAATTGGAGTTAAATCCAATTAGAATCAGAAAATAATTGGATTGGTTTGGATCAGATCTGTTCGAGTGAAATCTGATCTGATAAGCAGGTCTAATTTTGTATAATCAAAGTTTAATGAGCTATTCCTTTAAAAAACAAACAAAATCATGATACTAGCGATCTCTTTAAATTTAGACTCGATATATATTTTCAAATATAGCTTATTTAAAAAGAGATTTTATAAGTAAACTTTTACAAAATGTTTAATTGTTTAGCTTTCAATGAGAGTTTTATTGAAAAAAATTGTAAAATTAGTTCTAAAGTTATGTTATTAAAAGAATGAAATAAGTTAAGGATATTTTAGAAAATTTCATATTTTAAAAAAGCTTTCTAACCTCTACTCTCAAAAACCTAAAATTTGAGCTTTTGTTAGTAGAATAAAATAGCTTACCTAATCACCAATGAGCTTTTGATCTAATGGGAGAAACTTGCACTTACAATGGTGAGAGCAATGGTTCAAACCTCCAAAGAGCTTTATGGAGGTTAGTTTCAGTTCTTTCTTAATTATCAGCTAAGAAACTTACACTTATAATGGTGAGAGCAAGGGTTCGAACCTCGAAAAGAGCTTTATGGAGGTTAGTTTTAGTTCTCCCTTAATTATCAGCTAATTGAGTAGAGACAGTTTCTCCCTTATGAAATATGAGTGGAGTAGACACCTCTCGAATATTACAGAGGGTTTAAAAATTTGGGCATTGCCTCAGTGGGTCAATAGACACGAAATGCAAAAGTCCCAATTGTATAATTTGATGGTAAATAGTAATATTCCCGGCTGTATAATTTAATTATAAATAGTAATATATGATGTAATATCAGTAACAATCTTTGAACAGGATAAATAAAAAAATAGCTTACATAATCCTCAAAATCTCTACTTAAAATACAATCACACAACATAAAAAATTGTGAAAATAAATTTCAAAATTAAATAAGTAGTTTTAGCTATTATATAGGTTATACCAAACATGCATTTATTCATTTTATTTCCCAATAACGCAAGGATAATCTTGGATTGAAGCATTCTATGTGAGGTTATTTGGAGAATTGTGTTAAAGATAAAATTAAATTTAAAAATTAGATTTTGAAAACATACTCCTTTCATTTTTTTTAAATCTGTTGTATAATGGGGTTACTTCGACAAAAGTAATTTTGAAAAAAAAAATTAACAAACCCGAATTAACTCTTAGTTTCTCAAAATCACTTTGAATTTACTAAAAACAATCCTCAACTCTCTCATCTTTTCATCTTGTTTGAGCTCTAGGGTTTTCAAGTGAATTTTTCTTCACCCTTAATCACATTACTGGCTTGATTGTCGGAATATTGTCACCTACTATAAAAAAAGGACTAAAATGAAAGTTTACTATTTATTCCAATTAATGTGAATGAACTAAGTTAAATAATTTAATAAACCAACAATAAATATGTTAAATTTTAGAGAAATTTTGTCAAAATAACCATTTAAAAGTAAATTGATTAAAAGCAGCAATACCCAAATTTTATACATGCATTTAGTAACAAATTATGATTATCACTTAATTTTACAATCATGTTCTATTAGTTTGGTGGCAGTGTTAAATCCCATGTTTAGTATATGAGATCGGAAAACATTATTTATTTATTTTATTGGGACCTGCCATTTATAGTTTTATACCAAACACTTGTCACGGCCCTTGTGGGGCGAGTTACTTAGGACTATTTTGCTAAATTAAATTATAGGTTGTTTCTTCATTATATTAACTAATATTACAAAATATTAAAAATTAGAATAATAATTGAAAATTAAATATTAAGACTACTAAATAATTTTATAAAAAATTATATAAAATAAAAAATCATAATTTTAATATTATATTTGGTTATTAATTAATTAAAATTACTTTGAGATAATAATTTAAATTATTGGTGTTTAAAATTAAAAGTATCATTTTTTAATTCGATCTAATCCTATAATGCACTATGCTCAAGCAATACTAATTATAGTCAAATATAAGCCTTTCCTATTTTATCATATCCTAACATGTCTAACACAATTTAATTTAATTCCAAATATAAATGCACCCTTAAAGGAAAAGAAACAAAAAAGGAAAACACTCAAATCCTCGTTGAAAGTGACAAAAAAAGACTAAATAAAAAAATAGTAATAGATTGCATTACTTAAGAAGAAATACAATAAAAATAAACATATGATAAATTAATAACCTCCATTGTAAAATAATTTTTTACGGTCTACACCTGGACTAATAGGCTAAATTAATAATTTCAATGAATTAATAAAGATAATAATTTTGTAAAAGCCCTTATAGAACTTTGTGGTCTCGTTCCTATCATAAATTAATAATTTAGTAAAATTAAATTACAATAGATTCTCGACAAGTTAATACTTGATAAACTGATAATCTTGATTAAATAATAAATTTTTGCCGATCCCGACTTGAAGTCAATGTTGTAAATTAATAATATAATAAAATTATAAGATAATAAAAATTTTAAAGAATTTGATTTTCTTATAGAACCCACTTACTATATAAATTAATACAGTATAATCTCCATAAATTAATACAATTGAACCATACAAAACCGATTAATTAAAAGAGGTATTAATCAGTAGATAAATTAGTAATTTATTTATTTGTAGAGTGCAATTAAAATTTAATGAGCACATGTTTAATCAACAAAAAGTTTATTGTATTTGTTGATCTAACTAATTAAATATAAATTAACCTATTAAATTTCATAATTTAATCAATTAAAAATTATGCAAGTTCAGAGGTTTTAAGTTTGGATGAAATTGTTGCTAAAATCTTTTTTTTTTGGTTAATTGTAATTCGAGAATTCAACTCAAAACTTTTAGATGAAATAAGAAAAATTAAAATGAGATCTAATGAAATTTAATTTTCAAGAAAAAAAAGTAATAATAGAGTCAGACTTATTAATAAATATCACAATCATGTGGCTTTTGTGAAATATATTCTCAATGTTATTTGCTGCTTCTTAAAATAGATTCGGAATTGGATTTCATCTCTACTTTAATTCTTTCTGTAATGCAAAATTTCTGTTTGCGCTATTGTTTCACAACAAGCGTGTTAGCGTGAGATGAGATATGTCATGTTTAATATAGGAAAAATAAAAACTCTACAACGTTCAAGTTATAACAAATGTAAGATAACTAATAACTATTCAAAATAAATACTATAAACTTGATAATATTTTCTATAAATAAGGAACTTCTTCCTAAATTAATAATTGGTTAATTTATCAGTATATTAATATTTACTAAATTAATAGAATTTTTTTTATAGTTTCAATGTTATTAATATATCAAAGTTTTACCAAATAATTGACTATAGTAAATAAAATATGGTTCTATCATTCCTTGTTTTTTTTTCTTAAAATTAAAATCTATATTAAGTCACATCTCTTATTTTTTTTTGTATATTACATCTAAAAGTTCTAAAATTACAATAAAAAATTGTGAACCAATAATTTAAGTGATTCCTTGTGCATGAAAACTATTATGATTTAAATGTATGTTTATTAAATTTTACATAGACAATATACATTAATGCACTGTTACTAACAGATATTAATTTACCGAGGAAACAAAAATAGAAAAAAAAAAAAAAGGAAAATAATGGCCACCAACTGCAACTGATCATATACGAATGGACAGTAAAACAAGTAACGGCGGAGCGATTGTGGAGGAACAGCAAGAGAAGAGCAGTAGTTAGCAAAGGCTGTAAAGCAAAGTATATTTGTGCAACCAAGAAAGAATATGCAAAACGAAAGTCATCTGATTCTAATACTTATGCTATTACACCACTTCAATTATTAAGGACAGGTTCCTTTACTTTCTTGAATTTTCGGTGATCCATCTGCCCTATTATTAAGGTTTCTTTATTAACACTTTCTCTCGATTTTTAGGGTTTTGTTTGCATTAGCTGTCTGATCACCCTTTTCTCATGAAAATTAAAAATAAAAAAGTGTTGTAAAATTTCCAAGAGTTGATGATTGGAATCTTTGATCTGGGCACTTTGAATCAATTGGCTTGGCTGTGATGGGTGGTAAGGAAAATGTACCACAAACGACAAACACTGGTGGCGAAGTTTGCAGAGTTGAAAGTGCAGAAGATTCGCGTTGCAGTCTAGACAAGGAGGTGGGGTTACCAAGTTGCCGAGTTTGCCAGTGTGCTGAATCTGACAAAAGGGGAGATGTTGCTTTAGCATATCTGGGTATTACTCTGCCTGTTCAAAAGCCAGAAGCTGAAGCCACCCCCAAAAGTAATGGGCACACACAACAACCCGATAGTGAAAAAAATCTTGTCAATAATGAATCTGGTTATGTACAGTTCATTAGTCCTGATGGGGAAGTTTTCATTTGTAATACTAATACTGATTTAGAGATGGGTCCGTGTCATAATCAAGACACACTTATTGAACTTGGTTGTTCTTGCAGAGGTGATCTTGCTTTGGTACATTATGGCTGTGCTCTTAAATGGTTTGTTAATCATGGATCCACCGCTTGTGAAATCTGTGGTAATGGTGCAAAAAATATCAGGGTTTCTGACTTCAAAAAGGTTCTTATTGCATTAAAGGACTTTGAAGCATTAAGGGAGCGCACTGCTACTGGAGAACCCAATCCCGCACATGTGCATACAAGTTCCAGTGTTGATCCTGATGCTGTTGCTGCTATCAGACGGCAACGGCTTAGTGAGATTTCTTTGTGGTTTAGTCCACATAGCAGTAATAATAACCATACTCATAGCAATTCTACTGCAGTTTCACAGGTTGTTTCCGAGCAACCTTTGACTACTGTCACTGAAGATGTTGTCGCTGCTGAAAATCCTGCTACCAAATGGGCTGTGGAAGGTACAGGGATTTTGCTTGCCACGGGGTTGCTCACAGTCACTCTTGCATGGCTTATTGCTCCTCGAGTTGGAAAGGTGTGTTGGCTTAGGCAACATTATGCTTTTTTTGGATATGCAATTTAGTTCGTTACATAAGATTTCTTCCTGTTTAGTCAGAACTTGAAGATTTAAGTAAAAACCGTATTTAACTCAAAGTAACATGCAAGTTTTGGATACATCCCTAACAAGACGTATATAAATATGGAACTCTGTGTTAGCAGCACATCTTAGTGTTGGTTTGGGTTGGCATCTGTGCATGGCATGTTATTTGTCTTCTCAAGAAACGTTAGTCTCGCTACAAATTTTTGTGGTGCATTGGGTTTTATTGCTTATCACTTAGCATAATTCTTAATTCCCTGCAATTACAGTTTGCATGATTAATATTCATCGTTTAACTATGTTATGAAGTGTTGTTGGATAAACTGTTAAAAGCAGTCCATGTGATATTGTTGTCTAGGGAAATCATCAATTAGCAGTAGAAACTTCTGTGTTTACTGGTTAATATATGAGCTAGATGTAAAATTGTTCTCTTAAATTCTTCAGTGGGAGATTATAGTCTTCCTGTTGTTCTGTGAGACGAGTTAAGTTTAGTTTACTGGCACTAAAAGATTAAACAATCAGTTATTAACTGTCATTTGCTCTTTGTAGAAACCTCTTTCTTGGACACTGAGAACATATTTTGCAGATAAGTTTTTCCTGGTGTTTGTTCAATTCTTTACCAAACATAAGAAATGCAAATGTAAATTCTGTGTTTAAGTGGAAGTTTCCTTTCAGGAGTTTACCCCTTTTCATCGAAACAAAGATAACCTAAAGTTTTGTGCTTTACTCTTCTATTTTGAAGTGATGTATTAATTTTAGGCAGTAATGTCATTATTTTTATTATTATTGTTATTATTTGTTTCTTTGTTTTGTGTGCAATCGTCTATATGTTCGAAATACTTTTGGATCATATTTCTTGGCATTATTGATGTTATTATATAGGAAAGCCAAAAAAGGAAAAGTTTGGTCTTGGAAATTACCATGTATTTATCTAAATTTATTCTTTTGTAATTTTTAATGCAATGTGAAGTGTCAATCTCTTTTTTCTCCATGGGATTTGTATGTTTATCTGATCGGTTCCACTTTGATGTGCAGAAAACAGCTAAAAGTGGTCTTCATATTCTCCTTGGAGGCATTTGTGCTTTGACGGTTGTGGTCTTCTTTCGCTTTGTAAGTAATTAGATCCTGTTTCACGTGGTTTGCATTTCCCATGTATTACTGCATTTGATTTGACTCAGTATAGGTTCAGTTACATGTATTTTTAAAACTTAGCATTTTGAGTTTTGCTATCCTGTACAAGCAAATGAGAAGATGAAAACGCAAGGCTTTTGAATAGTCTTCAATTGCTATGGCTCCATTGAGGAGCATTACTTATTTTTATCTTGTATCTTCTAACTGGCATTGTAGGAAAGTTAAACTGACATGCGTATGAATTTAATTTTTGGTTTATCTGGAGGCAACCATTGGTGAAAACTTGGGTTCAAGTTTTTGGTGATTTTAGTTATAGTTTTCAGAATAAATCTCAATATTTAAGGTTCTGTGACTCTGGTATTTGTAGAACTTAGTCTTACTGTCAACATTCTCTATTTTTAAAAGATATGTATCTTTGAAACTCAAGCTGAAACGGATTGAATCCTTGCTTTTGGGGAAGATAATATTGATATGTGCAAATTTGAACTGGAAGAACCAAAATTTAGTAAGTGAACCATGGAGGGAAGAGATTACCCTATTAAAAGGCTAAATAATGAGAAAATTATTCACGAGATGACTGAAGGGGTAATGTCTTATAAGTGAATCAGGTTTTGCTGATCACCTTGGTGGCAATTTGAGAAACAGACAATTTACTTCAGCTTTCAGAAATACAAAAAGTGAGAAGCCCAAGCAAAAGCGAGGGTAACTGTCCTGTAGTCTTTTGTTCCATGTCTTTTGTGCCCCACTGACATGCTCAAAAAAAGTTCTATTACCTTTCCATTTCAGATATCCTTCCAGCTAGCTAATCTTATCCAGTGATTTAATATGAATTTTCCACAGTAGGACCATCTCGCTTTAGGTCTTAGACAGGCCTGCTCCTATCTTATTTTTGTTTTGTCGACAATTATAATGAAACCTGTACTCTCATGCCATCCTTACGAGTGTCTTTTCTGCCATTTATGATGATATTGTTTGCCAATCACGCGGTGAGCCTTCATGGAATCAATTTGAATGTTATTATTGTTGGGAGGAAATAGGATCATGATATTTGAAGTAGTAATTGGTTTGCAACCAAGCTGTAGTCGTAATTATATTTATTCTTACTTTTATCTATTTGGAGGTGAAATTTAAGATGAATAGACTTGGTGATATAGATGCAATGATTTATGATTGATATTAATAAGAAAAATGTCTTTTTAATCTGATAATGGCTATTTTAGATATGAGTCCAATTAAGATGGACTTGCCCAATTGGGATTTGGGGAGGAAAGAGGGACAGATATTTGTCCCAATTAAAGTAATTTCTTTAGTGCCCAATTGGGATCCAGGGGTCATAAAAGGCCTAGATGGAGCTCTCAACGGGAATTCTCCCAGTTTATATTGCCATTAGTCTAAATTCCAGCTGGACTATTGCGGCTTGGACATGTAAGGGGCTTCTTTGTTTGTCCTGTCAAGACTTTGCACATCTAGCAAATCTGCCAATTCTGGTCGAACTTATTTAAGTAGGGGAGCTAAAAGCTCTAGATCTCATGAAGAAAAGAATCACCTTCATGTTTGTGATATGCTAGGATATACTTTACAATGTCAGTCAAAGATTGAGTTTGTCAACCTGGTCATTTGCACCACAGTATTCCCGTGCTGGAATATTCTGTCACGTGTGAGGCGAATGGAATTCTCTGGAAAATTATTAGCAGTTGTGACAAATTATTTAAACAGTCTAGTCAAGTGATGGTTGTTTCATTTTATTAGAGATATTTATTCAGCAAAAAAAAAAAAAAAAAGATAATTTCTTCTCTGAAAGGCACTTGTCAAAAATAAGCCAAAATCTTTTTCATATGCTAGCAGCAATCTTTTTGTTTCAGACAATTTTTTCCATTGGATATAAAATTTTTGTTTTATTTTCGCTATCAAGAATCTGTCTAGAAGTTGGGTTGCTATCATATTACTAGCTTTCATCAATGATGTAGTTAATTGAATGCAGTAGTAATCTTCGATCTTTGTCCACATAATAAGTTGTGCTCCTCTCAGTTTACATATAATATCATTTTGAATTTTGGTTTTCAGTTCTCGTTACTTTTCAATTTTCCCTGAAATTTGATTCTGAGGATCTCGCTGGCATGGGAAAGAAACTGATAATTTGTCTTAAAACGTGTTCTTTTGAAACTTGCAGTTTGTGCTTACTAGAATCAAGTATGGACCTGCACGCTACTGGGCTATTCTATTTGTCTTTTGGTTTCTTGTCTTTGGCATATGGGCTTCACGAACGCACGGCGCTCATACAACATGATCTGTTGGTGTATTTATTTTCAATGCATATAAAGTACCTTTTTTTGCTTTTTTGGTCCAGTCAAATGTCTATTGTTCATTTAGTGATCTTTTCCAAATTTAATATGATGCCATATGTGATGTAGAGTGTTAGATCTTGTCACCAGTATTTCACATGTAACACTTGAGATGTGGATAGTTCATTATTTGTGTAAAATATTGATAGCATAAATTGACCCTTTTGAAGGGTAAATAATATTTTCGATCCTGTTTTGTCTGTATGTTCTTCAAGTCACTGCTATTTTATCTGTCTGTGTTGCCCTTCAACTCTGGGCTTGAGCCGGCTGAGAATGAATAAATAAACAAGTTAACATTTTCTGCAAAAGAAAGTTTTAAACAGCCTTGGTTTTGCAGTTCAGTTACAAATTTCCGGAGCAGATGTAGACTGAATTAGATTTATTGTAAATTTGAGACAATAAATGACTTATGTAATTATAGTTGCCAACTCATCTGCTGATTCACTGAGTTGCGCTATATGTCTACACTGTAAATGCATCAAAATTTGTATAAGTACTTGGATAGGTTTATTGTAAATTTGGGACAATTTTTCCAGGCAAAGAGCATTTTAAATACAGAGTATGGTGTAAGCCCGTCGAGTGGCAGATTTGAGTCCCTCCCATTTCCTCTCTCAATTAAAATTGTGTTCTCTCCACTTGTTTGTGGTGGAGCTGATACACCTTTAATATTTGTGAAGAGTAGAAATTTGACCGTGCAATAAATGAGAGTATATAATAAACTACGCGATAATAAAATTGATTTAAGTGGTCCTTATAGATATCTAACATAAATATCAATAGACATTCAATTGTAAAATATGTCAGTAATTAAAAAAATTATAGTGTATAGGCATGGGAAATAAGATATTGAATTCATACCAAAAAAAATTAACAAAATCCCTATTACAATTGAAAATCAATATCATACAATTGATATGTTGCTTATCAAATCAATAATAATAAAAATAAAATATTAATCATCACCATAGCTAGCTATCATACTGGTAGAGATCTGATCTTCTATTTTTATGGGAAAAAAATAATAGTAATTCTGCAAGGGAAGTACTTGATTTTAATACATTGGATTAAACATTGGATGCACAGGGGAAACTACTCCTCTCCATGTTGATAAATTCTTCTATACAGTGAGGGTACCACATTGTCCGATAATATTTATGATGAAAAACTACCCATCAAGTGAGTAGCTATCATAAAATGAAATACATTTCGTATCCTTACAGATCAAAATTAAGGATCATCATGATTCAAGCAAATCACATGTCATACCTATGAAACTCAAATCAAAGCATTCATCCATATGATGATGATACTCTTATCAAATTAAATGGTCTGCAAAGTTGCCAATGTGATGCTTAATTCCCATATGCTATAAAATATCCTATGTTTCTGGTAAAGAGTAAAGTTTCTGTATGGACGTACTCAGTTCCTTGCCGTTTCAAAATTAGCTGTCATCACCATCCGGGGTACTCGGTGTCAATTGACCATATATTTTTATGATACTCCTTACAACTGATAAATAGACATGTACAACATTAACTCAAACTTAACAATTCTTCTTATACCGTGACATTTCCAAGTCCTTAATCGTCTATGCTCCCATCTTGTTCACTTGCTCTATGTAGATGCAAACTCTTCTTACAAGTGAAACACCAGAATCCTGTGACAGACAAACACCACTTCATAACTAAATGATGATGTTTACAACCACTGACATTTAACATAATGGAAGTATATAAAGGCATATGTTAATACAGAAAAACTACCTAAGCCACTAATCTCATTGGGGAAAAGATGAAAAACACGATCAAGAACATCATTTCACAGATCAAGATCCAAAACCCTGTGATATCGCACACCATTTCATTTGATACTTTCCAAATATCTCCCATTAAATAACTATGATCCAACTAGAAAATCAATTATATGCCAGCAGTAGGTTTTGTGGGCATTCCCTGTGATTTGTCTCATGAAAATCTTAGCATTTTCCTTACCTTTCTAGCACCAATTGTAATAGTAAATACATTAACCTGGAAATTTAATGCTTCAAACATTTCTACCTTTAGCAGGCATCAAAAAGAATTATGATTTCTAGACCAATCTAGAATTTTTCTGGAAGACTAATTTATGTTGCGGACTGCCATAAAGAATTGGCCAAAGATGCTAAGCCACTATGACAGATTAAAAAACAACCCCCAAATGAAAATGTACAGCAGTAAAAAAAAAGTTGCATTTGAAACAGAAAAGTTTCCTTGTTTACACATTTCTCATCTTGATGTATTTAACATTGTAGAAACAGATATATCAGATATATGTACAGAAAGATATTGAAACAAAAACTAAAAAAAGAATAATTAAAAAGATGTATTGAAACAAAAACTAACAAAAGAACAATTAATAAGATTCACTAGGAGAATATGGAATACCACCCAACAAAGTTATTCCACTATAAAGAAGCAAATTCTTTCTATCATTTTTGTATATAACAAAATTTCATGCAGACTTATTAAAAGAAGAAACTTTTTATCAAGAGTCAATCGTACAAGGGTAAAAGATATTCTAGAAAAAAAAATGTTAAAAGCTAGCCTCTAATCAAATTTTGCTAGACGGCAATATATTGATTGCAACAGTCTGGATCCAAAACCAAGTAGATTTTGTCCAGTTTGGACACACTGCCAGTCACGGTTTTGTTATTCAGTTTTGCACCTAAAACGTTTCTAACGAGTTAGAACTGCCCACGACTTATGATAAATGAATCTAGGAACTCATTCGCTAGCTATGTGGATATTATATACTTCCCCTCATGTCCTTGTGAGGGTCATTGGAAATAGAACAGAATGAAAATCATACCATTAACATATCAATCCACACATTGGGTCACGAGTCAGTTGTGATACTAACCGTAACAGCCCAGACTCAACAACCAAATAGATATTGTCCGCTTTGGGCATACTTTAGCTCACGACTCGTAAATCAGTGCAGGAACTCACTCGCTGGCAATGTGTGGAATTACATTGAACATTACAAAGGTGAAGAAAATTTCTCAGCGTGTTAGTTTAACTCTTGAAAATTTTCAGGGCTTCCAAGAAATGGCAAGGTCTCAATGTGGAAAACGAGAATCGTTCATTGTATACGAAGGAAAATATGGCTTCAAAGCGAAATATGCCTTGAAAGCAAATATACTATCGTCCGCAGAAAAGCTTCCTCATGTTGAAGGCACAAACAAAACGGATATAGTTGTTGGAAATAACACTCAAATAAGAATGCAACTCAGATTACAAAGATATATTAATTCACATTTTCTATCCAAAAATATGGACAATTATCAGGCCATTCTAGCAGAAATAAGATCCATTACATTGACTTGTACTGATCAAGAAGGAAAATATGGTAACAATATTGCCTTTTCTGAATATCAATTCCTTGGGACATATTCAGAGCTGAATAGGGTCTAGGCCTTGAAAAACCAAGAGAACTTAAAAATAAATATAGTTTTCTAGAATTGTATAAGATCAAGACTTTGGAAAACTTAAATGAAAGAGAGCTCATAAAATCACCACAAAGTTTATCCAACTATATGTTTCCCAAACAGTTGAAAGATTTGTTGTATTATTAGGGAGCATACAATGAAATCTTTTCAAAAGAGGTTGACAACGTCTTAAAATAGTTAGAGATCAAACTGCAAAGAGAGATGAACTGTTACTTTGTTTGCAATATTTTACGAAAGTTCAAATTTTGCAGCATACCTGAACTTCTCATGAAAAGCTTGGAATGCTGGTGCCCTGAATACTCTCATTTTAACAGAATTTCACAAAGTGCTTAAAAAAGTGTTAAGAGTTTATCTTTCTCTGGGTTATGATTTCTAAGATTTCTTTACCTCTTTTAGAATTCTCTTCAGTTGATCTCCAATAAAACCACTCTGATAATCAAGATACCTTTTCACAGACAATTATGGTTTTGAATTATAGATCAAATAAAACAAACTAACCCACTGGCAATAACTAAGCGCCTTATCCTTTTACCCTTTCTTTCCAATACTCTCAACATGCTCATTCTCACCTCTTGACTCTATCTCTATAACACATGTAAGAATTCAAGATCTGACAAGTGTCAACGGTTGGAGTTTCCACAACGAAAATAGTTAGATCAAAGCTACGCGATTTCATACCCTTTTTGATAACAAAGAATTACATAGTCTGATTTCCTATGTTAAGGCATCCTAGTTAGACCAGTTAAACCAAAAAGAAACCTATAACAATCAATGAATGGTGAATTTACGGCTGAGGATATCAGAAGTCTTAATATTATTTACTTAGCTTACAACTAAACCTTCTTATGTTAAATTTCCTTACTCAGGATTTAATAACACAAACCTGGGCACTAAAATGCAAGCCCCACCATGACAAATCAACAATTCTCCAAAGAAACCTCAACTATTACTAATGTAAAACCCATGGCCCCCATATGATACACCAAATAAAATACCAATATATGGCATTGGTCTAAGTGTGTCCAACTGTTGGTGATATATCAATCACTTACTAAAACAATCATATTATATATTGTATGAAAAATTGAAGCAAAAAAAGCAAAACATACATACCGATTTAGGCGAGATAGAAGACATCATCAGTCATTAGAACAACATACTGCAAAATCCTTAAAGGGGCATTCTTAAAATCCAGTGCAGGCAACCTCAGCTCCCTAATCCTACACCCATTGGCCCGAACCCGACCAGAATCCACTTTCCTAAACAAGTAGACCGATCTAGAGTTGGAATTTTTCTTGGTTTTGAAGAGGGTCCATCCTATTCCAGCCAGAGCCCTTGAAAAGGCCTCCATTGAATCGATTCGGTCACCATTTAACCGTGAGAACAGAGAGAAAGAGCAGCAATCCCAGTGGCTGCTACTTGAGTTGTCAACTTTACTTTCACTTTTCCCGGTAACAAAGACTAGCTTGAACAGCCCTTTTGAAAGGGAAACAAAGGAGCGGAGATGGGCCAAAGAGGAAGTGGAAAGTGAAGGGAAGGTCAGAGGAACGGCGTCGTGTGGTAAAATCAATGATGAAGATAAGGACATTGATGAATGCCAGGAAGGTGACGTTGACGATGATGATGATGATGAAGATGATGGAGATGGGTATGAAAAGATGATATGAGAAAGTGAAGGGGTTGGGTATAAATCCATGCCCATGTCTCTGGCGATAGTGGCTAATCTGTATGTATCAGTGACAAGCTCTTTGGTTGGAAGAAAAAGAAGAAATGGTGTCTTTTCAGATGATGTGAGTTGATTGTTTTGGAAACTTGTTTGTGATTGTTTAAGAAGATGATTGTTGTTAATGGTGTCACCCAAAACCAAAGAGCGTATCAGCTTTAGTGGGAGCATCTTCTTTACCCTTTCATTTCACTCCAATCAATCTCTCTCTCTCTCTCTCAATATGGCGTTTTTGTGTCTGTTTCACTTTTGAGTTTTGACCCATTTTTCGTTTTCGGTGTTTTTCTACGCTGAGCCACGTGTCACAGCGACAATTATTCCAATTTGTGTAATAGGAAGTCCCTCGGTCAAAAAGAAAGAATGGTAAAGTAACACAATGTTGGCTGGTTGAGTTTCTTTCTTAGTTATGAGTACTAAAAATATCGTTTTTGTTAAAAAAATTTGTAAGTTTGAATAAAAATTTTTAATTTAAATTATAGACAATTGAAATCTTTTTTAAAATGTCTAGTGGTCAAAATAAAAAAAAAAATTGTAAAGTGAATGAGTTGCGCAAGTGTCCGTAAATATAGCATCACTCAAACGGCCTTTGCTACTTGCAAATACTTGCATGTTTGTGATCACATACATGCAAGTAATGAAAAAAATTAAAAAAACTAAGCAATCGTTTGGCTGCCACAAATATTTAAAAAAATATTGGGAGCAACAGGTTGCCCCTTAAACAAATTAAATAATAATAAATATTATAATACTTAACTATAATAAATAAAATAAAAAATTTTAAGGGTGTTTTCAGTTCAGATCTTATGGATTGAATATCAATACATATACGATTCACGATTTTACTAATTATAAATTTTCAATTTAATTCAATCTATGGATTGATAAAAATTCAATCTATATGTCTGTAGATTATGAATTTGATTCAATTCATATTCAATCCACCAATTTACAGATTGATTTGCGAATAAAATTTTTTATTTTTGTCTAATCTACAAAGTAATTAAATATAAAAAATAAAAAAAATTTACTACCAATTAAATTTAAAATTGAATAAGGTTTAAATAAATTAGTTTGAATAAAGCTAGGATAATACATTCAAAGTTTCAAAATATAACACTCTAAAAAGAAAATATCTCATTTGTTTAGATCAATATATGAAAATTAACTAAAATATATAAAAAAAAAAGTTAAAACTTGAGAGCTTGGATGTAACAAAAGAAATTAAGAAACTTGAAGAGCTTGAAAAGAAAGTAAGAAATTAAGTTTAATTACCTCAAGTAGTGAAGTGAAACAATGATGGCTTGTGCATGCGGCGGTATAAAGGTTTGGTGTTATGTGCTAAAATATTTTTTTGGCTTAGAATTTTTTTTAAAAAAATTAAATGTTTAGGAAACTATATTTGCTTATTTAATTATTCAAATATTTAATTTTTTATTTTATATTATTATCGAATAAGATATAATATGATATTAATTTAACTATATTTTAACTTATTTATTTATTACTAAGTAGCAATGCTACATTTATAAGTTTATAAGTTTTTTTTAATAAAATGAATACTTTTTATTTTTTTTGTGGATTCATGGATTTTTGCAGATTTATAGAAGTAAATGCATATCCAATCCACCGACTGCGTATTTCTAAATTTTCAATCCAATCCAATCCACCAATCCACATATAGAATTTTTGCGGATTAGACGAATTGACCATATCAAATTGAATTTTAAACACCCCTAATAAATTTTTAGTAGTGAAGGCCACATAATAGTAAAAAATTGGTTTTATAATAATAAACAATGAGTTTCAAGATTAATGGCCACAATTTCAAGATCAGTGGTAAGAGTTTCATATTTATTGATTCATTATTTGTAAGATTTTAAGGGTTACAAATTAATGGTCTCGTGTTTCATGTTTATTGACAGAAGTTTCAGGTTACTTTACCTTCAAGTTTAATGGTCTCAATTTCAAGATTATTGATTGGTTTTTCATATTTATTTGTCCATAATTTGCATAAATTCCAGGATTCTAAGTTAATGATCTTGTGTTTCATATTCATTACCTTAAGTTTCAAGTTGTTTCAAGTTTAATGCTATCAATTTCATGATCACTGGTAACATTTTCATATTTACTAGTTCATTATTTGTAAGATTTTCAGGGTTACAAGTTAATAATCTTGTGTTTCATGTTCATTGTCCTAAGTTTTAAGTTCTTTAATTTCACGTTTAATGGTACTAATTTCAAGATCAATGGTAAGAGTTTCATATTTATTGGTGGTTCATTATTTGTAAGATTTTCAAGGTTACAAGTTAATAATCTTGTGTTTCATGTTCATTGCCCTAGGTTTCAAGTTACTTCAGTTTTATATTTCAGTTTCATATTTAATAGTTCTAATTTCAAGATTAATGGTAGGTTTTCATATTTATTGGTCCATAATTTGCAAGATTTTTAAGGTTGCAAGCTAATGATATTGTGTTTCATGCTCATTGCTCTAAGTTTAAAGGTACTTTGGTTTCAAATTTAATGGTCTCAATTTCAAGATTAATAGTAGGCGTTTCATATTTATTGGTTCATAATTTGCATGACTTCCAGGGTTGCAAGTTAATGGTCCTATATTTCATGTTCATTACTCTAAGTTTCAAGTTACTTTAACTTCCAGTTTAATGTTCCCAATCTTAAGGTTAAGGGTAGGTGTTTCATATTTATTGGTCCATAATTTGCATAACTTCTAGAGCTACAAGTTAATGATCCTATGTTTCATGTTCATTGGCCTTGGTATCAAGTTACTTTAGTTTCAAGTTTAATGGTCTTAATCTCACGATTAATGGTAGGTTTTTCATATTTATTGGTCTATTATTTACAAGAGTTTTGGGGTTGCAATTTAATGATGTTGTATTTCATGTTCATTACCCTAAATTTCAAGTTACTTTAATTTCAAGTTTAATGGTCTCAATTTCAAGATTAATGGTAGATGTTTCATATTTATTTGTCCATAATTTGCATGACTTCCGACGTTGCAAGTTAATGATACTGTGTTTCATGTTTATTGCCACAAGTTTCAAACTACTTTAATTTCAAGTTTAATTGTGACAATCTCAAGATTAATGGTAAATGTTTTATATTTATTAGTTCATAATTTGTACGACTTCTAGGGCTGGAAGTTAATGATCCTATGTTTTATGTGAAATATAAGTGTACAATCCAAGAGAGGGGTAAATTAGAATTTTAAAAATTATCCTAGCAAATTCACACAATAAGCAATCTAATGTCTTAATTTAAATTGAAAGCAATAAGTTCAATAAAAGCACAATAATTAAAGAGTAAGAGAGAAGAGAAACAAATACATGAATTTTTACGTGGTTCGGCAATCTCCGCCTACGTCCACGTCTCCAAGCGATTCAAGCTTGAGGATTTCACTATCTAAGCCTTTCCAAGGCTTCAACCGATTACAATTGACTCAAGGTGTCAATAAACCTTTACAATAAAGATATTATCTCTCAATCTCTTCACTCAAGTGTCTTACACATTCAAACTCTTACAATTGAGATGAATAAATGAAGGTTACAATGAAACTCACTCAATGAGTAGATACTCAAAAATGAAAAACAAGAAATGATTCAATGTTTGTATTTTGCACGTTTGTAGGCTCAATGTATCTCATGTGCTTTTTGTTTTTGCTTGTTGGACAGCTTGAAAATAAGTTGGATTTGAGTTCTTATAGTTTGAGCTCAAAAACTAGCCATTACAAACTGTCAGTCTGAAAACGGTTCGCCGTTAACTATTAACGGTTAACCGTTTAGGTTGATCAAAAGTTACCGTTAAGCCAAATTTCAAATAAACAGTTTGCCGTTTAGACTTATCCTTTTACCGTTAAGGCTTACCTTTTCGCCGTTTAGGCTTACCCTTTCACCGTTAACTTCCAGAGACCTGCAAGATGAACACCAATTATCCGTTTATAGTAAACAGTTAAGGATTTGCATGAAATGACTTTCTGAATGTTATCGGTTAACCATTTGTGATAAACGGTTCGTCGTTTATTTCCAGTAACCTACAAAACAAATTTGGTTTAACCATTCTTACTAAACGGTTCAAGGTTAAAATAATCGGTTAACCATTTTCAATAAACGGTTCGTCGTTATGTTCCAGAATTATCATTTTAACAAATACTTTGCAGAACATGCTTTCTGAAAATTATCGGTTAGTTGTTTTAATAAATGGTTAGCCGTTTGCTACAGTGAAATTATTATTCAAATTTATAGTTTGACCCAAAATTTTATAAAACTGTATTATGGCCCAAAACGTTATGAAAGTCTTAGCGAGACACAAGCAATTGAAGAAGATGAAAGAAATAAGTAAAACTCAAGACTTAAGAGTTCAAACCAGTTAGCCGATTCCTTGTAGCTACTGGCCGCTTCAATTTGGCAAAGTTATTGCCATCCAAGCAGTTAACCACAACAAATGAGGCGGCCAGTTATTTCATCTGAATTTCGCGCACTAATTTTGATTTTTCGGAGGTCATACCTTAAACCACAAGGGTTTGTTTTAGGCGTATAATATACCATTTTAAAATTTAGGATAAGAAAAACCAAATTGAAAACTACCATTTCTATCCCGCCCCTTGGTCAACCCAAAAATTCCTCTTCTTTCTTCATCCTTTTTTTCAAGTTTAAGTTATTTTTCTTTTTTGATTACTTTTAGGATTTTTATCTTTTATGTGCCAAAATAAAATTAAATGAACCTTTATATTTTGCTGCCAATTTTTATAGCCAAAATCTCCCCCACAAATAACCTTATAAAAATTTTTAATTCCATTAATTCCCCTACAAATTTATAGGATTATTTCTCCACCCGCTAAATCAATTTTTTTTTGTTTAGTAATTATAAGAAACTCAATTTAATGAAAATAAATCAAATTAACTATTTCAATATCAAACATAATATTTTCTACATATCATCCTTAAAAATCCACCAAAAAATAGTATATTACACCAACTGCATCTTATTATAAGTATCATCTTCAAAAAAAACACATGAAAGGCTAGCATTATATCTAAAAAGGTAGGGTGAATTATTATAATTCAACTCAACCCCCCCCCCCCCCCCCCCCCCCAAACTACATAGCAACAACTGTAGCCCACTTGGAATGTCATCAATTTAACTTGAAAGACAAAAATATTAAAGAGATTATAAGATAAACAACTAATTGATTATAATGATACAAAATCCCATACAAAAAATTTCATAAAACAATATACCTTAAATGACATTACATATAAGAGCTCCTAAGAGCAAAGATTATGAAATGTGAATAGCAGAGTTACTTAATGTCCTTCGTGCAAATTCTGTTAACAATGACAATATTTTTAGCTTGTGTCCAAACTGTTAGCCCACTCTCATGTACATCGAAAAATTTGAGTAATACACCTCAATTATTAGCATGATATGCCCGACATTTTCTAAGAGTTTCAATACAAATTCTGACCAAAGCTTCAATAACTTAGATAAATACACCTCTCCATTAATACTACATAGAACCAAAAAAGAACCAAAAAGATGAATACAGAGTTCATATTTGAAATCTACAAATATACAGGAAATGATAACATGAAATACACTAACTTTTGGAGTTATATGTATATTAGCAGTAGTAAATATTTTCATAACTCATGAATCAAGCCACGTAGATCTATTATTATGATTTAGTGAATACCTTCAAGTTGCTCATAACTGCAAAAAGAGTAAATAGATGCTCAAAATAACAACTCGGATAAAGTATCAAGCTAAAAAATATCAATTACGAATTACGCCTTAAGTTGATGTTTGGCAAAAATAAAATCCAATTTACTCTAATAGAATCTTATCATAAAAGAAAAAGGAAAATGGAGATTATAATAAAGGGAAAATGACATAGAGACCCCTAATGTTTGAATAAGGGACACAAAGACCCCCAACGTTTGAAAAAAGGACACAAAACCCCTAAGGTTTCAAAAAAGACACTCAGATCCCCATTTGTGTACGCAAGTACCATTATACCCTTATACCATATTAAAAAATAATTATTCATTGTCCAATTTATTCCTATATTATTAATAAAATTACGAATATAACTTCATTATCCAATTTTTCCATTTAATTTTTGTCAAATTTTCTCTTTAACTAAATAAATTTAATCCATTACTGAAGAATAAAAATAAATTAAATTGATTACTAATATATAAAAATAATAATTCTCCATTTAAACTATACTTGGCAATTTAGCCCGGCCTGAATTTTAGCCTGATTAGCACGACCCTAATTATTAGGGCTTTGGCCCAAATTTTCCAGTTTCGGGTTAAGGTCGGGCTCCAATTTTAAAACCTGAATGAATTTAGGGTCAAGGTTGGGCTTAAAGGCAGCCCGACCCAACCCGACTTACAAAAAAAAGTTTGTTTGTGGAATTGAATTATGAGTTTTTATTTGTATTATTGTATAAGATTTTTTTTATGTTGGGTTATGAAATTAATTTGGTTAGAATTGTTGAAAAATTACATTATGTGTTTTTAATTTAATTTTATTATGTATTTTTTATTATGGATTTTGAAAATTAAAATTGAAAAAATTACATTGAGAATTGAATTTTGGTAGGGTCGGGTTAATTAAAAATATGTAGGGCTTTTTTAGGGTCGGGCTTTAGTTTTTTATTGATCAGGTCGGGTCGAGTTTGGCCAAGCCCGAGCCCGACCCGATGTTTTGCCATCCCTAATTTAAACTTAGTAATCAATTTAATTTATTTTTATTCTTGAGCAATTGATTAAATTTATTTAGTTGAAGAGAAAATTTGACAAAAATTAAATGGAAAAATTGGATAATGAAGTTATATTCGTAATTTTATTAATAATATAGGAATAAATTGGATAATGAATAATTATTTTTAATATGGTATAAGGGTATAATGGTACTTACGCACACAAATGAGGGTCTGAGTGTCTTTTTTAAAACCTTAGGGGGTTTTGTGTCCTTTCTTCAAACATTGTGGGTCTCTGTGTTTCTTATTCAAACATTGGGAGTCTCTGTGTCATTTTCCCTATAATAAATGGACATCATAATAAAGTACTAATTACAAGAATATAAAGCAGTAGGTAAACAACCCCGAAAATTTCCAGGTGCAATTTTTCTGCACGAACATTAGTAAAACAACATCTAAAAATTTTTTAATGTTATTTTGCAGCATAACAGTAGCTAAACAACACCCGAAAATTTTTAGGTACGGTCTCTGTGCACAAACAACAACAAAATAGCACTTGGAGATTTCCAGGTGCTGTTTTTGTGCATAAATGGCAGCAAAATAGCACATGAAAATTTTCAGGTATTGCTTTTGCTGCATTAAGCAGTACCTAGAAGTTTTTTATGCATACACAACATCAAAACAAATTGCATATTATGCGTAATATAAAATTGCATTCCTAGGGCACCATTATTAAGCAAACTAAACTCCACAAATAATTTAATTAATTAATCTAGCTCATCACCCTTTAAGATTAAATCAATATAGTCAATGACATCTTATGTTTAAAATAAAATATCAAAGAAATCAAATTTAATAGCCGCAAAAATATTGAAAAACAGCAACTACAAGTAGCAAAACACATAGCGCAATCCAACTAAAAATCAAAGCTACCATTTTGTGTAATGTTCTTTTGCTTTTTGGAAGTAAACAATGAGAACCAAAAAGAAGAAAATAAGGCATCTTTAATATAATGTCATAAGGGGTTTTCTCAATGACAAACAAGTTGGGATTGGACTTATGTATCCTTTCTTAAAAAATGTTAGGTCCAATGCTATATCACCTATAAAATGCTTAAAACTCAAATCTCGTCTTTCTTTCTCATTTATGCAATTTTGCCTCTCTAGATTGCAACCACTGGTTAGAGACACAGAGAACTACAATATGCATGAACAACGGGGTATGCAGTTGTGATTTTCCCATGTTCTTACATAAAAGTGCTTACATCAGGTTTACAATCAATAATGACCCCAAGAACAATATCCTAGACACAAGGTGAATACTGCAAAAAAGTGACAATTACTATATTAGAAATCAAAGAGGGCATAGGTATATTATACAAGTAACAAACTGCTAATAACAGAGATCAACTTAGCTACACAAAAACATACAAATCCTTTTCTAAGAGCTTTCAACCCAATATTTGTTCGGCTTCAAGAACCTAAGTTTTCTAGCTTTAATGACAGAAACAGAATCACATTCTTGAATATCATTGGAAATGAATTTCAATATCAAGCAAGCATTTTCCTATATTAATGGAATTACAACACAAATTCTTTTCTAAATAATATTAGAGGCTACCAACATAAAGAATTTCAATATTTTTGGCTTATAATAATAGCCTAATTAATAACTCTCTAATAAGTTAGCATCTAAAATAATAACCAATGAGATGATCAAATAAAAATCAACAGTAGTAGAATTGTAAAGGGCGATGTCGAGAACTTACTCTCAAAATTTAAGAGAAAATAGAGTTAATTTCACCTTCCGATCATCCAATTAAAAATTAAAAATCTTACCCCAAATTGTAATTGCCAGCCACTGTCTTCTTCTCTAATTTCCCACCCGTTTTTTTTGCAATATCACAAACTATGTCTTCTTCTCTCTTTTCCCACTCGTCCTTTTTGCAATATCACAAACTAGGGCTGCTGCTTACTCTTAAAGCCAAATTGCATGGCAATGTCATCCAAGCCTAAAACTTAATGTTAATTCACATCAAACAAGCCTTTTGGACTTTCGGCTTTTAGGTCCCCAAATGAGATGAACCTAACAAATCTCTCCCTCCAGATTATTTAAAGGGCACCGCCAAGCCCGCTTTCTGCATACAGCTTTTCAGTTTCTCATTGGACAATGGCTTTGTTATTATATTTGATCGATTCTCCGTTGTGTGAATCTTCTCAAGCTGCAACTGCTTTTTCTCAAGCATGTGTCATATCCATTGGTACCTTGTATTAATATGCTTGGATTTCAAATGATACGTCAAATTCTTTGCCAAGTGAATGGCACTCTGACTGCTGCAATATACAACATAGTTATCTTGCTTCACACTTAACTATGTTAGGAAATGCTTCATCCACAAGCTTTTTTTTAAATCTTCAGTGATTGCAATATACTCTGCTTTAGTGGTGGACAAAGCAACACATTGTTAAAATTTGGATTGTCATGAGACTGCTCACCCTACAAAGGTGAACAAATATCCTAATAGAGATTTTCTAGGATTAATATCTCCTATCATATCTGCATTTGTGTACACTTGTAATATAGGTTTGTCACCACCAAAACATAAACATGCCTTGGAAGTACCTCTGAGATATCTGAGAATCTACCACACTATTGTCAAATTAGAGAGAAACTAACTGGCTACACGAATTGCATAAGTAATATATAGTCTTGTACAAACCATGGCATACATCAAACTACCAATTGTTGAAACGTAGGAACTCCTCTCATCTCTTGATTTTCTTTCTCACTTGTAGGACAATACTCAAAACTAAGCTTAAAATGGCCCGCAAGTGGAGAACAAACAGATTTTATCTTGATCATGTTAAATCTTTCAAGAACTTTTTCAACATATGTTTCTTGAGATAACCATAACTTCTCAGATTTTCTATTGTGGAAAATCTACATGCCAAGAATTTGTTTTATCAGTACCAAGTCCTTCATTACAAAATACTTGCTAAGCTCTCTCTTCAGATTGTCAATCTTACTAGCATCCTGGCCAACAATCAATATGTCATCCACATAAAGCAAAAGAATGATGAAATCATTATCACCAAACTTCTTCACAAAAACACGATGGTCACATATAATCTTGTTAAAACCATAATTCTCCATGAAAGAATCAAACTTCTTGTACCACTGTCTTGGTGCCTATTTCAGCCTATACAAACTTTTCTTCAACTTGCACACAATTTCTTCTTTGCCTTTGATAATGAACTCTTCAGGTTGCACCATTATATTTCCTCCTCTAAGTCACCGTTTAAGAAAGTTGTCTTTATATCAAGCTATTCAATCTCCAAGTTCAAGCTAGTTGTTAATCCCAAAACTACTCAGATATAAGACATCTTCACCACAGGAGAAAATATTTCTTCAAAATTAATACCTTTTTTTTCTTTTACATAAACCACCTTTAGAACCAATCTACCCATATATCGCTATTGTGAGTTATTTTCAGTCTTTAATCTGTAATCTCATTTATTATTCCGTGCCCTTTTTCCCTTAGGCATTTTTATTAAGCCATAAGTGTAGTTCTCATTCAAGGATTTCATTTTCTCTTGCATGGCTTTAACCCACTCACTTTTATACTGGTGAGACATGGCTTCTTCAAAACATTCTGGCACCCCTTCATTTGTAAGCATCACACACTCATATTAAGGATATTTAATGGAAGCCGCCGTTCTCTAATGGATCTTCTTAATTATGGCTCAACTGGTGGTATAGGAGGTTCTATAGGTGCTTGCTCAACAAGTTTTACTAGACCATTATTATTATCCTCTACAACTCTCCCATGATTATTATGAACTACAAGTGGAGAAACTGAAATTAAAATAATAAGAATCCCTAGAGATGATTGAGATTCATCACTCTTCTCTGCGTCACCAACTATCTTATTTTCAAGAAACACAACATCTCTACTTTTAAACAATTTTCTTGCCACTGGATCTCATAATATGTACCTAAATTCTTCATACCCATAGCCTAAAAAAAATGCATTCCTTAGTTTTATCGTCAAACTTTGATCTTTCATCTTTAAGAATGTGATCACATGCTCTGCAACCAAACACTCTTAAGTATTTATAAGAAACATTTTTTCCATTCCAAACTCTCTGAGATACATTGTCATTTAATGGAGCTGAAAGAGAAATGTTAATCAAGTCAACTACGGTACGCATAACCTTTACCTAGAAAGATTTAGGAAGCTTGGCATTAAAAAACATACACCTGATTCTTTCTTCAATTGTTCTGTTCATCCTTTCTGCAACACCATTTTGCAGAGGTGTTTTTGGTAGAATCTTCTCAAGTCTTATTCCATGAGATTTGCAATACTACTTAAATGGTGCTCTGTACTCGCCATCATTATCTGCTTTGACAAATTTTAGTTTTCTTCTTGCTGCCCTCTCAATGTAAGCATAGAAGAACTTAAATATATCAAGCACTTGGTCTTTAGATTTCAAAAAGCCCACACTTTTCTAGAACAGCCATAAATAAAAGTCACAAAATAAAGTGCACTTCTAATTGATCTACTTTGCATCATGCAAACATCAGTGTGAATCAAATCAAGTACTTATAACTTTCTAGATAGAGAAAAATTTTTAAAAGCTACTCTATATGTCTTTCCAGCCAAGCAATGAACACAAGACTTAAAGGACATACCTAGGAAGTTTGGTAGAAATCCTTATCGGACAAGAGTTTCCAACCATTTTCTTAATAATGTGACTAAGTCTTTTATACCATATCTCAATGTTAGAATCTTTTACAACCACATTCACATCTTCTTTCTTGATCTTGGCTTCTAACACATATATGGTGTTTACTTTCCTCCCCTTAGCTAACACTAGGGAGCCTTTGGTGAACTTCCATTTTCCTTCGCCCAATTGGTTAGTAAAATTGTCATCATCAAATTGGCTTTATTTTGTGCTATTGGCTGCTCATAAATTGTTTCTAATTTCCTTCAAAGAACATCAGCCCTGGATTCCTTCACTAAATAGTGTTACACACTTTGATCAATCCATGATCTAATAGTACCCACGGCCTTCTGGTTTAATTTAGCTCATTTTTTATTATCCAAATCAGCGGATCTAGCTCCTTCTTCTTCAATAGATTCATGTAAGTCTTTCATGTACAACAAATCTTCCATTCTAGACTTTCAAATACCATAATTCCATGATTTTAATTTAATCATGCACGCCGAGGATTCCTCCATCTCAACCACACAAATAATAAAAACACAAAACCTGAAGCTTTGATAACACTCTGTTGGGAAAATGACTCACAAAAGTAGTTATAAATTAAGCGAAAATAAGACTCTTTCCCTCTTTGTGTGATTAAAAAAAAAGGATATTTACCACAAATAAATAGGTACAAAAATAAACCAAAAAATCTAAAACAACCAATCAACCACAAGAGACACATATTTTTATGTGGAAAACTCAAAGCGGGAAAAACTATAGAACCGTAGTTTGATATAATATTCCACTATATTAATGGGATTACGACACAAATTATTTTTTAAATAATACTAGAGCCTAACAACATTAAGAATTTTAATATTATTAGCTTACAGTAACAACTTAATAACTGTTTCTCTAACAAGTGGGTATCTCAAATAATAGCCAATGAAATGATAAAATAAAAATCAACACTAATAAGATTGTAGAGGATGATATTGGAAACTTATCCTCGAAATTTGGGGGGAAAATTTTTATTTTATCTTCCAATCACCCAATTAAAGATTAAAAATCTTGTCCTCAAATTTTAATTCCCAGCCATTGTCTTCTTCTCTCATTTCCCACTCGTCTTTTTGCAATATCACAAATTAGGCTAGAGCTTAATTCGAAAGCCAAATTTCATAACAATTTTCATCCAAATCCAAAGCTTAATGTTAAATGCACATCAAACAAGCCTTTTTTGACTCTAAGCTTTTGGGTCCCTAAATGAGATGGACTTAGCATTCATGCATGTATCTCATACATGCATGTACTGTAGCTACCCCCTACTCAAACCCAAAGGAAAAATGACAACTAAACCCATCATTCGTTGAAAAAAAGAGATGGAGGCTTTTTTTTTTTAATTAAGACTAAGTGTATTTAAACTCATTAAATTATTTTCTAAATATATTGTTAAAATTTAAAATTTTATATTATATGTTACAAATCATCTTAATACCAATATATTCTTAAAACAAATTCATGATTTTCTACAATTTTTTTCTCTTCTTCTTTTATATCTCTAACCTTTTAACGGATTCATACCTACAAGTGTCAAAATGTATAATCACTTGCTCTAGATCTTAGTTAAAGTAAAACCAATGTGTGATGAGAATATATTTATAAACTCATAAAAATGTTACTGATCAAGTTCAAAAATATAGTAGTAAGCAGCAAGTGATTACAAATAAAATCATGTGTCAAAAACATAAATACAGAAAAAATCAATCATAAATCTAATAACATGAAAAAAAGCATAGAAAAAAAGAGGAAATTAAGATTTAAATTTAAATCTCCTGCCAAGTCTGTCCTTTCCGGTCTATAAATACAAGTAAAAAGGATTGGGAAAAGGCCTTTTACCTATTTTCTTATCCATTGGAGAAAAAACATTTAACTTCATTAAAACTCATGAACAAATACTTATAAGAGTGTTGGAGTGTCTTTACAGATATAAGCTCAAGTCATATTTGTGAAATAAAAAAAAAAGAAAAAGAAGCAACTTTGATTACTGAGAATAATTAGGTGTAATTCAAATCCTAATCTCATTATTAATTTAGTAACTGGATTGTTGAAGGATATTTGGTCCTTCAATGCCAAAAGGCCATATCCTTTAACTTCTCAAGCGAAATTTATTTTTTTGTCGATAGTTGTCATTAAACCGCCATAAAACATATATAATATCATGAAAAAAAATGATAATAAAATTATAATCGTAATCAATAATCAACCTAACAACTAAAATCAAGTGCTCAATATTTGTCAATAGCACGACTCTTCCCTCTCTTATGTTGTTCGAATTGAATGAAATAGATTTTATTGTTTGAATCCGATGAGCTTTACTGGTGAGATAGTTTTGGTCAAATCCAAATATTCAACAACTTGATTTGATTTTTTTTTTTTTACCAAAGAAGTTAGAAGGAATTTTTTTTAAAAAAATGTTAATAAATATGAAACAAATTTTTTTTAATGTATACATTAAACAGATTTAGAGATGATATGATGATGAGAACATGAAGTACATACTAACATACATGTTGTTATGTCTATAATAGTAATTTATGTTAGGGACAATTTATCTATAAAAAAATTTTAAAAATAATAGATCAAATGAGTTATTATGGTGGGTTCAAATAATCTTACCCATTCATAAATTGTCATGTGTTACTCTTTTATTTTCATAAGTAATAACATCCCACAAGTTAATGAAATATTTACAGAGGTTGTCTTTTTTTTAGAAATTGTGACATAGCTTCTTTCAAAATAATTATGTGCTTTATAAAATATATCTTTATAAAGGACAATATATATATAAACAGGCACATCAAGTAAAAAAATAAACTCAGCAAGTCAGTATATAATTTCTTTTCAAACTTTTTAAATTAATTATTTAAAATAATATGGTCAAATACCATGAAAAACTTGGTAATGGTGGCTATAGAGGTGAAGGAAGCTGCAGCGGTTGCAGTAACCGGTGGAGCAAGCGGCAGCAAGCAACAACGATTAAGGTGTAGTGGATCATGTCGGCAAGGCCGCGTCACAATAGCAGCGATGGCTTGGCTTCACGTGATTATGTTAGTGACTGCTGGTTGCCGCTTCGCGTGGTTGCATCTCTGGTCTATTAATTTAAGGTCTGAATGTGCAACAATAGCTAAGAGCAATCATATAGAAGCAAACCTTACTGCTGGAGCAAATGTCTCTTCATAGTCTACGGACTCCTTTTGGGTATAGCCTTTAGTGACTAATCTTTCTTTATATCCCTTGATTGTCCCATCTACTTTATATTTTATCCAAAGAACCCATTTGTTTTTGATAGCTCTACAGTTAGGTAGAAGATCAACTAAGTCCCAGGCTTGTTTGACTTTTGTAGACTCCATCTCTTCCTTTATTGCTTTCATCCACAAATCCCTAGCAGACGATATGAGAGCCTTGTTAAAAGTATATGGCTCCTCACCATCATGTGAAACGATCATCAAAGCTTCTTCCTCAATCTCAAAATGACAATGAAGAAGTGGCAATCCTTAAAGGGTTGGCATTAGTATCAACATTGACGTTGGAAGTGATAATCTCATTTGGATTTTTCAATTCATAAAATTGAAAATCCTTATCAATTTCTTCAATGCTAGGAAATTCATTTTCTAGAAAATTGATATTTCATAATTCCAGTTCAGTTATAGTTCCACTTACATGTTCACTAATAAACACATATCTTTTGAAGTGTTTTAAGTATATATAAAGTTACAATTTTTACCCCTAGCTCCTAAGTTTTTTAAACATATAAATGAGGTTATGAACATAAGCTGCAAACCCCCATGGCTGCCGATGAGATAAGTCAAGTTTACTACCCATTTATAACTCATATAGAGTATAACTAACTGATTTTGAAGGAACTCGGGTACGTATATAGGCAGTAGTTAACAAAACATATTTTCAATAGGATAGAAGATTTTATTGCACCATCATTGACCTTATCATTTCTAATAAAATTTTATTCCTTCATTTTGTTGTGAAGTTTTAGGAATAGTCAATTTTCTATCTATTTGTTTTTTATTACATAGTTTCTTGAACTGCTCTGAAAGGTAGTTACATCTTCAGTCAGCCCTCAAGACTTTAACATTGTTGTCTAATTGAGTTTCTGCCATGTTCAAAAATAATCAAAAGCAATCCAATACTTATGATTTATGAGAAATCAAGTAGACATGACCGAAACGTGAATAACAATTTGATAACTGTGATAAAATATAAGACTTCATGTTTAGTCCTTACATTCATTAGATATCATAGTGGATTAACTGTAATGGTTTTTCGTCTTTAATTCTCTTATTGAATGGTCTTCTAGTTGTTTTTCCAGCTGGGCAATTTTCACATATAGGCAATTCAACCTTGATGAGTCAACCCAACATGCCATCTCTCGCAAGTTTTGCCCTATGTGACCTAATCTAGCATGCCAAGTCATTGCATCTATTTTATTATTACTAGAAAAAGTAACATATGAAAAACAGCTATTATTATAACTTGAACCATCAACCTTCGTATCTAATATAATAAAACCATTAACTAAATGGTTAGTTCCAATAAAGACCAAATTTATAAGAATCTCTAAACAGACACCATAAAAATTTAAATTATATCCTAATTCAAGAAAAGCAGAAATAGAAACTAAGTTTTGTCAAATCTCCGTGTACATAAGACATTGCATAACAAAAGAATACGTCCACCATGCAAAGTCAATTTGCATGTGCCTATTCCTTTTGCTTTAACATTAGATTTGTTGCCCATATACATCCATCTAGTCCCTTGACTAATTTGATTATACTCCATAAATGCATCTCGATCATGAGCTATATGATATGTTGCTCTTGTGTCTACAGTCCACGCAGGACAAGATTCAGTTAAAAGTATAGAACTCATAACTAAAGCATGATTCAACAAAGTGGAGTTAGGTCTTACTTTTTTTAGCTCAGTTCACTCACAAGCGAAGTGACTAGCTTGCTATAGTTGTAGCATCCCGTCTTGAATTTGCCATTTTTCTGGACAGCACGCTTTACCCCTTGGGCGCTTCTTAACATTTAACTTCTTCTGATCAGGATCAGATCCCTTACCCTTCTTGTTATTCTTATAGCCCCTCTTACACTTGAAATCTGAAGCCTTGTGCAAGTCTGACTCAGCTATATAAACACAATTAAAATAGCTTAGCTGCCTCAAGGTTTTTTGCCTCTAACTTTAAAAGATAAGCAATATCATTAAAAGTTTTAAAATTCTCATTGTGAGTCATATACACTTTCATGTGTTTCCAAGTATCAAGCACAGATCCTATCACTACCTAGACTTGTTATTTATTAGTCAGAATACGTCTAGCAAACTTAAGTTCACAAAGTATGTTCGACATCTCCATTAAATGCTGCCTTATAGTATGATTTTGATGTTGTCGAAAATAATCGCACTTAATCGTAAGCTTTCTCAGTTAGTGGTCGAGGTGCCACCAAACTTATCTTTTAGAGCTATCCACATCGCTTAAGCAGTTTCATGCTTCTTAAACTCATACATAAGGTCATTTTCCATGTTGCTTAACAGCGCTATGCGAGCATTTTTATTCTTCTTTTTCCAGGCCTGATAAACCTCAAGATCCCTCATATATTAAGTAGTATTGTCTTGCTTAGGTTCAACTAGGGTATTGTTAAGAGTCTATAAAGTTTCTTGCTCTTCAAGGATGTACTGAATCTTACAGTGCCAAAAGTCATAATTGCCACCACTCAGTTTCTCATCCTTATTCAGCTCTGCCACAATGTCGTAAATGCATATACCATCTCAACTTTTTTTTTTTTAACACAGAGACAATTCAAAATATAATCAATAATTACACATAAACAATTAATTTTTCCACAAACATAAACAAAAAAATGACAAACTAATATTGAGAATGGAATCGAAAAGTCATTGAAGCTTCCAATCATTATCCAATTTCTTTTATAATGTTCATCATTAATTTGATTTTAATGTACAAAATTATCAGTTCTAAATATGAATTTATTGAATTTAATTTGTTTAGAACTCCCACTCAACAGAATGATTCATGAGAGACCATAATAGAGTATATAAAGTTGAGCAACAACTAATGTAGAAGTTCATTAATAAAGTCGTAGCAACATATTGTTCAACCAACAAAATGAAAAACAATATAAAAAAATAAAAGTCAACAAACAAAAGAAATAACTAAACATAGTCAAACTAATACATAGAAACTTTCACATGTTCTTAAAAATATCATTTATTGCTTGTGACATTTTCATCTAACTTATACTCAAGTGTATCTCCATATAACAACAATTGTTCCTTCTTAATGATTATGTTTATGGTTTTCTTATACTATAACTTCCATCCTCTACCAAGGCTACTAGCTTGTCTTTCATTCGAAGGCTCATGTGAATGCTAAGTACTGAAGTTCGCCTCGTCTTTGAAGCAAGATGGTGGTCCTCCTTCAGCTTAATTTCACACCTGAACATATGATATTTATTGCTTAGGAGATTCTCAATCTCTAATATGCAAGCTTTAAAGACAAGTATATTATCAGCATTAGGTAAGGAATTTATGAGGACCCATTGATAATAATTCCAGTCTGCATATTTGTTGTCCGTTTTTCCATACTTTAGTCAAATAAAGACCTCGCCTATATCTTCTATATCTATACACATAGAACGATCAGGGTCCATCTTATGATTCTTCATTTTCTTCATAAGGTCTTCATAAGATAAGTTATCATTAATCTTAATTAAATCAGTAGGTGAAACCCAAGCTCTATATGTCATTAATCTGTCTTTCTTAGTCCACAATTTTCTAAAAAAAAGGCATATAAGATAAATAACATAATGTGCATATCGATAATTGTTAACAAACGACTAAACACGAAATACAATCTAATTTTAGCCAATGTCCATAACAAAAAATATATTTTTGAGCTCTTACTAGAGCGAAATATTTATTAACATATAATGCTTATCCATAAGACTACATATATTCAATCCAAAATTTTATTTCAAATATATTAAAACAAACAGGAAATTAATTTTCAAATCAAAAGGCATAAACGAAAATGAAATACGAATGTCAAACCAGAGGATCCTGAAGTTATGGTCGATCCTAACCCACATTAGAAAGCTTTCGTTCCCGAACCCATAGATGAGGGGCTATATGGGATATCTATCTATGGGGGACGCACAAGTTGGAGTCCCAAATAGCAAGATACATAAAAAAAAAAAATTAATCTGAACAATCCCCATGCACACTGGCAAGCGCATGTGCTTCACGCAATGTTGTGCATGTCTCTACGCGCACAACCATCATGTGGGCATGGCTCCGGTGATGTCAATCTTGCACCGTCCGACTCTATTTTTTGTGCTGAATCAAACAATGCCCTCGGATTTTCGAATGGAGATTAGAATAAGCCGAAATCATCAAAAAATTGATTCTAGCACTACTCATCATCTTCTCCAAAAATTAAGGTTTCTGATTTTTAGCCCCAAACCAACCATATTCTTGTTTTGGCCATAACTTTCTCATTTATGTCCATTTTTAACAAATCACATATTGTTGGATAGCTCTCAAAAATATCTTTCCAATGATATATTAAGTAATAAGCAATTGAAGTTTCAAGTTTCATGATTTCTTAAGGTTTATGCATTCTAAACCTTAGGCTGTTTATATTTCTATCAATTCTAGAATTTATACTATAATTTAAGCAGTTCAGAACACAAAACCAACATCCACCAGATCAAACATTTCATAAAAATCAATTAATATATAAAATTCATACTTTTTCATGAAACTAACTTAACCATATGCACGAATCCAACATAAAAACAAGCTCTAATACCAATGAAGGAAAATAAAAATATTCAAGAGCCTACCTTTCTTCACAAATCAAGCAGAGAAATAATAAAATGTTAGATTACGTCAATGGCCCGAAGGAAATCATAGGTGTAAATTCTCCTCTTGATCACAGTATAAATGCCTTTTCAAAATGGGTTGTTCAAATGTTCTTGGTTCAGTATTAAGAAGACGAGAAGAAGTTGAAGTCAAAGAAAAATCTGCGTTCGATTGAGAAGAATGTATTCGACTATTGGGTAAGTTGATTCAAAAACAACGTTCCTTTGAACAAATCCCAAAAACCGTACGTAGTTACCATGTACAAGTCGGGCCGGGTGATGTATTGACCCACTTGTCCAACATTTCTAAACATATAGTGATATTAATGGATAAGGACACTCTCCTTTTCTTTTTTTTGCTCTAAGTCTCTCCTAGTGAAATAAATTGGGATAGATAAGTTCATGACTAGCAAGAGCACAAGTTCGGCCAAAGAATATAAATTTTAAGAATTAAAGAGAAAATTGCTTGAGTTTCCAACTAATTTTCTTTAAATATATTAAAATTACCTCAATTAAATCTACAAAAGTAATTCCGCAAACCCATAAAATTTTAATTTTTACATCTTATTGTAATGAAATTAAACTCTTCATAAATCATTTTTTTAATTTGAAAATTAAGTCGACATATTTCACTTTATTTATAATTAAATAATTAAAAGTATTTTTTCAACTAATAAAGATATTGCGAGGAAATACAGAAAAAGAAACAAACAAAGACAGAGAGAAAGTTTAATCCGACACAAATGACCCTTTCTAGTGTAGGCAAAGCACATGAAAGAATTGTCAACGTTATCTCATTATTTTGTTTTAGTGGCTGAGAAAATGTAGGAAAATACCAACGAGTCATTTCTCATTTTATCTTCTTCAATTCCATGCATTTCACTTTTAACTGAGGCTCCCGTCCGTTCATAGTATATAACATAATAAAAGGAATTAAAAAGAAAAAAAGGCATTTTATCATTCTAATGTGAGTTGCTCGATGAGTTGACCCCAGCAGCTGAATCAGTTTAACAAAGGCTCTAAACCGCAACTGCAATGAGAAACCTCTCTGTTCGACCTTTTCAAGATTTCAGGTACCTAATATATAACTACTTATTCTTCTTCAATAGCCCAACTGTTCACTCACGAGCTAATTTTACTTAGTGAAGTTCTTTCTTTTAGTGGGTAAAAAGGAAAAAGGATTTCATTCACTGGAAAGAGCGGAAGATTTTGATCCTTATATATATATATATTCCTACAATAAAATAATTGTGTCTTTTATTTTCAGAAAATTCCCATTCATATATAATTGTCTAAAGTTAAGTCAATTGGTTACTAATATGAACATTAGCTTGTTGATGAGCTGTAGGATTAAAGATAGGGAACCTGGTCTGCTTTACCAAACCAATAGCATGTTGTATTAACCTCCAATTTTATTTCATTTATTTATAAAATTTAGACGTCCATAATTATATATTTTAAACAATTTAAGGCCGTTTCAATTTTAAGGTTGGTAGAAATCGGTATAGGAGGCGGCGAAATCCATGTACAATAGGGGGCACAAGGGTAAGATAAATTGAAAATTTTTGTTTTTAGCCCGTTTTTATTTTGTATTGGATTAAGATTTGTTTAATATTTTATTTATTATTCTCGTTTCAACAAATATTTTTTTTTAAGTTTAATATCAGAGTTTGAGTTTATTTGTGGATTTTAAAAGTGTAAACTATAGGTATTTCATCTGTAATATTTAAGTTTTTATTTGCTTGGATGTACTTTTGCTGTGAATTTTACATTTTACTCTTAAGAAAGTTATCTTTTTCTCATGAATTCAAAACATAAACTGACTTATTATCGGTTCAACTTTGTAAAGGAAAGTGTTTGAAAATAATTCATCTTGTAAAATTACAAAGGATCAAATGATTTTATTCCTCTGATATATATTTTCTTCTTGTAATATTAATGTAACAGCACAGGTGCAGCTTGCTTGAACAAATCTTTTATATACAATTACACTTACAGGAAGAATCAAACCCACATTTCGTTTCCATGCTTGAGCCTCACTTCATTTTCATGCCGGTAATCATAAACATTTCCAATCATAGTTCGTAATCAAAAATATTTTCAATCATAATTCTTAATCTTTCATTTTGTTGTTCTAATGGTTACTATAATTTCTTTAGCTGTTCAGTAACAATGGCTGCAGAAGAGAAGCAAATGCAAAGATTTGATGTCGAGAAAGCTGCTTCGTTGATGAAGGAGCTTCGAAATAATTATAATTCAAGAAAGACAAAGAGTTATGAGTGGAGGATGTCACAGATACAAAGTATTGCAAACATGGTTGAAGAAAAGGAGGAGGAGATTATTGAAGCCATTCATAAGGACCTCTCCAAGCCCCCATTTGAAACCTTCATTTCTGAGGTTTAATCTCTACTCTCTTGTTTCTTTAGTACAAAATTTTAAAGATTATCTCTGAGGTCACTAAAAGGATATAATAGTAAAAAAGGGATCTGTGTGTCCATTTCTAAAACCTTGAAGATTTACATGTATGTTTGAACAAACCTTGAGAGTCTGATTGTCGTTTTCCTAGAAAACAAATTCATATTGATGCATTCTTTTCATAATTATTGGAATTTGCATCTTGATATGTTGGCAAAATGTGTGAAGTCATAATTTAAAATCTATAATGCAACCATGTTCAACCTACAATATTTATGATCTTTTTACTTCTCTAATTTCTCATGTTTTTACTACTCTATTACATTAATGTTATTTCTTTTTTCCAAAATTTATTTTGTTTCTTTTTTTCACTCTGTGAGCAATTCACCTCCGGAAAAAAGGAAAGCATTATCATTCAAATATTTAGGTTTATTCAGATTTCATATCAATTTCAATTGATTCATATTTTAGATTAAAAAAATATATATATATTCAATAATAAAGTAGGCTCTGTATTGCAGATTTCTATGACAAAAAGTTCATGTAAGTTGGCTCTTAAAGAACTTAAATATTGGATGAAGCCTGAAAAGGTAACATCTGCTGCAACTTCAAATTATGTTTGGATCAGTATGAGAATATATAATGCTAACTTTGTCCTGAAAATTCGAAAGCTAAGCAAACCTAATGCAAAATGCTCAACATTTCATAGGCCAAAACTTCATTGACAACATATCCATCTTCAGCAGAAATTATTTCAGAACCTCTGGGAGTTGTATTGGTCATCTCTACTTGGAACTACCCCTTCTGTATGCAACTTATAATCACATTTCCAGCACCAGAATTCAGTTACGTATGACATCGAGATGTGGTTTCTCTTTCTCAAGTAACACATTCTATATCTTTGTTCCAGTGTTGTCTCTTGATCCAGTCATTGGAGCTATTGCAGCTGGTAATGCCGTGGTTCTAAAGCCATCAGAAATTGCACCAGCCACATCATCACTGCTTGCCAAATTACTAGAGGATTACGTAGACAATTCTGCTGTAAGAGTTGTCGAGGGGGCTGTTGCTGAAACATCTGCATTACTAGAGCAGAAGTGGGATAAAATTTTCTACACAGGTTTCTCCCTACAATTATTTATTAAATCAAGTCAAGCCTCTTAAATTGTGTCAAGTGTCTATAATTTCAGTTAATTGGACTCACATTTTTCGGAAGCCGAACATCCATAACATGCTCAATAAACTTTAAAATTCTTTTATATGGTTGTCCTAATATAAGTACACTCTCCAATCAACTTTCCAAGTCATCAATGATTGATGATAAATATCTATCCAGTAGCGCTATAAGGGTTCAAGGTTTATCAAATGATTTGATTCTCAAGGAGCGAGTAATATGTTTTTCATCCTGTCAAAAATATTTCATAAATATGCACGTTTGTGTTTCGCACTCAGTTCCTCTGCAGTATACAATTTTGAGCAGTCTTGAACTTGTTTTAGGTAGCCCAAGAGTGGGGCGAATTGTTATGGCTGCTGCCGCAAAGCACCTTACACCTGTAATTTTGGAACTTGGGGGAAAAAGCCCTGCGGTTGTTGATTCAACGATTAACTTACATGTAAGACATTTCATACATAGTTTTACTGTATATGTATCCCATGTTAATTTCTTGCCATGGAAATGATTATCAAAATTATTCTAAGGTCACTACAAGGAGGATCATAGCCGGCAAGTGGATGGCCAATAATGGACAAGCTTGCATTGGTGTTGATTATATCATAACAACTAAAGACTTTGCTCCAAAGCTGGTAAGATCATCTCTAAGAATAATAAATTTGTGTATTTTTCTAGGGATATCTTTTCTTAATGCATGCATCTTCTATAGATAGACAGTTTGAGAAATGAACTGAAGGAGTTTTTTGGGAAAAATCCAATGGAATCAAAAGATCTATCCCGCATTGTGAATCCATTCCACTTTGCACGTCTTGCAAGCCTCTTGGATGAAGATAAAGTATCAGACAGAATTGTTTATGGAGGCCAAAGGGATGAAAAACAATTGTGAGTCTGATAGTGTGGCTTCCATTGTTCATTTTGTTCATTTTAGACTGTTACCTTACTAGAACATTTAGTTTCACTGACTATTGCATCTATTATTGCAGAAAGATAGCTCCAACCATATTGTTGGATGTTCTAGATGACTCTAGGATTATGAAGGAAGAGATATTTGGGCCATTACTGCCAATTGTCACTGTGAGTATTGTATCAAGTGCACATTTTAAACTGAAGGCCTGTTTCTAAGGGGTGGGGACATTCAAATTCCAAAATGACTAAGTGAGCATGCAATTTTTTGTGAAACATCAATCACTTGTAACTAATTTAGTTCTTTCTGAACTGTGAAAGGTTGAAAAAATAGAAGACAGCTTCGATGTGATAAAATCCAAACCGAAACCTCTTGCTGCATACTTTTTCAGTGATGATGCGCAGATGAAGAAAGAATTTGTACAGAACATATCAGCTGGAGGAATAGTCTTCAACGACACAATCATCCATGTAATTTTCTCTTCATGGAACCCTGTCATACATATATATGTATAGCAATTTTGTGTCATTGCAATGCTCCTTCAGTACTAACCACTGCATACACTTATAGTTACAGTTTGCACTTTATAATCTGTATTGGTGATCTAAACTCATTGGGAAATCATGCTGCCTATGAATTTTACAGACTACAGTTTCCTCCTTACCCTTTGGAGGAGTTGGAGAGAGTGGAATGGGATCGTACCATGGTAAATTTTCTTTTGATGCCTTTAGCCACAAGAAAGCAGTTCTTTACAGAAGCTTTAATGGAGATTCAACAACAAGGTATCCACCGTACACAGCAGAAAAGCAAAAATTATTGAGGGCTCTTTTCAATGGTAACATATTTGGCTTACTTCTTGCTTTGATCGGATGGTCTAGAGACTGAGAAGATAAATGAATTTTTAAGTCCTTAAAATCATTTTCTTGTCGTTATATCCAAAGTGAATTGTGAGAAATATGCAAGGGAAGAATGTCCTCCACCATAAATTGTAAAGCAACTTTAGGTCCAGTAACAAACTGCTAATGGTGGGGATTCTTTTATCATGTTAAAAGTTAGTAGGTGGCCGATATACTCACTGCAAAAACATAAGTCTGGCAATTTTTCTTACAAGATTGGCATTGGAATTTTGACTCCTTGTTGCAAGAACATAACCTTTTTCAAAAGTTGTGTTATATCATTAGATATTTTGGCTCGAGCTAGCTGGCCTAAGCATTTACTTGCTTCATCTGTTTCAATTTCCTCGACATTACCAATCAATCTTCTCTTCCAACTTTCAAATGGTGCCTCTATGCATACACGTTATAAGTATATTGTGAATTTGTGCCCAAAATGACGTATGCGTGAAGGATTATTTCTCTGTGTCGCCAATACCAGTTGGTTAAGTTAAGCACTAGCAGGGCTCTAACAAAGTGCCACAGACCCCCATAAACACCCTTTTCTTCTTCTGAGGCAAACTTGAAGAGGAATATATTATCCCCCATGCTTTCGATCTTCATTTCCTTGACTGTTCTCTAGGCTTGTTGCACTGCTGCTTTCAGCCCCTCCTTATTGATTCCTCTTGTGAGAAAGACCTTGCCCACCAGGCAGTTTTCAGTGATTTTTTCTTCTCTTATCTTCATTCTTCCCATAAGCACTACTATGTCCTTCTCTTTTTCTGTAAAGGCAATTGCCAGACACTTGTAAATTACGTCGTCTACATCCATAATACTCCACTGTATGTTTATCCCTAGCAATAAAGGCTTTTTTCACCAACCCCGCTACGACTGTAATTCATAAACTGTGAAGAATAACTTATTCCAATCCTGGAATCAAAAGCTTTAAATTTAAATGAAAGAGTCAGAAAATAAAATAAACTAAAAAACAAACACCGAACCAGTGGGTGACTAAAATCAAGCCATGAAGGCTTCAGTTTACTTCCATTCTAAAAATTTTTCGAAGAAAAAGTACTGTAGAAAAAAGAGTCCCCATATAAAATATGTATAAGATAAAACAATTTGATAAGATAAGATCAAGTAGTCGTATACCATACTCTCTTATTATGTGACAAGAACGAGAATTAATCTTGGTTAAAGTACATAAACTTGGCACCATTTAAAATACGATTCATGATCTCTGACTTTATGCAAAGCTACTAATATCTATGGCAATTGAGCATCTATTCTTCGTAAATTCACTATTAAAGTTTCTACGTTATCAGCAACTCACTGCTGTCTGGCAGCAACAAGTTATAATTCACCGCCACCACTTTTAAGTTCATCGGTCGTCGAGGAATTTAGGGATGGTGACCAACAATGGTTGGAGGTTGCCTGCAGTTGTTATATTTTGATAATAGATTAAATTAGTATCGATTTAATATAAAAAAATATTATAAACAACACAATTGATACTACAAACATAAGTGCTTTTTTTTTATCTGAACTCTAAATTTTTTTTTTCATACATTTACTTATTTAGGTTGTTTGTTTACTTCACTTAAATGAAAAATTTTAATATCAAATCTCAAAAATATTATTAATAAATCATTTACTTATGATAGTGTCGTTAAAGTGCACCAAATTTAAAACCTTACCACTAATATAAATAATTAATACAGAGCAAGTATGGATCGATCCCACAAAGACTGTGTTAGTTATATTTATTATTAACTCTAAAGCAAGATTTAAAATAAAATAATAGTAGTAATAATAGATATAAATTAATCTAACTAAAGAAAATGCCAATTATAAATAAAAGGAGGGTTTATGAATTTTTAACTAAATAGTAAGAAATAAAGAAATTAAAACTACGAACAAGAATTTAATAAAAACTCTAATTAAAGGAGAAATAAATAATAATGATGAAAACTTTAGTTAAAGGATCATTCGCCACCACTAAACATGCACATAATATATCAATTTATATTGAAATTATCAACCGTAGATAACAATAAGCTCTGTTAGTCTCAATTTTTCTTTAGTATGTCGTTAGACAAAATAAGCTTTTCACCTAATCTCTAACCATTAAATAATTTAAAACAAGCTCTTTAAATTTAAGATAATGAAAGAATTAAACAAAGAAAGATATTAGGTTGATCTAGGCAATAAACACACAAGCTCATATTATTTAACCTAGGTTATGTTCTCCAATTGAAATCATTGATTCCAACCTGCTACTAATGATTAAAATATCAAGACAATTACGGATCAAGAATTTTAATCTAATAATAGAATTTATTCAAGTCCTATCTAATTGGCCACTCAAATAAAACAAGAATAAACTATGTACATTAATTATAAAAGAACATAAACAATCTCAATTAAATAAATTGAATGATAAAAATTAAAAATTAATCATGTGACATGTTTCGGGTTTTGAATTCACCCTCAACCAAATAAAAATCTAACCTAACATAATTAAATTGAAAATAAGAGAATTGACAAAATCAATCATAGAAAATAATTCAAGCGGCTGCCTTTTTCTTCAACTCCTTTTCAATTTCTCCCTTTTTTTTTTCTTTCTTCCGGTTGTTGGTTCCTCAAATCCTCTTGGCCTTTATATAATGTTACTGGCTTGCTTAATCCTTACTGGATTCTAATTGCATTAATCATTCACAAATTATCATAAGGCAAAGTCATCCACCGACTTACAAAGCCCACTCACCAAGCCCTATTTAAATTATTTCCTTATTAAACTTTGAAAGCTAGCCACACATTTGACCACAAAAGTAAAAGGCCAGTTAATGATTTCTTCTTTTAATGCCTAGCACATGCATTCCAAATTCCATGCCCACCATTCATCCTTTGAAGGGATTGACTTCCAATTTTGGTCTTCTTGACTTCCTGACTTCCATTAATTTTTGGCTGTATTTTTGTCTTCCAATTTAATATTTATTCCTTTCCAACTTAAACTTTCCATACTTTTTTTATCCTTAATCTTCAATTAATTCCTCGTTCAACAAAATAATTTAATTAATTAAAAATAAAAAATAAAAGTAACTAGTAATTAAATAATTAAGGGTAAATATGTATAATTTAAAAATTAACTAAAATAACTAGAATATTTAAGTCCAAAATAAGAAAAAGATGGAGAAATTAATAGCACAATATATGAAAAATATGCACTTATCAAATTCCCCCACACTTACCCTTTGCTCGTCCTTGAGCAAACCTAGAACAAAAAAAAAAAAAAAACCTAAACTAGTCCACTTTCGTAAAAAATCACGATTGCATTTAGCGTATGCAACAAGCCTTTAAACCCTTAGGTTTAAAGAAAATATGCACTTATCAACTTCCTATATTATGTATGAACATTATATCTTTGTATTATCCTTGAATTTTTTTTAATAACTTTAAAATTTTATTAACATGGGAATATTAACTAAACCAAAATATTGAACAAATCAAATTATATTCATTTTGATAAATCAAAACTAAAACAACAATGTTGACTTTATAATGAAAGTTGATGTGATAATTATATTTTTATTACAAATTTAAATTAAGAAACAATGATAGTATTATTTTTAATGGTATTACACTAATCAACTTTTAATTTTTAAATTGTGAAGAATAAATATATGTGCCATTGAAAATGATATTTGTGTCAAACTATTAGCTTTCAAATTTTATGTTCAAATGTTAAAAAAAGAAAAATAAATATGTTATTCAAATATTTCTTTTCAGACTTTAGCTAAATTTAGATTTATTTAGAATTCAAACAAATAAATAAATGAAACCATAGTAAACCATTAAATTTTATTATAAGCTATTTTTGTGGGTTTCAGATGTTGTATTGGACTTTAATGTATTAGATTGATTGTTCATATTAGTGGGATGCAATTGTATTGTGCTTAATTTCATCGATTTGTATTTAATATTTAAAATGAAAAAAATCATGAATCATTATGAGTGGATAAGAATAATAAAATAATACTTTTAAAATATTTTTAATATTTGCATTTCTAATATTTAAGTCTCAATATCATATGATAATCATTTATTATATGATAAATTTTATAATTTATAAAGTTATTTAACTACCGTTAAATAAATAAATACCACACAAATTAAGAATTAAATTAAGATGTAAATATCTGAATGTGTAATATTGCTCGTAATAGAAAAGTAACTTGGATAGGTGGAATGACAATGTCGGACAGCATACCTCATAAAAATAAACAATTCTGCTATTTGTCCTGGGTCAAACCCCGAAAACTAAAGCAAAACAACGTCGTTTTGCTTTTATTTGAAACGATGCCGTTTCACTCTAACAAAAGCTCTCCTCTTCGTTTTCCCCCTTCGTTCTTCGATTTCGTTTTCCTCTCTTCGTTCTCCGATTTCATCTTCCCCTCTTCGTTTCACCATGGAAATTTGCATTCATTTTTTACCATTCGTTTTGTCCTCTTCGTTTTCATCTTCCCCTCCTCTTCATTTTCATCTTCCCCTCTTCATTTTCTTGTCTTCATTTTTCCACCCAAATCTGGAAGTTTTTAGCATTCGCACAACATGGTCACCATCAACGTGGTAGCCATCATGCGCATCCGTCATTGAACTCACGAACCGTCACAATTATCACAGCCTCAGGTAATGCTTCGATCTTTAGCTTTTCTAAGTTACGGTAAAATGTGGACAATTTTGAAAGCTATCAATTTCCGTTTTATTTAATTTTCGGTTGAAATTAAATGTTAAGGAAATAATTGTGTTTGTGCTGAATTGGTCTGCAATTTGTGTGCTCGAATTGGTCTACATTTGTGTTGAATTGGTCTGTAATTTGTGCTTTAATTGGTCTGAAATTTGTGCTTGAGTTGGTCTGCAATTTGTGTGCTCGAATTGGTCTGCATTTGTGCTGAATTGGTCTGTAATTTGTGCTTCGTCTATCGATGAACAGCGGATTGACAGTGCTCTTGGCATTGCTTTGTTTTTCTCTCCTTTCCTATTTTAATTAGTCTGAAATTTATGCTTGAGTTGGTCTGTAATTTGTGTGCTTGAATTGGTCTGCAATTTGTGTGCTCGAATTGGTCTGCAATTTGTGTGCTCGAATTAGTCTACATTTGTGCTGAATTAGTATGCATTTATGCTGAATTGGTCTGTAATTTGTGCTTTAATTGGTCTAGAATTTGTGCTTGAGTTGGTCTGCAATTTGTGGTTGAAGTGGTATGGAATTCGTGATGAATTGGTCTGCAATTTGTGCGTGAGTTGGTCTAGAAATTATGCTGATTTGGTCTGAAAATTGTGCTAAATTGGTCTAGAAATTGTGTTGATTTGATCTTGAAATTATGCTGATTTAGTCTAGAAATTGTGCTAATTTGCTCTGGAATTTATATTGATTTGGTCTGGAATTTATGCTAATTTAGTCTGCAATTTAAGCTTGAATTGGTCTAAAATTTGTTAATGTTATGAAATTATAACGTGGGGTTTTAATTTGTTTTTCTTGGATTTGGCATGTGCAATTTCAAATATGGATCAAATTAGCAACTTCCAGATTGAGTTCTGCTAGTGAGGTTAAGAGAGGAGCTATATCAGGAACTTGGCAGTAAGCTTGGCCTTGACAAATTAAGGTGATAAATCTTACCTTTTCTTTTTTCTACTAGCACGTGTTTGTTTGGAATTAGAAATTTGGAAGTTGAATTTAGAAGTTGGAAATTTGGAAGTTAGAAATCTGGAAGTGTGTGTTTGTGTGTGTGTGTGTGTGTGTGTGTGTGTGTGTGTTTGTGGCTCCTCTGTGTGTGTGCTTAAGGACAAAAACACGCACACAGACACAAACACACACGCACAGACACAGAGACAGAAACACACACACACACAGAGACACAAACACACACACACACATAGACAGACACAAACACACACACACAGAGGAGCCACAAACACACACACAGAGACAAACAGAAGCACACACATAGAGAGACAGAAACACACACAGAGACAGACACAAACACACACACACACATAGACAGACACAAACACACACACAGAGACAAACAGAAGCACACACATAGAGAGACAGAAACACACACAGAGACAGACACAAACACACACACACACACACACACACACACAAAAACACACACACACAGAGACACACACAGAGAGATTATTAACTGTAATTGTATCTTTTTTTGGGCAGTTCTATGGCTTCATTACAAATGTCATCCAACAGAAGCTCATTGGATGTGGTAATCAGATGGAGATCTTAACATCACACAAAAAAAAATCCAAATGATAAATTTTGGAGTTGTAGAGGATGTAACAACTTTCAACGCGCAGAAGATCGTAAACGTAGCGAAGGGAAGATAAACTTGTTAGCGGATGAGGTTAGGAAGCTGGCCTTGGAGATTGAGTGTTCGGCCGTAAAATTTCAATTATTGCATAAAGAACTTGAGCACATGCGAGATCGTGAAGTGCAGATGCGATTGTTGGATGACGAACTTCGAAAGAGAAGGCACCACGAAGTGATTTTATTAAATTAATCGTGATCGTTGTATTATGTTTTCTATTTAAATATTATTTTTAAGTTGTTTCTATTTGTACTATGTTATTATAAAAGACTTGTATTGTACAATTTAAGCACGATATGTAATAACATTTTAATATTAAATATAAGTTTCCAATTGTTTGAATTAATTTAAAGTATTATACATTTAGAATTTAACCCCAATAATACTTCTCAAAATTATAATATGGCTCAACTCATTTTAATATGTTCCAAATAGATCCAAATTTAACTTACAAAGTCTAAAAAAAATGTCCAAATACACATACACCAAGTTAATACATAAAACATAAGCTAATTTCAATTAACCTCAATCATGTGCTCGGTTCATTGCTTGAAAACTCCCCTCGATTGGCCTCCTCCAAATTTTGTTGCAGAAAATATTGCAAGTTTCCGTGATAGACTCTGCCATAATTCATCCAGGATTGATAGTAAGGCGGGGAAATGCATGTTCAAAGGGTGCTGGTTGTGCTAACTGTTATAGAACCAACAAAAAAATTAAATGCAAATTATCAAACATATGACAATGAATGGAAATAACAAATTAAAAAAAATATTACCAGTGCCATATAACTCTCTTGTGTTAGGACTGTAGTGGCCACCTGAGAAGAAAAATCATGTATCTCCAAGTCCTAGAAATGTGGTTAACACACATTTAAAAATATATTTTTTAAATTAATATAAAATAAATATATTAACGTAATTACCTCTACAGTTGTGCTAGTCGAAGCATTATTCGATTTCTGTTTTGGCCTCTTAAATTGCTTTTGCTTTCTTTCAATAGGTGGACGACCTTTACACCGAGTTACTACTGGATCTTGTATGTTTTCGATATAACTTCCTGATCCACCATTGCTGCGTGTATCGTCACTGTCACTTCGATCATTCAGAGATACATCATTCATTGCTTTCTCAATCCAACCCATAATATTTTATGGCTTTCTTCATTTTTTGAAGCTACCTCAACAACATCATAAAAAGCAATGCACTCTTCTTTATATCACTGATGTTCAATGCTTGAATTTCATCCATCATAACTGACTTTTACTTTTCTATAGAATCTCCGCACATCTTTCCTCAATCTTCGTAAGATATACTTTTCAGGTAGTAATTGTATACGGTTACGTGACAATACTGTGATGGCGTGTCTGCAAAGAATGCCCTTATATTCAAACATTTTACACACACAATGAATTTCACCCTCATCTTTGGCAAAAAAAACTTTCAAAGTTTTTTCTCTACTTTGTTCATCGTTTTCAATAACTTCATATTCTGATCCCCTAAACTAAAAACCTCACAATATATCTTATTCGCCAAATCTTGCTGAAATTCTTGAAACTTGAAAATAGTGTACACTGCTTCAACTTGCTTCTCCATTGTAAAACTAGTACGACATGGCATCCGTTGGCTAAAACACCTAGCATCCGCTTGCCATTCTTTCTCAATCTTAATTTCCATTGCTTTTTCATGTTTCTCCATAAATTGTTTCAAAGTTATTTTCAAGTTAACATACCCATCAAAGAAAGCATTCATACTTTCACTACGTTGAGTGGTTGACATTCCAGCCTAAAAAAAGTTTTTCATGAAACATGGAATCCAACGATTTCTTTCCTCATATAATCTATTTAACCACTTATTATTACTAAGATCATATTTTTCTAACATGTCATGGCAAGCTTCATCGAATTCGACAGGAGTATATGAACCATAAACAACGAAATGTAATGAAACTCTAATGGCATGATATTCAACGTACCTTCCCAACTTCTCAGGTACCTTTTTTTAGTATATGCCATAAACACCATCGATGCCTAGTGTTTGGAAAAACAATGCCAATTGCATTTTTCATTGCTTTGTCTTGATTTGTAATGATTCCAAAGAGAGGAGAGCAAGGCATGCATGATAGCCATGTGTCAAATAACCACATCAATGTCTCCGTGTCCTCATGTGAAATCAACCCACATACTAACAAAACTGATTGACCATGATGATTAACTCCTACAAAAAGAATAAATGGCATGTCATACTTGTTTGTAAGGTATGTGGTATCAAATGTGACCACATCTCCAAATTTTTTATAGGCTGCCCTACTCTTTGGATCTGCCTAAAATACATTTTTCAACCAACCCTCCTCATCAAGGTCAAGACTGAAGAAAAACTCATCATTTTCTATTTGCATTTTCTTAAAATATCTTTGAATTGCAGCAGCATCCCCTTCTCCAAGCCTTAATCGCCGCACCTTGTCAATATAATTTCTAGCATCTTTTTCTAAGAATGAGACTTTTTCAAAGCCTCCAATCTCGACAACAACAGACTTAAAACTTTGAGCCATTCTAATTCCAGTTTCGTCATTTATCTCAAGCTGCTTTTTAACAAATGGACTAATGGTACGGTTGTATCGATAATATCTACTCTTGCTCAGACTCACGGCATGATTATGTTCAAGGATCATATTTCTAATTACCCATTTTCCGGTAACAAAATCCAAACGTCCTCCAAGTTTAGCATTGCATCCTATTTTTTGGTTTGGTTGAAGCTGCAAAACATTAGTGTCTTTGGCTTTTGACTTGTTGTTTCACCCACAAGTAAATGTCACATATATCAAACTCCCATCATACCCTTTTCTACAAGATCTCCGCATAACTGGAAACCCCTCCCGTAAGCCATAAGTCTTATAATATTCAAACATTTCATTAGGACTATCAAAAAAATCCCAATTGTTGGCTCAACAACTTTTTCTGGTACCAATTTCTCATTATTTCCTTTCAAATCAACCCCCTATAAATCCTCCAATTCTTCAACTTCATCAACCTCCTTCACTTGCTCCAAATTATCCATTAATTACTGCAAATTTAAACACAGCATATTATTATTTATTTATTATAAATTCATTGAACAATTCAAGATTGTTGTAAAAGCATTGCAATTGGAAACTGAAATTATCAAATAACGATAAGCCGCAAACATTAGCTAATAGAAGTCCGTAGGCATGATTCAAATTCAAACAATTCAAGCTTGTTGTAAAAGCATGCAATTGGAAATTGAAATTGTCAAATAACGGCAAGCCACAAACTAGCTAATAGAAGTCCACAGGCATCCCTTTTGGTTACACAGCCACGGAGGAGATCAGCTTAGAATTTGTCACATACACGGTTCTTTTGAGCAAAATTCAGTGACCGAAAATAGGACATGTTATTGACTGTTCTTTTGAGCAAAATTTCATGACTTACCATAAACGAAATTCGAATAGAAATTTTTTTATTCCTAAACGAAACTGAAATTATTATACTCAAATATCTTCGTAATCGAAAATGTGACAAAAATTCGAAAAGAAAATTTAATACAAACTTGACAATAAAAATGAGAGCTTAAATAGCTGTTGAAAAATCCGTACCTTAGCTTGTGCAAATGCTGAAACTTAGTCTTAAACAGCTGTTGAAAAATCAAAGAGGAACAGCTTAAACAGCTACTGAAAAATCGAAGAGGAACAACTTAAACAGCTGCTGAAAGATCGAAGAGGAAGAGCTTAACACTGGTGATTGAAAAATCGAAGAGGAAGAGCTTAACACTGATGACTGAAAAATTGAAGAGGAAGTGTTGTTTTTGTTGTTGAAAAATTGTCTTCGTTGCTGTTCGTTCCTCACTTGTAATGCCCTCCTATTCGTTTAGTTTGTTTTCTTTTTACAAGATGAAACAACGACACTTCATGCAATAAAAAAAAATGACCAAAACCAACCCGTTTTACTAATTTGGGATATTCCCTCGGGTTTGACCCGGGGAATCTAGCATTTTCCAAAAATAAAATATGGGTCGAACGTAATGCTTGCGCTTGGGTTTCGAGTTTCGTTACTGATATCATTCGCGCATGCGATGACATGCAATATTGTCTTAACTTGGATATATATATATAATTAGACCCACACACAAGACTCGACTCAGGAAAGGAGAAACCAACTGAGAGAAGGACTCTGAATTCTGGGAACATGTAGTTTGATATGCACAACAGGGAGAGGGGGAGAGAGAGAGAGAGAGGGCATTGCATTTGCATGCGGGCAAATATGGGAAAGAAGAAGAAGAAGATAACAAGAGCATCGTTGAAGTTGAAGGTGTGGTGCTATTACTGCGACGGTGAATTCGCCGACGAGAAGATTTTAGTAGAGCATCAGAAAGATAACCACTTCAAGTGCCACGTCTGCCACGACCAACTTCCCACTGCAGTTGCCATGGCCGCTCACGTCCATCAGCTTCACAAAGAGACCGTTACCGCGTAATAATTAATCTTTGTACACGTTTCTTTCTTTAATTTCAGTTAGTGAGTAGTATGGCAAGAAGCAATTCTGCGTTGGGATTTTGTAGTAATTAAATCTTTTGATTGCAAATTTGGGAACACAATGGGTATCAAAGTGTCTTTGAATGTCGCTCGATGTATATCTGAATGGTTGCAATAATCCTCCAATACATTACAATACAGGGTCTAATTGGAAATCTAGATGCATATGTTTATATTTATTGTACAATTGAGAAATCTACCGAGACAAACTGGAAAATTTACTCCCACCAACACATTAGATATAAATGTACCCTATTTAGAAAAAGGGAAAGAGACCCACGAGGCTCGAACTGGTGCCCTCAACATATGCTTGAACTGGCATAGTTTGTGTACCTTGAGAATGCTTAGAATTAGTTTATTTACTCCAGGTCAATTGGTTCCTTTTGGATGATGAATAGATCATGATAAAGTTAGTTCCTTTTTTGACATGTTGTGTTCAGTTGGTATAAGCTGTTTGCATCTGCAATGTAATTGCATTACACTTATTGAGTTTGTATTTGTAATTCTTGTAACAGAGTACCCAATGCAAAAGCTGGTCGGGAATCGATTGGCATTGTGATATATGGAATGCAAGGAATACTGCCTGACGTCTTAGCTGCTCATTATGGAGAAGAAGGTAAGGAGCTTTGCAAATATGTCAGTTATTCGGTTACTTAATTTCTGGATTGTTTGTGCACTTTTCTGTTTAATTTGAGACTCTTTATTGCTTCTGTCTCTTCTCTTTATAGACGTCGTATGGTCACTAGCATTTGACAAATGGAACATGCCATCTGTTAAATTGTTTTTCGTACCCAGGCAATCCAAATAGATGCTTGAATTGTAATATAAAATCTAATAATGTGATATGATATGTTGAATGCTTTACTGTTGTCGGAGTTAAGAGTTGGCTGAATAACTTTTTTATGCTTTTCAGAATTCTGAGTATTGGTAGCATTTGTATAAGCATTTATTGGGGGAAAGATAGAGAATATCCTATTTAATTTTTTTTTTTCCTCCAGAATTATTTGTTAAGCTTTTTAGTTAGTACTCTTCTAGAATCATGTTAGGTACTTGGCCATGCATCCTTTTATCCTTGCTGGAGCCATTTTTGGATTGAGTTAAACTGCAGCTTTATATTGATTGCTAAATATATTTTGTTCAAACAACATGCTAGGTATATCTATGTGTGAATTACATTTGGCTCATGTTAATAGCCGTCCTTTTTTCTCCAACATGCCATGTAGGCTGAGAGCTGATTGAAAAGTTCCCATTCTTTCAAGGAGCTAACCCGAAATATTTGGGATAAAAGTGGCTAGTAACAGTTTTGCTCCTAATTCACTTTTCAGAGATTGCCCTTGTAGTAGTGCTCTTTGGTATAATCACTGATTGCCAACTCCAAAATTCTTAAATGAGTGCATCATTTTGCCTTAAGAATAAATAATAGATTGTGTTGGCCTTTGTGTTAGTTGCCCAACCACCATTAAGCATATTTTGTAGTAAGTGTTCTTTGTTGTGAATTACAAGTTCACAAGCAACCAAAAAAAAATCATATTAACAACAGTAGACCGCTGGATTTCTCCATGATGTTTGGTTTTTCATGTGAATGATTTTCATTGCCTGGCCGGAGTTTTGTTGTGCTCTTGTTCTCACATTTACAGGAGGCAGCTTAACTTTTTGGTAGATAACTTCTGTTTGTATAGTTTATTCAGCCCATCCTTCCTATTCATAATAAAAAATTCTTTCAAGCTGGAAACTTAACTGGCTAAGATATGGAATACTTTTCGTCTGCAATGTTTTAATTTTTGATACAATAGTATAATTAAAGTGATGGAAAAGTACTGCTTGTTCTAATGTTCCAAGTTCCTAATATGCTGACATGGGTTATAATCATGCTATAAGAAAATCTGTAGTTTTTGCACAGGCAAATAATAAATGCTAACTTTATAGCAGAAGAAGTTCCATCGAAAGTGGCCACATCGGATACTCCTTTAACTCAGCCAGTGGGTGATGAGGTGCCAGAACAATTGGCTGTTAGCTATACTCCTCAATCAAATATAGGTGCAAAGCAGCCAATGTATGTTTCCTAATGTTTTTTTTTCTTCTTCTTCTGTTATGCTTACACCTTCTCGCGGCAAAAGGAGACATGCAGTATATTTTTTAATGTCCACTTTTAATCCTCTCTTTCCTCTAGCAGATGTTTTCAGTTAATTTGAAATCATTACAATCCCTTTCACTATAAGTGTTTTTTTTTTTTTTCAAAAAAAAATTATTAATATTATCATATTGCAACATTTTTATGCCATGACGTACATATTAATTGAAGCTCTTGATTTTTTTTGGGCTTTACTTACAGCTCTGCCCGTCCCGTGCATCTTGCTGGTAGCCCACCTCTGGCGTCAACTACAGCACCCACTCCCCAATTTTCACCAGTCAGTAATTCCTCCTGGAATGCCCCGGCCTATACCAAAAGTTCCATTATCTGCTAGCTTTTTATCTCACATGCCCAGACTCAAACTATCAATGGGGATTTTAGGAAAAGGAATTGGAAAAATTTACTATTATTCATCATCATCATAATAATAAGAAGAATAATAATTCAGAATATATATTGGTTTAGGCATACCTTTCTATTGGCTACTGGTTGGTTGTGTACAAAATCACCAATTATCACATATTGGTAGATTAGCACCTATGCAAGTATTGCATATACTTGCGCTCTGATACATAACTAGCCAGTTTCCATAGTTTTGCATGCCAGCTGATCTGCATGTTCATGCCATCATTATGCTTTGTTAGAGATCCATGCTTACAAATCTTCTGATGTGTTATCATGGATAATATTTTGACTAGTTAAGGGCTTGATATCAAGGGGAAGCGGTCTATTGGGGAAGTTATAACATGCATTCATGATCATTGAGTTCTTAACAGTTTTGATACGATTTAGTCATTACTTGTCACTAGTAGGTTTCGATGAACTTTGCTGACTTAAATTCTTCTTCCTTCTGTGTCTATTAAGATTCAAATCTTCCTCGAAAATCGACTTACATATAATCCAAATATACTTAGATATGTGCATTTGCATTGTTAGCATGCAAATATGACCTAAGTTACTAGTTTGAATGTCATATCTATGTTCTCTCATCTTTCTATGGCCCAAGTCCTAAACTATTCATTTATGAAATTAGATGGTATCAAGGAACAGTAGTTGACCAAAATATTTGCATTGACCCTGATTTTTTTTATATTATTTTGCTCTACTCCAATTTCAATGCTGTTGATTACCATGAACAGAGGAAAAAACTTGAGCATATAAAGAGGCTGCTTGAAAGCTCAAACCCATCCACATGCCTGCACTGGGAGAAAATTAAAGAACATTTCTGCAAGTACACTTACACCCCAGATCACCCGCCTTATGCTTCTGTACTATCCCTTCTTTCTAGCCTTCTAGGAACATTTATACGATTCTACTTTTGCCTATTCTCTGCTGCATTAAACTAGTTACTTTCTGCACGCGGTGTTGTTTTTTACATAGATGATACAAAGGGCAATCACAGAGTTGAATGACCAAGAGGGTTCAAGTGAGGAAGGAATATCAAAGTTTATTGAGGCGGAGTATGAGGATTTGCCATTTGCTCATGCGGCACTATTAACTTGTCATTTACAGAAGCTTGTCTTTAAAGGGGAGATCGTCAGCACATCTGCAAATTGTTATATGCTTTCATTTGAGGATATTCATTCTCTTCATAAGTTGAAAAAGGAAAACAAACGTTCAAAGAGGTGTGAGCAGAATAGGACGTTTCGCAGGCAGCGTAAGTTTAGAAGAGTTCAATCCCAGAAACAGCAAAAAATCGAAGATAGCCAAGAACAGAATCAAGTACAGCGGGAAATGTCTGAAAGACCTGAAAAGAAAAAGCAAGCAGAACAACGAATTTGACTGATTGAAAAGTGGAAAAGACAAGGGGATGCTGAATTGAACAGAGAAAAAAATGAAGTGGAAGAATTACGATTAAAAGTAGTTGAAGAACAAATTGTAGATGAACAAGACTGGGAAGGGAACAAAGAAAATGATCAAATGCAAGAGCAGCAGAATCAACAGCATAAGGAATTGGATCTGCAACAAAGTCAAGCACTGAGAGAAACAATTGATGTGACCGTAGAAAAGAATTACCTAGCAGAAAGGAATAATCAGGCTGAAAAGAGTAGTGAAATAATGGAAGCAGAAAATCGAAATGAACGAGGAGATGAAGTAAGCAAAGATCAAAATGAAGAGGGAGAAATACGATTAAAGGTAGTTGAAGAGCAGATTGAATCTGAACAGGGAAAGGAAACAGATGACGTACATGATCAAATGCAAGAGTGGCAGAATCAACAGCAAAAGAAATTGAATCTACAGCAAAGTCAAGTACCAAGCAAAACAGTTGGTTTGACCATAGAAGAGAACTATCAGGAAGAAGGGAGTAATCCTGGAAAGAAAAGTGAAGTAACTGAAGCTGAATATCGGAAAGAACAAGAAGATGAATTTATTGAAGAACCATGTCATAAAGAACTGGAAAGCAAGAAACTTGAAAAGATAAAGCAAACAACAAATTCAAAAAGTGAAGTTCGAGATGAGCAAGCTCAGTTACCAGAAATACACTTTGAAGAAATTGTGGAACATATTAATCCAGAAAGGCAACACTTTGAAGGGACTGAAGAGGAAAAGAGGTTACAGGAACAAAAAATGGAAGTGTGCTGCCAGATTTTTGATCTTAGGTGTTCTTTTCTATTATCCTCAATCTTTATTGCATCTCTCTTTTATTCTTGTTCTTATGATCATTCTTACAGTGTTATTTTCCTTGTTAAATAAATAGCAACAAGCTGGTCAAGCTTATAAAGAAAGAAAATGACAATATAGCCACTGTCAGAACCCAAAATAATGTCACAGGTCAAAAAGTGGATCTTTCTGATTCATCACATTTACAGAAGGTCAGTCACCAAAATAGTTTGCCTGCTAATGTGCTAATTCAGTTCAATTCCACTTGATAAATCTGATGTCATTTTGTGCTTATCTGGATTTTAGGAAGATTTAATGGAATTGTTGAAGAAGACTAACAAGGTGGAGGGGAAGCTGATTGATATCATCTGTTCTTTGAACTTGGAAGTATCAGGAAATAACAAATTGTAGAATTATTGTACATATTAGTATTTAGATTTTATTTATTACTTTATTACCTATTAAGGAGATTTAGTTGTTGACTAATTCTAATTTTAGTTAGTCTCCTAAATTTAGTGGGATTCCTAATTTGAAAGAATTTATAGTGAGCTAGAATACTGGCCACCTTAATATATATATACTCATGTAGTTCTTTGGAATAATACCTAATGAGTATAACTCTTTTTCTCTGAAATTTACATGGTATCAGAGCCTCATACGACCCTCCTCTGAAAACCTAATCTTATGAATTTCATTCCCTATTCTCATTCCAATCAATATCCTACAGATCTTCTATCCTTCAAGCCTCCGCCTGCAATATTTTTTTTCCCTTGATTCCTCCGAACCAAAACATGACAAAAATAGGAGCAGCGTTGCAAACCTCCTCCTCTGAGATCACATCTAAATTAGATTCAACCCTGATGACAGCCACCCATGGTAATTCCGAATCTGGATCCATTCTCATTACCAGCCATAAATTAAATGGACAGAACTACCTCCAATGGTCTCAATCTGTGTTAATGTTTATTTCCAGGAAAGGTAAAGATGAATATCTCACCGGTGAGATTGAAAATCCTGAGAAAGAAGATCCACAATATAGGCTGTGGAAAAGTGACAATAACATGATTATATCATGGCTGATAAATTCCATGAACAATGATATAGGTGAAAACTTTCTTCTTTATGGCACCACGAAGGAAATATGGGACGCAGCAAAGGAGACATACTCAAGTTCTGAGAACACAACAGAACTATTCCAAATTGAGACTATCTTGCACGATTTCCGTCAAGAGAATATCTCTGTCACACAGTATTTCAACACTCTAACAAGGCATTGGTAGCAATTTGATATGTTTGATACTCATACATGGAAGTGTGCAGATGATGCAGTCACTTACAAAAAAATTGTGGAGCAAAAAAGGATCTTCAAATTCCTGTTAGGATTAAACAAGGAGTTGGATGAAGTAAGGGGACGAATTATGGGGACAAAACCACTGCCCAGTATTAGAAACGTGTTCTCTGAGGTTAGGCATGAAGAAAGCAGGCGCAAGGTGATGATGGGATCTCAAGAAGTTACAACTAATCTGTCACTACTTGACAGTTCTGCGCTTGCTGTCCTAGGAACCAACACTAGCTCCAATGACAACCGTCAACAACGAGGAAGACCCTGGTGCGACCACTGCCGCAAGTCTAGACACTGGAAGGAAAGTTGTTGGAAACTTCACGGGAAACCAGCTGATTGGAAGCCAAACAAGCCTAACCGTGATAAAGAAAGCCGTGCCAATGCAGCTTCATCAACGGAGGAGAAAACTTCAAGTGAAACAAGTGGATTCAGCAAAGAACAAATGGAAATTCTGCAGAAAATGATCTGCCATAGTCTTTTGCAATCTACTAGCCAACTTCAAGCAACCAGTATGAAGGCACAGCGAAGTAGTTTTCATGTTGCTCTGAATACTAGCAGTGACCAAGGTGAATCATGGATTGTAGACTCTGGCGCATCCGATCATATGACAGGGGATGCAACACTCTTGCACAATTACTGTCCTCAAACGGGTAATTCTTCTGTTCGTATAGCAGATGGTTCTCTCTCCATGGTCTTGGGAATAGGATCTGCTCATCTAACAGAAGATATAATTCTCACCCTGTTCTACACGTTCAAAATCTAGACTGTAATTTACTTTCAGTTAGAAAATTAAGCCAAGATCTTAATTGTGTTGCTAAATTTTTCCCACGCTTGTGTGAATTTCAGGGAATGGAATCGGGGAAGACGATTGGCAGTGCTGAATTGGTGTCAGGTCTCTACTTATTTAGAGCCAATAATCCTCCAAGTAGACAAACTAGTTACTCAAGTTGCAACATGTCCACTAGTGTATCAAAGAGTCTACCGTCACTTCATTCTTCCATTTTCAATTCTAGTGTCAATAATTTGGATGAAATCATGCTGTGGCATTTTCGCCTCGGCCATCCCAACTTTGTGTACCTAGGAAAAATATTTCCTAAACTTTTCATCAATAAAAATCCAAATTCATTTCATTGTGAAATATGTCAATTTACTAAACATACATGTGCAAATTTTCCTTCAATTCCTCACTCACCTACCCGTCCATTCACCATGATTCATAGTGATGTATGGGGTGCATCAAGAATTAAAAGCCTCACAGGGGCTCGCTGGTTTGTGTCTTTTGTGGATGATCACACTCGTCTGACTTGGATATTTCTCATGAAAGAAAAATCTGAAGTTAACCATATCTTCCAAAAATTTCATATAATGGTCCAAACTCAGTTCAATGCTCAAATCCAAGTCTTTAAAACCGACAATGCTAGAGAATACTTCAAGTCCCATCTTGAGTCATATCTTTCACATCATGGCATAATACATACCAGCTCATGTGTAGATACCCCTCAGCAGAATGGAGTGGCTGAAAGAAAAAATCGCCACCTTCTTGAGGTAGCTCGAGCACTCTTATTTACATCCAATATGCCGAAGTATTTCTGGGGTAAGGCAGTCCTTACTGCGACTTACCTAATTAATCGGATGCCTTCTAGGGTTCATCAATTTCAAAGTCCTCATCAAGTTCTCCTCAAAACCTATCCTCACACCAAATTTTATCTCCTCAGATGTTCCTATAAGAGTTTTTGGGTGCTCAGCCTTTGTTCATAATCATTCTCCAGATATATCCAAATTAGATCCTAAATCCATCAAATGTGTCTTCCTAGGTTATTCATCAAACCAAAAGGGTTACAGATGCTACTCTCTCATTACCAAAAGGGTCTACAATTCAATGGATGTCACTTTCTTTGAACATGAACCTTATTACCCAAAATCTGACATTCAGGGGGAGAATGTAAAGGAATCTCAATTTTGGGATGAACTTCTCATCAAAGAATCCTCTGAAATTCAACATACATCTCCACCTATTGTCCTTCTTCCCTTGGATTCAAACTACGCACCAAACCCCAACTTTGATATTCCATCGTCTAATAGTCCATCATCCTCAAAACATAGGTCTACACAACTTGAATCTTCTCAGCTCCGTGTCTATACTAGGAGGAAAAATGAAAACAAAGAGAGTGAGAACCTTGCACCTCTCATGCAATGCCATGACTCCAACCCAAATTCTAATCCTGCTCAAGTTCACTCAAGTGAGGCCGATCATTCTTCTAAGTTAATTGTGCCGGTGATTGATGATATTGATGTTCCTATTGCTCTAAGGAAGGGTGTAAGATCTTGTACCAGTCATCCGATTAAAAATTTTGTAAGCTATAACTCTCTTTCTCCAGCATACAGGGCATTCATTACTTCCCTTGACAGTGTACAAATTCCGAGAACTATTCATGAGGCTCTTAAACATCCAGGATGGCAGAAAGCTGCACAGGATGAAGTCATTGCACTTGAAAAGAATAGAACATGGGTAATCACAGATCTACCAGCTGGAAAAAGACCAATAGATTGCAGGTGGATATTTACCATCAAACACAAAGCAGATGAAAGCATTGAAAGACTCAAAGCTCGGTTAGTTGCTAAGGGATTTACACAATCTTATGGTATTAACTATCAAGAAACTTTTGCTCCAGTTGCCAAACTTAACACCATCCGAGTACTCCTTTCACTTGTTGCTAATTTTGATTGGTCATTACATCAACTAGACATTAAGAATGCTTTTCTAAATGGCGACCTTGAAGAAGAAGTCTATATGGAAGTGCCACTTGGGATAGAAAGTTCTCACACTAAAAGCAAGGTATGTAAACTGCTAAAGTCTCTCTATGGACTCAAGCAGTCTCCTCGTGCATGGTTTGGTAGGTTTGCCAAGTTTGTGACCAAATGTGGGTATAAACAGTGCCAATCAGATCATACCTTATTTGTTAAGTTCTCAACAGAGAAGAAAATTGCAGTTTTGATCGTCTACGTTGATGATATCATTCTTACTGGTGATTTTGAGGAAGAATTACAGATTTTTACACAACGATTAGCTCAGGAATTTGATATTAAGGACCTCGGTAATTTAAGTACTTCCTTGGAATGGAGATAGCAAGGTCAAGAGAAGGCATTGCAGTGACCCAACGGAAATATGTGTTGGATTTGTTGATGGAAACAGGGATGCTCGGCTGTAAACCAGCAGATACACCCATGGACTCAAGCAAAAAGTTTGGAACAGAATCAGAGAGTGTTCCTGTGGACAGGGGGAGATACTAGAGACTTGTTGGACGGCTAATCTATCTTTTCCATACACGCCCAGACATTGGATTTGCTGTCAGTTCAGTGAGTCAATTCATGAACAATCCAAGGGAAGAGCATATGGAGGCCGTGTATAGGATCCTAAGGTACCTTAAGTTGACACCTGGGAAGGGATTAATGTTCAGGAAAAACAACAAACGGGAGATTGATGTATACACTGATGCAGACCACGCAGGGAACATAATGGACAGGCGCTCTACTTCTGGCTATTGTTCATATGTTTGGGGAAATCTTGTTACATGGAGAAGTAAGAAACAGTCGGTTGTCTCTCGGAGCAGTGCAGAATCTGAGTTCAGATCATTGGCAATGGGTATTTGTGAAGGTATTTGGATTCATCGATTACTTAGAGAGTTGGGAATTATAGATAAGCAATCTATCAGGCTATTTTGTGATAACCAGGCAGCAATCAGCATTGCTAAAAACCCAGTGCACCATGATAGGATGAAACATGTTGAGATTGTTCGCCACTTCATCCTAGAGAAGATCGAAAATAGCACTGTCCATATTGTCTACATTCCTACTCAACATCAAACTGCAGACATCCTTACTAAAGCTCTTCCAAGAACTAGATTTGAAGAATTGAGTTGCAAGCTAGGCATGTACAATTTGTACAACCCAGCTTGAGGGGGAGTGTAGAATCATTGTACATATTAGCATTTAGATTTTATTTATTACTTTATTACCTATTAAAGAGATTTAGTTGTTGACTAATTCTAATTTTAGTTAGTCTCCTAAATTTAGTGGGATTCCTAATTTGAAGGAATTTATAGTGAGCTAGAATACCGGCCACCTTAATATATATGTACTCATGTAGTTCTTTGAAATAATACCTAATGAGTATAACTCTTTTTCTCCGAAATTTACACAAATTAATGCCTAAAATCAGAGAACAACAGGAATTGGTAGAGGAGCATTTGCTGCAAACAGAGAATCCTCCTAGTACAGGGAGTGAAACTGTGCTTGCTTCTACTTTTCAAGCAGAACAGCAGCAACAGCTGGACATTTGTGGTCAAGTGAAGGTTCCGACGGACCAAAGAAAAGTAACATCAGCATCTGTTAATTTACCCACAGATTCAATGCAGCTTTTGGGGAAACAGGAAATTGAGCTTCCTAGTCCAAAAAGGCCACCACAACTGGAAAGAATAACTTTAGAGGAGTTATTTGAGAAGCCAAGTAAGAAATTAAAGCTATGCGATCAGCAAGAGGTACCAAATCCCAACCAAGGTCGATGGCAATTTCCACTTGTGATTCACCACATGATGAAAATGGACATGCACAATTGGTGATCCAAAGGATAGAAACAGTACAAGAAGATAACTCTCTAACAACAGGACCAAACTTCAAGTTTAGTGGGCAGATGGTTATATCGGGAACAGAAATGGAAAAATCTAATCTAAATGTATGTGTAGACTCAGAGCAGCCAAAAAAATATGAACTTTGTGGCCCAAAAAGGCTACTTGAATCTCAGCCGGTTAGAAGTTCTCTTAGAGTGCCCAGGGAATTACTGGAGCTTAACCTTGAGCATCAGCAGCAAACTAGTTTTAGTAGTGAGGAAAAAAGATCCGAATTCAAGGTAGCTTTTGTCTTAGGTTCTTTTGATTTCTTTGATAATTGTTATTTATTAGCACGCTTGACATGACATGATAAGAAAGGGAAGAAACCACTATTGAATTGAATCATTATATAAACTATTAAATAACATTGTAACCATTGACCAAGATATTAATGGTTTTTTTTATCCTTACAGCAGCCAGAAAATCCAATTGAGGGAAGGCATGGAGAGAATAAAACAACCTTAGTGGAGCATCAGTCTCAGACACAGCAGCAAATGGTAGGACAGGGACAACAGACGCAATTGCAAACTTTTAGCCAAATGACATCTACATCTCAACTAGATACAGCTATTTCTGTTGCTAAGCAGTCTGATCCGGCAAAGCTAATGCAGAAGAGGCCTAGAGTTGGAAAGCCCACTGAATCCGAGCCAGTAGCTACTTCTGTTGCCAAACAGTTTGATCCAGCAAAGCTGATGCAGAAGAGGCAACTACGGCCTAGAGATGAAAAGCCTTCTGAGTCCGAGCCAGTTCTTCCAATTCTTGAGGCTGATGATGATTTGAGTCTCGTTTCCCTTAAATCAGAGCAGAAGAAAAAATCACGGTCTTCAACTCTTAAAAGAGCGCAAGAGCAACAAAGAAACCATCATCATCTGGAAAAGTGTCTAAAATCCCAGCCAACAGAAATAACTGATGATTCCGCCATTATTTCTCAAAAGCATATCAAAAGAAGACTGCAGCAGCAACAGTTATGGCCACAGGGTGACGACTCTTCCCAGTTGGACTCAATTATACAGAAAAGAAGAGAACCACTGCCATTCCAGCATCAGCTGCATGTAAAGGAGCAAACGCAGCCTAAACATCAAGGGAGGCCTCCTAAACCAAAATCAGCTGCAACTATGGATATATCGCTTCCTCCACATCATCAACTTAAGAATAAAAAACAAAGGCCTCAGGTTCATGGCCGATGACTTTCTCCTAAATCAACTTCATCAATGGCTACCAACACAGGGATGTTGCAGCAGCAACAATCGCATGGTTTAGCTCCTGAGGCATCATTGGCATTGCCTTCACAACATAAAGGTAGAGGAAGGCCTCGAAAAGGGGATTGAAGAGAGTGACAGACAACTTTGTTTCCGATAAGCAATAGAAGAGCAGTTATATTATCTATGTATTTTATGAAAGATTTGCCTTTTTTTTTTCATTTTTTTAAGGTTCCTGGAGTTATTTCTTCATTTTTGGAGAATACTGATTGGACTGACTGTGCGTGTTCTAAGTGAATGACTGAAAAATGAAAGTGGTTACAAGTTTTCATGCACTGAGATTGTTTTACTGCTTGAGCTAGCTTTTTCAGGTGTGATTAAACCCAAAGTTAAGGATTGAAATTGAGATATTCATGCACAATAATGCTGCTGATTGCTGAACTATAATTAATTATGTACTGACGATAAGAGATTGATTTTTTTTTTTTTTATAACATTCAGTTATGTATTGAAACATGTGGGGGCAGGCAAAAAGTAACCCTAAATTTTTCACCGCAAAGAGGAGCTTTCCCGCGCAAGACAAAGTCTCAATTACTTCGGATTTGCTTTACAATGCTCAGTTTTGGCAATTCAATTTGGAAGGAGTTGCAATCTTGCAAAATTGAGCTCACATTGCGGTTGTCGCCTCATCTTCTTCGCCTTCCTCTGGATGAATATAGTATGACTTATTTGTACTGTTCTGTTGTTTATCTTCTTTCCATTTGTATTTAAGTATGCATTTATAGCTTTTAACTTACTTGGAATTACGAGGTTTGCCAGTTGGGTTCCAAATCTTTTTTTATTTTACTATCATATCATCAGCTATAAGTTGTTGCATAACATTGCAGACAAGGGACGCAGCCATTTTCATAAATCAGAGGTTGATTGTGTCGACAATCTTTCTTCATGTGTCTAACAAATGCCTCACTGCTTCTATGATTTTGACCAAGTCTATATTGTTGGCTTTGTATTTGGAGTTTTTTTTTATAGTTCTGAATCTACTCTCGTTAGTCCTACGCAAAATTCAACAAGTGCCTTTCAGTCAGTTGCATTAGTTGAGAGATTTTTCTTTTTCTTGTCAAATCATAGGCCATTCGTGCCAATGGCGATCATTGGAAGTGATGCAGTGTAGTCCTACAAAAGAATGCTCTGCTGTGAAACTGATGTAACTCTCTGCAATGAAGCTGATACAGCAAAAAGATAAACTGATGCAGGATATTTTAGACTATTAGTCTCTTAGGTGCTCATAAAAATCTTGCTAAAGGTTGCTTTTTGACTTTGAAAAAGTAATTGCATTCATCAACCAAATCCATATTCATATAGCGATTATATTCTTACTGGTTTGTCAATAGTTTTGAATACATTGAATATGTTACAATGTAAAAAGGTTCATGAGAATTCCGTTGATTTTCCTGGTCTGAAAAGGCTTCACCTGATTCTTCTCAACGCATTGAATTAATGAATTTGATTGTTGAAGTCTTAATTATTATTATTATTATTATTACTACTACTACTACTTTTCTTTTTTCTTTTTTTCAAATGTTTGCAGGGATCAATTGATTGTGATGGTCTAGGTCCTGTTCCATAGTGGTAGGATGAGAAGTTTTCAAAATAATTGGTGTATTAAGGCTTGCGGCTAGAGATGGTAAATGGGTCGGCTGGTACATGGCACGGTGCGAGTACAGTACGTGTCCAGACGGCATGGCACAACACAAGCACCTTTCAGTAAGCATGCGGCATGGCACGCATGTGAGCCATGCCGAGCCTATAAATTTAGGCACATGGGCCATGCCGAGCCTATAAATTTAGGCATGCGGGCCTTAAAAGCATGGCACAATTAGTAATGTGTCAAAACACGGAATGCAAAAAGACACGTAATAAAAACGCTTCATTGGTGGACTAGCACACAACTCGTGGGCTAAAATATGTCAAAGTAAAATTTTTAATAAAAGTAAATATAAATGTTATGATTTTACAAATGTCTTGAAATTAAATTTTTAATATATTTTTAGCATAGACTTTTAAAAATTTAATTTAAGTCTTAGTTTAAATAAAGATTCTAATTTTTTAATTTTACAATTTATTAAATGAATAAATAAATATCATGATTTTAATAAATTAAATTATAAATATCATGATTTAAAAATGATAAATAAAATATTTTACAACATTAATATTTCATTTATGTATGATCTATGGAATTAAATTTATGTATTGTTGTGTTATGATTGGTTATTGTGAAATTAAATAAATAGTTGTGAAATTGTGATAAACTGATAATAAAATATTAATTGCTCTCTTAATAAAAATTATTATGATAATTGTGATGATAACGATGATGATGATGATTATTATTATTATTATTATTATTATTATTATTATTATTAGGCTGATGGGCTTAAAAAAGCACGCTAGACACATGAGCTTGAATAAAGCACGTCAAGCACGTTAACTTTTTTAGGCACACTGGATATGTGGGCTTAAAGAAGAAAAAAAAAAGTTGACATGCTTTTTTTTTAAGCACGGCCTGCAGTACAAGCGGGCTCGTGCCAAACCCTTATGAAAAAGATGCCGACACAGCTTGTTGGCCATCATTACTTGTGACTGGCTATGAAGTAACAAGAAAACAACCGACGATTTATCTTTAAAGTTTGGATGAGCACCTTAAATAACAAAATCAACAAGTTTGAAAGAAGAAATTTTGTTGCAATTTTTTCTGTAGTCTATTGTTAAATACTTAAAATATAGAATTGGTTGATTTAATGCATGTGTGATGAAAATGCCTAAAATCTCTTATCACAGTGTTATTGGTATTATCTCTTACTCAAATTTTTTTTTCTAAGTAATATAAAACTCAAAACTTAAACCAACTAGACAACTTTCTTATTACAAATTTATTTAATTTATGTTTTGAATATAATACTATTTATAAATTAAAAATATTTTGTTATAATATTTTTTTCCTCATCAAAAAGCTAAAAATCTCTTCTTAAATTAGAATTCAGTGTTGAACTGAGTTTTTTCTTATCACTAAATCAATTATTAAAATTATTTTAAAATTTTTATTTTTTTATTTATATTATTGAATAATTACTTATTCAGTACTCAACAAAAACTCAGCTCAGTACTGAATTCTTATCCTCTCTTCTCATAGTGTTAATGTGGTTATCTCTTACTCAAACTTTTTTTTTTAAAGGAATCTCAAACTCAAAACTTAAACCAACTAGACACCTTTCTTTATTACAAATTTATTTAATTTATAGTTTGAATATAATACTTTTTTATAAATTTATAATATAATTTTTTGAAAGATAATTTAAGTTATAATTGTATATGTGAAATTAAGTTATAAAAATGTATTATAAAAAGAAATTCATCATAATAGTTGAAAACTTGAAATATTATTCTTAGAATTTGAAATTAAAGATTTTTTTTTGTTAAAATTAGGTGTCGATTTCTATAATTTGAAAAGCATATATGAGATCATATCATCATACTAAAACTAACAGATTAAGAGAAAAAACAAAAAAAAAAACGAAAACAGTAGTGCTACATGCATACTTATAAGTTAACTCTCGCGCTTCTACCACAGAGACCTACAGCTTTAGTAAACAGTTACTCCCTCAAGATAAAACACAATATTGCTTGATCAGAACAAATTAGACTAAGAGATTATTTATTAAATGTCTGAAATTTAAAATTTTATTAATTTCAGTTTTTTTTAAAATATGCTTACTTATTTTTTAGAACTTATATCTGATTTTCAGATATTAACATCTGAATAGAAAAAATAAACTTTTGTGACTTTTATCTAAATGAAAAAAATATAAATGACAACTAAATATTATATTCTAAAATATCTCTGTAAAATAATTTATTTCCTAAATTATAAAATCTAATCTTTTTTGTTTTAATTTACAAAGACATAAATGTCAAATAACTAAATTTAAGATATTTTTTATTATGAAAACAAACAAAATGCCACTTATATTTAGAAATTTAAAAAAAATAAAACATATCATTCATATTTGTATAATCAGACTAATTTATAATTAAAAAAAATTTAGACTCATTTAAATTTCAAATAAAAAAAACGTTGTCTAAATTGGGTATTGGGTACTTCAGTGGATTATCAACTTGGATAGCCGTTAGATTAATGGTAGAGTAACTGTACATATATCTGACTGTTTTGCTTAACCGAGTTACCAAAAGGCAAGTCATCCCAAATCGTTATAGTCAACAGTGTTTTTAAGAAAACAAGAACCAATTCCAAGAATCGCAAAATAATTTCAAGAAACAAAAAAAAAAAAAAAAACGTCTTTCCTTGTTTTGAAGACAAATTTCCGAAAAAAAAATAATAATTCTTTAGTCTTGTCTGAGAAGCATGGGTAAATTCGCGTGGTCTCAGAGGATGTCGTGATCATCAACTCAAACCCACTATTATCAAAACAGTGAAGAGGTAAGCCGATGAATGTGGCCTTGATCGTGAACTAAAACAAGGAGGTTCAAATACACAAGACTCGAGAAGAAACAGAGTGCTCAACATATGTTCGTAATTTTTTGAGTATCGCGCAATTTCTTGAGTATCGCTATCGCACAATGATGAGAGAGCGGCACGCGACCAAAACAATGAGGCCGGGAAAGAGTGGGACTTGGGTGGACTGCAAAGTAAAAAAGTCGAACTTAAACTACATGTGAAGTTCAACTTGGTTGATGGGTGTCAAATATGCCGCTGGATCTGAACAGTTGCTCCCTCCTATCATTTGATTGATTTCCTACAGGAGTGCGGAAAAAACTGAGAAACCGAACTAAATAGAATGTAATTGATAACTTTTTCTTGTCGATCTTCTAAATAAGCTAGAGGAACATTATAGAAAACAAATAAAAAATCACATTGTGTTATGCTAAAATTAAAAAAATAAAAATAAAAAAGATATTACATACATAAACAATGTGAGTACCTTTGCTCAGGGAGGTTCGATGGAAATTGGATTTTGTTCTTCTATTCAAACATGACTACATATTTTATTTTATTTCTTCCAGCATTTCAAAATTTTAAATATTTATCCATATTGTTCATAGTTAAAATTAAAAAAAAAGTTAAATATTTCCCATATTGTTCATAGTTAAAATTTAAAAAAAAAGAATGACTTGAATTGTGAGAAAGAAGAAAAATATAAATTTATTTCTTTTGTCCACGGTATTTGGCTTGCAATGTAGAAAAGTAAAATTTTGCATGAATCACAAATTCTCTACATATTTTATGTCTAAATAAAATTTTATAATGTATGACTAATAAGGCCACACTTTGTGGGGGAAAAAAAAAACTAAAACTACATTTGTAAATACTAAAATATCTTTCAAAACATCCCAACAAGTGCGGAGAGGATTAAAAAAATGGAAAAAAAAAAATAGAACTTAAATTTTTATCTTATTCATATGGCCCGAAAAAATTATTTTGGACAATAATGCCTGGAAATGATACAGGTTAATTGTGATGTTTGACGGGCATCAATCGCTGGTAAATATATGATGTAATTTTGATGCAGGAAGCTGCATTAGCATTTAGTGGACGCAAACGGCCCATAAATTTTCGAATGTCGATGCTTGTAGACAAGTAGTCAACTCAAGTCTTACCAGTTACCATTATTTCTTGAAGGATTTCAAAATGCTCTTTTCAGCTTTAAAGGTAAGAAAAATTCAAGGTAGGTTATATTTCTAAATTATCCAAAACTTTAGCCTACTTCTATAAATTTCTCTTTACTGTTATTATTATTATTATTATTATTATTATTATTATTTGTTAATATTATTATGATTGTTATTAGGAAAATGGTATGTGTATCCATAAATTCCATTAAAACTGCCCAGTTCGGGCACGGGCGATGCGGGTCATGTATTGGATGAAGCTTAGTCGATTTCGATTATTACTTAATAAGATCAGAATCCGCTCTAAAACTTAGAATGTATTAAAAAAAATAAAATATATTAT